>OX376352.1:9036296-10261218 GCA_947369235.1 Udea olivalis | reverse complement strand
GACCCCTGAACGCGTGGTCGCCAACGGATCCCGGGTAAGCCGCATGGTCTCATAGCATTTACGCAGATACATATTTGTTGGTCCTTACGAGCCACATTTACTTGCTTCCAATTTGTGTTGTCTTCTTTGAATTAGCAGTATCACAAATCGTATAAGTACTCATTTTCAACGCATTCTTATAGAATCGAATAAGCCACCGCCATCTTTGTATCGCAAAATGCCGGGCGACGAGCATCCTTGCGAATGCGAACAAGACATTTTCGAAAGGATCTGATCCTCGATGAGCTTATTCGTAGGTACTCTTCAGTTCGCAACTTATCTACAGATGAACAACAATTTCGTTCGCGAACTACTGACCTAGCTTCTCATCAAAGAAAGTTCAATCTAAAATAGAAAAATCGCTTTTAATCTAAAACTTTCGACAAAGAAACAAATATTAAGATTCGTAATGATTTTGGTGACCTATATTACGCAATCATAGCTCAAGTCAATAATCTAAAATCATCCGATGAGCAAAAACGTCGCATGAGTCGGTCATTCAACCCGCCAGATTCTTTAGATAACCATATAAGAAATTTACCTAACTTGCCATTACCGGTATTCAACGGCGATCCGACTAATTGGTCAGCTTATTTCGATTTATTCATTTCGCTAGCACACGGCAACAGTGCCTACACAGATACGGAAAAATTGAGGTACCTTAGTGTCTGTTAAAAACGAACCATTTAATTTAATTAAATCTATCCCTCTTACGAAAGATAATTATTTGATCGCGTTAGATATTCTAAAATCTAGATACGAAAACAAAAGAGTTATTGCATCTCGTATTTTCGATATCGAATCTGGTTCGGATCGCTCAACTCAAAGTGTGCGTAACTTATTAAATACCTACCAAGAGAACATCAAGGCACTCGAAGTTATGCAGTTTCCCGTTAGCCAATCGAGTTTTATGCTATTAATCGTATTTTTCAATCTTCATATCACTTTATATTTTATTTATCACAATGAGTTTTTCTTTTTCGCGAACTACGCTCTGCTACCATGTTGAAATTATTAGAATAAATACAGAAATTAACTTTGAGAAAATATTTTATTATTTTATAGAGCACACACTTTTGACAAGCATTGTAAAAGACAGACATTAAGACATTTTAAAAAGGAAGAATAACAACCTTTGTGGCGTTCAACCAAAACGCTAATAAGTATGAATAAGATTATAAATTTACCAAATTACAACAGATTTGTACTACCCTAAAAATTTTTTTCTACAGCTCCTGAATGATGATAAATAGAAGTGTGATAATGCCATACCTGTGGGAGGTGGCGAATGTGTGTAATTTTTTTTTTTATTGTAAGATTTTATTCGTAATTTGAACGAGTTTTTCAAGTATGTTGCCCCTTTTTCCGTCTATTAGAAGTATGGCAAATATAATAATGGTCACTACCGCTCCCGCATCCTTCATGAGTGACAAATGAAATTGAAAACTGTAAGTTGAATGAGTTAATTGTTTAATGTTTTGTTGCATTATTGAAAGTATTAAAGCACTATGTATGTTTCAGAACAATGGATCTAAGAAAACGTTGTTGGCAAAAGCACTTTTAAAATCGGGAATTTCTGGCAATATTCTTTACCTGCGTCAGATATTGAAGACGAAGTTCGATGTGTTAACCGAACAACAATTTTTATTAGTAAGCATATTTTTTTTATGTAGGCGCAAGGTTGCCAGCCTCTCGATTTTTTATAGAATCTATTACGGAAAGTGTGCGAGCGAGCGGCACGAGTTGGTTCCGCTGGCACCATTTCACCATCGGAGCACTAGACTAGACGCACAACGCACCCTCACGTTGTGGATGTTCCAGCTATCCGTACGAAGCGGTTCGCCGATTCTTCTATAATGAGAACAGCAAAGGAGTGGATCTCGCTGTTTGTTTCTCCGGAAGAATACAACCTGGGTCTCTTTAAGACAAGAGTGAATAGGCATTTACTGGGCGGCCATGTACCATCATAGACCACATCATCACATACCACCAAGTGCGATTGTGGTCAAATGACTGTCTGGTTAGTCAATTTTAGTGTCTTTTTATTTTGGCTGATAATATTGTGATGGTGTCTCCACATATTTATAATGATTGTGATTTATGTATAAGCTCCTATTACAGAGGCTAATGGCAACATTTGAAAGTGAGAAAGGAAAATAAGCATTTACAAATAACATAGAGAATGAAAAAAAATTGTGTCGACAAAAAGATAGATTATATTTTACATTGCTTCTTACACTGTATGTTTCTGAAGTGATTAAATACATACAAATATATATTTAAGTGCTTAGGGTACTGATTACAAGCCGTTAGAACAGTCCTGAATCATAACTGTTTTATATTTTCGTATTATGAGTTGCTAGAAATGACCTTAGTTTCACACTGTTTTACGTTGGCAATTTTGCTGACATCACCCATACAAAACAGATGAATTTGGTACTATGAACCGTTAAAGCAGTATTATTTCGTGACGTCATCTATGAATAACCGATTTTTTTGTTGATAATATGTCTAGTGTTCAAAGTTAGACTTTTTGTTTGGCGGTAGAACTTTTACTTCATCCATGGTTAAGCTTGCCGGTTTCATATCCTCATCATTTGCTTCATTTTCTCCAACTACCTTTGTCGAAGGAAGAATTGGTTGGTGTGTCTCATTTAGCTAAACTGCCTTTGCAAATGAAAGTATTGGTTGGGGTGTTTGATGTTGCATTGGTTTGGTTATTTCCTGTTTTTTAGTTTTTGCCGTTAACATTCCTTCCAATTGCTTATTTTTTCCAAAACTTTTATGATTTGGGTTTCCAGTACCTCTGTTTTGTTCGCCTTTTCTTGAACTACCATCAATATTTTTCGTAACTCCTGTAGTTGATTTTCGGTCGTATCAAATCTGTTTTTAAGCAGTGAATATTCTCTCGTCGGTTCATCAAGACGTGCCTTCATTTCGAAACGAAACACGCGCAGGTCTTCCAATATTTTGCTCTCGGTATCTAGGACAGATAATTCATTGGGATTGAGACGTCCTCCGCGCTCAGTGTTGACAAAGCTACTTGGTGTAAATGTTTTGTTCATGGTGATGCTTCCTCGTACTGGTGAATTGGAATTATCCCGTTTTGGTAAGGCACACATACATTCCGGATATACACAATTATCTTTGTATTCCTGAGTGAAAGTAGCAAATTTTTCGGCCGTCACTGCGATACACTTTAAGTGATACACCTTTTTACATTATTCTTGTGAACATTCCATAAATAAAATATCAAATATTGCAGCATCGCACCCACTAAATTTCGTACCCATTTAGATGAGTATAACCGATGCTACTAGATGTTTTTAAAAATTAGATATTACAACAACTGACAACACGTCCGTTCGCTACGCGCGCGTAGGGTAGCAGCAACATACATACATACGTGTATTTAATTTGAAATATCTTGCCCAAAAAAGTGTGGAATGTTCTAAGTTCCTATATCTTTGTAACAATCCATTGTTTATGTCCAAATATCTCTTTTCAACATCAACATTTTTTAATCTCTCATTTTACCCAAATGTTTTGAATTCGTTTTCTCCGTTCACAATTATTTAAACAAATTCTTTTACAGGTCGAAAACTACCTTATGCTGAGTGAATACGAGAACAATCTGATAGCAGAACTTCCAAACCTCAACGAACGCCGCAACCGACGCTGGTCCATCGTGGTGTCCAACTCCCCCCAAGCGTCCACCATAGACCCCAAAACTCCCCGGAAGACCACAACAACTCCATAAAGTGGAAGAAAAAGTGCCATAACTCAAATAATAGACTGATTACAGTGATCAACGAAGCGTCACTGTGAAGTTTCGAACTTATAGTGCATTATATTGAGACAATAAATAGCAGTAACCGTCTAGTGTACGACCTATTTAACCTCAATAATTTATTTGATGTGTGTGAATAGCAGCGTTTGTGTATTGTTCTGTATAATTTATTAAATTATTATAAAATGTAGCGTTGTTTTGCTATTCCTTAGTTTTTGTAATAAAGCCGTTAAAAATAACCAAACTTCGCCAATTTGTTAATCCTAGACTAAGACAAGAACATCCGAAACCATCATCAGTACCTACGTCTATCACGAGTTGCCACTTTGAATTCACATTATCGTTCGTGTTTTACGCGAACGATAACGTAAATTGCAAATGGTAACGAAAACTTTGATGTTAACCAAGAAATGCATTCATCGGTGTTTCATGCAAATGCAATGCAATGCAAATGGACGACCAGAAACAAACCAACAAACGTCACTACTGAATCAACTTTTTTAAAGTTTTATACAAGAATGTTGAATCAGAAAAGTTATAAAATGACAAGGTACGTACACAAGGCTTGTACGAGTACCTTGTCCTTACCTTTCCGCCCATACCTTTGAAATGTGTCTTTAATTCTTATTGATGTCAGCTTTTTAGCGGTAGGAGCGCGAGGCGCGGTAACGGTGGTACACGTGTTACGAACGTGCTCCTGTATTTAATCTCTTATGTATGTAAAATTCGCAGTTTTTGCAGTAAAAGTATCACCAGTGCATTCCGTGAATCAATACCTGCCGAACTGTGTGTGTTTATTGTCTAAGCCTAGGCTCCTGATGGTGCAGTGAGCAAAAGTATTAAAGAATCACTACGACTAAATCTTGTTTATGAAGTGCTAACGGACAGTGTTCATCGTTCGTGACGTGTGCCGGTTATTGTTCTCGAAACCGGTCGCTGACCGAACCCTCAGAGGGGTTCCCTACATAACATCGAAAAACGTTACGTCGAATGTCGCGACATCGAAAACGGAAGGTCCAACGGTCTTTAAAGCGATGGTACGAAACATCGCTACCTAGAGGATCACTCTCTCATATCCAACTTAATATTATACCGGGTGATTATGAAAAGACCTAAAAATATATATGGCATACTCAATACTCAGTAAGGATGATGGTAGTAACAATGTAAGTGAATATTCAATTTATTTATTTATTTTAATATGGTGGCCTTGAAATTAAAGTTTATTAAATAAATTTTATTTTCACTTAGATAGTTGGTATATTGCCTGCTTGAGATGCCATATTAAGTATTTTGATAATCACCGGGTATGTACCAGCTATTGATCCTTAACGCGGTGTTGAAACCTCTACGTAGCTGTTCCATTCGATATCGTGACAATCGAAGTGGTGTACCGTCGATTTAATGATCGTTCTGTAATTCAACCTGTCGATAAAATGACCATTCGATGTTTCGTACCATCGCTTTAAAGACCGTTCGACCTTCCTTTTTCGATGTCGCGACATTCGACGTAACGTTTTTCGATGTTATGTAGGGGACTCCGCTCAGAGTTACCTACTAATTGTGGTCCGGTAGCGTATTACCGAGTGACTCCGGACATGTCTCTGGTGGAACAGCCTTTGAACGACACTGCTTACAATGTAACTATGGAGCTCACGGAGTTTCAGGCGTTTGTCATGGAAATGCGCGCATTTAGGGAGGAGATTCGCGAGGACATAAGAGCAAGTAGGGCACAGATAGCTGAGTTGAGCGTAACCATGGCTGCAATTTCTGGAAGGGTCCACCAATATGAGAGCCGCTTCGATAATTCCAGCGAGCGTATAGGCAGTTTGGAGTAGCGCATCGACAGTGGGATGGTTGAAGAATCGCTCTCGGCTTCTGTTGCTCAGTTAAAGGCGCAACCCAACGAGCGAGACCAGGATCTGCTTCTGAATGATGTAGAGATCTCTTGTATTCCTGAGTTTGCGGGGGAGAACCTTTCGCATATTATCATCACATTAGCCAACAAGTTGGACGTCGACTTTGTGAGTGCCGTGCGCGTAGGCCGTGTACAGGAAGTAATGGCCGGGTCGACAGCGGCGCCGCGACCGCGGCCTGTTGTGGTGCGGCTGACCCAGCGTGCCGTGCGTGATCATCTTCTTCAGGCTGCTCGTGTGCGCCGTGGCGCAACCACTGAGGGCATGGAATTTCCCGATCCACCAAAACGTTTCTTCGTGAACGCCTCACACATGAAAAAAGGCTGCTGTTTCGGCGAGCGCGCAAGTTGGGTGACCACTTAAAGTGGCGTTATATATGGACGAAAGATGGAAAGATATTTGCGCGTCAGTATCACGGTAAAGACAGTCCACGCCATCGCTTGCGTACAGAGTAAGATCTTACTATGATTTTCGGTTCGAATGCCGTTTGCTCGGCTTTCGCTTACCTTTAGTGCTTTAGGTGGTAATTACGCTTTGATTGTTATATGCTTGCACATTTTACTTTGTTTGTTTTAGTGCTTTTGCCAGTGGACATTTTATTTTTTGATTTTTAGTGTTGACCTACGCCACATAACTTTGTTAAAAAAGTGTTTAATTAACTGCAAGTTCGCGCAAAGGATAGTGCCCATTCGCCCATACATTGCTGCCTACGAACCAACAATCATAAAAAATACCTGTTAGGGTTCATAAATAAATACACTTTAGTGTCGCAACGTAGTTTATGGACGGACACTTCTGAGAAATAAAAAACTTAAAAGTTTTGAGGTTATATTTAATAATTTATTGCGAGGTTTTATTTGCATGAGTGGGACTGATGTTCTTCAAGCACACTGGAAGACCATGGAACCACTAGCTGAGCCACAATAATTCGCACAAAATATTGATTTCGTTGGGATAATCTTAAATCCGTAGTTATTGCCGAGTTAGCGTATTTGCAGGATACTAAGTCCGTAAATCTAGGCAGGTAGGTCACTATACACATATACAGAGCTATCAATGTCCGTTTTTTAAGCCGATTCGTAAGAATACAATTGTAAAAACAATAACACAGCGTTGCAATAATTTGAAAGGTAAAAACACAAGTGAGGACGGTATTTTTTCTTGTGTTGAAGTGTCAACCCAACGTCATTGACTTTATCTTTTTTTTGGCATCGCACAAAGCTGATTTAAGCCAATGTATAATCTAACCTTAAATAAAAAGTCGATTGAACATCTGTCGCATTGACAATAATGTATTTGTAGAGAACCTAAATGTGCGCTGTGTGCACTTATCACTGGCTCACCATCACACCAAGTGTATCCGTAACGCACTACGTCCGCCACGGTCCGGGTCTCTCATACGACTGCCCTGGCTTCCGCTGGACAGTGACGTTAACAGATGAGTGACACCGACAGAAGACGTTGACACCTGACAGGTGTCAGTGTCAACTCACTACTACCACTTGTGCGTGTAAGACAGTCTATTGTACCTAGTACTTAGATACAAATACTACATCTCTCCTTTAAATGCGAAGTTAGATTTTACATCATCACCCAAGTAACAAAATGTGGTCTTGTAGTGGTTCCGGAGCCAGGTCTATAACAGACTAGTAAAAGGTTATAACCACGGAAAAGGGCCCATTTTATACGCGTACTTTTGCTAGTAAAATACTCATAGTAGACTTGGCGAGCACCACTTAGACCAATAATACACTTATAGTTGGACTACGCAGAACTATCTGCTCCCGCGAAGCCAACTATGAGCATCTAATAGAACCGGACACCACGACTTAAGCCCTTAATACACTTATAGTTAGACTCCGGAGAACCATTTGCTCCCGCGAAGCTCACTATGAGCATTTGATAGAACCAGGCAGGTCTGTAACGTAACAACAACGATTGTCGTGGTGTCCGGTTCTATTAGATGCTCATAGTTGGCTTCGCGGGAGCAGATAGTTCTGCGTGGTCCAACTATAAGTGTATTATTGGTCTAAGTGGTGCTCGCCAAGTCTACTATGAGTGTTTTACTAGCAAAAGTACGCGTATAAAATGGGCCCTTTTCCGTGGTTATAACCTTTTACTTGTCTGTTATAGACCTGGCTCCGGAACCTCTACAAGACCACATTTTGTTACTTGGGTGATGATGTAAAATCTAACTTCGCATTTAAAGGAGAGATGTAGTGTTTGTATCTAAGTACTAGGTACAATAGACTGTCTTACACGCACAAGTGGTAGTAGTGAGTTGACACTGACACCTATCAGGTGTCAACGTCTTCTGTCGGTGTCACTCATCTGTTAACGTCACTGTCCAGCGGAAGCCAGGGCAGTCGTATGAGAGACCCGGACCGTGGCGGACATAGTGCGTTACGGATACACTTGGTGTGATGGTGAGCCAGTGATAAGTGCACACAGCACACATTTAGGTTCTCTACAAATACATTATTGTCAATGCGACAGATGTTCAATCGACTTTTTATTTAAGGTTAGATTATACATTGGCTTAAATCAGCTTTGTACGATGCCAAAAAAAAAGATAAAGTCAATGACGTTGGGTTGACACTTCAACACAAGAAAAAATACCGTCCTCACTTGTGTTTTTAGCTTTTAAATTATTGCAACGCTGTGTTATTGTTTCTACAATTGTATTCTTACGAATTTAAGATTATCCCAACGAAATCAATATTTTGTGCGAATTATTGTGGCTCAGCTAGTGGTTCCATGGTCTTCCAGTGTGCTTGAAGAACATCAGTCCCACTCATGCAAATAAAACCTCGCAATATATTATTAAATATAACCTCAAAACTTTTAAGTTTTTTATTTCTCAGAAGTGTCCGTCCATAAACTACGTTGCGACACTAAAGTGTATTTATTTATGAACCCTAACAGGTATTTTTTATGATTGTTGGTTCGTAGGCAGCAATGTATGGGCGAATGGGCACTATCCTTTGCGCGAACTTGCAGTTAATTAAATACTGTTTTAACAAAGTTATGTGGCGTAGGGCAACACTAAAAATCAAAAAATAAAATGTCCACTGGCAAAAGCACTAAAACAAACGAAGTAAAATGTGCAAGCATATAACAAGCAAAGCGTAATTACCACCTAAAGCACTAAAGGTAAGCGAAAGCCGAGCAAACGGCATTCGAACCGAAAATCATAGTAAGATCTTACTCTGTACGCAAGCGATGGCGTGGACTGTCTTTACCGTGATACTGACGCGCAAATATCTTTCCATCTTTCGTCCATATAACGCCACTTTAAGTGGTCACCCAACTTGCGCGCTCGCCGAAACAGCAGCCTTTTTTCATGTGTGAGGCGTTCACGAAGAAACGTTTTGGTGGATCGGGAAATTCCATGCCCTCAGTGGTTGCGCCACGGCGCACACGAGCAGCCTGAAGAAGATGATCACTAGGGCTTCCAATACCGGGATCCCGGTATTGCTCAATACCGGTATTAGGCGATTTTTTGGCCT
Source organism: Udea olivalis (assembly GCA_947369235.1). Taxonomy (NCBI): domain Eukaryota; kingdom Metazoa; phylum Arthropoda; class Insecta; order Lepidoptera; family Crambidae; genus Udea; species Udea olivalis. The sequence goes on along the minus strand of OX376352.1, from coordinate 10,251,964 downwards.
TTTCTCAATACCGGTATTGAAATCCAATACCGGTTTTAATACCGTAAGTGTCGATGCTTGGAATTCTCACGAATAAACTGCAAAATGTCCCTTATTTTTGGCCAATCTGCACACTTTTTACCAAAAATAGTTGTTTAACGGACGGGATTACCTTATCTACTGAAATAAATGAATAAAGTCGCAGGTATTGCGTTCCTTCGACCCTCACAGTCGACTAAAATTCGACAAAATTGTATCTTACTTTATTTTACAACTAGCTATTTGTCCACGGTTTTAGCCCGTCGGCTGTTTCTCCCGTCAAAATAAAGCCTAAATAAAAAAATAGCCTATGTCACTGGTTGATAATGTAGCTTTATATTGGTGAATGAATATTTAAAATAGTACTTTCAGAGCCTATTTGTTACAAACAGTTAAATCTTTCCTCTTTATAATATTAGTATAGATGCGTTGTTTGTGGCATTTGTCCTTTTAATGAATAGGCCATACTCGATCATAATTATAAACCTTAATTGATATATTAAGGTTTAAAACTAATGATTTATTTTGAGTCGTGCGGCTGAAAAATCTGACAATCAACCAAATTTTCAAAAATGGTTTTTTTGCCCCAACAATAAGTAAGGAAAAAAATTGGCGTCCTATCTCCTCTCCTTTTCGCTATTTTCATAAATACAATATCCTGTAATCTCTTTTCTTCTTACCACCTATATGCAGACGATCTTCAAATATATTCTCAGGGCAGCCTTGACTATCTGCATCAAACTGTACAAGCTGTGAACGAAGATCTGTCCCGTATCCTGGACTGGAGTGAGACTTTTGGTTTTAAAGTTAATCCTACCAAAACTCAGGCCATTGTCGTAGGTAGCTCATGGTTGTTATCCAGAGTTGATTTTAATACTTTGCCTCAAATAGTTTTTGATGGAGTCGTAGTACCCTACAGTAATATTATTAGGAACCTGGGGATATTCATTGACGGCTCACTTGATTGGGGTAAGCAAATTGGCGAGGTTAGCAGGAAGGTGTTTGCATCTGCAGGTGCACTTAGCAGATTGCGCAATTTTTTGCCGATACCCACAAAAATTTCTCTCGTACAGGCTCTGCTTTTGCCCATTCTGGAATATGCCGACTGCTGCTATCTTGACATTACCCAGAATTATCTAAATAAGCTTGAACGGCTTCAAAATTTCTGTATCCGCATCATCTTTGGCCTACGGAAGTATGATCATGTGTCTGAATTCCGCGCCCAATTAAATTGGCTTCCAATTCGTCGCCGAAGAAATCTTCATATTCTCTCTTTACTGTACTCTGTTTTGTTTGATCCCCGGTCTCCTCCGTATCTCAAGGAGCTGTTTCTTTTTCAGAAGTCTGCCAGGTCTGATGATATGCGTTCAAGCCGGAAACTCCTTCTAGCTTTTACCTCTAATTCATCTAGTTACTATTCTCATTCCTTCACTATCCAGTCTATTCGCTTGTGGAACTCGTTACCGTCACTTATCAGGCAATCCCAGTCCTTACATACTTTCAAGTCCCGAGTAAAAGCATATTTCCTCTCTCTGTAACCTGTATTTTAGTTATCTAGTGCGTGGATAAGCCAAACCAAATATTTTTGTTCTCCTTATTACTATTTATTTGTGTATGTTGATATTTATCTCTAACACGTATGTTATATGTTTATATTATACTATTATTATCCATTATAAATTCACGACCTGTGTATGGGAGTACTCATGCAATATGTTTTAATTTATCCTATGATCTCTAATTACCTTACCCACTACTCTTATTTTATTAGTAAATTCCTTACACGTGGGTTACCTGGAAGAGATCGCTTCCTAGCGATAAGGCCGCCTAAATTGTACTAGACTAAGTTTACATTCGTTTTCAAGCACTGTTGTAATTATTTTCTTTGTAGTTGTACAATAAAGTATATTTATCTTATCTTATCTTATTTTAATGACTCTGATTTTTGATAGTGTTTTGGTTAGTAGTAAACATTTTGATGGGTAAAAATACTACTTTTGTTTTAAATTTTTCATAGAAAATTGGAGGGTACTGTTATCAATTCAGCTAAAGCTATTAGTAATTGCTTTTACTTAAGGTACATTATCATGAACAAAAATATATTATAGGAATACGGTTCTAAATACTATTTGTTTGCACTGGTAAAATCATCAACCCAAAACAAGTTTAAAAGAGTAACTGCTGAGTTTCTCGCCGGGTCTTCTCAGCAAGAAACAACTCCGACGCGGTGGTAAAATCGCATTATGTCTGTATACTGTGTATTTATATATCTATATTATTATAATAATTATGTCTATTATTTAGTATATCTTGCTTTAAATTTGACGATTTGAAAGTACTTACTGTGAAAGTCTATTTGAATAAAGTTGTTTGAGTTCATACGCGTTTTTTAACTGTCGTTTACAATAACACACAACATAACATGTCAGATTATTTCATATTATACCTTCATGATACTTACGATATTTTTTTCAGTTTTAGTATAAAAATTGTAGTAGTCTAAAGCAAGACTAAATTGAGTTGGTTACCGTAAGGGGTTTGCAATTACGATATTATAGCAAGCAGATGTAAATATTAGATGTTGTGCGAGTTTATCCCTTACACTATTTGGTGTTTCCGGTGTCAGTTTCTTAAAAAGAGCTTGCACATAAAAAAAAACTAATAGTTCAGTGACAATTTTAAAAAGGTAACGTAGTTTTAATTTTTAAATTTACCTACTTGTTAACTTGTAAAAATCATAAACGCATAAAACAAATCACTGAAATCGATATAATTATGCTTTATATATTTATAAAAGTTCATTTTCAATGAAATCTATTACTATTTTAGCTTAATTTTTCAAAAAACGCATTTTAGAATAATAATTATAAATTTTCACCTCAATACCGTAATACCGGTAATAATACCGGATTCGAAAAAAAATCCGGTATTGATACCGGTATTGAAAATATCCGGTATTTGGAAGCCCTAATGATCACGCACGGCACGCCGGGTTAGCCGCACCACAACAGGCCGCGGTCGCGGCGCCGTTGTCGACCCGGCCATTACTTCCTGTACACGGCCTACGCGCACGGCACTCACAAGATCGACGTCCAACTTGTTGGCTAATGTGATGATAATATGCGAAAGGTTCTCCCCCGCATGCTCCGGAATACAAGAGATCTCTACATCATTCAGAAGCAGATCCTGGTCTCGCTCGTTGGGTTGCGCCTTTAACTGAGCAGCAGAAGCCGAGAGCGATTCGTCAACCATCCCACTGTCGATGCGCTACTCCAAACTGTCTATACGCTCGCTGGAATTATCGAAGCGGCTCTCATATTGGTGGACCCTTCCAGAAATTGCAGCCATGGTTACGCTCAACTCAGCTATCTGTGCCCTACTTGCTCTTATGTCCTCGCGAATCTCCTCCCTAAATACGCGCATTTCCATGACAAACGCCTGGAACTCCGTGAGCTCCATAGTTACATTGTAAGCAGTGTCGTTCAAAGGCTGTTCCACCAGAGACATGTGCCTGTGCCTAAGTATCCAACTTAATTTTATACCGGGTGATTATGAAAAGACCTAAAAATATATATGGCATACTCAATACTCAGTAAGGATGATGGTAGTAACAATGTAAGTGAATATTCAATTTATTTATTTATTTTAATATGGTGGCCTTGAAATTAAAGTTTATTAAATAAATTTTATTTTCACTTAGATAGTTGGTATATTGCCTGCTTGAGATGCCATATTAAGTATTTTGATAATCACCCGGTATGTACCAGCTATTGATCATTAACGCGGTGTTGAAACCTCTACGTAGTTGTTCTATTCGATATCGTGACAATCGATGTGGTGTACCGTCGATTTAATGATCGTTCTGTAATTCAACCTGTCGATAAAATGATCATTCGATGTTTCGTACCATCGCTTTATAGACCGTTGGACCTTCCGTTTTCGATGTCGCGACATTCGACGTAACGTTTTTCGATTTTATGTAGGGAACCCCTCTGAGGCGTCGGTCAGCGACCGGTTTCGAGAACAATAACCGGCACACGTCACGAACGATGAACACTGTCCGTTAGCACTTCATAAACAAGATTTAGTCGTAGTGATTCTTTAATACTTTTGCTCACTGCACCATCAGGAGCCTAGGCTTAGACAATAAACACACACAGTTCGGTAGGTATTGATTCACGGAATGCACTGGTGATACTTTTACTGCAAAAACTGCGAATTTTACATACATAAGAGATTAAATACAGGAGCACGTTCGTAACACGTGTACCACCGTTACCGCGCCTCGCGCTCCTACCGCTAAATAGCTGACATCAATAAGAATTACAGACACATTTCAAAGGTATGGGCGGAAAGGTAAGGACAAGGTACTCGTACAAGCCTTGTGTACGTACCTTGTCATTTTATAACTTTTCTGATTCAACATTCTTGTATAAAACTTTAAAAAAGTTGATTTAGTAGTGACGTTTGTTGGTTTGTTTCTGGTCGTCCATTTGCATTGCATTGCATTTGCATGAAACATCGATGAATGCATTTCTTGGTTAACATCAAAGTTTTCGTTACCATTTGCAATTTACGTTATCGTTCGCGTAAAACACGAACGATAATGTGAATTCAAAGTGGCAACTCGTGATAGACGTAGGTACTGATGATGGTTTCGGATGTTCTTGTCTTAGTCTAGGATTAACAAATTGGCGAAGTTTGGTTATTTTTAACGGCTTTATTACAAAAACTAAGGAATAGCAAAACAACGCTACATTTTATAATAATTTAATAAATTATACAGAACAATACACAAACGCTGCTATTCACACACATCAAATAAATTATTGAGGTTAAATAGGTCGTACACTAGACGGTTACTGCTATTTATTGTCTCAATATAATGCACTATAAGTTCGAAACTTCACAGTGACGCTTCGTTGATCACTGTAATCAGTCTATTATTTGAGTTATGGCACTTTTTCTTCCACTTTATGGAGTTGTCGTGGTCTTCCGGGGAGTTTTGGGGGTCTATGGTGGACGCTTGGGGGGAGTTGGACACCACAATGGACCAGCGTCGGTTGCGGCGTTCGTTGAGGTTTGGAAGTTCTGCTATCAGATTGTTCTCGTATTCACTCAGCATAAGGTAGTTTTCGACCTGTAAAAGAATTTGTTTAAATAATTGTGAACGGAGAAAACGAATTCAAAACATTTGGGTAAAATGAGAGGTTAAAAAATGTTGATGTTGAAAAGAGATATTTGGACATAAACAATGGATTGTTACAAAAAACATTGATTGTGCTGATGAGTTTGCCTGTTTTTTTCACTCTGTATACAGCACGGACCGAGCGGAGCTAAATGTAAATACGGCCATTAGAGCGGCGAGCGGTGGCAACGGCGGGGCGCTCTGCAACAGCTTAAGCCGAAGAAATCAGCGGGACCTAATGGAATACCACCATACGTCTTCAAAGATTGGAGCTCTGTATTTATCGAGCCGCTTTATTACATTTTCAACAAATGTTTGGAAAAATCAGTGTTTCCTGATATATGGAAATTGACGCGTGTAATTCCAGTGCCGAAGGGTGGATCTGGAAAGAAGGTTGATGAATATAGGCCGGTCGCAGTGCTATCAACGCCTGCTAAAATCTTTAAATCTGCATTGCCTAAAATCATATTAACACAGGTGTGCCCTTAGTCCGGGTCACAGAAGTAAGGGATTTGGGGATACGACTCAACACAGGTTTGGCATTTCGGGATCACGTAGTCAAGATCTGCCAAAAGGCTTTCAGAAATCTGGGTTTCATTCTGCGAAGAGTTCGAGACTTTACGAATATTGCAGCGATTATAGCCCTATATAACGCTTTAGTAAGGAGTCAGCTGGAATTTAACTCGGTCATATGGTCCCCACATGAAACCAAATATATTGTCATGTTGGAAAGGGTACAAAATAAATTCACAAGGTACCTATACAAAAGACTTTATGGGGTGTATCCTTTTTACCCACTCATGTATCCTACATTATTTGTTTTGGGCATGGTAGGATATAATGAATTAAGGGTAAGGAGGGAACTCGCGCTGACTTCGTACATTTTTAAGGTTTTTCGAGGGAACGTATGCAATTCGGAAATATTGTGTAAGATTGAGCTCCTGGTCCCGGACCGTTACGTGTGGCGACGGCGAAGGCCGGCACTGCTGGCAGTGCCGCGTTCCCACGAACCAACTTGCTAAACAAGTCCCCGTTAACAGACGCGCTTACTACTCTCAACCTTATTGGTAATTAAATAGATGAATTTGACATTAGATACTGTGACTTTTCATAACAGTAAATTAATGAATGTAATTGACATCAACAGATTAATTAATATGAATAATTTGCATGTGACATATAATAATTTTTATATTTCTAATTATTTTAAGTGACAAATAGCACATTCGCTATCCTCTTTTTTTATTTCTCCAGCCAATATTTTGGCTACTCAACCTGCTTTTATTGAGCAGACAGACTTGTCGACTTTGGAACATGTTCCAAATCATTTAAATTAGATATTAAGACAACAGAGGAAACCTCTAGCAAACCTCCATCTATGACAAAAGAAAAGCCCAACAGTAATTACCTCAATTTTGTTCATCAGAATATACAGGGCTTTTCTGGCAAAGATTTAGAGGTAGGTTTGTTCCTTGACAGTATGAATATAGATGTTTTATGTTTAACAGAACACTGGCTTAAGGAACACAACTGTCTGTTAAGTTTTGATAATTATAGCATCGCTAGTATGTTCATGAGAGTTTCTGCTATTCGGGGTGGGTCACTAATATTATTGCACAATAAGTTAAAGTATAAAGAACGCAAAGATGTGGTAGCACTCTCAATTGAGCAAACTATTGAAATTTCATGTGCAGAGTTAGAGCGGATTATTATTGTTTGTGTGTATAAACCACCATCTGCGGATTATTCACTGTTTGAAGAAACTCTGGAAGAAGTGTTAAAGAGAGTATGTAAATCAAACAAGAAGGTGGTTGTTTGTGGTGATTTTAATGTAGATATTCTAGACTCTTCTCAAACCTCACTTAGATTTTTGAATCTTTTTAAACCATCAATTTATTTAATATTTTTGATCAACCAACTAGAATCACTGCGTCATCAGCTACCTGCTTGGATAATATTTTTTGTGAAAATTTTTATAAGGAGAAATCAATAATTAATTGTTTAAAATCAGACCATTGTGGTCTGTTAACTAAATTTGAGCACTGTCATGTCCCTCAATCGGTGGATATTATTTTTAGACCAGTTACTCAGAAACGTATAGAAAAATTTAAACACAATATAAACAGTCAACTTCCTTACTTATCACACCAAGACCAGAACATAAATGATCAGTATGAGGATTTGTTCAATCTGTTAATGTATGAACATAACACCATTTTTTCAAAAAAAAAAGTGACAGTTGATAAATTTAAATTTAAATTCAGTGACTGGGCTACTCCAGGTATTCATAAAAGTAGGATTAAATTATACGAATTATATGATTTAAAAGCGAACTTTCATAGTCCCAAACTAGTAGACTATGTTAAATCTTACTCTAAGATATTTAAAAAATCTTGCAATGTTGCCAAGTCCTTGTTTTTGCGAGACAAAATAAAACAAGCAAAAAACAAAATCAAAGCTACTTGGAACATTATAAACAAAGAAACTTGTAAGTCCATACCACGCAATAACTCTTTCTCACTTAAAATTAAAGATAATATTATTAAGTCTGACGTTGATATAGCTAATACATTTGAATCATTTTTCTCTGAGATACCTTTTATTACTACCAGTAAACTAAATTCTAGTTCACTGCTAGCTAGTTATCTCCTCACATCAAGTGTTAATGAGTGCGCCACTAGTTTTTGCTTTGATCATATATCTCCTCATACCATCCTCAAATCGTTTAAAGAACTTAACATAAAAAAAACGGAGGATTTATGGGGTATTTCTGTTGATATACTTAAATCAGTCATAGAGGCCATCTCCCCTAGTTTAGCGTTACTTTTTAATAACTGTGTAGACTAGGGTCAGTTCCCTAATTTAATGAAATTTAGTAAAGTCATACCCCTTTATAAGTCAGGTGAGAAAAGTGACCCATCCAATTATAGACCTATTTCTATTCTACCAGCTATAAGTAAAATTTTTGAAAAAATAATATTGAATCAATTACATTCTCACTTTGCTTTGAATAAATTATTACATAGTAATCAATTTGGATTCACTAAAAATAGGAATACAACCGATGCAGGTGTTGCGCTCATCAAACACATATTTGATGCGTGGGAAGGCAAGCAAGATGCAATAGGAGTTTTTTGTGATTTATCAAAAGCATTTGACTGCGTAGATCATGAAATCTTACTGATTAAGCTGAGGCATTACGGTGTTTCAAATATTTCACTTAGCCTTATAGAATCTTACCTCACTGATAGAATACAAAAAGTGAGTATCAATGGTACGAACTCTTCCGGTGCCACCATACGTATGGGCGTGCCCCAAGGATCAATATTGGGTCCTCTGCTGTTTTTAATCTATATAAATGACCTGCCTTATTTTGTCAAAGACCTATGTGGGATTGTATTATTTGCTGATGACACTTCTCTAATTTTTAACGTAGATAGAAGTAACAAAGCACTTGACGACGTAAATAATACTCTTTCTAAGGTACTGCATTGGTTCACGAGTAACAATTTACTGCTTAATGCTAAGAAGACCAAATGTATCAAATTTTCTATGCCCAATGTAAGACAGGTCGATACCATTATAAACATGAATAACGAGCCATTAGAGATTGCGAATTCCACTGTATTTCTGGGAATTACTCTCGATTCCAAGTTACAGTGGGGTCCGCATATTTCTGCCCTGGCAGGAAGACTTAGTTCGGCAGCTTATGCTGTTAGAAAAATAAGGCTCCTGACTGATATCGCAACAGCAAGATTAGTGTACTTCAGTTATTTTCACAGTGTTATGTCGTATGGTCTACAGTTGTGGGGCTCGGCAGCAGATCTCAACACCATCTTTGTTCTTCAAAAAAAAGCCATCCGCTCCATTTACAACCTTAGACCACGCGACTCGCTTCGTGAAGTATTCAAAGAGATAGATATTTTAACTGTGTACTCTCAATTTATTTATGATAATGTAGTATATGTCCGTAAAAACTTGCATCTCTTCAAGAAAAACAGTGATGTTTATAAACTCAATACCAGAAATAAAAATAAGCTCGTAACTCCCAGTCTAAGACTGCATAAGGTAGGGAAATCATTTGTTGGTCAATGTGTAAAATATTTTAATAAGATTCCGCAAACTCTTGTTGAATTGCCTCTTCACAAGTTTAAGTCACAAATTAAAGCTAAGTTAATGAAGCGGGGTTATTATAGTGTTGACGATTTCTTAAATGATAAGAATTTGTGGTCATCTTAGGTATAATCTGCTCCTCTGCACACTTTTTTGTTATGACTTTACTCTGTCAATTCCATTTTTGTGTATAAAAACAAGATTGAAAAGAGTAACCATCGAGTTTCTTGCCGGAGTCTTCTCGATCGGAAACAACCTCCGAACCGGTGGTAGAGTCACATTATATTTAATTATGATATGAACTATCATAGTATTATTTTATGTAAGTTTATTTTTATTCAGTATATTTTTGCTACAATTTTTTTTTTGTTACATGACATGTCATAAGTACTTTTTATAAGTCTATATGAATAAAGATATTTTTTACTTTTACTTTACTTTTAGATCTATTTTTGTGTACTCTGAGTGAATTCACGAAGGCGGCGTTTTTTGTAATCTGTTTTAGGAAATAGTTTTGAAGTTTAAAATGTTGTGAATTTGTATGTTGTACCTAGGATTAGTTACTTTACTGTCGCATTGGGACTTAACTGTAATGGCAGTGTTGTTGTTTAAATAAATAAATAAAATAAAAATGTTTGTCAACAAATATTTCACATACTGCTTAGAAACTTATATCTCGGGTAAAATGTTGAGTTGAGTTTGTATTCTGAGCTTTGGTAAGTAGGTACTTTGTTTAACTAGCCCAATTTCATCAGTCTTTAACTCGTAGAATTGAAAAAGTTTTGGCGGAAGAGAAAGTGTGACTAAATTACGTTTGGTTCATCAGAGATACCAGAAAATTGGTTTAAAATTGGATTAAGTACTTTGAATTGTCTGTCTAAGAGCGCATCAATATCTATTAATCTGCTTTACGCGAAACAGACGGTAGAGATTATCTGAACTGATTGCCCATGCCACCTTGTCTATGTTTATCTAATCATCGGTTTTACCCACAGTGAAACCCGATGACTTACCAGATCGCATAGACACACGCGATTGTTTAGTTGTTCTACGGAGTACGGCAGAAATCCGAAATATAGGTATGCGGTAATCAAATAGTTTTTTTTCGCTAAATATTTGAGTATGATGCGTTTTAAAAGGATATCTATATCCAATAGGGGAAATGTAAATGTAATTTCAAATGGATGAGTATGACTTTTCATCGAGTACCATAGTAGTTTTTTGAATAAGGAAATCGTCATTATCATCATCCGTCCGGTTGTGAACCCACACTGGTGTGTGGGGTCCCAGGGTCCGCCTTTCTTATTTTCTTGGCCCACTTCGCGCGGTCTTGTGCATCAGTAGTGAGTCTGTTGGCACGCATGTCACCCTTATCGACGTCGAGCCACCGCTTCTTGGGTCGACCTCTACCGGCACCTGGCAGGGGCGGGATGGCCAGACATTTGCTGCCCACATAGTTTGCCGATCTCCGTGAGACATGACCATACCAACGAAACCGGCACTCCTGCAGCCTGTCTCTGATGTCACGAACACGAAGGCTGCCGTGGATGTGGGTGTTACGCACGCGATCTTTGTGTGAGACTCCACACATCCACCGCAGCATCTTCATTTCCGTGACGCGCAGCTCCTGCTTGTGTCGCTCTAGTAACGGCCATGTTTCACTACCATATAAAAGGACAGGCCTAATGATGGTTTTATATACCTGCCCCTTCAGCTTGATCGGCATTTTCGGGTCACAAATGACACCAGTCACCTCACGCCATTTGGCCCAAGCCACGGAAATTCGGGCTCTGACGTCGCGGTCGATGTTCCCGGACGCGCTTAACACAGATCCCAGGTATTTGACACGGTCCGTGCGCTCAACCACGTCAACGCCTATGCGGACGGACTGGGTATCTGTGGTGTTGCAAGCCATGTATTTCGTCTTCGCCACATTAAGTTTCAGACCGCCGTTTTCCAGTGAATTTTTCCACTTATTCACCCGTTGTACCAGCCGTCACCTGTCCGAATCTGCTAGCGCTATAGCATCAGCATACATAAGTAGGGTGGTTGCTCATGGTGGTCTAGGATGCTGTTTAACAGAACGTCTAATATTACGCTGAACAGAAACGGGTTAAGCACGGAGCCTTGGTGTACTCCAACGGTGATAGGGAAAGGAAGCGTGTCACCAACCGCAGTCCTAACTATGAAACTGGAATCGTGGTACATGTCCCGGATAATGTCAATGAAGACTTCGGGAACGGCCCTGGACCGCAGCGCTCAGCCGATCATCTCACGAGGGACACAGTCGAAGGCTTTCTGTATGTCTAAGAAAAGGAGATGCAGAGGTGTGCTTTTCAATCTGTATCCCTCCATGAGCGTTCTCAAGGCAAATACGGGGTCCATGGTCCCGCAACCCGGTTGAAACCCATACTGACACTCCGAGATTGTACACTCCTGTCGGATCCGAGAGTCTACAATGCGCTCGAGGAGCTTCATGGTGTGGGACATCACCTCTATGCAGCGATAATTGCTGCACTCCTGCACCGAGCCCTTGCCCTTGAAGACTGGCGTGATAATGCTCAGTCTCCATTGGTCAGGTATCTTCCCGGTGAGGAGAATGCGGTTGAAAAGGTAAAGGGGTAAGTATGCCCACACCACGAGAACCCATCGATTTCCACGCTTCGATAGGGACTCCAGCGGGTCCGACAGCTTTCCGGTTCTTCATGCGGCAAAGAGCCGACTGAACTTCATCAGGCGTTACCGGGGCACTAGTCCCTGATTTGGAAGGAGTTCAGGTGGCTGCACCTCTTTGTGCTGCTTGTTGAGTAGCTCGTGGAATTAAGAGCGCCATCTCTCCTTCACCGCGCGGTCCTCGCATAGGAGGTTACCAAGAGTTTCATTTACACAGCGGCACATGGAAATATCCTGGGCCGCTTTGACTCTCGAACGTGCCAACTTGTAAACGAGCATCTGCCCCTCAGACGACTCCAACTCATCGTACAAAGGACGTAAGTCGTCACGTCTGGCTCTGGCTACAGCTCGTTTAGAGGCATGTTTGGCATCCCTGTACGCGACGCGATCTTTAGGAGATTTGGACGCTTGCCACGCTTTGAAGAGGGCTTTCTTTACCCTTTTTGAATAAGGAAAGTCATACCAAAATATTTGACTTTTAAATCACCAGGATGTATTGCCTGTTAACGAAAACCTGCTTAATTATTTCCCACAAGTCTAGCCCCCGAATATCCGCGGATTTACCGCGGACTTAACGCACACGGTGTGCGATCATTTGTAGTCCGAGAGTATTCAAATATTCTGAGATTACGTTGATTGCTATAATTTACATGAAGTTTAAGCAAAAGAGAAGACTTTTTAAAAGAGAATACTGGGTCCATCCCTTTATATCGAATCGATTTTTAACGCGGAGTAAAGTACGACGTGTGCGTTGACTGCTCATAGTTCGTTCGTTCTATTTTTTTCGCGGGCGCCCGCGCACTACGCTCGCTACTACGCTACGCTCCGTGAGCGTCCGCGGTGTTTCGGCGGACTTTTGGTTCGGCGTACTTTTAGTCGTCCGTGTGCGTTGCTCGATACAGTCTGTAAGGGATCTATTTTGACAGAGAAAAAAGTACGCCGCGGATATTCCCTCGTCTGTGCAGGCCTTACCTTAAGTTCGTTTTAACGGGGTAGGTAATCCCCGAGCGTGACAGGTTCTTTATTACCAGACCGGTGGTGCAAGGACGCGAATCGTAAATTCTGAGAGAAAACTCCAGCAATAGAATTGATCCAATTTCATTGCCTTGCTTAGGGCAGCCCTTAAAAGTATATATTTACCCTCCTGCAAGTTATTAGCACGCCTCTGACGGTGGATACTCTAGATGATTTATAAACCTACTCAACCTCCATCTCACCTTATTACAACTAGTGATAAAATCACCGCCCCAGTCCAGATCCTCCAGCAAGTGTTGAGGCACGTCTAGCTCCAGGTCGAGCGCCCTCTCCTTGCTGATTCAGGTGAGTTCAGGAGCCTAGGGGTCTGTACTAGAAATAATTCTGGGGATTGATTTTTTTAGCCTTCTTCAGCTAACTTACTAATAAACATTCCCCTACGCAAGCTTTAGGGGCATGCCCTTTTTAAAAACAAAGTAGTTAACCTCATTTTATTACCTTATTACAACTAGTGATGCAGTCACCGCCGCAATCCAGATCCTCCAGCAAGTGCTCCGGTATGTCCAGGTCTAGATCCAGGTCGAGTCCTCCCTCCTCGCTGATGCAGGTGAGCTCCGGCGGCACGTTGGGCGGGGGGGAGCCGAGGCTGCCGGGCCCGATGCTGTCGAGGAGCAGGTCGCGGCCGGCTCTGCCTGGGGCTACTAGTTCTGCGCCTAGAACTGATGAATGAGTTAGTCGAAGTTTTGTAAAGGATCAGTCTCAATATACTTTGCTCAGTTTTAGTTTTTGATATGCTTAGCCTTCGGGGGTATAAAAGGATCAGAATAGTATTTATTTAGGTATTCATTAAATGTGCATCATGTACAGTGGAGACATTCCTAAAAAGGCACAGCACTGGCATGCCGGTTAAGGCGCTACTAAAGTTTGATTCAATCGGTCGCACTCAAAATTCATTTAATTTAGCTTGCCACTGAAACTTTTTACCGCTCGGCAAAAAGAGTTCTAAATTGACCCGATTTAGTGAGATTTTAGTGCGATCAAATGAGATTTTTAGGGATGACTTTTGAATGGTAAGTTCTTCCTACACGTTAACCGGGGTGGGTCACCGGTGACCGGAAAACAATAGATTTCCTATTGTGTCTGGTTTGGCGGCATTCAAAGACATAATATATTTAGAAGATAAGCAGTCTGTCATCGCTTCAAAATCTTGGAATATCGTCCTATCCGACCTTATATGCACTATATGTAACCTCAGTCTAGAGTATTTTTAATCTTCCTGTTAATTACTATGAATAACAATACGTCAGGTTGTTCACCTAAAGCGGTAGCAGCGCCAGAGGCGCCGCGCGGGTCGCGCTCGCGGCTGCGGCTGTGGCGCGGCCCGCACGCAGACTCGCACGTGGCGCCGTTTTCTCTGGAAATATTAAACATTAGATAAATGAATATAAATATCACGAGGCCTATTGACGACTCAATTGTGTTGCGCTGGACGATTAAATTTCCGTCGAGTCAATTCATAAAACAACCGTTTATTAATTGGCCCGGGGCTGGGTTGTGGTGGGGGAACCCTGGTCTTAATATTTGTCTGTTGGGTCGTAACACAAGGATATTCATTCTTATTTCGAGACCCGTACGTCTACCACGAGTTGCCACTTGAATTTACATTATCGTTCGCGTAAAAATTGTACCTATTTACAATTTTTTACAACATGACATGACATGACAATGTCAAATCCCAATACATTTTTTTACGCGAACGATAACGAATTTTTAAATTGGCAACTCGTGGTAGACGTACAGGACGATCAAAGGTTTTCAACACCCAGACCACCCAGATGTTACATTACATGGAAATTATACATACTTGGTGTGTTTATGATTGACACTGCGCCGATGCAGGTCTATGCAGAAGAGAGACAGCGAGCCAATCAGCGAGCACGTCGAGCTGAAGTAGTAGCCCGCCTTGCCGCCGCAGCCGTCGTTTATGTAGCCTAAAAGACAAAGGTTGCGACGGTGAAAAGGTCTTTTATCAAAAGAACCAAACAAATCAAGTGATAAGTCTTCAATGACCCCAAGAATACTCCACTCATCTCATTTGAAAGAAATCAAGATAAATGAATTAGGATACACGACGTAGGTGAAAATTCTTTTCATAAAGACATTACAAAGAAATAGTTACCAAACTTCTTTATTAGTATATATATTGAAATAGTGAAAAGTGTGTCCGTGTTAGAGGACCTTAACTTGCGAAGTTCTAAAGTGGAATGAAAATGAAGTTCAAGATCTAAGGCAAGCAGTAGGACCAAATGAAATGGATTGATTTACATGTCGTAATTTAATACGCAATGCCTTTAATACTGGAGAGAAAAAACAATTTCAATCCAAAAAGAGACCGACAGGAATAAATAATACGGTAACGAAGATTCCTAACTTGAAGACCTATTCAAATGGAAGAAGTAAATTGAATGCCCACCTGACAAGGGAACCCCTATAGCGATGGGCACGGCCTGCGAGCACTGCACGAAGCCCCACGTGCGCGCGAAGTTGCGCGAACGCACGCGCTCGTACGTGTACATCTTCAGCGAGTAGTGGTAGCCGCCGCAAAAGATGCCTGGAGATAGAATTGGATAACTGTTTAATTCAATTTACTAGAAAAAAATGTACGGGACTACGGTAGACATTAGCACAGAATAAGCAATAAACATTAATTAGTTGCAACCATTACCTACCTGAACCAACTGAAATCCTATGTATAAAAAGAATTTAATGGAAATGGATGGAATCCTTAGTCCAGTTCACACAAGGCTGCCAAGCCAAGCCAATGTACGTACTCAGGAACCTCACAAATGGCGTACACATCGACCAAACAAAGAAATCTTAAATAAGCAAATTGCAACTTTGTTGTGGCTTGTAAGAGTGGACACCAGCATTATCCCAACAAGTACCTACCTAAATTAGGTGTTGTTTTCCTCAAATGATCATTATCTGCGTGCAATAGTGCATTGCAAGCTAAATCTACGTGAAAGGAAACCCTAAAGTCCTTACCATAAACCCACGCAAACATGACGTATCCTCTATACGACCCTTCCACTGCTGTCAATGCCATCGTCGCCAGTGCACAGACGAAGACCGCCGCCTGAGTCAGGTACTGCCTCGCAATGCGGCATTCTGCCGAGTTCTGCCGCACGAGGAGGCCAAAAGCTGCACAGCCTACTGCCCATGCTAGCCCCAGGTAGGCTTGGAGAATCTCTGCTGTGTCTCCCAAACCTGGAGGTAGAAGGGATTTTGGTAATCAGCTATCAAACCTTTTTCTATCACTGTATGTACGGGGAAGTCCCCGCAGCACCAATTTAGGTTCTTAGGTTGGTACGCCATCGCAGGATTCGTCAGTACGAACTACCACATCGATATCTGATCTACATACAATTGATAGAAGACGGGTAAACACCGTCTGTCCTCGTAACTAAAAATCTACTAGCTTCGTACATTTTGTCATATTTATGTGCCACCGGGGCATTAGAAATTCCAGAGCAAAATGTTTAATGCATTTCTTATTTTATGGAAAGAATTCTAAGAACGTCTTGAACTACTGAGTGTAGTTTCAGCCTTGAAATCTTCATAAGTGACTTATCACAGCTAAGAAAACTGATCTGAAAAGCCATTAACTTCCACCAACTTCCGTTGCGACATAAATACAACATAATAAAAAACTATATCTACTTGGCAAATAAAATTCAATTATGTTATCAGAAATCTAAGATACTGCCAAAAGAAAGCAAGTTAAATGTGTAATAAAAATTATTTGGGTTAACGTACTTTTTACTACCACTAGGCATTGTATTTCCTACTTGTTTACCTACGCTGTGACTATCTTTATATCGTAAAACTACTACCTATGTTAGATCGAATTATTGCGGAAGACATTAATAATGTAGAGTAACCGGAAAGTTAGTAATAACGTCATTGATAGAAGCCATTGATCGCCACAGTTACTTTTATAACAATTTAAAATTAATCGTTCTAAATCTTCAGTGCAATACAACGACAAACACATAATCAATTGAAAATTTATGTGAGTTCTGTATCCTTTCTACAATGCGATGTGGCTATGATCAGTTTTCTGAACATTTAGCGTTCATGAGATATCTGAAATTAGTAAAAAGAGTTGAATTGAAGCGTGTTAGGTTCAAGGTTAAAATTGATATTATTGGTGTGGACCTGTGAAGCTGGTCAGCTGTGCGCAGATGCCTAATACGTAGGTACAACCTGTGTTGACGCTTTGGTTTCCTTTTCGAAATTGTAAGATATTGTACTTCGAGATCCTTGTTTGGTGCAAATTGTATCGAGTACTTGCATTTTTTATGTAACTTGTTTTAGGTGATGGAAGTTGTAAAAATGGGATGTGTTTGAAGTGGTATTAATAAATTAATGAAATTAGGATTTACTGTATCTCGAACATACCTTCTTCTTCAGCATGGTAAGCTAAGTAAAATATTGGGGTGTTAATCCCAAATGCAGAGATTCCAGTGGACATAAGCAGAATCCGGACTGTCTTCGACTTAAGCGTCGAAAAATCAAAGAAGGGCTGCCGATCGTCCGTCTTATTCCTGTCTTTCATCTTTCGCTTGATTTTATTCTGATTCTTAAGATGCAATATCGCTCTGCGTTGAGGGTGGTACAGGGATGCTGACCGGTAGAACGTGCCGAGAATAAATGTTACGAAAACAACTCCGGTAACCGCCTGCAGTCCTAGTCGCCATCCGATTGCTCTGAAACAGTCAATAATTGGGTGAAGGTTTCTCTGCACTTTGAATAAAATTCTCTGCTAAGAATAAAAATCGTAAAATCGTTGAGAAATTGACAACTTTAATAAGCGAAGTAGTGTCTCACTTTTACGACTGTTGGCTTGCCTTCTTCGTAAAACAATAAAGACGAAGCGTGGTTGGAATTTTAAAAGAAAAACCTTCGCTTGATTTCATTAAATTCTAGACGAGCTTGTCATCAATCACTTGAAGGGTTAATAGTTTTGTGTATATTTTGTGTTTTTACCTTATAGCACCTTTGATGAAGGTAGACATGACAGCAATGCCGAGTCCGCTGCCGCTCACGATGAATATTTCGACCAGCTCCCGTCTTCGCTTGAAGTACTGCGCCACCATCAACGTTGAGCAGTCTCGCGTCAGTCCTACGCCCACTCCTACCACCGTTCCTATAATTAAAAAAAAAGGATTCATCTTTCTAAACGATATTTGACAGTCAATAGCAATTAAAGTTGGATTTGGACTTGATTTTTAAAAGATTTGGTTTTGCTTGTATATGCAAAAGGAAAATTGTATTCTGCATGGGAGATCGGCTTCTCCTGTCACAGGTGTTTTTACACTTAAAAGGAGAAGTCAACCTCAATTTTATGTAGAACCTACTTATTATCAATAATGAACAAATTTTTCAATAAGAACAATTTAAAAAAAAATCAATGCAATCGGAAAATGTAATAGTGTAGGTTATCATACTTATCATCACGTATAGGTTCTACCTACTTAAGATGAACGTAGGCAGAGGTCCAAGTTACGACGTCACCCCTTATTTTCCCCATGTGCATATAAATTACCTCATATTTTTGTGCATATAAAGTTTCCTTTTACGCCAATGGGATACCCTAAAACAATATACATTGTTCCTTGATAAGTGCTTATTCAGCGACAGGGCCCTATTGTGTCAATTATAATTCAACAAATCCTTGTTCTTAATAACATTTTTTATGACATTGTTATGCTGAGTCAGCTTTATTTAGCTCACGGGAACTGGGGCAGCGCTAGTTAAGGATATGGCTAATCAAAATTCGCAAGGGGAGTCCACATCCGACGTGCAGCGAATCACCGGAGTGCGTCACTTCGAATCAGACCGGTATGAAAATTGATGATTTATGAATTTGTTCTCGTAAAAGTTATCAACGAGCAGCTATCCCGGTGTCTAGTAGGGATAACTAGAAAAAAGATCTGTTCTAAAGTTTTTATGACCAGAAGATCACACAAACACCAGTAACATGGGTAAATCAATCTACTCTAACCTCTAACAAAAGGAAGACAGTAGCGATGCAGATTTATTAAACTTCCACTGACACTGTAGAAATGTTATTCAAACTTAAAATCGTTCAAACGTCGTGAATGGATTTAAACAAGCCTATGCATTAGAAAACATATTAGTATTTGTTAAAAAAACAATCCTAGCCATTGGCATTACCATTTAGGTGAATACAATAGAAGCTGTGGTGCCACATATTATAGACGTTCATTGTACAGAGTGTTTTTCATAGCGGTTTATTTTAGAGATTAATTTATAGGAACTATATCCTTAGTTAAGCCTCTCTATATTTGGCTTGCATCGTTTTACGCTCGCCTACATTTTTTTATATAATAGGACTTGAAGGAATTGTTGGTGTTGCAAACGTGGACAGGCTGCGGTAACCGCTTGCCATCAGGTATTGCTGTCATCCACGGGTTTGTTTGTCACCGACGTAGTATAAAAAAAGTGATAGAAGAGAGATCTTTTAATAATTAAACTTTTTGTTATCTATTCGCCACACAAGACCCTTTTTTGAAAGAAGGAAAGAGGAAAAAAAATATTTTAGTTGTTAAGTTACTTAGTTGGCTTCTTCTTTATGGCTTTGATTAAATAAATAAAAATACATATAAATATGCGCCAGACAACACAACTCTTGTTGGTCTCGCAGTAGAATTAATATACCTGTGTTACGAGGTACCACACAAGGAAATAAGCCAGGGGCGTCTCCCAGCACACCCAGACCCAAGTCAATTCAGAAAAGATCAGATCAGATTGACCCGACCGGGAATCGAACCCGGGACACTAGGAAATCGAGGCGAGAAACCGTGCTACAGCGCACTACGCCAATCGTGTCGTCAAAAAAACATAGCTCATTGTTACGTAATTTTGAGATGACGTTTTCCTTCACCGAAGTACAACTACAAGTGATATTTTATCACTTCACTGCGTGTTTCAAAAATATTTTTTAATGCAAGTCTCGTTTTGAACTCACGACCTTTGAAATAAGATCGAGGTCGCGAATCTCGATCAAGTGAGTGAACTATCTCCGCTACCTGAGTAGGTAATGGATATAATAAATGTAACTACTTCAGGTACAGTCAGCCAAAATTTTCTCTTTTTGTTTTTAAAATACTAAACTCATTTATTTTTTTCTTTCTCTATTTGTAAATTTTTTGAGACACACTTTACACACGTCTACAAAATATTAGCTTTACCTATTCAGAAATTAATTTCTTTAAGAACATTACAAGCTATCTTTATTATTCCGAATGAAATGATGTTGTATTTATCAAAACAGTTTCTCGTACGTATGATGTGTATTCAAGTCTACAATGTACCACGTACGTCTACCATGTCATGTCATTGTCATGTCATGTCATGTCAAATCCCAATACTTTTTTTACGCGAACGATAACGTAAATTTAAAGTGGCAACTCGTGGTAGACGTACTGAAATATCTAACCAAAACGATAGTAGATATAGTTTACACGCTGCTATAATGCCCATTTTGTAAAGGCTTCCGTAGTAAACCAGCGTCGTAGTATCCAATTCCACGATATGTTGAGCAGATACTTGTTTGGTACCCATGTAGCTATACCGTACTATATTTTTTCTTTAGCTTTTTCAAAGTACCAAATGAGCAATATGTAGCTATTCCTTTTCTACTATAATAATATCCTCATTCCTAGATGTACCTAGACGTAGTAAGTTAGGCATTTCTGCTGAAATTGTCTATCACAGCTCAAATGAAGGGTGATTTTGTTTCTCTAGCTAGACAAACTTAGATACTTCATCTGATTGGCAGTCCCGCCATAACCCTGTAAGGGCCATCGAGTTTTATTTCGCTACGATTCTCAAACTTTTACAGTTCGAGCGTGGGAGCTCTCACATCGCGACTTTATGGATTCGCACAGCGTTCATAATCACCATAACAGTTGAGATGTTATCGTTACCTTCACGCACATTGATTTCAGGTAAATAAAATTTTGGGTCAAAGGTATTATCATTATAGGACCAGGTCTCAGTATCAGTAATGTCAATTCATCCACGGACAATAAAAAGATTCGCACGAATTTTAAAAACTTTGAATAAAAAGCCGGTGACTTGATAGGCAGCACCTTCAATGCTAGTTGAAAATAAAAATACTTAAAAATAAATATTTATAAGTAGATAGCTCTAAGCTCACTAAAAGACGATAAGATGCAAAAGTATTGCCTAATGTACGTAATCTTGTATCTATCTCCAAATTAAATATAAATAAGACGGCCGCCGCAGGGTAGAAAAACAATGGTCTTTTTCACTTCTCATGCTCTAAAAGTACGCCAATATAGCCCTACGAAGCGGGACTAAAGTGACCACTATAGTCTTTAAGGAGTGAAAAGTACACACATCAAAAGTGTCTAGGGATCAACATATATTTTTGCAATAACTTTTCTCCTGATTGATATTAATTAAAATTTTCTTTAAGGATTCATCAAATAAAGTGTTTTCGTTTGTCTACAGTAAGGATAAACCAAGTCACCTTTGCATTAATAAAGAAATTTGCCATTTTCCTAATAAAGGGATTTTAGACATTTGAACCACTAACATTAAAGTTCGAAAAAAGACTGAAATAACAGTTTTCTTTAAAATTTTATTGGGTAACTTAAACAATTAATAATCCGTGTTTCTACCGCGAACACTAACAACACAAGAACATCGGTTTGGCATACTCAAAATGAGTTCATCCAAATCACGCTGTGGAATGGCCGCCCATGTTCGTTGCAACAACAAAAAAAGGTCTTCTTGCGACTGGATACCCTCCATATTCGGCAGAGCTCTTCTCTGTAGCATATCCCATGCATGCTCAATCGGGTTCAAGTCTGGCGACTGAGCAGGCCAGGGCAGGACATTGATGTTAGCTGCGGCGAGAGTCTGTCTTACAACTCTTGCGGTGTGCGGTCGTGCATTATCATGCATTAACTGAAATAAGGGACCGATTTGCACTTGTAGAGGAACGATGACGTCTGATACAATCGTCTCAGCATAAATTTGAGCGTTGAGGTTGCCTCTGATCCAAATCAACTCAGTTCTTCCGCCGATCCAAATACCCGCCCATACCATGATGGTTCCACCACTATAAGGATGGACTTCCTGGCAGGATTTTAATCGCTGTTGGCGTCCAGGGGTTCTCCAGTGTCGTATACGTCTTGTATCCGGTCTCATACCAAAACGAGACTCATCAGAAAAGCACACGAAACGCCATTGTTCTTCTGCCCAATTTCTGTGTTCAAGAGCCCATTGATATCGAATCCTACGATTGTGCATTGCTATAGGTGGTACCCTTAGCGGTCTTCGGGAATGAAGGTTCACTTCATGCAAGCGGTTTCTGACTGTTTGGTCGCTAATTAAGTTCCCTGAAGAGTGATGAAGCCTCACGGCTAACATCATGGCGGTTATTGTTGGAGCTCTTCGAGTTGTGATTTGAATGTATCGGTCTTGTCTCCGTGTGGTGCAGCGATACCGTCCTCCATGGCGCTCAGCCACGGTACCAGTGCTTCGGTAACGTGTCCAAAGTCGACTGATAACACTCTGACTTGTATTCAGAGCTAAAGCCACAGTACGTTGCCGGGAACCAGCTTCTATCATTCCCACGGCTCTGAGCATTTCTTCCCTGCTTAAATGACGTCGCCGCTCCATAATAACGTTGGTTTTAATCAGTAGTAGGGAAACAGTAGCACTAATAATGTCTTCAATGCGTTGTATGTTTTTATAGGGAAAATATTGACAGCTGATTTTCATCTTTTACTCGAATTTGATTGACAGTTCCTGTTTCAAATTATAAAATGCATCAAAAAGGATCCATATAAATTTATAAAATCATAAATTTATTACAAAGCTACATCTCAATCTCAAGAAATCCGCATAAAAATGCTTGATCCCTAGACACTTTTGATGTGTGTAATTCGTTTTTTAATTTCCTTCATGTCACATAGTCAAACTTAAACAGCTAGTAAATATACTATTATCTGTGGAGGGTGGACCATCTTCATTGCTAAAATGTTAAGAGTTTTAGTTCCATGGTTTGTCCGCAAAGAAGGTGGCGCCATGTGTTTTAAATCTTTTGTGATTAAATGTATTTGTACTAAATTGACTATTTTTCTCGCACTCAAAGTGAAAAGTACAGTTTGCACCTCGAGACTAAACGCCAGAGTACGCCAATATAGCCCTGGACTGAAGTGACCACTTTAGTCTTTAGTGAGTGAAAAGTAATTAGTTTCTTAATTTCCTTCATGTGAGACAAACTCAAACAGCCAGTAAATATACTATTATCTGTGGAGTGTGGACCATCTTCATTGCTAAAATGTTAAGAGTTTTAGTTCCATGGTTTGTCCGCAAAGAAGAAGAAAGAAGAAAGAAGGTGGCTGAGAGGGCTCAGGCATGGCAGTGCGGTGGACTTCCCACCCACCCATTGCCTGCCGCCGGGCGTGGTGGTGGTATGGTGCCTACCACTGCCCGCCCAAAGGGGCCGCGGTGCACAACCGTTTGGAGTCAGTGATCCGCGGCTGATGAGGATTTCCTCACGATAATAATAAAAAAAGGAGTCTATCATTATCAATATAAAGCGCCACGTCTAGATACCAACCGTAGATCAAACTCATCTTCATATGTAGCGCTTCCTACTCAACTTAAATTACCAAGGGCCGATTTTTCAATCCTCAGTTAATGAAATATATCTGTAGAATAAAGTTTATTCGAAGTTTAACAAGATTTTTAAATTTTCAATGGTCGGACAGATGTTATCTGTTGAATAAAGCCGCTAACCAAGGAATAAAGTTATCTGCTTCTTGAGGGGCTGGATAAGATTTTATCTATGCTTTTTCTTTGACATTTTGAGGTTGTGTGTCATTTGAGATTTTTTCACTTTGTTTGTCACGACCCGACGCAACGATTTTGGAGCAAAGGCAGTTACTTAACAATATAAACGCTGAGCCCCATAGAAATGATCGAGTTGTAAAAGAGAGACCTAATAATTTTAGTACATGGGATGAAAAGAAGTTTTGGAAAAGATTTTGCCACAAAAAACACAAAGCAAACATACTCTTTGCAACAACTTTAGACAGCAAAAAAAGTTGGGGTTAATTTTCTTAAACGTCAATGTAAATTTTTCAAGCCTCAACCTTTGTCTTGTTTCATTCTAACATTGCAATGATTGTATACGTGCATCTCGCTTGAGGATAATCAGTGTGAACTTAGCGATTTAAGTACTACATAGACAACCGATAGATAGAGCTATACTTTGAATAAAAGACTATTGAAAAATTTAAAATATCTATTCGACTGGCTGTATCCAGTTATTTTATTGGTACTTCAGTTAGCTATCTAGGGAATAAACTAAGAATTTTAAAATCGGGCCTAAATACATTTAACTTAGATTATTTTAGCATTTTACAATGCTTGTTTTCATATCTCAAGATAGAAAACATCGAATTTCGGACCTTCAAGATCCCGCTCGATATCTTCAAGGTCCGAAATCTGAATTTTGCTAAAGTTTTTTCTGCATTATGAATCAAAACCAGAGCAAATGTTGAAGCCGTTGAACGTGAAGTGCATGGATGCGCGATAAGCCCTCTCATCTTCAAGGATTCCGATGGCTTGTGTACGAACATTAGCATTTAAATTAGGACGCTTCAGCGCACACGTACCTACCTATTAGTGACCCAGTTGCCGATATCTAGGGACACTAGGGTACACTTAAAATATCAACGATAGAAACGCAAAGTTTTAGTGCGATTCTGCTCTGGGGTTGCGTCTAAAATGCTTAAATAAATTGGACAACAACCAACTTATTCAGATGAAGGACAATAGTGTATATCAGAGTAGGTAGGTATGTCACGTCTCTTGACGAACAATCTACTAGTATCTAATTTTGATAGGTTTTTTTCGACTTATGTACTACACAATCTACGCCCCACCAACTCATCGATGTATTAAAGTAGGTACTAGCTGTCCGTCAGCGGCTTCGCCCGCGTAGGCTGTCTTTCCCGTCAAATTATAGCCTAAATTTAAAAAAATATAAAGCCTATGTCACTCCCTGATATTGCAGCTTTATATTGGTGAAACAATTTTTAAAATCGGTCCAGTAGTTTCGGAGCCTATTCAATACAAACAAACAAATCTTTTCTCCCCTTTATAAGTATAGATTTGCAGGCCTAATCACTGCCTAAAAAAAATTCATTTGCATTGTAAGATTAATACCATCTCGTCTGAAATTTACTTTAAAATGCATGTTGCTGCATTAAAGAAAAATAAGATAGCGAATGAATATGCACCACCTGCTCCTCCAAATTCATATCAGCTCTGTTTTGATCATAACTTTAACTAATGCCAACAAATATAACACAAGAACAAAGAACCATTACGTTGTATAAGAAAATAGCTAAGCTGAGAACGAAGGCAACTGGAAACTTGTTAGCTATAGTTACTTTTTAAATTGTTGGTTGGGTGCTTGTTAAACTATTCCATGTTGCAGTCCGTGAAGAGAACAAAACTACAAATGAAGGCAATAAAGTGGCATTACATAAGCTGCCTCTGCACACAATGGTAGAGCTTTGCACTGGTTTGTGTTAAAAGTTTAGTACACCTGATACCATTAAGAGAAGGATCAGTACATCTACCACGAGCTGCCATTTAAAATTCACATTATCGTTCGCGTAATTTTTTTTATTGGGATTTGACATTGTCATGTCATGTCATAATACGTGTCATCCCAATACATTTTACAGATCTTGGATGAAAAACAAAAAGATTTTGACGGACTTTATGGATTTTAATTTATGGTATACTATTCGGTAGTAATCAAGGAATCGTGAAAAGTTTAGAGTCATAAACGCACACCATTCCACTGACCTATCTGACAGCAAAGAAACCTTTTTTCCTTTACTCCATATTTTTTTAGCGAATTTTTAAAAGCGAGTTTCTTTATCTAATTTTACGGTGAAAAGTCCAGAGGCAGTAAATAATCTTATGGAGGAACAATATTTTTAAATTAAAAAAATGTCTACATCACGAATGTCATGATAATCCCGAAGTATAGTATGAGTCACGAACATCAAAAAGTTAGAGAAGTTTTGTTTCTCTTTGCTCACATAGCACTGATCACTGTGCGTTCTATTATTTTAAAAAGCAAACGTCGATACTCGTATTATAGTTCCTTTTAGCAATTGTAAATAAAACCAAATTTTTAATCGAAATAAAAGAGTTATCGTTTAAATGGGTCACCCAGAAAAAAAGGCAAAAGTTACACATTTCAGAGTTGCATTTGCAACGGAATTCCAAATAAATATTGAGAAAATACATCCGTCAAATATGTTTGATCTTGAGATTAGGTGGTTTTGTCGTTTTTCCGCTTTTTTACTCAGAGAACCAATTAACGGATACCTTTGAAGTAAGTCAAATGAGTTTCGGATATGAATCTGATGAAATAAATTGAGCCGTCGAATCGCGAAGACCGCGCTTTCAGGTGCATTTAAACTTCCATTTATTTGTGTTGGTTGGGTTTGATGCAATAATCAATATGTTATTCTTGCGTATTATTGAGCTTTCTATTACTGACAACTGTTTGAACTTGTGTGTACATGAGCTAATTTTGACTTCAGATTCTTCAAATAATAAATTAACTTATTTAAAAATGCTGCATGATACGCAAACTAGATATAAAAGTAGATAGATAGAACTGTACATAGATTTGTAGAGAGAGAGATTTGTTTGACAATGTTTTAATTGGTTTTTGACATCCATATTACAGGCTCTGTCTATTCTCAGGTCAGATGATCTCTTTTATGACTTTTCAGCTATTTATAGAACGCCAATAAAAGTATATACTGTGTCATGCATTAAGACTATATCAAGATCAGCAATTGTGGTGACAATCTCAACTATTTCGTTAACGACGCTTGCGATGTGGCCTGTGACGTTGCAAATAAGTTAAACTTATTGGTAATGATAATCGCCTACATAAACATTTGAGCAGACGCTGGCTCTTGGGTAAATGCAGCATGGGACGCCACCCACAAGGTGGTCGATCTGGTAACGATGGCAAGATTCTAGTGAATGCAGACCACCTGCAACCAGTCCCTTTGGAAAACTATAGGGGAGGCAGCAGTGGAGGTCTTAGGGCTGCGAATGATGATGATGATGAATGCTCACCGTAACTGAAGAACAGCTGGTGAAACTGCGTGGCGAAGGATGTGAAGAGACAGCCAAGCGCCGCCACCAGCCCGCCGACGACGGCCGTGACGCGAGTCGACTTGCGCACGCACAGCGCCACCGTGACAGGTGACAGCGCGAGCGCCACACCCGCGGACAGCGCGCCGAGACATCCTGAAACCGAAACAGATAAGGATGTAGAAAAAACCAATCAAATTGAGAATATCTCTGGTGAAGTGGGAAAACAAATGATTGGTGAGGTTCCTCGTAAATAGGATTTTTGGTATTGACTATGGCAGATCCCGCATAGCATTGCTAGTTGAGGGTCTTAGTGAAAAACTGTGCACCTGCAATTTTTTTTTCTGTCAAGATGACTTCACTCCACCAGATGAAAAGCGGTCATGAGGTCCAGATATGAGACTGACAGAGTTATTCGTCATCTCGCCCGAAAAGAACTCGCCCGATCGGGCGACTTGGCACCTTTCGAATTTACCTAATATTTCTATCGTCAACTCGCACGCTCTTACAAAGTACAGCCAGGTAATAAATTTTAAACTAAATTTTTAAAACGACTTCGAATAAAATGACATTGTATTAAATCCTAAAATAAAGCTACTGACTAACTTTTATCGGCCGTACACCATCAAAGAGAATTCCGACGCGAAAAGAATAGCGCTCTGCTACACTGCCGAGTTAAACAGGTTTCTCACGAAAGGATAGCGGTGTCTCTTTCATTTATCTAACGCTTTATCTCAATCGTGGCGCATCTTAGTGACGTCAGTCAGTCTTCCCTTAAGCGTCCCTTACTGCGCTCGCGCATATTAAAACTGCAACATGCACACGTTAAAGCAAGTTTTCGTGCCCAAAAAATTCAAAAGTATTTTATTAGCTGATTACTACAGCTCGAGGAATAGAATTTTGGTTTTCGCTAGTGAGAATTGTAAAACAATATTGGCCTATTTGCCAATTTGACAGGTTCATGTGACGGAACTTTTCAATTTTGTGTAAAAACCTTTCAGCAATTGTAAACCTTGCATGTTGATTTAGGAAGCAGTGAAACACATACTAACATCATACCTGTGATTTATGCATTATTGCCTAACAAAACCAAAATAACTTGCAAAGTGTTGTTTTCCCTGATCATTAGTCAAATTCCTCAGTTCGAGCCAAAGAATATTATACTCGACTTCGAGCAGGCAGCAATGTCAGCGATCAAAGACATATTCCCAGATACTTGCATTTATAGGTGTTTCTTTCATTTTTGTCGAAGCTTGTGGCGAAAGGCTGACGAATTAGGCATCACAAAATCTGCACTGGCTCGAAAACATATAAAAAGGTGTACTGTTTTGGCACATTAACCTAAAGAAGTTATTGACAGTGGTTGGTTGTACATTATGTCTCAATGCCCCAACGATGAAAAAATTGTCTAATTTAATAATTATTTTGTAGGAACATGGTTAAGTGAAACTTCATTTTTGCCGACAAATGGTCGAGCAGTAACAATCGTCACCGTACTATGAATATGGTTGAGAGCTGGTAAGCTACTATAAACAAAAAGTTAATAATAAACTGAAACCCATTGCAAATTTTTTGACTATCTTACAAAGAGAAGATAATTATTACTAAACTTTATATTTAAAGGATCAAATATTACGACAAAACAGAATAGTACATTGTTACCATAGGGGTGAAAGTAACTTATTTAGTCCCGAGACGGGGTTTGGCGCCCGGAACGAAGTGAGGGCGTCAATAGTTTGAGGGACTGAATAAGTCTTTATAATCCGAGGTAAACACTGTGCTTTTCATTACAAATACAAGGAAAGTAAAAATAAAAACATGAATTAGCTAAAGAAAAAATGAGTAATTTTTATTTTCCACTACCTTTAGCCTCTTCTCTTATAAAATCAGGCGTTAAATTCATATCAGAATCAGATGAACTCATTTTATAGGTACAAATCTCTGCTTTTATAGGTACTCGTACATATAAACAAAAGTCTTCAAATCGAAAAAATAAATGAAGATCGAATTGCCGCTTTCCCGCCTATTTTGTTTATTTTTTTTCTGTGGCCGGCCAGCTATTCAGCCATTATTTTTTATTTTCATCATTGGAAAAAGGTAAATATTTTGCCCAAATCTAAGACAATTATTGTATGTTACTTATAAGAAGTAGTTGTAACAAGCCAAGTGCTATTGTGGTATTACTGATTTTTTTATACTTAGAATGTTTTTGTGATATTGTTGATTATATTTAATTTTTTTGATTACATTTTCATTCTTAGATAATAACAAGCCAAATACTTTAATGATATTGTTGATTATATTTTATATTTTTATACTAAGGTAATAGCACTCCGAAGGTTTCGTGTTATTGTTGATTATATTTTTATACTTGGCAGGTGATAACTAGGAAAATTACAATTGTTGATTCCTTTTTTTAATGTTGATAATTTTTTCCTATATCTATTTAATAACACGCCAAATATTTTGTTGGTTGTAATTTTATATTTAGCTAATAAACAAGCCAAGTCCTTCGGTGAATAATTATATAATCTAATTTTTTGACGTTGATTTTTATTTCGTGTAATATGCTTTTGTTGTTTTGAATATATCTAAAATTATGTTATAATAACATTTTATTTTATTTTAAAGTCAAATCATAAAATATCAAACGTTTTTAATAAGGATTTCTGTAGTTGACTGTACATATTTACCTCACATTTTTATGGTCGGGCGAGTTGACGACAGAAATATTATTTAAATTCGAAAGGTGCCAACTCGCCCGATCGAGCGAGTTTTTGTCGGGCGAGATGATGAATAACTCGACTGACAAGCACAGTAGTGCAAAGGAATCACTGAGCTGTTCATCCTTATCTTGAAGGCCTGCAGAAATGCCTTTTCACGCCCCGCTTGAAGAACCCGGGACTATAAGGTGAAGAAAACACATGTGTAGTAAAAGCGTTTCACGTATTATAGATGGACTGAATTTGATGGATAGCTAAATTGATTTTGCTAAAGCATTTGCAACTCAGCGGCTAGCCTGCACATCAAATGCAGTGAAATGATTTTTTGTTAGGTTTTTTTATTACCTGTTCTATTTCTGGGGGCATTAACGCTATCAAATAGCTTTTGCTTGAGCGCCTGATTGGAAATAAGCACCCAATAGCGCTTTATGAGTTTTCTAAGGAAGTCAAAATTACAATGGACGTCATTTTCATACCAAAGTAACCAGTGCCCCTACCATGCGCTTACGTCACGTAAACTACGATGGTTAACAACAGCAACTTGTATGCCATTTTTAGTTCCATTTCTATTCAATAGGGGTGTTGCACTGAATTCCCATACAAATTCTTAACTATAGACACTAGCGAATATCATCGGCCTAAACTCGTTCAAGGGTAATTAACTGATTCAAAAGTTGGTGACTAACCGGAAAAGTTACCGAATAGGCAAATATACCGTCATCTTTCATTCTAAAGTTTTCCTTGCGTTACTAGCTGACTACCTACAAAACTAACCTCTAAAATCTTATTCAGGGTCTAAAACTACTAAAACCTTATTAGTTAATTACGAATATGATAATGAATTCACTTACGTAACTCACTTCATTTATACACAAGGGTTATTTACTTTCCGCGAGCCGAGATCCCGAGTGAATACCCTGTTTATTAGGTACAGTAACTTTGCTCCCGTTTTTTCGTGAAAACATTTTCTTGACCTTGCCGTTAATTGGCCCTCTCACTGGACCTCTAAAGCACTGTCCATACTCGCTCACTTATCTTGTTATAATATACACTTGTCTAATAAATACACGAAGATTTTTGAAAGTATCTTTGAACGAAAATTGTGATAACCTGAAATACGTGATAGGTTCTCATTTTTACGCTTTTAAAGTTGGCGTTATTTGGGTATCATTTTTAAAACTAGGCACAGGTTATATGCAAGTCGGCTTAACTATTTATACTTGGTCGTCAACTGCCTCTAATACTGTTTTTTTTACAATTTGAGCGACACAGTAGCCCAGTGCTTTGAGCTAACTAACATAAAATTCGCGAGCATAGCCCCGATTCCGTCAAAAGAATTCGAAAGTTTAAACGGACAAGAAAACTCAAGAATCCTATATAAACAAAATTGCCGCGGCATAGGAATCCTGGCACGTTCAGGAATTACTTAAGGCGTTAGTGTGGGTAACACCAAAAATTGTCACACGTATGACCAAGGCTTAAACAGCTGTCCGTCCACATTTTTTGTTTGTGAACGGATAACTCGTGATGTTTATTGTTATCCGCTACCGTAAAGATTCGCCGGCATTCCGCCAGTTCCGCTACAGATATTGCAGACTTCTGGCCAACATGCGATGTTTTGTTACGTCCAAATTACGAACCGCTTGATCCCGAACTGAAGTGTTACGGCCTCTGGCAGGGTTCAATGGGCGAGAGTACAGGCCTCAAGGCTGTTAATATTGATTTGAAGACTAGCAAATATGTTCGGCAATATTTCTAAAGTCCCAGGAGTATGGCTGCCCATGATCAAATATTGAAAGGTTTTTGGTAGTCTATTAAGAAAACCTATCGCTTTGTTCCGCTACTTAGGGCATGGTACAATTTTTACGAACATTCGAACTGTCATTTTAGTAGGCTGACTAAAGAATAGTGAAATATTTTACTAAAATAGGTAGGTAGGTAATTATTTTTGGACGTTTTTAGTAAGATAGTCCAGCGACTATCCAGCTAAAAAATCTATAATACGACATAATGACATTGCCACGTAAAGTGGTATTTGTGCAAACTCAGGCGTATTAAGAAATGTATATTCAGAGTCAATTGATATGAAACCCTTCGTACATTCCTATTCCAAAACCCTACCTGGAATTGATTTCTGACCGGTTCAGTGATCGAGATGAATTCGGACGAACTGTCCAATGAATAAGTAAATTTTATACCATCCAGTCTCAGTCTCCGACACTCGGAGGGAACAAATTTATTCCACGAGTTCAGTTCAGGCACGGCGAGTTGGAACACTATCGCCGAGTTGGACGGCCGTGATTTTTATTGGTTTAGTAGAAATCCTCGCTATTTATTCTCCCTTTTAGCGTTCGCTGTAATGAGATACGCTCGTAAAATGTTTCTACTCTCGTTTTTTCTTAGTAATCATCTATGCTTTTCTAGTGACAATTTAATTTAAATACGGACGCACAAAATAAAAACTAACTAGTTTAGTTATGCATTTAATTATTTGAGCAATAGCATCTTGATCTCATGAATACTTGATTAGATTAGGATACAGGTTTTCTGAAGGATCAGGTAAGCGGGTTTGACAAGCCTATTGGTGCAATGGCTACCAATCCTGCTTACTGGGGGTCGTGGGTCAAAGTATTAAATTAACCCGGTGTAACTCGCCGCAGATGATT
The DNA here is from genome assembly GCA_947369235.1 of Udea olivalis. Lineage (NCBI taxonomy): Eukaryota > Metazoa > Arthropoda > Insecta > Lepidoptera > Crambidae > Udea > Udea olivalis. Next base: position 10,219,340 of record OX376352.1, on the reverse strand, counting down.
ATTAAACCTCGTTTGTCAAATAGTTGTAGTTACTATATCTGAAGCCTTAGAATTCTTCACTAGGCTCATCATCACCAATTTCAATAAAAGAAAATAACTTTCACAAAAAGCAAGCGTTAGCCAACTTGGCCAGCAGTTTGAGGTCGTAAATAGACTCGTCATAACTGATAAAATTTCGTTTATTTCTCAAGATATATAACGATTCGAGATGCTGTTTAAACTATGAAGCTGAATTCTAGTTTTGTTTACACAATTTGTTTGCAGATGAGAACTAAGTAAAACAAAATTGACTGCTTTTATGGGATAAAGTCAAGTGAACGTCGAGTCTACTTCGCAAAGTGAAACTTTTCACTAATACCTCAATCGTATGCGCTTCGGTTAACACTGCCTAATTTAACCAAAAGTTCGGAATTGTCTGCCAAGTTCGGACACCAATCACAGGGTATTAGCATTACTCATACAAGGGCATTCGCACTTAATACAGCAATGCTAGAAGACAATCATTCAATTGAGAATAGAGACTGTCAGACAAACAGCATTGAAAAAGTTAGAGGCACCCAACCGTTTAGAAGTTCAACGACATTTTGACTTCGGTAGCGCCACCGTCTACCGCTTAACCGAATAGATCTCGATGTTGCCTGTTCCGATGTGTAGATTGACGAGTGCTCCATGCTATAAACTGTCTGTACTATTTATCTTGTTTTGACATCACTCATCAAGTCATAACTTGCAACGTCCACGGTGTCCATAAAATACCCAAAGACAAGAGTGCTTCAATAAAACATTTCACTTTGTTAGGATAGGTAGTTAAGTTGAGTGTCAGTTTATTGGTAGAAATTCTGTTGCACCGGTCTCTTTTATCTCTGTGTTTTCTACCTGGGAACTGATTAGACACACTAGAATATTTACTACTGCTTAAACAAAATAAGTAATTTGATAAACTTTTTCGGTATATTTTCACATGCACTTTAAAATTATCTGAGAGATTCAAAATTTAGTTTCATATCTCTGATTGATGGTTTGTGTCATTTTACTCAAAATTCACTATTTTAATATTTTTATTTATCTATTCCTATGAATTTCGAATTTTTACAGTACTTGTTTTTGTATCTAAAGATAGAATAGAATAGAATATCATTTATATCAGGCAACAAATTACATTTAAAGATCTTAACTTAACATATTCGGCCCATAGATAAATACCTTAAAAACTAGCATACATTTTACATAATATAATTAACTTATTTCCTAACACACGTAAGGTCTATCGGCGACGTGCGACGCATCATGGTATCCGGTAACCGACCTCGAAAGCGTCAGTAAATGACACCATTCGGCCAAAACTCCTCTTTCATGTAGGTCGATAGATGTTCAGTCGGCACCCTCACCACGAATTGATTGAAATTCACACTATGGCGGGATACCAACCTTCAGAGTGAAGTTAGCTTTTGTGGTGACCTTTATGTACTCTGCAGAAATAGAAAACTGAAGATGTGGGTTCGAATCCCGCCGAAGTCTTACGCCGTTTCTAGTTTTCTATCTTTACATTTGTATTTAATATCTACTAATATTGATGTCTCATAATTATTGTGCATAAATTTAAATACAGCAAACAAATAAATTTAATGATAACTATGAACGCTGTAAAAAGTAGTAAGTAGTTTTCCACACGAGACAAGAATCCTCAACTTTAAAAAAAATGCTAAACCAAAGTATTCGCCAATATAATTTAGTTAGGAACTTTGGTGTAAACAACTCTTATTCTTCATTGTAGATTATTATTTAAATTTGTTTTGTTACTTTTCAGGATAGGACAGTACCAAACTTGCTCCAGTTATATAAAAAAAAACTTTTATTCAGGCTATAAACCCATAATAGTTAAATGTAGACTTATTAAATATTCTGTGCTGAGCTACAACTTTCTCATAGCGCACATCGTTTATGCTGAAAGTCCTGTTTTTGGGGCTATCAAATTCACTTTAATCTAGATACTTAGTTGTTTCAATTTGAAATTCAAATCCCGCTCGCAAATAAGGTTGTTGCGGAAGTCTTGGGGGATGGAATGCTGTTCGGTTTCCATTTCCAACGTTTTGTAAACACGTGGGGATGGACGTTTTTCCTGTAACGACATTTTCCATGAAAGGGTAGCACTAAAAGCAAAATATCAGGCCGTAAATAAGGGATGGGCATCTTTAAGGGAAGAAACGCAGTGAATCTTTATATAATATTGTTGTAGCTGGTCCCGATCGGTTCAAAATGGAGGAGTTGTGCTGGCTCGGCGTCTTCTTATAAATAGTGGCAAATTGTCTGTCTTAGACCGATTCGTATGGGTTATATAGCCCACTCTCGGCTGCGATTGCACATTCGATGAAATGAAATCGAAAACGTGACGTGGTTTCTTGAAGTTCCGATTTAAAAGAAATCGGTAGTTAACCCCTTCATTGATACGGTTTTATAAACTGTTTCAGTGGTAATAAATAGGTGTTTATTTCAGATTCATTTTTAAGTAAGTAATCTTTTGCAGAGTTACATTGTTCTTGGCAATAACATTCGTTCAGGTGGAGGTGGGAGTGTTACCTCCATTTTGTTGTCGGATGTGCCGATGAAGATCTTTGCTTTCGTTAAAATGGTCAGTTGGAATGCATCCAAAATTACTTAGATACGCCTAAACGTTCAACCAAATAATTGAGATAAAACATGCCATAACTCGTCGGGCTAGTATCCGACATTTATTTCCTGTGCTTGTCCAAAAGAGTATACTTTCCTTGATTTATTACAACTTCGACTTGTTATTAAGCATGAATGACTTTTTTATTCCGTTAGAGTATTGTTGTTTCTAGTTTATTGGTCTTTTGCAGATATTTTTATAAACTTGGATCATAAAAAACTTTATAATTATCATGCATTTTTTTGGATTCTTTTCATGGAGTGAAAATAATTATGTATACTTGTCTAATATTTTAAATCAAAGTTGCTACTTTAAGATAGGTAGGTAGTTATAGTCAGCAACTCAAGCTTAGCATTGTGGACTTCATAATATAATTATATATAATCTCCTAGCTGTCCGTCAGCGGCTTCGCTCTCGTACACCGTCTTTCCCGTCAAAATATAGCATGAATAAAAAAAAATAGCCAATGATAAGGTGGCTTTATTTTGGTGAAAGAATCTCTGAAATCGGTCCAGTAGTTTCGGAGCCTATTCAATACAAACTAATCCGTCCGTGATTTTTTAAGAAAATCTCAGTAGTTTCCACTGTTCATCATCTATTTTATTTTATTGTTTTCCCATAATAGTGAGTATGTTATATATTATGTAAGTATATATTTATTTATGTTATGTATTTCTATGTATATACGTATAATTTATATTGATTAGGTTGTATCTGTCGTTTTTGAGAATTTGTAAAAGCAAGCATTTCTGTCTCATCCGATGGTTGACTGGTAGAGAATGCTTTTAGCATTAAGTCCGCCTAATGTAAATTTCTCCATTGAAGATTAAATAAATCAATCTTTCCTCTTTGTTATAAGATAGTATAGATACGAATTCTCTTCGTACTGTCAATGCTTATGCAAATACATAAATAAATTTACCCAATAGGTTTGGCTGACTGTACGTAGAAAACTTCCTACCATTTTAAATAATTCACACGTATGCGTTTAATTCAACCGGTTGATAACTGCTTTGTCTTATAATAACCTTACCAAATTCAATAAAAGCCCCTGTTAATAAATCTCCGGCCGCAAATTATCGTATTAACCCTAAAATGCGTGCGGGCGGAAAGAAACGCGAAAATGATAATCGCTCGTCATCGCATCGCGTCGTTATCGCGCTGTCACCGAAGCGAAACATATTAAATGTCCTAGAGATGATAAATGTACGACGAGGTCGTAAGCTCGTATCTCTTGCTCCTGTCCGCGTCGATCCTAATAAACGATTGGGTATGATTGACAGGGTGGTCCGCCCTCCCTTAGTCCTGTAGACTGGCTGGAAATTGCGCTCTGTATTTTTCGTTAATATTTGTAATATTACTAGATTCTTGTGCAGGATGCAGTACAAAGATATCCTCCGGTATGTAAAGACATTCTAAATAGTATTCATAATTATGATAAATATGTCGGATATAATTATAAAATAACTGGTCAATTTAATCTCGGAACATAGGAAAGAACCTCGTGTTTCAGCTGAGGACTTCTTACCTAACGCTAAAAAACCCTTAACGGTTTATCATATTACAAATGGTCAAGCTTGCATTTTCATCTATTGATGCAGTACCTATGTGATAAAAAAAAAAAAAACATTAAGCACAAATTTCCTTCAAAAGTTTACTTTTTTTATAGTGCCCGTCAAAATGACCTCATTCCACCTGATCGAATGTAATAATAATAATAATAATAAAATGTTTATTAAACAACTTTGACATTACAGAAAATGAAATAATAAAAACAATGTAACACAGCAGCTTAGTTAGAGTGCCAAAAATTGCGTCGACAAACGTATAATTACACAAGGCAAAATGATTTCTACACTAGGCACAGCCTGTCCTGTAGAAAATCATTGGTCACATGTTGCCAAAACATTTCAAATTATAAGCGACTATTAGTAAGTTAAGAACAGTGAACTAAAGATTATATACTAATTAAAGATGTTACATATAAAAATGGTTGAACTTGAGTGAATTTGTGTGTGTTTCGGTGTGTGTGTGTGTGCGCGTGTGTGTGTGTGTGTTGGTGTGAATGTGTGCGTGCGTGCGTTAACCAGTATCCGGTCTAGCCCTACTATGAAATATCCTGAAACTGAAAAACAAGTTATCTAGACAAGTGCTCTCAGTAGTTTTTCACTTTCATTGTACGACAATGTCAGAGTCCACATAGTCACTTTGCGTTTAAGCTCGGGTACAGAACAGTGTTTAATGCAGCAGAGAGATTGAACCTTGTTATAGACATAAGGATGCAGGAAGTTGCTATGCCTTCTAGCATGCACTGTTTTGATTGCGGGAAGCGGCAGTCTAAACACTCGCTTTTTAAGCATTTTACCATACTCGGGGGATTTAACAACTTGGCGATGCACGTGGGTAACAACTTTCAGTACATAAAGATTGCGAACGTTCAGAATTTCGTTTTCCTTATACAGCGTATCAGTGGGGTACCTAATGGGCTTCCTAAACATTACTTTTAGCACTGATCGTTGCGCTCTTTCTAAGACTATCATGTTACTAGAAGCCGCACCCCCCCAAGTTATGATACAGTAAGTAATTATGGACTGACAGATGGCTATGTAGACAGACTTGAGTAATTCTTGATCAGCTGCCGTGCGCAGGCTCTTGAAAACGTTAATAAGTTTACGGACCCTTTTCGCGGATTCAATCAGATGGGCACCAAAACTGAGTGTGTGTGTGGAGTGAATGTGGCAGTAAGGTCCAGGTATGAGGCTGACAAGCCCAGTCATGGTGATGATTGCTGACGATAAAACGGTGCCTGTTTTTTAAATGATGACGGACGAGACGAAATTTAACGAAAGCACAGAATAAGTAGTAACAGTAGGTACCAACCCTGAATAAAAAAAGAATTACCTGAATGAAAGACAAAAACACACTGTACCGAACAGAACCGTCAATATATTCCATCAGTGCAAAAAACCAAAGGATTAAATACCTTTTAAGCACCGAGAGAGATCTCAAAGTCGGCCATTATTCCAGCCAAAGGGATCATCTATATTCCTACTTCGTCCGACATCGAGAGGGTTTACCGATAAACGTCCCGCGTGGAAACAATAATACTTCACTTGTAACGGGAACATTCAGGCACAGTTAGTCAGGGAAGCAGGAAGAATGTCTCCAGATAAGTATCATTTATAGAACGTAAACTGTAGGCAGCCATGCTAACTCGCTTTGGCTTAAAAATTTTAGGACTTGATGACTATGCAGTTGGAGAAAGTAAGAGGTGCTAATGACTAAAATAGTATGGTCATAAAAGTAAAAAAAAAAAAAGAAGAAACTGTTGGATATTTATTCAAATCAATGAAAATAAGTAATAGCATTTTAATAAAACGTTTCGCCTACTTGAATCAATCCTAGCCCATAACAAAACATTAATCAATATACATTAAATTTGTGTTTGTTGCGTCTCTAGGTGTAATTATTATTTTTTGAAAAAAAAGTTATTTGTATAATTAAACGTACCAAGATATAAATTTAAACATTGGGCAAGTAGTTACTGCAAATAGCCTGCATGTATGTACATACATGGGCTCTTTCAAACATTTCTTCCAGAATCAACTCAGTACCTATAGCTTTATGGAATTACCTACTTTCAAACATTAAATCAATCCAGCACATATCTACACGTCGATTTCTTTTCCTACGGTACCATTTAGGACCATTCATGAACTACCGCCCCAGTCCTCGTCGCCAGATACAAAGATAACGACTCCACTTCACAAGGTAATCGATTCTTGACGATGCCCAACGCACATTATACGTATTTATTGACTGTTATTTTTACGACTCCTTAGCCAACTCCGACCGGCCGCACACTTAGATAAAATTCTAGTTCGTACCACTTAGTATACACTAACCGGGTCTTTCTGTTCATAAAATTATATTACGCAGGAATTTCTTGTCTCCGTACAAGCCAAAAACGGCGAATTTACGACATATTTTTGCTGATATGAATAGTAAAACTGTCATACTGCCGCTTAATGCTCTGTAAGTGGCTAAATAACTTCACACAATAACGTGTTTCATACACAATAACGTGTTTCAATGATGTTGCCCTAGTATCGGAATATTTCACAAAAATACTGAAGTTCGCTGACTATCTTAAAACAAAAATGTGACGGGGCTAAGAATAATCCGTCGTTCAGAAGCAGGTACGGATCCAGAAAAAAGGTTGTGGGTAAGGCACAGCCATGTCAGCCATGCAGAAATCAGCCAAGCACTAGTCAGAGTACGGACTCTGCATCGTATGACTGCACGGCTAAAAACTTGTGTATAGTTCCAAAAGGGAAATGTCCGGGACAAAATACTAGTAGACTGATAAACCAGTATTTGCACCGAAAATTGGATATATTGTCAGCCTGAATGAGGGTTGTGGTCATGTCCACCGTGCCCAAATGGGAGGATCCGTGCTTGTCCAAGAGGCCGACCAGGAGGTGCTGCTGCTACCTGCGCTAAATGGAAGGATAGTAGCCAAAAAATGTTTTGAAAAATAAAATGTGGATACGTACGATAGAATACTTAAAAATAAAATCAGTGATACCGCATATTTGCTTAGCTTTCACTTTTAAGTTAAAACAATGTTGAAATTCCCCAAAAAAGAATGTACGAACCAGATTTACTTACAAAGCGAAGCTTGATGTGCTAGACTAGATATGATGCATTCATTCAGCTACGCTTGCAAATTTTATGCTACGCCGAAAGTCTCCAAAATACGTACGTCTGATTTTATTTAAAACATTTTACGTAAAACCCCTAACACTTTTTCCGAACGATCCTTCACAGAAATAAAAGAATTATATGACTGAACCCGTCTGTATGTTCTTTTGCGACGTTAGTCCTACAACTTTCAATTTGTTCCAGCATTAACTGGATCCTAACAATAACAAAACCGATGCTTATGAAAAACGACATCATTTTTCCCGAAGTGAAATGATCTCGCATATTGTTAAAGTTTCGAAGGATCCATGATTCACTCCTTTGTATTTATGCGCAAATAAAATATTCGAACGTAAAAATAACGTGTATAAGTACAGAAACATTGTGGGTGATTTCATGTGAAATCGGGGCATAACAACTATTTGTGCATTGGAGCAAATATAATGAACTGCAATAAAAAACTGCATTTTACCCAAAACTTTTTAAAATTATAACGCGACTAAACCCTGACCCGCGATGATGTGTTTCTTTGTTAAGAAAACTCCGCAGACGCATTTAGTAAACATTACCTTTCACACTTGGATGATCTTCATTGGGTATGGATCTCATACAAGTTCAAACCAGAAAACAGAAAGAAACTTAAGTCTCAAGTCTCAAGTCACTATTATTTGGGTTGCGTAATTTAAACTCTAATTATGTTATGTTTGCTCAAAATGAAAATCCGACAATGCTTTACGAGGGATCTATTATCATTTAAAACTGATTCCTCATCAAAACAATGACGAGCTTCCAAATATGTGATAGGTATGTAATGATAGGCTTGTTCCTTCTAGCAGGTCTTTCTAAGTTAATCGGAAAAATTCCCAGCCGCCTTCCGGATAATTGTGGGTGGGCAAGCAGCTGGCGTGGGTCGAGCCGGGCATGGCGCGCGGGCGCGTTGCTGGCCTCCAGCACCAAGTAGCGTCTTTGACCAGAGGCAGCAGCCGTGTGTGCCTAGTAGGTCTTTTGAGTCAATCGTAGAATTTCACTGTGTAAGGCCTCGTCCTGACCGGATCGGTGCATTTTCGTTCCGGAACTGCTTCTGCACTGAATCTGTACAGATTGTTTACCTAACGCATGTAATCAAATGAGAGTTTTCAGAGAGACAGAGCGGCCGGCCTCCCCCGGCTCACTCCCGCCAGCTCCGCCGCGCACTTCATTCACAGTCACATCGAATGAACATAACCGTACCGAAAACAACCAGAGCCTGTCAGAAAAGGTTTTTCAACAGAAATACTGTACTGATTCGGTGCAGACGCGGTACCGAAACGCAAACGCAACGAGCCGGTGAGGAAGAGGCTTTAGTATCCCTATATAAGACATGGACGTGCTTTTCTTCTAGTTAGATGGACAACATACCTGCTTGCATTCGAACCTGGGGCCCGAACCGTTTCACAGCCTCGACGGCAAGCACAGCCGACGCTTGATGCAGTCCATGGGCGAGCATTTGCGCTATCGTGGCCGCAGCCGCCACGCCCCATCCCCAACCGCCCTCGGGGTAGTAGTGGCGCGTGAGGGTCAGCAGCTGGCGCGGGTCGAGCCGGGCCTGGCGCGTGGGCGCGTTGCTGGCCTCGAGCACCAGGGGCAGCGACCGTGTACGCAGCAGCGGCGCGCCGCCCGACGACCATGACTCTTCCATCAAGGCGCGAGCGCATCGTGCGCGAACATCACCGTCTCGCACACACACACACAAGCTCAAGTCCGGACGCTCATCTTCGCAATGTACTTTTTTATTATTGAGATTCCAATTTCACTGGTTTATCTATAGTATTGAAAAAAAATAGTGTCACCAGCTGTCGCCTCCGTTGGTTAATTGTTTGCTGCTATTTTAGCTATTTAAGGTTACAGATACGTTTTTAAAATCTATCTGCGTCACTTTGGCTATCTACGATGGTAATTGCACTGTTTCGATAATTGCAGGTAAAGGTCAATAGTTAATAGTTCCCTGATTATAAGGTAGGTATCTCTAAATGTCAGAATCATTATCACTGTAATAAAGGTAGTACCTACCTTACGAAATCAAAAGCAACTTGGAATGTCACGTATTGTTTCAAACATAGTGCCTAACTATGGCATAGCATTTATAGATATCGTGGATTACGTGGATTTACAGACCACCTTTAATTATTATAACTTTAAAGGTATATTTATCTTCCAACACCTCGATGTTCTCGGTCTGAGATTTTACGCTTTTTGGGTTAAATTTCAAAGCATACTGCAACATCTTACATTCTATTCATAAAATGTCATTGGCCGTTACGTATTCCCAGATGAGGTATGTAGTAGCCAGAGGCAAGACAGATGATGGTAAAAGCCAGCTGATACGCTGAAAAAACCTACTCAAAATGCCCACATCAAATAGGCAATGGGCGGAGAGGGTACTTTTATAAGACCATAGTGAATATTGTTTAGTTAGTTAGACGGGCATTAATTGTTAACTGAGTGTCCAGTAAAACCAAAATTGGTTTATGTGGCATTGTAAATGTGAAATATAAATGTATCATTTTGTATGAATAAATAAATAATTAGTGAAACATTTTATTCAAAGTGTAGGTAACCGAAGTACACACGTACTAAGGGTGTTTTTATCAAGGTGAGAGTCTCATTATTACGCACGTGGGTTTTTTTCTTTTTTCGAGAGATCTTTCGATACCACCTCAACAAAAAACATACCTAGTCAAATACCCTTGTGTATTTTTTCAAAATCTTTCAATTTGTTGAATTTTTTGTACTTTTGTGATTATAAATTCTGGAACTATGATTGTTCATAATTAAATATAGAGGGTGTCCTGGGTAACCTGTACCAGCGAAGGTCTGTGGTCTGCGGACCCCAATACCTATCGATTGAACTACATGTATGTTCCGCGATTTTTGGTAGTTTTCGAGTTATGTTGTTTTTAACGAATTTATAAATTTTCTGGGTTGTGTCACTTTTTTGTTCACTGTGGCGCAAATAGTTGAGGTACATGCTTATTTTTTTTTCTTTGTGAGCTGAATACTAGGTTTAGTTGATTCAGAAGCATTCACATTTATAGCACTGAATAATAATTCAGAAAAAAAATATGAAACGGAAAAAGTGTTACCTAAATACTGTTTTAAACACTATTAAAAAAAAGTTACATAAACTTTTTCTTTCAAATCCTTATCAAAAACTTATTTATTTTATCAACTCGCACATCTACCTAGTTCTTAAAAGAAATAAATGCAATTTCTTAAATTTAACAAAGACACTTAAGCACTCGATGCATTGACATAAAAGAGATGTATGGCATCATTAACACAATTATGGATTTTCTGCCATTTACGACGTTTAGGAACAAGATGTGCGAACTATTAATCACATAAATTTTGATGATTTACTGTAAGGGCATCATACTTAAATTTTCAATTAGAGTGTCTGGAGAGTGAAATTTGAGATCTAATGGTGGCTAAAAAAACTTAATTATAAGTAAACCAAATGCATTAAAAAAAAAGAAATGCTAAAAAAGTTTGTAAAATGGCGATTCTCATATTTAACTCAAATTTAACACTTTCAAAAAAAACTTTTAAGAGGCCATAATAGCGTTTACGTGGATGAATTTTTTTTAACAAAAAGTAATTTTTTTGTACATAAAAATTACTTTTTGTAATTAGTATTTCCTTTAAACAAAAAAGTCACCATTCTGAAAACTTTTTGGCATGTATTTGTACAAGAAAAAGCATCAGGCTTACTTTCAATTAATTCAAAAAATGGTGAAGATTTAGAAAAAGGTTTGGAAGAAAAAGTTTTAAATGAAGTTCAAAATTTAGGGAAAAAACAGTATTTACCACTTTTTTGTTTCATATTTTTTTTCTGAATTATTATTCAGTGCTATAAATTTAGATATAAAGGTAGACCTAGTAATTCGGTTATCAAAAAAAAAATTAGGCATGTACCTTAACTATTTACGCTACAGTAACAAAAAAGTTGCCCTAACCCAGAAATTTTCAGAAATTCGTAAAAAAAATCATAACTCGAAAACTACCAAGAATCGCGGAATATACATGGTGCTCAATCGGTAGGGTATTGGGGTCCCCAGACCGCAGACCTTCGCTGGTACTGGTTACCCGGGACACCCTGTATACAGGGCTATTTTATAAACACCATCCAAATTGAAATATGAGGATCTATGAAGAAACTGGCAAAAAACATATTTTTCTGTTTGACTACGTTCAGTACTAAAGTGTTAAGTTATTAATGTTATTATAACTACATACTCAAAAGTATTAAAAAAATCACTAGCTTCGTTGATACTGCGCGACGTAAGTGGTGGCGGGCTCGCAGCCTCTTCAACTCCCGCTCGCGCTTTAATCAGAAGTTGAAATTTAATTTTGAATAAGTACATAACCATGCCGTACGAATAATCTGTTCGAAAAAATATAATAATGTAAAAGTTAGAAAGACCTACCCTTTTAAAAAAAGCTGTCTTCGATTGATGCTTAATGTCTGGGAAAATTTTGGATGGTGTTTAACTTTTTACATAAAGGGTTATTTTATAAACACCATCCAAAATTTTCCCAGACATTAAGCATCAATCGAAGACAGCTTTTTTTAAAAGGGGTAGGTCTTTCTAATTTTAGGTTTTGATTTAAACATAAAATGGCTACCAATGACCTCTTAATTTTTTTGTCGATGAATTGAATCCCAGTTTGCAGCTTTTGAATTTGATAGATTACGAATGGGTCACATTTTAGAGCTTTGTGAATGAGGATCACTACGAAAGTAGCTTCAAGAATCTAAATAAGATTAATGTTGCTACAAAAGTCAGGTTCGGTACCGAAGAAAAATATTAGTGCATATTACTTTTTTTCATTTTAAATGTCGCTGCACCGCAAGATTAGTCACACAAAGCACTGATGGGTCCGAAACTCCTGTCTCAGACATGTAAAACGGAAATACAGTATAGATATATTTTTTCCCTGTTACTTATAACCACGAAAGTAGCATCAAGAATCTAAATAAGATTAATGTTGCTACAAAAGTCAGGTTCGGTACCGAAGAAAAATCTTAGTGCATATTTAATTTTTTTATTTTTAAATGTCGCCGCAATGTAAGATTAGTCACACAAAGCACTGATGGGTCCGAAACTCCTGTCTCAGACATGTAAAACGGAAATATAGTATAGGTTTATTTTTCCCTATTACTTTTAACCTAACGGCTTCCATGGGGTTCAGAATGAAAAGATGGATAGCTTATATAATATTTGTCGAGATATTATCACCTTAAATCACAATGGCATTAAATTATTCTTTCAAGCCTTAAAATATAGCCTGCACAATTAAATTGTAACAATGATCTGCGTAAGCTGGGCTGGGATATTTGCGAGATTTAATGCGTTCGGTTCAGTGACATCGTTCCAGAAGATTTATGTAAGTGCGGGCAAGCCTCTCGCCATCGGAGCGGGCGTTCTGGCCAGACGTGTGTGTTACACTTGATATTTTATCTATGGACACGTTACTTACCGGTCGGAGTTTTATCGTGTAAGGACGGGGTAAATTGGCCTGTTTTTGATCGATAATCTACATACGAAACACTCAAATTGGGTAACATTTTCAAGTGCAAACGAAATATAAATGCTATTGAATTTGGAACACCGTAGTAACGATTTATTATGTAAGTATTGTGATCTCAGTAAAAAGACCCTCAATATTCTAAGGAAATGCGAACTCTAATCACACCTGAGTGTGATCGAATACAATACTTCTTAAATACTCCCACTGTATGATATATACACATAGCAATTGTTGCGCGTTCTATCGTTTATAATATCAAAAATAATAAATGTTGAAAATTAGTAGCTCATTCTGTATTTTTAAGTCCAAAGGAAACTGACCAAAAAATTTGAGCCAATATTTAGAGGAGAGCCACCGGGAGAGCAAACGTTATTTTTGTGTTAACATCCTTCAACCTACGCCAAACGAGCAGATAATAAAATATCGGTAGCGGCATGGGCACATATATCTGTTCAGTTTACTATTATTGGTATAAATGAATTCTTGAATATTAGCTCCATACCCGTTTGATCGGATTTTTGCTTACAATTTTACGAGCAAAGCTGAGGTAGGAGTAAAATGAAATGCTGTAAAATGAAGATAAATTTACCTGCATGCAGAAACGTCACCGTATAAACAGTCGACAGTCGGCTATAGGTTTATATTGGCTTTTTAATATCGAAAGTATGGTATTCAACATTTTTATGAAATGCAACGAAGTGATAGTGATTGTTGAACTTGCCTTGAAAACACATAAACTTCTGAGGACCCTAATGTCGGTAACGTTACTATTTAAGTTTTAGACCGAAAGTAGTGACCACTGACTGTATAATGTTATTTATAAATTAAAAGTTTCTACTGCTTCCGAAAACCAACACCTTCGATGTATATATTGCATAAAGGTGACAAAACATTTAGAAGCTGCCAGTTTAGAAATGACTGATAATTAGCGTGGCTGATTATCAGCCACGCTTGGCAAATGCGAGCTGGTGATACAAATTTTGTACCAAAAAATTGGAAAAATTGAACTCAGGACTCCTGCATAATTTCTCTCACTTGGCCACCGACAACATGCAATACCACCTACCTACTTATTTATTTCTGGTAAGTAAATACATCGGACCACATCAAAAGCATATTGACTCGTGTTCGGCGTACGTAAATATACACTCATTCGTCCGTTAAATATTACGAGGTAGTAAAGTTGCTTTATGAGATGTAACGTGTTGTACGAAAGTGCTTACCTAATATGAATGAATGGTGCAAAAATATCAATTGACTCTGCCTGGACAATCAAAACATTTTTACTGTAGTTCGCCAAGAGTCATTAATCTTATGAAGGTTTATCAATAAAATAACTCTTGTACAGTCACCGTTAAAATATGTCAGAGATGTTCACGGGAGGATTACATAATACTATTACAGGCGTGTCCCTTAATAAAACAATTATTTTTATTGCTCTTGGCTGCAACCTGTATTTGAGCGAAATTTATGCAACGGACATAAATTAAATATTTTATTAATACACAGTCACGAATAAACAGTAAAGTGGCTTGTGAGTATGTGGTACTTACGCCTGTAAGTGAGTTCTATTTGTTGTCTACATAACAAGCGGAAATATTTTATATTCTTTTGAAACTGTCAAAATGGAATCAAATGAAACGTTAAAAATACAAGATTAGTTCACTTTCTTGTTGCAACTGTACGTCTACCACGAGTTCACACTTTAAATCTTATTATCGTTCTCGTAAAAAAAAATGTATTGGGATGACACATGACATGACATGACAACGTCAAATCCCAATAAATTTTTTTCCGCGAACGTTAATGTAAATTTTAAGTGGCAACTCGTGGTAGACGTACCTACTGTTCTTCAATGTTAGATACTGCAAGTGCACTGACAAACGATAGAATAGACAATCTTTTAGGATTTGATCAATTTTACGTGCACAGATTCAGTTTTAGTAGCAACATATTCAGTCAAGTTAGTTAATTATTTGTTTACTTCACCATTTTGTACAGTATTCATATCAACTGAGTTCTCATATAATGGCATGCCTAGGAAATATTATATTGAAATACATAGAATATGGTCAGCGAATAGTTGCCTAGCCAAAAGACGGCATTGTACTTGTGGTCATACTTAAGTAGATTAATCATTTGGAAATGTTCTTCCTTACTTAGGTACGAAAGATATTTCCCTTGCTAAATTGACGCTGACATATCCAACGAAAATCTTGTAGAAGGAGTTACGACTTACGCGTTATTTGCTTTCAACGTACTTATATTTCATTTGTAGATAATGTCCTGGCGTATTAATGTTCTGCGTTCAAGTTATGGCCTGTTAAATGGCATGGAAACCGAGAAGATATCTGACAGTGTGGCTGGTGGGATCTAGATAGCTGAAGATTAGATGGAACCCTGTTTGTTGTTGGGGATTTATCACGAAACATTATCGTGGCAAAAAGTTGTCTGCCGCCGTATTTGCTTACTTTGTTTTACTTATTATCTGCCAAAAGTTGTTTTCTTCTTTTGTCTATTTGCATACACTTTTACGAGATGACGAGATGACTTATGTTTTTATAGCTAAAGCTGTATACTTATACACAAGGATATGTGAATAGGGTCTGATCTACTTAATCTGCATCATTTTCCGACTCATTATAATTCATATATTTCTAAACATTTAATATGGCGAAACTAAATAGTTTCTATAAGTATTCAAACCTTATTACACCGGTAATTTGCAAGATCAAGTTTAAAATATATGTAGGTGGACTTCTTCTCCATTGACTACATAAATAACATTTATCTAATCATCAGTCTGATTTATTAATACTTAACAATCACCTGCGGTTTTATGAAGCTTAGTGACCTTTAAGTGCCAATTAACAATTAAGTGCAATCTGACCTCATTGGTTACTAACATATTAGGGTCATAAATCTTATTATGCAACGCGTGGTATTGAAAGATAGTGACGATAGGCATTAATAAGGTCGTAAAACAAGAACTCGTTACTCTATGACAGGGGTGCGACCGTCTTCAAATAGTGAACCTTTATGACCTTCCTATATACATAATCCAGTGAAGTGGCTATGTCATGAACATCATTCAATATGAACAATATATTGCACATTTTTTAAACGGAACAAGTTTTCAGTTCGGACAACGAAATATTGCGAAGCGCGCTAAAAAGTTTAAGCTTGAAGTTTAAATTTCAAAGTTTCGCTGTAAGATGTTTAGCAATTTATTATAAAACGAGAGACGGTTCATATCAATACCTATTTTTAAGTAAGGATAGGAAGCAAGTTTCTTCTTTGTTAATTCTTATTTATTTTACTTGACAAAGATCTAAAGCTTTTTACAAATAATGTTCAAAAGTCAAATTCGATCATGTAAAATTACCTTTGCCAAAATAGGTACTTGTGGTTTCATAACTAACAACATCCTGAAGATGATTGCAATCAGAACAGACTGCTCTTATGTTAAACGATGCTGTGCCATATCAAATGGCATGGTACAAAAATAATTAATTAAACCTCTTTATAATCTTATTTTTATTAACATAGTTTTTAAGCACTTACAACAAAATATGAGTTGTAATTTGTACTCGAAATAAATATTCATTCATTCATTCATTCATTTATTCATTCATAACTATATGGTAAGTTATTATTACTTATGTATCTGAATACATATTTTTTAAAACAGATACCCTTTTATATAGCCAACACATGCGACAATATAGGTATTGAATCAATGAACTATGTTAGATAACAGAAACAGCCCTTTAAAAAGGCCTACAGAAATGGAATGTGAAGTCAGAGATGGGTTAGATAATAGTTAAGACAGAATGACAGGCAGCTGAGATTCGGGCGGCTCTGTCATTTTATCAGCCGATGTAGACCCTTGATATGGGACTCTGCTAGGACGATAATTGTAAAAGAGACCCGAAGTGGAGGGAATTAATGAGAATGTCCACTAAGTATGTGTGGCAATGTGTTCCGGTGTTTTGTTAAGAAAAAAGAACAAATAAGGCGGCAGGAAACTTGCCGGTGGAAATAAAGTAATTTAGTTAGTTCTGTATTTATTTAAAAAAAAGTGACTTGAATGATTTATGCCTCAGTAGTGAATATGCCGTAGCTAAAGAATAATAATACCTTCGCGTATCTTAATGTCGTGATTTTATAATAAAAGTTTAAGCGAAGAAGTTAAACATGTGCCTTTTTTCACCTAGCTTGAAGGTGCTTCTAATCATCCATCCTAATCTCAAACGACCACTTAATCAAACGAATATCAATCATTTAGTGCTAGCGGTACACCCCAAAATCAGTAAATATTTGCAAATGGTGTTAAGAGTGTTAGCTGGCGGTGGATCGGTAACGTTGCATTTTTGTAAGATTTTCGTGATTATAATAATAATAATAATAAATATATATCAGTAGTCAAGTGCAGTGAACCTACTTGTGTTTGGTGTAAATGAGAAAAATTACTTCATCTGTTCTTCGGCCGTACTTTATAATGTGTACTACAAATGTGTTCTCATGTAAGTGAAATGTTTATGTATTTCTTTATGAGAATAAATGTTCTTTAACCAGAAATATCCCTGGACATTATTCCACACAGCGCCATCTAGCCCCAAAGTAAGCTAATTAAAGCTTGTATTATGGGATACTAGACAACGGATAAACATACTTAAATACATTTTCTTTTGTAAATACATACTTATTATACATAGGAGACACCCAGACCAGTACAAACAGACATGTTCATGCACACAAATGTTTGTACTGTGCGGGGATCGAACCCGCGACCTCGTGTGTAGTAGCCAACTGCTTAACCATTACACCAAGTCGGTCGTCAAATTATACATTATTTCATTGAATTGAAATAATAGTTAAATTTTTGCTCTATTATTGTGTGCGTAATACTATTTAAAAATACATTGAATTGTCTAAAATTAGGTAGTCGCCAATCATTTGCTAAATTAAATAAAAAAAGGTTTTTTTTTAAATTGATAAGACATTCAAAAATTTAATGTACACAGTTATAGTTACAATTATGTAATTAAAAGGTGCATTCAATAATAAAGAGATAATTTATACCTAATTTGAATTCAGCTAAATAATCACGGAAACTTGAAGAAAATGCGACGTTTACGATCTACCCCAAACGCAAAAAGCAAACCCTCTTAAAAGCATGAAAATAAGAACGATTGATCTTTAGGCTAAACGAATGAATTTGACCCGTAGCACGAAAAAAAACAGAAAAAAAGGAGAGGGGTTATAACAACATCTTTTTTTTATAAGAAAACTTTTTTTTGTTCTGAAACCTAAAGGCTAGCTAAGAGGCTATTACATATCATTTAAGGTATATTTTGAAAATAATGATTCAACTGTATCATATCTGGAAGAGCCCAAACTTGGAATGTTTAGAATATATGTATTTTTATTTTATTATAAAATAAGTAACTAAAACTTAATAATATGACATATTTTCAGAATCGTCTCAGTAAGCCTTTTCATTGGATACTATACAAGATAGGAAAACATGCGTTTCCCATACAAAAGAAAGATGTCGTCATAACTTCTCTTCTTTTTTTTGTTTTCATCGTGCTATGGGTCAGATGGATTTGTATGGCCTAAGCATAATCGTCCGATTTTCATGCTTTTAACACCATTTGCAGCAATTTTTGGCGTACCGCTAGCACTAATTGCACATTTTTTTTTTTTATGCGCCGGATAACACACCTCTTGTAATGATGTCGAAGCAGGGATTAATATCTCTGTGTTACGAGGTACCACACAAGGAAATAAGCCAGGGGCGTCTCCCAGCACACCCAGACCCGAGTAAATTCAGAAAAGATCGTTTCCTGAATTGACCCGACCGAGAATCGAACCCGGGACACTACGGAAATCGAGGCGAGAAACCGTGCTACAGCGCACTACGCCAATCGTGTCGTCAATCAATGAAAATAAAAGTATTTAGACAAAATAAATACAATCAATGTGTTCATTATGTGTTAATTTGTATGAATAATGTATGTGTCGGGTGCTCCGCGAGTAATCGCTCGGTCGGCGTTTGATTAAAAAGAATCTAAATCAATTTGAATACTGCCCAGCTTAACCAGTAGTGTAATTTATTAAACATTAACAAGGCTAGGT
Organism: Udea olivalis; assembly: GCA_947369235.1. NCBI lineage: Eukaryota > Metazoa > Arthropoda > Insecta > Lepidoptera > Crambidae > Udea > Udea olivalis. The sequence continues at coordinate 10,200,253 of OX376352.1, read as the reverse complement.
TACTTTGTAGGTGTAGTTTGTGCAAATTGTAGGTCATATTTGGTAGTTGTTGCTGTGCCTATCAAAGTACGAGTATCAAGTGGACTATTAATAAATGGTAAAAAGTATCATTCCTTCATAGTATGTATTTTAAAGCCGAATTTGGTTTTGCCAAGTTATAGGAAACACATACAGTAAATGTATAAATTGACGCGAAATAACAATAAGTGAATATGATTGTCGATGTTTTCTAGCCGAGAGAGATCCACGAAGTAAGAAGTAACTCCTAAGAGTTTTTTCACTAGTGTGATATAAATAATAAATTTACACAAAGATCATCTGTCCACAAACTAAGCAGAGCTCGTACTATGGGCGTTAGAGACTGATAAACATACTTAAATATTTCTAAATACATACATATATAGATAATAACACCCAGACACACAACAAACACTAATGTTCGTCCCACAAATGATTGTCATGGGTCGAACCCACGACTTCCGGCGCTAAAGGCAAGATCGCTGCCATTGCGCCAACAGACCAGTCACTGTGTTTTAAGATACGTTAACTCTTCTTAAACAAACGTTTTATATAAAATTTTGGTTTCTTACTTGATTCGTTTCAAAAATCTTCAAAAGTCTGTAGGCCCTCAAGGTGAGGATGGCCAGCCCAGTGATTCGTTTCAATGACTGGGCTCGTCAACCTCATATCTGGACCTCACGACCGCTTTCCATCAGGTGGAGTGAGATCATCTTGACGGGCAATATATAAAAAAAATTATCTAAAACGCTTAAGTGAGCATCTTAAGCGTCCTTCACATGTATTAGTAGTTTACTTTAAGATCCACTGCCGTAGTCTGGGACAGCCATAGCTTGAGGGTCCCATACATTTTAGTAACGTGTTGGAATTGTGCAGAACGTCATTCATGTACATACTTAATTTTACTTGTCAGTGCATTTCATCACAAGGGGAACCATAATTTATGATTTTTTAATTATGCTGCGTTCTCTTAAAAACTTGTGGTATCAGACAATAATTTGTTGTCTAGAATGTTCTCCTAGGAAAAAGCTATATTTCCTCAGAAATTAATTAACAGACCGTTAAGACGTCCATTAACGTCATTTTTATTGCACACATATCATTCGCACAATTGCGTAACAGAAACTCTTTACTACAATCTTAAAAATAAATTGGTTTCATTTTAAAAATAAGTGCAGCCATTCTGGTTTCACCGGCACCAAACAAATTTGGTGCACCGTAAGATTTGCATTTTACATGAAACTTGTGTTGCCAACCGAATGTTTTGCTTTTGAGAATTAATTGTTATTATTGTTCTTAATGTATCGTCATTTTTATCATCTCGTCGAATGACAAAACCTGTATCGGTAGCAAATACGGCTGTTACTCCGTCGTTTCGCAAGGAATTATGTGTAAAAGCAACTGGAAAAGGAGGCAATTGTGAAATTTTTGGCCTTTGCAATAACCAGAGATTCTCGGTTATGAAGTCCGGACAGTTTAAAGATCTTTTTATGAGCGCTAAACAGCCGTCCACTGCGCGTGATTGCCCGGTGTCTCGTTGCGCGCCCTTATTAAGCTATCTGTGCTGGCATTTCGCTACCGTCCTTAAGTTAACTGTGGCATTTTAAACTCAATTTGTGGTACTTAATTGTTTTAATTAAATCGCTGTTAAATATTGCTGTCGATAATTTGGGGCAAATTATTAAACTGGACCATATTTTGCCAATAATAATTGTTTATGAACGTTACAATTACGTTGGTATTTCATTGATTTATTTTAAATGACTTAAAAATTACTTTGGAATTGGTTTATATACCTATAATTTACCAATTATTTTCCAAAAAAAGATTTACAAATATTTTTTCATAATTTATTGCTTGTGCCATGTCACACACAAAATTTAACAATCTTTCAAACATCTTGTGTTGTAATCACTAGTATATGAAAATGCCTCGTTAATAAACCTTAATGTGATTACTACACTGCATCGTTATGGGGCCCATAAATGCACTATTTAGTTAATTAACACGTCCATTCTAACTCACATTAATGTCAACTTTACATGTAACATAATTCTTTCCGAACCATTTCACTCTCGTAAGATATATTTGGAACAAACGATAGGACGTTGCTTTTATGTTTTAGAAGCTTGATGAGTTAAGGCCCCGGCTTTTATTAAGTGGTGTGTGGGAAATGGTTAACGTTTGATTTAATTTCTTTAATGAAGTCAGTTTTGGTGAGAGGTAATTTTTCACTAGTAAGTGAATTAAAAATCAAAAAATCTTTGTTTTACAAGTCAGTAGACACCTAAATAACAACTTATAAACTGAACGAACAAAGTAACAGAAGAAAGTCAAGGTATATGCCTAAATAATGTTTTGGTAGTCCTGTTCAGTCCAGAACGTAAGATGGAGACCTAATTGGATAATAATCTACCTTCTCCAGCGAAATGAACATACATCGCAGAGCTAAATTATCTTTGACGATGTCATGGGATTGAAAATGGTTGAGGGTCTCTAAACTCAATTACTGTGAAAGGTGAGTACTAAAGTAATCAGCGACGTAGATGATGACCAACTGAACTAAGTATCTTTATGAGTCAGGTTTAACAGGGATGTAATAAACTTCACATGTGAACTTAATGGTTGTAACTTCTGGCCTAGCGTACAATGCTATCGGTTAATTGAAACAGTGAATTACTATCTCCAAGTAGTTGTGGCGGCAGTAAAATGAAAATAAAAGATACTGACCTCAGTATTTTATAAACACACCAACTGGACATAGGTATACCAGCTAAACTTTTTGGGAATATTAATGTGCTCGAACCTAAAAGGATATCAGGCATTCTATATTATCTGCGTGAAGCCTCTGAATCCTCTGCTCACACCGGCCCTTTGATTCTTAGTGTCTAAAGTTAAAAACACTATGCCGAAAGTACGCGACCGAAGTTCCGCGGCTAATTTTACGTTCCGACGTATTCGGCTGATATGACACACCATAAGTGCCGAATTTAAGCGGCAGAAATTCAGTAGCTCAACTTTGTGTGTGTATTCAGAGTCGATGACGGTGTGATTTACAAAATGAGTTGCCGCTGAACTTACGCCCTTCCAAAGTTAGGCTGTACGCTATAACGCAACGTAATATCGGCATAATGTGTCATCAGTAATTCAAATAGCATTGCGGGTGTAATCATGCCGAACTTCCGTCTCGTATCTTCGGGCATAGTGTGTTTAGACACGTGAACTAGCAACGTGAATCGATTGCTAGTCGCTAGCATTTCGACAGCTTAACAGCCAATGACGATAGAGTATTCGAAGTCAAATAGCAATAATCGCTGTCAAAATCGCGATTTTCATGCAATCGAAGTGAGTTGAATAGCCCTGCGGAGCAAGATCATGATCTAAATCCCAGAACTTGGTACCTAACGGTCATCAATGTACTTCGCTATGTGGCTTGCCTAATGTTACTTTGTGATAGTGAGTGACTTTTTGATAATTCTACATTATTTACTTATTTCTGAATTGAACATCTGTTTTTAGGTGATCTAAATCTTCATATTAAATACCCATTAAAATAGATCCCTGATTGAACATTATCCTATACAAGTAACTGCAGTTGCATACAATAAGAAAAACATGGGGATTGCCAACCATTGGGCCGAGATCTTTATAGGGTGCTTCGCTTAAACTTAGACTTATCTTAGACTTTGAACAGCTGCATCTTTATATATCAGGTACTTCTTATCGATATTAAATTATTTTTGTCTTTATTAAACTTACGTAACGATAAGTAAGTTCATAAATAATGTAATAAGTCTGTGCCAAGCTCAAGAAATGACTATAGATCTCGGCCTTAGTCTTTTTTAAGGCTAGGCTTAATGGCCCGATATAAAATACGTTCATGCAAAAGATCTTTTTATATTTACACCCTTAATGAAATCCATCTGTGTCTAATCGCATTTGTTCGGTCACTATCTCATAATAGAATGTCGGAGCATGTGTCCGCGCGTCCGTCCGCGTTACCGAGACGCCGCGTCCGATGCGTTTGGCGTATGCATCTGGGTCGCCGGCAATGGTCGCTGTGCAGTCCGTTTTAATATATCGATGTTTACTTCCGATATAATTCATAGAATTAAGAGGTTTAAATCTCAAAGACTTAACAAAAAATGTTAGAGGATAAAATAGAGCAAAAGAGGTTCTTTAATTAAACTAAGAAAAAACTAAGAAGGAACTGTTACCCCAACCAATTAACGAACTTATATAGTTGTACTAGTGTTATTATGAGTATTAGGTACATCTTCTATTGAATGGCGCACTACGCGTAGGTTCATAGTTTATTTTAATGAGGTGACCGACGATAGATACGAGTATTATCAAATTATTTTATATATTATCCTACCGATTTCATTATCATTATTATTCGCAGTCATAAAACGGTCAACTATTCTTAGTTCTCCAATAGTACCGATTCAATGCAATTGCATTTCCCAGCACTAGCGAATAGCTTCCATTGCATGACGCGTCACGCTATGTGTCACTCAAGCAATCTTATTAACACTATTAATAAACCAGTTTCAAGATCAACATCAATCCGGTCGGATACCGGCGCCATAGACACAATGCACTTTCTACAAACATTGACGCTTGCAATAAGAAGAACAAAAAATACTACAAATCGATCAACATAATATATTATAAGGTGCCACGCCTGACAACTTGGCAATGAAAATTGCCTAAATATTACTAAATAATTTGCTATAGTGCAAATGGTATTAATAATGAGGTACCAAAATTAACTTACAGGCTCAGAGATAAAGTGTTTAGTTTAAAATTCGTTGCGGACATTTTCCATCCGAAACATGTCACGACTTTGTTTTAATTAAATAAATGGCGATGAGTCGCAGTGAAATTAACAGTTTGTTGACATGGTTAAAGACACAGTAAGAAGCTAAATGGATCTTGGCCAAGCGTAGAATAGTATTTCCCACGTGTCGAGCTTACCGCCGATATCGGAGTTCTTGAGGTTTTTATCAGTGTCTTTCACGTCCATGCGGAAAATTTAAAAATTATATAAAGCGGGATTAGTCTGGTTGGGATTATATTCGGTCGTACAAGCTCCGAGCTAGAGTATCTAACCCTTTAAACACTAAGCTTTCACTAATACGTTACAACAAGAAATCTGAAAATGGTTGCCAAAAGGGTTATTAATCCCTGTCACTAATTTTTTAGAGACCATCCTTATTCTGTAGAGACAATGCGGAGGCATTTTGTCAGAACACGTTTGCGATTTTTTCCCATGAATGTGCAATTTTATCACGCTGGTCGTCGCGTCCAGAAGCTTTAAAAAACCGAATGACGTATTGGAATGTACGACTGATGTCCTTAAATTTTAAAGTCTGATTTATAACAGCACAAAGGTACTTAATAAGTAATTTTATGGCCGGTTATTTGAGTCGTCAGAAACAAATATTTTGGATTACGCGTTGCCATTTTTGACAGGTGTTTAACCAGCTTACATGACGTTTATCACTTTTATGACACATAAGTATTGCGTGAGGGGTGATTTAAGTATGACTGAACATAATATTCGTAAACGTTTCATTAATAGGTTGAATATTTTTTGGTAACCACATAATTGCAACCATGCGGAGTTTCTAAATAGTAATTTAATGAACCTAAAGGACCATAGAACGACGACAGAAAGGCAAAAAGCTTGGGGTTCTCTTTTGGCCAAACGATCAGAATAGAGGTCAATGCACAATGGTTTGTAAGTAGCTAAACTAAGAGTCTATTCCAAGAATTAGAGTAATTAAATATTGAAGCTTAATAATAATAATTGGAAGTTATTAAGAGGCTTCGCGGTAGACTTAGAAGGTAGAGGAGATATTAACTGGACACGCATTGAAATTACCTAACCTAACACCCAGAATTCGAACATTTCGAGTTGCCGCCTCTTAATAATAACATACATGATTCGCTTAAATAGATTTTAACCCATTCACTGCCGAATAAAAAATACAAGAGGAAATCGATTGTTCAAACGCACCGGTGCGTGGTGTGGCAGTGAACGTGTTAAGAAAAAATGCTATTTTTAAGATTATCCTCATAGGGATCATATCAAATGTAACAAGTCAGAAGCTAACTAATAAGCTATTACACAATTTGCGCAGCTCCATCACTCATAAAAGCTCTTGAACGTTCAAAGTTTGACGCGGCTACATCACTCTCCGTCCGCGTTTCATTAATGCAATGTAAAACAACGCACACTTCACGTGCCCATCTCGATATATTGTAGTCTTAAACATATTTCACCGAACTTTATAATCTGACAGATAAAATTGCACTCCCAGACAATTTATTTATCCAATGCAATCCGTTAAAGGAAGGCGAAGCTTTCACGCGATCTGTAAGGGTATGGAGGGATGGTCCTGCTTCTGCATCAATATAAACACTATAAAAAAAAGAACCCAAGGTCTTTCAGCACAGATAAGCAGCGTCATAAATTCAATTTTAACGCACAATAATTCAAGATAAAACATAAGAAATGTGACTTACACTGTAGTTGGAAGTTACGACTTAAGAATCCTCTCCCAAAATGAGATAGCAAATTACATCAACGAGTTTTTTATAAGTGTTACTTGATTGGTTAACATCTAATTCCGGTTACAAATAGGCCTTTCTATTGGCCGTACCGACATTTGGATCGATAGCATGATGTCATTTCAATCACATGAAAAAATGATGGCATACAATATGAGTTCAGACAACAATTGATCATTTGTAACAAACATCTAACTGATCTAACATCACTTGCGGGGCAGACTTTTGTTGAAATTGATTACATGGGTGGGTTGTTGACAGCCCGGTACACTTTTTGTACTCGTAAAAGTAACATAAACCTTTTCATTATCACTTAACATTGAAAGAAGTGAAACAAATGGTAGGTGATTTGACTAAATAATCTTAATTAGAACAACACGATAATTCTTATTTTTAATATGGCTGCGATGCTCTATTTTTTGCGCTTGCTTTGAAGGCGATCGTGATTCCCACATACCTACCTACTTATGTTTAACAAAGTGTTTAAAGAAAATCGTTTTTAGACGCTTTTTTATATTTAACAGACATTTTCAACTAAGGTTTTAGAGTCTGCAAACTGCGTACAAAAATGTGTGCAAATCGTTTGTGATCGAAGTTATTCGTGGAGTGCTTGGCCAGAACCCAAGGGATTGGACGTGATCAGAAATACTCAGAATTGCCTATTCATGACTTCGTCGCATATGGACAACTTTTACACTGGGTCGCGCGAGTTCACAGAAAAGTTACAAAGAGTTTTGAACTGTTTCGCTTGTAATGCAAACCGAGCTTTTCGGGCAGAATTTTACTGAGTAAGGCTTTCGAATACTACATCAGACTGATTGCATTTCCATAGGCTCCTAAGTGATTGGTGTCTCAAAATTATTGATTAAGGCGACCAATATCAGTTTAATTGTTTAAAAAAAAGACACCTTTTTAGTTTGGGATGTGCCCAAAGCTCATTTTTACTTGGTTTTATTTTTAAAAATTACAAAGACTATTATTCGGATTTGTATAGCCAGCCAGCATTACAGATTTTCTGTGTGTAAAATTTCGAGTACTATTACGAGTTTACACCGATGTCAGTCGCTAGCGTACTCGATTATAACAAATAACGATAAAATGAAATGTGCATGAGAACGTTTTAGAAGCTTTTTTTAAATAGAAATAAATTTGTTGAAAAGAGCGCGAACAAAGGAAGGGCCTTAGTTCAAAGAGACTGATGGCACGGACGGTGAGCGGAATGCTAAGCTCAGGCGGCAGTACTAATCATCCTCGGAGTGCGTTTTTCGGCGCCAACCATCTTTCAACTGTCATTGTGTGCAATAGAAAATAGATCGAGTTTGGAACGGTTTCGTTTTAAAACAAGTTAGCGGCGCATTGCATACGAACGCTTGTTCAAGGGTTATTTAATTCACATGTTGTTTCTAAACTTCAAACATTGCATTTATTTTTTACTCAAAATGGGTTTTGAAGTCAATTTTTAAAGATAAAGAACTGTTACACACAATGTTATTTTTGCTCACACCTAGCAGTGATATTATACCTTTTGTCAGCTAAGTCATTACATAATATAAATTGTAGATAATTAGAAAGTTGCTTTATCCGTCCCTTGTAATAAAATTATAATACAAAACATGTGAGCAGGCCGGCGGTACATTATTTGAAGAAGGTATCCCTTGTTTTGTGGTTTTACATGAATTTAAGATTCTCCGTCGACCAAGGAAATAAACAACCGAATAACATACGCCTTTCAGAACAAGTTTTGTAGGGTTCATAAACAAAGTTTTACCCTTTTTATTGCAAAGCATCGTTTGATTAATAGCTACAGTACTTAAATGTCGTGTTATTGTTTTGATAAAGCTTGTAAAAGCTCTCAAAAGGATATAATATTATCGGTTGCTCTTTATTATCTCACTATTAACAGAGATAAAGAAAGTTATTATTCTATGCGACTGACATATTAATGAAGTACCTGCAAATCAATATATTATATGTAATGAATGAGAGAACCCTAAATGCCTTTTTAATATTTGGATATAAATAATATTTGACATCTACATTTAGATTGCCAATGACTAATAACAAATACATAGTGAATCTGATTTATAGGTAATAACCTACTCACATAGCAATTAATTTAGCGAAACATCAATAAGAAAGCCAGAAATACAGCAATTTAGCTGATAGAAATAGATTTAACGGGTGCTCTTATCAAAACAAGCGAATTCCGTTACAGTAAACAGACCTATTTGGGACTGAATCCTTCTTTGAACTATGTGGTTGAGATAAGAACTATCTTTTTGTTTGAACAGAAAAGACAAATTCACAAGATTTTCTAAATTGTCTACTGAAACTGCACAGTTTCTGGAAGGCATGCGAATTTTGAAAGACCTTTCTCGACTTTTCTAGAATTACTTTAAATAAGCAATTTATTCGACCTACGAAAATTGTTGCTTTCAACAAGATTATGAAAATGACAACAATAATAATCTGTTACTCCTGGGGGGCTAGCCAAGAGCAACACGCCACGACGATTTCTACAATAGAAATCGTTCAAATGTTCATGCCAATACATTTGAACAAGGTGAAAGGTTAAGCATAGGTATTATTTTTTTGGTAAGTAAATAGTTTAGTGACTTTCAGACATTCCGAAAGTTACTCTCAATCATTCAATGTGATGTGCTGCTAAAACTTTATCTACATTATGTTGCAATAAGTATCTCCTGGAAAACGGAGCCTTACCTACAACAACCCGAGGAAGGAGCCTTTTTTGCACCCTAGACTCAAGACAATATTTGAAAAGGTTTTCTAATTAATGATGAAGATAAAGAAATATTCAACAACAGATTTTAAAAAATGCAATACAACCCATCATCGATAGCGAAAGTTTATATTTTTAAACAGACCAAAATCCCACATTGTGGTACCACAATGTGGCTTAATTATGCTGAAGAAACTGTGAAGTCAGTTGTAGCATTGCAAGAAGCAAGGTACTTACTACAAGACAGGTCGTTAACCGGGCCCGACCGAATTCACTATAACTGGATACAAAGCAAACGAAAGTGTGGATGTCTAATAAATTTTTAGTAATTAAAACTTTACAATCGTGGTACAGCTACGATCAGTTTGCGCTCACGATGAGAACGGAAACGAACCGACCTAGTAATATTTTGATCGCTGTTAAATGTTGAATAAGTAACAAGACTGGTTTAAGCATTTAACATTTCGATATAAGATTAACGCTAATATTTATACACATGTACTTGCTAAGATATCGCAGTTGGTGCTATGTGAAAATCTGCCAATTTTGGTCGGGTCCGTTAAGATTCGGAATTTGGTATTGCATAGTCTAATACCTATGTCTTGGTACCTGTCTGGAACTCCAGATATGACAGAAATTGCCCGTATAACCACTTCACGAGTTTACGGGATGAAAGTTGTACAGGCACAGATTAATGATAGGGCCTTGTTGAAGTCAGGAAACAATATATGTAGCTAAGATTATATGAGCCAAAAGTTTGTTGAAAATTAAGAACTCGTGAATATGCGAATACTCGTTTAGTGGTACTCGTATTCAGATTTAAAGAACTTAAGTGTAAAACTCGTGAAAAATATGTAAAATCTAGTGATTATGAGCTCATAAAATATCAATTTTGTACCAAAGATGTCGATATTTACATCAATTAATGTGTTTTTGAATATAAATAGTATTTATGGTTGCTTTAAACTGCCAATTTCATAACAATTTGAAATTTCGTGTCACAGTTAGTATCTGAGAAAATGTTTTGATGTATGACCGTGTAATGAATGATGAGTTAAGTTAATATGAACTAAGCGTTTGTAAAATCTTTCGTTAGAACAGGGTTAGAAGATAATGTCATATATAAAGATCTTGCTACTCAAAAGCGAGCTTTAAAACTTGTCTCAACTTTAATTCTAAACAAAGTCCCTCCTTTGTAAATGAAATTTTGCTAAATGTATATGGTTACAAGAGACAAATCAGTCTGAGAGTACTAGCTAGTCCACTGTACCGGCTCAAACACAACATACGTGAGGCTTGACTCATACTAAGGTTGAATGTTGCAAATGGAGGTTTCAATTGCAAGTTTTCTTGCTTAGACGTAGGTACCTAATCGGATTGTGAAATGTGATTTGGATGTGTTTTTTAACTTCAATTTATTTAATTGATTTTGGTATCCTGTTGTTTAAGGTAATAAAGGTTGATGTACTACTGTTTGAGATTTAAAGAGCTTTTTTGACGAATTATTCAAAAAGATGACTATTAATATGATCTAGTGAATGTTTTCCTAATCATTATGTGGAGAAGGAAAAATACCTATATGCAGATAAATACTCCATGCATAAAACCTAGATTCTGCGACTAGGTTAATGCTTATGTATGAATAAAGAATCTCGCAGCACTTTAAGGTATTTTAATTGAATAAATTAGTTTTAAACTCTTCTGACTCAACTATTCCATCGAATAAATTAGATTAGCGAGTGTGTGTTTGCGTGTGTGTGCAATAGTTTTTTTTTTTGGAAAAGATTGAACTTCAATTGATCTTTAAATAAGATTAATTTTGTGGAAAAGCTTCTAGTTAATATTATGACTGTTTCTCTATGTAACAGAATAGGTTATTATTACCAATAAATAAGTTATTATCACTGAGTGATAGGGTTTATTGGAGTTTGTATATTCTACTTATTTGATAACTAATCAGGCGACAGCAAATGACTCATGTACATTTGAAAAACTGAACCAAAACCCTGTGCAAGGCGACGAAACCGAAGTGAACGGTGAGCCCCAATAGCCTCACACGTGGGTCAAAATCGTCGTGATTCTATCGGCGGCACGACCGATCTTACCATAGGCTCGGGCCACGGCCACATGTTCAACTTACACGCGACAATGCCACTTTTCACTTTTAATACCGACGGCGGTGGTGAGTTTAGCGAGATTTAAGTTGCAAAGTTTGGCGGGAAGTTTCGCGCGCGGGCGATTTGCGCGGCTGGCACCGAGCGCGCGACTGTTGCCCGACCGAGTGCAGCTTACACTGATTTTTTGTCGAAGGCATCTACGCCGGGCTGTGCTCCACATTCGACTGTACGCACAACTATTACCCAGCTCGGTGAAACGTCGCACTTATACACCAACTAGCTCATTGCAGGCATCTCTCACATACAGTCGGGTCACCTCGCTTACCTGACTACGTGTCTGCAACAATTACGGGCTATTACTCGAAGTCAAGTTTCCTAACATCCGATATTAGCTCTTATTGGTTAGAAGTTATAGAGAAATAAGCTGTACTCTGTACAGCACCTGATAGGATCACCTTGCAAATGAACTTGTATGAATATTAAAAAGCTGTTTTATGAGAACATCATTGGCGATATTATGTTAATGAGCTCTTGAAAAGGCGATCGTGTTTACTTACTGCTATATAAAGGCAATTCAAAATTGGCATGTAATTTATAAAGAAGCGATTATTAAGCTGTTATAAGCTCAATTTACTTGAGTGTTAATAATCGTTTTTAAATTATACGTAGGGTCATTTTCGTGCCAAGTTGGTAGAGGTATGTGTGTGAAAATTCCAATAGAAAAATTATGTGTTTTTACTGGTATGTTATGCAATTATACTATTAAAGTTAATTTATTACACTCGGTTTAATTATGATTATGGTAAAACAGAAGTTTCTATACAAGTATATTCACTGAAGTTACTATAAAAAAAGATGTTTTTACATGAAAAGAAAATGATCAATACATTCACGCCCTAATATAAAAATTGTTTAAAAGGTTGCAAAAGCCGAAAAGTTTGTAAAGCTTTTTTAAGAAAAGTTTCGTTAATACACATCGAAGGCATCATTGATTTCTAAGTTATGTTCAAATAAATTCGTTTTTTAAGTAAGTTTTATAAGTTTGCTAAACCTTTTTTGGAGACAAGAGCCAGGTTGCCGATATTTCATCTTGTATGGGGGAAGTTAGGGTACGTTGTTTACAAAATGCTTTTAAGTAAAACTTTTACGAAATGCATATTACTTTAGCTGTTAGCCAAACCCGTCACCAGATTTTGCACATTAAAAAAATACAAGCTTCTGAACGTGTATCTGTTCCACTTTGACCAAATAAATAATTGTCGTACTATTTGAGTTTCTTGACAAAAGCTTAAACATTTACTTACATAAAATAATAAATTATTCATCCATTGACTACCTAGCATTTAACTCTTCGTCGTTTTTGTTGATCCTGCCTTTAGAGGAAAAGCTCGTGGGTTACATTCCCACCTTGGACATACATGCATGTGACGAACATTTGGTTTTATCTGGTATTTTAAAGATGTATTTAGAAATATTGAATTGTGTTCATCATTTCCAGTAACAATAAATCGTAGGCAAGTATGACATGTACAGTCGCGGCTTTATCGCTAAAATATCGATCTTTTTCAAAAGAGAGGGTTTGGAACGAGCAGTTTAGTGACTGAATAGTGACCCTTTGTTGCCGCTAAATAAGTAATTTGTTACTGTGTGATCAGAAATGACTAGCCATTCCTGAAAGTGTTTATAATAAGTTGTGGTATCGTACCTTTACCTACCCGAAAAGTTGCTTGGTACACATTGTTTTGTGTTCATTGGTAACGTCGACATTCTAAAAAAAACATTTTGAAATACATTATTTTAGCCATACTGAAACCGGCGTTTTAGTATTGCTACCTGATGGGGTTTTGTAGGGATAACGTATATTAATATGCGAAACATTTAACCGAACTACATAGCTGGACAAACAGATGGCTGTTGAAGCATTAACTAATGCAACGATTTGGTGGCAAACGCCAACGGCAAGTGGACGGATGACCTGATAAAGATCTAGGAATTTCGGTAAATGCAGCATTTTAGCTTGCCTTCTTTGCAAATATATGTGATAAGAACGACGTAGAGTATAAAAAATAAAATATCCTGGACATTATTCCACACAGCGCCATCTAGCCCCAAAGTAAGCTAATTAAAGCTTGTGTTATGGGATACTAGACAACGGATAAACATACTTAAATACATTTTCTTCTGTAAATACATACTTATTATACATAGGAGACACCCAGACCAGTACAAACAGACATGTTCATGCACACAAATGTTTGTACTGTGCGGGGATCGAACCCGCGACCTCTGGTGTAGTAGCCAACTTCTTAACCATTACACCAAGTCGGTCGTCAAGTATCTACATATTGTACACATGTTTATGAGACAGTAACCAATGAGAGTGCAATTTTTTATATTTAAATTTATTGCAATTTAGAGTATAACCTTTACTAAATACGAAAAAAAACATTTTTATACAGGGTAAAATTGAAATCATGAGCCAAATTTTAGGGAGTAACTCAGACCACGAACCAACTCTACATTGCGAAAAAACTATCTGTTGTTCATTACAAAAGTGGAATATCTACTCGGCCAAAATCTATGGGACAGCTGATTTTTTTCGCGATCTTGGAGTCGGTCCGCTAATGAAAGTTTTTCAGGTTCGTGGTCTGAGTCTCTCCTTAAAATTTGGCTCATGGTTTCAATTTCACCCTGTATGTATTGTTAAATATGTTTAAGTGCAAAGCAACATTTAGTGGTTTTTCTGCCGGCCGTGTCTCCGACTATACGTATCCTTTATCCACTTAATGCACGGTACAAGGCGTCTCTAGAGGATACCTAGGTTCTCTCCTAGTGTTATTGGAGTCTGCTTTTGGTCTCAAGTTGCTACCTTGAGCTAAGACGCATCGTATACAGCGAAGCTTTCTGAAATTTGTCATGGCAGAGCAGCTATATTAATAGTTGGTTGAATATGTACCCATTTCAACTATGACGTATTTACGTCAACCATTTGGTCAGCAAAAGTAAATATATTTATGGATCAGTACGCGTAGGTACACTGAGTCACACAACAACAATGAAAGCAGAACAAATAACAAAAACAGACAAAATGAATTTAGCTTAAATAATGTGTACTAACTATTGTTTTTTTTTACATTGCCACGTCCTTATAAATATTCCATACCACGAACTCCTCATGTCTGCATGATATTTCCAATAATTCAAAATAAACCATCATGCTAGTGCAGATGCACGACGATGTAAACTTTGGTTCATTGCAAAACCTTTATTTGTGAAATTTAAGCAATTTTCGGCAGATTTATCTTTTGCTTTATCCGTGAAACTGAATAACAAAAGTTGATGCCTTTCCTTTGATATCTGAACTCTTTTCGCATAAGGACAAATGTAAACATACATTTATTTACATGTTACGAAACTAGGAATCGTAAATCGCGGTGAAAGATGTAGCTATCCGATGCGCTGTAACGTGTAGCAGTGACAGATTGTCAAACAAAATGTCTCCGACTATACGATTAATTAGCGGACGATTTTTTTGTTTGTCAGAGGGTTATTTAAAATTGTTCAACGGAAAGGTAGAAAAATTGGTTTCGCTTTGGTAGAAAAAACGCTTTGTAACGAACACCTACTATGTCCAGATACTAGGAGCTAGGCCGCCGATAAGAGAAACAATGAAATATTAATATTTTCGAAATATAATAAAAAGTGATAATGTTGATTGTTAAGATATTATAATATATTGATTATTGTATATTGATGATATACACCAAATAGTAAAAACTTAAAGCAGAAGAAACCATTAAGTAAAGCAGTATTTATCTACACAATTTACATCGCTGGAAAGCCTTTATTTTTTCGTAAGTAGGTGCGCATCTTGAAATCACACCCACGAAAACACCTGGGAACTATCAGATTTTTTTTTAGAAGGTTCCTTGTATGGATAACCAACTCCTAAAGCATGTATTGAAATGTAAAGCCGAGAAGTTTGTTCGAGAGGAATGGTTTCGACATCCTTGGGTGCTTAATAAAATATTTCCGCCCTAAGCCGGTACAGATAGGCTGCAAAAGCAATTAGGCCTATTGTTCCGCTAATTTGTATTGTTTAAAAACTCATTACTGGAAAAATACCTTGAGGGTAAGGGCTTTTAATTTGGCCCGAAGTATATTTATTGAGCTAAGTTAGGAGTTTAGCACATTAAATACCTTCTGTACGGTGCCGGTGGCAGATTTACATTATGTTTGTATAACCGTATAAATTTGTTTTGACACAGGTCTATTATTTATTGAGTATCATTCATTCTTATCTTTTCTTTAAACATCCTTCACTGTTGAATACAGTGTGTTAACTGCTTTCTTGTTTTAAATTTCTGCAAGAGCAAGTTAGGTGTGGTTTGATACAATACTAGTATAGTTCAATGAAACTGTGGAAATTCAACAGTTTTGCGGCACAGATAACCAAGTTGTTTCACAGGGGTGGTCTATAGCCCAATTTTTTTGGAGTGCAAACTGAACTGAATATCAGAATATTAAATGCGAAACCAAAATAACACTTTGAATGACATGTTTTTGATTTCAAAGAGACGAATTTAATACAGCGTAACAGCTTCCGTTTGTGCCAAATCGGTTCTTACATGTCACTTAATAACAGTATTAAGTATCAATAGTGATATGAATATGGTTATGCCCATAATATATACCTACAATAACAATGTACAGAAGGGTCAACCTAGTTGTTGTTGTTGTACAAGTTAGATACCGACAAATAACAAATGAAATTTTTCGATGAAATATTATTTCGTCAAATAATTACTTATTTGTATTGATGATATAAAAGATTACCGCTACCGCTTTTCATCATTTACACTGTTTCTTTTCGGTTGTTTTTTTAATCTATCAATCTTATCATCATTTATGACAAACACGTTTTCACGCTAAGATTGTCCTACAACGAGAGAGTAAATTGGATAAGAGACAAGAGGTTAGCTGAGACAAATTACGGCAGTTTCATTAGCAAAGAAATGCGCGGTTACGAAAATTGGACGCCATTTTTCTAAGTAATGTCAGATCTCTATTTAATTTGAGCAGTTAGTTCACGTTGCGGGAGCTCGACAGCAGAATCAAACATCCCAACTAGTATTTAATTTAGCACGTGACATGATTCTTAGAAGAGTTTGAGCACATATTACTGTCAGTATATCTACTACTGAGGGGTTTTATGATACACTATGAATCAAGATAAAAAATATTCACTATTTTTCTGACCTATGAAATATTACGTAGCATAGCTTGTTGCAAGCTATTCACGATTATGCGATTTTCATAAAAAGGTTTTACAGTGTCACTGTTTTTAGTGCTTAATATTTATTGCACAAAGAAAATAACAATTCGCGGACTTACCGATTAATGACATTATTTACCAATCAACCGCACTAGACGAAACAGAAATCGTGTAGGCGCTCGGTAGTTAAATTCTAATGTTTTCTTGTTGATTATTAAAACATACGTTTTAATTCAATAGTCAATATTTATAATTTAAAGGAAGTTCTTTCAGCATGTATGTAGGTATTTACGGTCCTCTGCACTAGTTCTCAGAGTTGCGATTCTAGTCTTGGTCGATCCTGCCGTTTTTTTAAGTCGTTCGAACAATTCAAAATATACAGAGATATTATCACACATTAAAACTTACTGTCTTTCTTTAAATCGTCAACCGCCAAGTTTCACGGTAAATCAAAGTTATCGCCGGCTGTAGTAAAAACTGTCGAGTCATAACCGTTGTAATTCCATTTAAGTTTGTTCAACGGTCCAAATGTACCGATCAAAGCATTCAATAACATTTAAGTACACCAATAACGTTAGTGTGGCCAGGATGATCCACGAAATCTCATCTCTCGCAATAATAATAAAGCTGTATTTGTCTTGCACGCGCATGGAATTTAAAATGCGATTTGGCACAACGGCACGCGTTTGCTACTTTTATTAAATTTTGAGAATTCCCCTCGCCTAGCTCATAATCTCTAGTTTTAGTCCGTTTTTATAATACATAGGTATAGTAAGTTACGCTGACTCACTTACATCAAGTAAACCACCGAAGATATCGCTCTAAAATGTTCAGGTATATCAAGTGCTTTCTGCTACGTTGCTTAAATAAAGAATTTCTGAGGATTTTGGTAGTCAAAATAACCAATGAACACAATAACTTATTAAAAGAAAATATCACGAATATAACAAAGAAATTGTTGTTTTCGAAAAAGAGTTACTTCTTGCTTTTGATGGGTATCCAGGCGTTTATTTAGCATTTAAAATTGTGTCAAGTAACTTTGTTTATTTGGGTCTTTTAGGGTGTTAACTTTTTTAAATGATTAGTAAATAAGATTCATATTGGAAATTTGAATTATTATATTTATTAATATTGACTGAATAAAATGTCATGTAAGATGCTACGAGTATTTACGCCTGATAATGAAAAAAAAGCATTCTTCTGAATTTGACTTCGTTTGCCACACATTAACGTCGAAAATAAATAAACGTCAAGCGTTGAACGATATGGCCGGTATTACATGGCCAAGTCATGATGTGCCGGTGGATCACTATGCGCCCGGGCATATCACGATCTGGCCAAACGAACGATCAGCCCACGACATTTAGAAAAAATACCCGTTTTTCTTTGAAAGTAAAAGTAAAAGTAAATTTAAAAAGACGAAGCGAATATTCATTTATCTGCCTTTCAAATAAGATAAGTTAGTGTTATGATAAGTATTCAGTAAAATACTAGGTAGAATTCTAATTGGCACAGTTGGTAACGTATTAAACATTAATTTTCATCACGCTTTTTGTACATTTGGATAAGAATTTAGGCAAACCTGTTTATTAGCTTTTAAAACTAACATTTAGTTCGGATGGTGCACATGGCACAGGGAGGTACACATGTCGTGCAATACCGAAATGAAGATGACGTGTTGTTGTCAGCTGATGCGATTAATGTTTATAAAAAGTTAAATCGAATTCATTTAATTGAAATTGAAATTAAAAGGATTATGCACCGTCCGATTCGTATATTGTGATTCTTTAAGTGTCATTCGTACCAAATCGTAGCAAATTTTATGTTGATCAGAATCATATTTTACTGTAAATACATCAAAATTATTAAAATTCTTCGGTTTTCCATCCATCCAGTCTCTGACACCAAACCAAGCGCAGCTTAGTTTGGTTTGTTGTCTGGTGATCTTGGAGTCAGATGTCCCCGATATTTATTTGTTTTATAAATGGATGTTGCATTATTATTACTTAAACTCATAATATATTATTATTTATGCTCATAATTAGAATTTAAAACCTTGGGGCGCTTTGCATAAGAGGAGCATGCTTTCTTTGAAGATAAGTGGTTTAATTCCGGTTCCAGTAAAAGGATTCCTGTGGCTGAGTGTCCATTTGAGCGACTTAAATAATGAGACTTTTTTCACATTCGCCGCAGGGATGTCAGCGTGAGAGTGTAATTAATACTAGTAGGGTACTGGGAAAAACTTGAACAATGCATAATAGTTATTAAAATTTATTATCTGCATCTTTTTGCTACTAGATTTCCAGAATTAGGTCATTTTTACTACTCAACAGGAATGAAAACCTAGGCCTAGTAGGTCTTATTTAACCATCATTTTTGATCGTGATATTGACATCTCATCATTTGTATTAGTTAGTATTATTGAGCTTTTGTAACCTGTAACCAAAGTAAACAGAGAACGTAATGTTTTTGGCAGAAAAAATAATGTTATTGTTAGTTTTGGTCTTGACAAACAAGCTCTGAATTGAGTAGGCAGGTATGAGTAAACTATTTTCCGGGCGCACCAGAAAAACAAGAAAACGATATATTTTATAGGAAAATTGATTTTCGTTTGATTCTCACTTTGCTTCGAGCAGGCATCACTTCAACACAACAAGCATTTAATGTAAGTTTTGCAAATATTATCTACATTAATATATCATAATTGCGATATCTACGAGTATCAAAATAAATTGAGTTCCATTAGGTCTACTTGCTAGGTAGTCAAATGGTGGTGTTTTAGTCACTCGCCACAAATTTGTATTTGCAAGATCTTATTGACACTATTGCGGACGTAGAGAGGGATCAGGAAGGTGAGGAGCAAAACGCGTTAAAAATGTGTAAATAAATAATTATATTTTAAGCAAACGTTATACAAAGAATAAGTAATGAAGAGACTGACGCATGAGAAAACAAAGAAAAGATGAATTATGAATTTGACAGTATAAAACGAAACAATATCTTCAAGGAATGAAAATGAGTTCGGTTTGCCACAGACACTATGTTTAAAGCACTTAATGAGACTTCAATAACTTGAAGCGTAGAAACCTCAGTGGCTCACTAAAAAACACCGCAAAGTATTTGTTGTCTTTTATGCACCGGTACCTACGTAAAAATTTTCAAATTATCATTCGTGAGAAGTAATAATGTAGAAAAACTTAAAAAAAAACAGAATTTGGTTTCCATTTTTTTTTAACACCTGTTTCATAAAAAAACACAACAAATACTTGAACATTCTTCTAAAAACATTCACAAAAAAGTCTAAATAACATTAGCACTAAAGAGAGAAAACTAACAAATTCCTGACCTTGAAATAAGCCGAGATTCAAAACCGGCGTCTTCCACAATCCGGGTAGCTGATCTGACCACTGAGCTACCGAAATCCGAATCAAATTTATCTGATTTTCTATCTTTGAATATGAAAACAAGCGTTGTGAAATGCTAAAATAATCAAAGTAATAACTTTAGCTCTAGCTTTAACGTTACTTAGTACCTACCTACTTAACTCAAATTGCCGATCAGCTGAACCGCGCCGACGCATCTGCGTGCTTGCATGGCGAGATTGATGGCGGTTAATGAAGCGAAAAGCGCTGTCAAAAGATCAAAACCGTGTAATGGCAGCCTACTATGGAGCTGTGACTCAATCAACGCGGTTAATGTGTTTGAATACCAGCGGCAAAAGACAAAATTGATCCTTATTACCTTCACAATTATTAACTGATTGCTGCGGATAGTACGTGATACTATTGGACCAAGAAGACATTACAGTGGAGATGGACAAAAAGCAGACCAAGGAACAGTTACCCCGTTGACATCAGCAAATTATACCCTTGATCTCAATCTTAACAGTCATCGAATCCTCGTTTAACAATTCCATGATTGGTCACAATTCTGTGAATAGGTATTTAAACCCAATAGGTTTGCTAGATGCTATGTGAAGTTCAGATACCAACACTGATAAAGGGTCCTATTACAATCCCTTTTTTTAATTTCCTAAACTGGGCGTAGTAAGCAACTTCGTAATATCACAGAATAGATAGTTACTGTACTCCGGTGATATGATCATTCACTTTCAGTGAGACAGCGGTTACTTGGCATTAACGCATCTACTAGGCTGGATATTTACTGACGAAATTGCTCACTACCTACAGTTTAGGGAAACAAATTGACAAGTTATAAGGGATTGTAATCAGGCCCAAGGCGAAACAAAATGCAATTATAGTACAATCATTTTACGAGCGCGCGTGCCGACGCTCTTATTACCGAATAATAAAGTTTAATTTCGTTAGATTCACGCGCGCTTGTGATTTGCAAGAACTATACCATAAATTAAGATATTGATCTAATATACCTAATGCAAACGCGAATACTTAAAACATTAGTACCGGATAAAATTAGAAACAAATACCGTAACAACTATCATGAACTGTTTAAATATTGTAAAGTTTTACCTGTACATGAGTACCTAAACTACATGATTCTAGCTGAAAATTACTTTGATCTGGACTTTCAAAACATTGTTGTACGTAACAAACAAACGCGCAGTGCGAATAAAAATACACTATTAGTACCCAGCTTCAGCAACCTTTATGGGAAGCATCTTTTGAGGTATCAAGTACCTAAATTAATAAATAGCCTACCTACATCTTTAAAACATGAAATTAGTAAAGTCAATATTAAATATAAACTTAAACGGTATTTCTTTGACATATCTCAGACAACACGATAAAACTAAGTGCAGAACAAAATATCCGCTTCATGAATTGTCTTTAGTTGACCGTAACATATTCCCCCCGTGTGGCTCCGCGGTTTCGAATTAATGCTAAGTTTTCCTCGTGTGGTGTCAGTCTATGCGCGTGGAATAAATCGAGAAACCGCACGATAGGGGAAAAAAATGTAGTTACACCCACATTCCGAATTTGTTTCTGTCCACCTAGTTAATATAATTACTTTTTTCTGGACTCTCGGCGATGATCGCCAGTGTACGTTCAAACCTAAAATGGTTTTTGTTACACTGTAAGCAGCTTTAGAAACGTATGCTCTTTTTGTAATTGTTAATAAATAAATAAAATATCAAAATGTTCGTCTAGCGAGAGTTTCACTCTGTTTTCGTTTTTAATCAAATATTTTTCTTCGAGAAATTCTAGTAGGGTTTTTAATAACATGCTATTCAAAGCACGTTACAATAAATCCTTTTATTTTGGTTCACTCTTTTTATTTTCTCTAATCGTACTGCTTTCGAAGGCACTATCACGGTTACTTTGTAAGTTATAGCTAATTACGTTTCGTTTTTTCATTTAGTATGTAATAGTGCGAAGTTTACCTCCGATGTATGAAAATCTAACAACCTGTACGACCGAATTGCAAGAATACAGCAAGAAAGGTCATCTTCATTTCACGAAAATTCAAACGCTTTGAAAAAAACCCTGTCTGTTGCTTTTGCAAATTTAATGACGACATTTGTCATTTTTAATTAAAACATATCGTTATTGCAGTACGTAAGATAATACCTCATGAATCACCAATTTGCTGGTTCTGCTCGAAAGTTTGTTAATTTAAAAATAAAGCCATAAATAATATGAAGATTCGTGTCGGTTTGTTGATCGCTTACAACTCGGAGGCTTCACGTGTTGCAGTTAAATTAATTGTCGGCCGCCATCTTCATACAAATGATTCTGAAGTGAATTATTATAAG
Source organism: Udea olivalis (assembly GCA_947369235.1). Classification (NCBI taxonomy): domain Eukaryota; kingdom Metazoa; phylum Arthropoda; class Insecta; order Lepidoptera; family Crambidae; genus Udea; species Udea olivalis. The sequence continues at coordinate 10,177,790 of OX376352.1, read as the reverse complement.
CAATGTATCTGCAATATCATCAGGTGTTTTACCTCAATTTAAAATATATGACGACAGGAGACTTGGCTACCAGAAAGTGCGCGTAAAGCAAACAAAAATAAATTACGTTGTCTGATGTATTTGATGATTGTAAACATCAAAGTAATTGCTTTTTGACGTACGGACATCGAATTTAATTGTATAATAAGTCACTCTTGCCTTTTAAGTTTTATTTTTATAGGACCAACCATGAAGCTCGTACCAAAATTAATACCAACAGCAAGCCCCGCTCAATTTATAAACATCAAAGTTACAAACTATATTAAAAAGATACTACTTATCAGATAAGATAAGATGTAATTAAATAGTGTATGTTTGGTCTGTTTAAGTACCTATAGTACAGTGCGTTCTCACCTTGCTATCAGTTAAACGACTTAAGGGTTTTCAATAGTAGGGTTCTTTTTTTTTTTATATTGCCCGTCAAGATGACCTCACTCCACCTGATGGAAAGCGGTCGTGAGGTCCAGATATGAGGTTGACAAGCCCAGTCATTCAAACGAATCACTGGGCTGGCCATCCTCACCTTGAAGGCCTGCAGAAATGCCTTTTCACGCTCCGCTTGAAGAACCCGGGACTATAAGAGGAAGGAAACACATGTGCTGGAAGAGCGTTCCACGTCTGGATGGTACGACAAAGAAACGAGTCACCGAACCTTTTAGTTCGGGCCAACAAATGTTGAATTGTGTGTGGGTGACGCCGTAGTCCAGCACGCGTGGTACGGGAGTGGAAAGGTGAGGGTGGGATAAGCTGGAATAACTCGTCAGAGCATTCCCCATTGTAGAAGCGATAGAGAACACTTAGCCTGGCAATGTCTCTACGCAATTGGAGAGGCTCAAGGGAAAATAAGAAAGTATGTAATACTGTTGTGAATAAATAAATAAATAAACAAAAAAATAACTGAAAAAAATGTGCTACTTGTATTATGTGCTGAAAATGTGGTTAGAGCACTACATTGCTACGCAGCTACCTAGGTGTCATAGTAGCCTAATGGCTTCTATGACACTAGGTCCTTGTTATACTATAGATAATATAATTATTATCTATAGGATAACAAGGATGGTCATTCTCGCGACCCAAGCGAAGTTATTTGTAACAAAACTGTTTTGGGTAACAAGAGTACATTTTTGGCAAATGTATTTTTTTCTTTAGCAAACATTTACGGTGACTTTGTAATACAAGTACAGTACACTCTACAGCCAAGTAAATAAGTCTAGGAGTAAGGGTCGTAACGACTCCCCCGGGCCGATGCAGCAAGCCTGAGTATCCTTAATATACTCGTAATTGTCAATGTAGGTCAAAGCTGCCAAGAACCCTGGATTGTATCAACACTAGTAATTAGACCACCTGTTGGTATTATCTGCCTTAGTTTTTAATTGGACGGGAAAGGTATCTGATTCTCAGGGGCCGTGTTACTGTCGAATTATTATCGCATTATTATGGTGGTTATAGACTAGAGCATTAGCTAGAGCATGACATTGTAATGTTTTTACGAATGCTACAATACAGGCAGATGATCAGTTTTCTATAAACATTACAATGTAATGTAACGTTCTAGTTTGATTTTTAAAATCAAGAAGTATCAAACCATCAAGCGTAATTTTAGCATTGTGGTTCTGATACGAGTGAATGCCCAATCTTTCAGCACTTTCAGGTTTTTGAAGTAAGATGCAAGGATTATAACGAGTAACAAACCGATGCAATTTTTAAAGAAGTAGTCTATAAAGTTTATTAGCGTTTTTAATTACCTATGTCTTTAGAAATTCCTCAATTTTAAACTATTGATCTTTTGGTTTCTTTGTATTTACTTGTATAGGCTTGTAATTCATGTTTTCATGAAATTAATACCATAATAAAACCGACGTCTGCTATGTCAAGTAGGTAGATAACTATTGGTCCGACAGTCTCCCGGATAGCTAAAGGTTGGAAGTGTTACTATTGGATACTTTTGTTGTTTATCTCTAGTAAGACTATTTATAAATTTAAATTTATAATAATTATAATAATTTCCCGAGATTTCTAAGCTCTGTTTAATACATAATATAGCAACCAAAGGAAAAACAAATAAAGTATTTAAGTACAAATCGTCCCTACTCAATACATCTATCACACGCCGTAATCCGTGAAATACGGCTCCATCTTGAAATAATCGAAAAAATAAACAATACATCTCTTGAATGCAACGCGATGATATATAAATCATAATCGATCCTTGACATGAATCGCGAATGAAGATGTATGTGATGATCATCCTCTTTGTAAGGACTCATGTGAAAACGTACATTGTTGCTGGACGAGAAATGAGTGATGTGGTGTACGACAACTAATTTTATTATCGAACCTCACTTTTGGTAGAATTTCAACGAAAAATCTTTGAGAAACCAACTTAATTAGGTATCTTCTGCATAAACCGAGGTTTCGAAACAAAGAGCGATATCAATAGAGAAGGCTTTGTCCAGGATTTTACAACATGATCGATTCACAAATCAGCAAATGGAACGAATCAAAATAGCTAAGAATGACGACGATGAAGGGTTCTTGCTTTCGAAAATGGCAAAGTATACAAAATATCTCGCAAATAGCGAACGACTCAAGCCGGATTGCAAGTTAGAAAATCAGGATACATGCCGGAGTGTATTTCACCTACCTTGTGAATCTTGGTGAATTAGCGATTTACTTTTAAATTGTGCTTATCAATGACTGAATTTAAAAAATCTATCTACGAGCTTGCGAGCGGTAAACCTACCTGCAACCGGGTCTTCCAAGGCGTATAATTGGCAGTTGATTGTCAACAGCCGCGTAGAACATTCCATAGAAGAATATGTACTGATGTAACTGTAAGTACTGACCAGCTGACATCTATATCGAAAGAAGTAGCCGTGGCAATAGGTATATGCCTGCCACATGAGCACGCATTTACAAATAATGACTAAATTGTCAATTTTCTATAAAGTGATTTATCTGGTGATCACTTGTTTCACAGACAGAACTTTCATAGAATTTCGTTTCACAAAAAAGGTTTCATAGAATATTCATTCCATATATTTTCATTTCGAATATTATTGTTTCAACGACAATTCAAATTCAATTCAAATCATTTATTTCAGGCCAGGTAGCCCATATATAGTTAGTAACAATTTTTTCTTAAAAAACTAATGTTAGTAAAATAGAGTAGTAGGTACATGATATTTATTAAAATATATGGGTCCTCATCCATCTAGCAAGGAACGGTGAGTCCCAACGGTCAACAAATACCTTAAGAATAGTGTTGGTGCTGCCACGTAAACGCGTTAACGCCGAAGCACACCTTTTCCTCATAATAGCGGTAAAACCATCGATATGCGCTTCGGCGAACATTCCAGAAGCGCTACACCGCCAAGGCAACCCCAACAATATCCTCAAGGCATTGTTGTACTGGACCCGCAGATCGCTGTATGTCCGCTGGTTATAACTTATCCAAAGGCTACACGTGTAAAATGTTTGGCAGTATGATTTGAACAGCGGAAGCTTGACTGGTCTAGTACAACGCGCAAACCTTCGGGCCAGCATGTTGCAGCGAACAGCCAGCGACCTGCGTTCTCTCTCTATTTCCAGATTGTCCTTTTAATCCTCAGTGAGCCAGTGACCTAGGTACTTAAAATAATGAACGCGCTTTAAGGGCGATCCACAGAGTGAAATTTCTGGAACGTTGGTATAATTTAAAGACCTTGATTTAAAGAGAAGCCATTCGCTTTTATTAGTGTTATACACAAGTCCATGCTGCTTCGAATAAGATTCACAGATAGCTAGAAGCCTGCGCATTCCACTAACAGACGGACTCAAGAGCGCCATATCATCAGCATAGCTGATATTGTTCATGGCCAGCCCGTCCACGTAGCATCCTACATGAGAGCTATTGAGCTCATCTATCAACTTATTGACATAAAAATTAAAGAGGCTCCACACCTCAATCCATATACATCAGAGAAGGCTCCCGCCCATCTGACCACATTTCTCTGGCTACTACCATACCAATATTTAAAAATAGATACAATCTCTCCAGGTAGTGTTGTGTCACAATAAAGTTTTTGCCTTATCAGGTCGTAATTTACAAGAACGAATGCCTTGGAGAGGTCTAGAAAACATGCCAATACTGGCGTTTTTCTGGCTGTATAGTAGTGGACAATCTGCTTGAGGCTCAGGATGGCACTCTCGGTTGATAGACCTGGCCTAAAACCAAACTGATTATCGTATATTTATATGTTCTTTGATAATATCTTGTCAATCAGCCTGTCCAAAACGTTTGATACGATCGTAGCCAGAGATATGGGCCTATAGTTTGAAATATCTGAAGCGTCACCCGTTTTGTTCTTTATCACAGGTACAACAATTGTACTAGTAAGTTCCTGTGGTAAATAATTATATTAATACATAGGCTAAAAAACATAGCCAGCACACGTGGCAAGTGCACACCTGCATATTTGAGATGTTCAACGCTCAAGCCGTCATGACCGGGGGGCTTGCCCCTCACCATTTGACTTATAACATTTTTAACTTCCTTGGCAGTGAAGTTAGTTAAAGATGTATGTACAGTATCGACGGCCTCAGCGTCACTGATCTCAGGCACCTTTACTGATGAAGGCTCGACTTTAAAATGATTCATAAACACATTTGCTACTTCCGTAGGTTCGTGCGCGCCCGCGACGCTCACAGGGAGGCCAGACTTGTGATTTAGCCTATTAGTGGACTTCCAAAATTTATTAAACTGTTTTTTCGAATGGTATTGAGCAATCATGTCCATTTTTATTTGTTGTTGATTATTTTGGCAATATTTTAATTTACTTTTATAATTATTTCTCGATTTACACATCTCTTCATGAATAAAACCACATTTTGGCTTACCGTATATTAGCCAGGTTTGATAGTGTGATCGTGCCTCACGGTGAGCGGCGCTGAAATGCTTGTTCCAACCAGGTATGTATTGTTTATTTTTGCGTTTGTTATTTTTTACAATATAATTTACTTCATCGAAACATATTTCACAGATAAATCTATTGGTTAGGTTAGGTTAGAACTGTGACCACATCCAAATTATCGGCGAATGAACAGGTAGCAAAAATATATTGATATTATGTTTACAATGTCATAATAAATTATCCCTCGATATAATATTTTTCTAGGTGATTAGTTTTATTTTAACTGAACATTAAGATGATATTTGAATCGTTATTCTATTTAAAAAAAATCTGGGACAACTCACACCAAGGTCATCTGACCCCAAACTAAGCAGAGCTTGTATTATGGGCGTCAGAGACTAATAAACATAATTAAATACTTCTGAATACATACATAAATAGATAATAACACCCAGACACACAACAAACACAAATGTTTGTCATGGGTGGGGACCGAACCCACGACCTCCGGCGTCAAAGGCAAGATCGCTGCCAGGCCAGTCGCGTATTCTATGATATGAACATTCTATGATTTAATTTTATTTGTAACAAAAATCTATGATTTAAATCTCTTTTATGTCATTATTCTGATTATTCTATGAAATGATAATAGGCGAAACAATTTCTGTGAACCGAAATTCTATGTACCTAACTATTTTCTATAAAACAACGTACAAACAATTTATCTGCTAAGTAGTAACTATTAAGTCTTAGTAATCTGTGCCGTCACTCTAGCACTAGTGTGACAAAAAATAAGCGAATTATTCTCACTTTCGGATTTCTGAGGTTTGTTGGTTCACTTTCACGGGCTACTACGAAAACAACGACAGTACCTTACATCTAACGGTTTCAATCTGGTTTATTAGGTTGACTGGTGCCAGTCCATAAAGCCATAAGATAAGCGACAGTAACACCGTGTTAACTGACGCATAGCTGAGTACCAAACATTAACTTAACAATCACGCTAACAGTAGCCTAACTTTTCAGCACAACTTTAAACTTTAATACAATATAAATACAGTTCATGGCCTCGGGCCATACTTGGCCGCTTGGAGTTAAGACATTACAATGTTTAATCTTCGATTTATTTTTGTTATTTAGTACGTCAAGTGAACAAGCAGTTAATTCTCTTTTTTACGCTCACGAGATTGTTGTAAGGATTAACTTTGCATTTTATTTAATTTTTGTTTAACATAAGTTGTCAAATGAGTTTAATATGATCATTTTAAGCTTAGTTTATGCGTCTGCTGAGTTGGAACCAAACAAAAAAGACGGGTGGAAAAAATATTGGCTCAATATGGTCCGATGGAAAAAAGACATTAAGTATTTCTAAGAAACATATACTTACACGTACTCATTTAATTACTGTTATGGACGATTCCCTTTAGCAAAGTGGTCAAGAACGCTGGAAGAAAGTTGAGACGCAAAGAGTAAGGAGTTTGGTTCTTACATGAGCATTTAAATGTCAGTTGTTGAAATAAATATATTAAATACTAGCTTTCCGCCCGCGTTAACTTCATCGTTCCATAATATAGCCAAATTACATAAAATATTATATTAGCTGTATCACTGTAAAGTTTCATCTAAAACCGTTCAGTAGTTTTTGCGTGAAAGAGTAACAAATACACACATACATAATTCAAAAATATAATGTACAAAGTAAACTAACTTTATACACATACCACCTATTGGATAAACAAATATACAGGGTTAATAAAACTGGAATGCTAGAGTGCATCCAGGAGTAAAATCGAGATTGCAGCTCCGACTCTCGATATTCAAACAAACTTCTAATAAGAAAAGTTGCTTTGTCTTTACCAGACTATTTCCTGACTCGCCTTATTACACGGTAATACTGTACCGTACCTGTGTTCCTCTGGATGAGGTTTAGAAACTTTTACAGTAAAAGGATTCGCCGATTCAAATGAACAACAGTTATTACACGGTTTACAATCTACATTAAACTCAAACTCAAATAACTTTATTCAAATAGACTGTATCAGTACTTTCAAATTCACAACATTATTTAGGGATGCCCCTAATTCTGAAAAAATAATTGAAGTTGACCCGTCAAATTGATGCGGTCCTGTCACACATCAGTGGGAAAGAAAGGGACAGTTATATTTGTAAGAGCAGCTCAACTGTTTCAGAATACGTTTACGTTATAAGTTAGTAAATTCGAAATATTTAGATAATGCCTATTCTTATTCTAGAATACTAGATGTTGTCAGTAAGTTTTTTTGAAACTTTTAAACAAAATGAATCTAACAACCCTAAAAATCTATTCTTTCCATTTAGTATCGTTCAATATGCATAGCAATTTATTTTCCTAAAAAAGATTAAACCGATGGTCCCATATAAGTAGATTGCCCTAATAAAAAACACAAGTAATGAGGCAACCCTAGATTCTCGAAAGTCCATCATTTCGTACGTACTTTTCAAGATCGTTTGATAATGTGTCTGTTATAAATGGAGGCTATGCTCCGGAATTTAAGAGCATGCTCCAATCTGACGCGGTCCACTCACAGGTCGCAGATTCGAATCTCAGCTGCCTCCGGACCACACGAGTCGCAGTTTCCAATAAACAATAATTACGGCTGTAATTTTGTAATATTTCTTCGGTAAACAGGCAATTATTGAACTCGAACATAATGGTTTGGAGTAAAATTACAATCTTGTATTAAAAAAAAGTTTATGTACTTTTCAGCCTACAAAGTGCAGTCTTAGTATCTCATTGTCAAGTTGGTTTATGAAAACAAAACTCTAAATAAATTAAAGATAAATTAGGTTTGATAAAATTAACCTCTATTCTTTAAATAACAACAGATATTGGGAGCGGGCCTCTCATCTGTTTGACATACGTTTGTGTTTTTTTTTTATATATTGCCCGTCAAGATGACCTCACTCCACCTGATGGAAAGCGGTCGTGAGGTCCAGATATGAGGTTGAGAAGCCCAGTCATTCAAACGAATCACTGGGCTGGCCATCCTCACCTTGAAGGCCTGCAGAAATGCCTTTTCACGCCCCGCTTGAAGAACCCGGGACTATAAGAGGAAGGAAACACATGTGCTGGAAGAGCGTTCCACGTCTGGATGGTACGACAAAGAAACGAGTCACCGAACCTTTTAGTTCGGGCCAGCAAATGTTGAATTGTATGTGGGTGACGCCGTAGTCCAGCACGCGTGGTACGGGAGTGGAAAGGTGAGGGTGGGATAAGCTGGAATAACTCGTCAGAGCATTCCCCATTGTAGAAGCGATAGAGAACACTTAGCCTGGCAATGTCTCTACGCAATTGGAGAGGCTCAAGGGTCAAAGTTGCCTCTGGGTTTCCAATGATACGGATAGCACGCCGCTGCAACCTGTCAAGAGCTTCGAGTAGGTACTTGGCGGAACCGTCCCAGAGATGAGAGCAGTATTCCACACATTTGTGTATTTTAAAATTAATGAAGTAGAATGAAAGTGTAACAAAAGAGATTGTAAAACACGTGTATTTCACATTTATCCTTAATACATATCCGTTTGTGAAATAAACCACGAAGAAGGTGGCACATATCAATGGGAATAATACATTCGTTGATTTCGTGTAAAAATGACAACAACAAGCAAAAGGAGACATGAAGGAAGGCACTAACGAAATTCCTCCGTGAAAACATCCCGGCATCGTGCCATTAGGCCGGAGCACACGTAACGCAAATATGTGATAAGAGCCTTGTACAATGTCCTGAGATATTGTCAAGAAAATATTTCAAAGACAAAAGCATGTTTGTGCTTAGAAATTCGTAAAGAAAATTTTGTCTTGTCTAAATGAGAAAAAATGACGGGTAATTATAAAAGGACTTACAAACGATATGGCATGCTCATAAGTGATGTAGAAACTATCTAAGTGAAAATGAAATTTATTTAATTAACAACGCTTCTGAGGGGTTTCATAGCTCGGCCGGAAACCGGAGGTCCCGGGTTCAATACCCATGTTGGGAAAAGTGTTTTCGGATTTTCACCAACCCGCATTTGGCAACCGTGGTGAGGAAGCCAATACCCATAATTGTAGCGATGACTTGATTTCAATGATGGAGGTCTTCGCCTTGCAGGACATATATAGGCTAATTACTTTACTTTACTTATTTAACATCCATTTCAAGGTCACTATACAAATCAGTCGAACAGTAGTTCTTTTCTGTATCAAAACTTTAGAATAAAGTCAATTTTCGCTTACATAGGTAGCTACTCCATCACTTACTGTGTGCCATTTTTTTTTAAAGTCTCTTGATAATAACCCGGTAAATCATATCAGTTAGTAGGTTAAGATTAATTACTTTGGCCTTTTAAGCAAGATATAAATATTTGTAAGGCATCAATTTCATCTATGTTACTTATAACATAGATGGAATTGATGCAAAAGTTAATAATATTAGCCTTGTTTTAAATGAAGAAACCTGTATTTAATTGTTTAAGTGTTTAAGGTTTTTTTCACCAATTGATACGTGTCCACTATTATTTTTAGAGCAATAACTACCACCTGGAAGTACAGATAGGTGTAGGTACGAATGGAGATGTGGGTTTGATTCTAGTCATGCTTCTTTCACGGGTAATTGTATTAAAAAAACATTAGAGTTGTTATAATTAGCTATTAAAAGTTTTTGCTAATGTACCCTGTTATACAAAAGATAAAAAACAACACTTAACCTTCATTTTATTTTCTTGACAAAAACTGTAACAGGGCTCATGTGTAATCTCTCTTAAAGTTCGATAGTGAAAGGAGAGAAAGGATAACCGATAGCCCTGTAAGTCACTGAACTCATCTTTCGTGGATCCTGAAAGCCGCTATTACACATTGTCGATATGTTAAATACCTACGTAAAACAGTACTATAGCAAGCTTTCTTATTAGCAAATTACCGAACATAGTAACAATCTTACGTTTTATCCCAAGGTCCTATCTAGAAAGGCGGTAAAAATAGAGAAATCTTTATTCTGTAAAAGTTATGTAGACCTTCCACATTTCAGATCGGGTCGCTAGATCTATTTATAAAGTAATATCACTAGTCAAATCTTTATATGCTGATCATGAATAAAAACGATATTCACTGACTGCAGAAGCTTTTTCTATTTGACAAATTGACTCTGTGTATGGTTCATCCGGAAAGATTGAATTTGTTAAGTTTCTTCACTTCACTATTGTGAGAATAATTGAATGTATTATGAACATTATATTATTAAATTCTGCCATGCTTTCTGTTTGAATACACAAAAAAACTCTCACCACACACACACATATTTGACAGAAGTAAACACAAATTTATTCCTAAGAAGAAGGTTTTGTGGAGTTCTATTTTTGGTTTTGGTTCTTCCAAATGATCTGGGTTATGAGTCCGGTCTTCCTGGGTCACTCTTGCCTAAGTCCGGTAACGTTGTATAGGACATTTGCGGCTTACCAGTGGAATTCGTCAATCATAGCAAGGAAGTGTCCTATCTGCGGTCGGGTAATATAAAGGGGTGACAGCGGCACAATATTGCTAGCTCATTTACATTTCCATTCTATCCTTAAGGGGTTGAAGATTTTTCCCGACTAGATAGATGATGGGCTTTATACGCATTCCCATCTCAAGGACGTAGTGGTTTCATACTTTTATGGCATTTTGGGGTACTTAATCAAAATAATAAATAACTGAATGAACGTGATGTTTACCTACCCTTATTATTACGTAAAGTGGGGGTTCCGGCGCAGTCCATCAGAACTTGTATTAAAACCAAATTAAGGCTAACCTTCACAGAAGTTTATGGTATATGGGCTCTATATAAACACTCTATAACTGGTAATCAATTGTATGGTTGGTTCTCCATTTATCCCGACCAAAATTCAATTTTTTTATGAATCTATAATTTATTATGTATTCCATTTTTAGTTCTTTTTTTAATGAGAAAACTTTTCAGGCTCATTGTAGAGCGTGAAGACACAATACCGTGACCTACCGTTGCAAAAGGAGTGTCTATATGGGACCCATCAGTCTCTAACCATAAGGTGCAAAAGCGATACAGAGCCTAAGGTATCTTCCTGTTTTAGAAACACCTTTTGGTGATGCAACGAACTAAACTGCGCGCACTCTGTGCCTTTATAACATTTTCAGTCAGCTTTTAAGGCAAAGCAGATAGACCCTGTTTTGTCTGTAAGCACCATTTAGTTTCATTTAGACGGTAGATATATTTAGAAAAGATTTTAAAACTATTTGTGAAAGTACTTTAATTTATTAACTGTTATAGGGTGGCATAATGAAGTTAAGTGAAAAAAGCTGTAGGTTCAACGTGAACTTTGCAAATTCATCAGTTACCCAGTGGTTAATAAGATCAATACTCACATTATTTACTCCAACGTTCCTACTCACACACGTGTAATCGACACTACGCATGTTTCGACCTTTGGTGTAAGTGTTCCTAGAAAAGCCTAGAATTAACTCGGATAATCACTATAACCCTAATACACGTTATCACAACCTTTATTAACAAATTGTTAATCTTATCACTATATCCTACCTAAATCCGCCCAAAATAGGTCATTGCATCCAAATAAGTTGACACCCACGGATGTTAGATTAGTGATACCTATAAATAGTAACCTACTTGTTACTATTTATAGGTATTTTCATGAATGTTATAACGAAAGCTAGTCGTGGCCCGCGGTTTTGTCTTTTGGACGTGGATTTTCCGAAAAAAAATCCAGTAAATTCCCATCGGAACTTAAACCGAAAATTTTGTATGTATGTACCTATATGTGGAATATTATTTGTCTTCAGATGAATAATTCTGTGTTTTTTATTCAATGTTTAAAACTATATCGGCCTGCTAGATCTTTTTTTTTTGTGATAACCCTTTTATGCGTTCCTGTTGGGCATTTATCATCCTAGTTAATAAATAAGACAAAGTTGTAGATATAATTTCAAAAAAGAAATATCGCCTACAGTATTTTAATTTAGTGGTACATAAAATAACACAAGAAAAATAGCACCACATCGCATTCTGTAATCAAAACAAAGTTGAAGTTAGTCGCCGTAAATAATTGCAAGAGACATACTAATTATTTGGAAAATGATTGTGTTATCAGTTGATTTGCATACACATCTCGCCATTTTAATTATGCCCCTGCTGCGTGCAGTCCGTAATTGCATTGGCGAGATATGCAACAGCCGACTGGCAGTTAACATCTACGTTAAGTGTAATTAACAAAGATGAATAAAACATGCTAATGAATTGACCAAACGTTGGTGCAAAGGGTGCTCAACGTTGACTTATACTCGAGACTTCAGGGTAAAAGCTCAAGACACGGTCTCTAGGTACACATAAACGGTTTAATCCGGCTCATCATCATTGGCAGCCACACGACGTCCACTGCTAAACATAGGCCTCCAAAAAGCTCGGTGTACTAAACAGGGCAAAGCAGTACTTCACTTCTAGGCCAAGACTGCTGCTGTAAAAAGCGCACGTGGAGTACTGTTGTCACCTTTGGGCAGGAGCGCCTGAATATGTTATATCAACTCAGTCCTTTTGACTCGGTCCAGAGGCGTGCGACCTGGATTGTCGACGATCCCAACCTGACAAGCGGTTTAGAGCCGTTAAGTCTAAGGAGAGACTTTCGCCTCTCTATGGCGAGTTCTACCGCTTGTACAACGGGTTTTGTTCTGAAGAACTGTCTGATATGATGCCCACGGCTTCTTTTTATCACCGCACTGCTCGCCACCAAAAGGGCGTTCATCCTTACACTCTGACTCCGCAATGGTCTCGTACAGTTCGATTTCAGAGAGGTTTCCTTCCGAGGACGCTTGAATTGTGGAATGAACTCCCTGTCGAGATTTTCCCGATGAGTTATATAGTATGGAGTTATTCAAGAGAGGTCTAAAAAGTTTTTTGCAGGGTCGACAACACGCGAGTGAAGCCCCTGGTGTTGCACGCATCCATAGGCTGCGGTAACCGCTTACCGCAGCCTATGGACGCGACCGGTTGCAGGCGGTCTGCATTCACCGGAATCCTGCCACCTTTACCAGGTCATCCGCCCACATAACAGGCAGGCGGGCGGGCGGCCTCAAATCCGGCTCTTACGGTTTTATTTTCTCTATCCTGCTCTTTGCAACCTACGCACAAACTATATCCTATCTATTTTCTTTCAGTATTACCTCAGTCCGGTCAGTTTAAAATATTCCTGAACAAGCGTGGGTGATGTGCACCCGTGCCGGGTTACAGATTAACCCACGTAAATGCGCTTTAGGTCTTGATAAATATGTAATATAATTATTGTTACTTTTATCACAAAGCTGATTTCTAAGAAAACAAACTATAAAATGTTTGCTTTTTAGTAACTGATACAAGCTTTAAGGCCAGGTGGTTCTGCACAACATTTCGCGAAGGAAACTGGTGAGCGCCACGCGGACCGAAAATCTCTAAAATAATCGATTTAAAAATTAATAGATGTTATGAAAAAAACATCGGATGAAATCCCTTTAGTTAACTGTAAACTTTGTGTTGGTAAAGGACCCATATTATCAGGTCAATTATTTAAGGAATAAAACCAAAAATAGAAGACAAAAGGTCACGAAAAGAAATTGTGAATTTATTCTATCGAGCCAAGTTTATCAAATCATGTTCTGGATGAATTCCCCTCAACAATATCAGTAAATTTTATTCGATTTTAACTGTTTACTACTTGGAAAATAAATTCTAAAAACGTGTTTTGTGAACCTCCTCCCCTTAATAAATAATACATTTTTTTTTGATAATTATAGCAAGGTGTTCTGGCCAGGATCAAAACCTGGACCGCACTCGGAGCCTACCGTTGTAGAGAGTTCACTAACCTCTAGACTAGACGCTATCTGTTGTAAGTATAAGTATTTAACTCTGCTACTTTCTTCGTTGCTGTCGATGTCAGTGTCACCTGAAGTAGGCAATGGCTGTAACGGTCTCTTGTATATGACTAATTACTACTTAACTATCGCGTTTTTATAAAGAATTCCTAATATTTTACCAGAAATGCGAATTTCCTAAATAAATGAGAATTGGCTGATTTGACAGTTCTTTCGCTAAACCATATTGCTGTTAGTAACCAAGTAGCTCTTGTTGCAATAAATCTTGCATACCACGCTCGGAAGGTAGTCCGTCCGTCTGTAAGTGCAAAGGTTCACGCTTCGATTGACGTGGAAGCCTGACTCTACTTTAGAGTTTTAATGATTGATGTATTACCATACGTAATTGACAGGGAAGAAATGTCCTCGCGTGCCGAAAGCTGGAGCGCGTCGCGTGTCGTCGACCGATACAGACATAAACACTTCATAGATAACGCAAGCCCCACGTTCGTGTGAAATACCGAGTGCTAGGAATTTTCCGTTTCTCAATGAGTTAATAGATTTCGTAATCAGAAGAATGTTAAATCTAAATCTTTATAATTTTTGACACTTGTTGCGACTGTTGCGAGTGATAAAATTAGAGCGCTGAATAAACTAGGCAGCCAGCCTAGTACCTAGTACTACTTCGAAGAATTTGCCTTTTCCATAACGAAGTATGTACATACTCGTACATACATACTCGCGTTATTTGAATAAATAAATAATAAATGAATTCACACCAAGATCATCTCACCCCAAACTAAGCAGAGCTTGCAACGAAAGACACAACAAACACAAATGTTCTTCACATAAATGTTTGTCATAGGTGGGGATCGAACCCACGACCTTTGGTGCTAAAGGCAGGATCGCTACCATTGCGCCAACACGCCAGTCGTAAAATTATAATTTATTTTAAAATATTTTATTTTAACTTATATCTTTGTCGACCGATATTCGCGAGACGAAAAACTCTTCACTTCGCGAATTACGCGTTAATTGCGTACCGTAGTTAATTAAATTTGCTTTTTGTTCCGAACAAAATGACGGCGAGTGCATATTTTAGTTTTAAACTACATGCATTAATGCAACTGTCAATCGTGACCGAGTTTTTTGAACCTGTCGGGTACAGAGAAACGATATCGCTTGTTGACTTAGTTATTGCTTGTTTAATAATCCTGTTTATTTAATTATATTAAGGTCAATTTATTTTAAAATAAACTCATATTCTCGGTTATAATTTCAATCTGGCCTTATACTACTTAAAAAGGCTGTTCTATCAAAGTATAAACAATAATGGGATGAAAATGAATTGGTTCTTTAACTGTACAATAGACGCGTTTTTTTTTAAATTCAATTCTTTATTCTCCATTGCACAAAATTAAAGGTACAATAGGCGGACTTAATGCCATAGGCGTTCTCTACCAGTCAACCACACGATCAAACTGATAAATTAAACACGCTGCACAGATGCTAATTATATACCTATGCTAATTAAATAGTCCCTATATCCGGTCGAATTCTTCTAGTTTCTATCTATATGAACAAAATAAACTTATTCATGTATCAATATGAAATACATACATGAATAGAAAACATAATGTACCTAAGAATAGAAAACACACAATCCAAATAAAAATAGAAAAGCCAACAAACCAACAATTGTAAGCAACAAAAATAAAAATAATATTACCTTAACGCGACGCGACGCGTTCACATCAACCTTTACAAAACCATTGCAAAATGGATCTTATATCAACATCACAAGGCACTATGTAAAGCTTGATGAGAACGGATGTGTACGACGTGTTTGAGTAGTCAGCTAAAATTATTTAAAAACGTGTTGCCCAATCAACGAAGACGAAAAACTGCCAAGTTGGAGAATTAATTCGTGTAAAAGCGATTTTGGACACAAATGTAGGGAATGGTGTCTGAAGCAACATACTCAAAGTACTGATGGATAGGGGTGAAGCTAACGAGTAGAAGGGGGTGTTTAGGTACTTTTTTTAAGTTTTTCTTAAACAACTCGTAAAAGTAATCTACATAAAATTTTGCTACTATAAATGTTACCTTTTTTCGCTGTATAACTAATTAATATAAATATGCGCCAGACAACACACCTCTTGTAATGGTCTCGAAGTAGGGATTATTATATCCCTGTGTTACGAGGTACCACACAAGGAAATAAGCTAGGGGCGTCTCCTAGCACACCCAGACCCGAGTCAATTCAGAAAAGGTCCTTTCCTGAATTGACTTGACCGGGAATCGAACCCGGGACACTACGGAAGTCGAGGCGAGAAACCGTGCTACAGCACACTACGCCAATGTCGTCAAAACAACTAACTAACAATATTACTTTTCAAAAATAATCATTCACAATACATGGTTACAATGTATGGTTTCGGTGTTTATCTCAGAAAGTTACTGGAATCAGAGTCAAGAAGTCGGTAGGTAGGTCAGAACTCTCACAAGTCTTTAGTCTTAGAACCTCGAATAAAACCTAAGCTTTCGAATAGCGTATTAAAATGCAATGAGATTCTGTTTTCCTTGGGTGTGCGGCCACACCCTACTGATGTTTTTAAATTAAACAATAGGCAGGCTCATCTATTCCTCCTATTGTGGGAACAGTTATGCAAAACTAAACTACATGAGATGACATGACATGTTTCTTCTAGGTATCTTAAAAGTAGCGTAGCCGCTATCATTTTTCGCAACCAAAAAACTCCTAATCTCAAATCAAAACTCACTTTCAATAGTAACTCTCTGAATCATCCTGCAAAAAGTAAATAATTTTAGTAGGCGCTTAGCTTTAAATGTCGTTTATGAGAATATTATCTTTTGAAACTGAATTAGGTATATTATTTAATTAAACTGTAAATATTGCAGTTTCTAAGATAATTTTTACCTTAATTGTGTCATATTTAATGACATACTTAAGTTGTTATTACCTAACTATCATATTTATGGCTAGCAATTTCATCGCTCACATTTTATTATCAACAGATAGCAATTCCGACCCCCCAGACACAACAACCCTCACAAATTGCGGTATAAAAGCTAGCCTACTCACCCCGGCTTCTCTCTAAAGTTTTCAAAAACCTTCGTGAAAGTATTCTAAAATACTCTTATACTAGTACATTTTCGTCTTCTTTTGCATTGACTTACATTTATACAATTTTTAGCATTATTTATTGTACGTGTGAAATTAGAGCACTTTCAAATAAAAAATCTGTCCTTAATAAATTGTGGTTATCTTGATTATGACGTAGGTAAGCCAAATAAATTAATGATGATCGCGGAAACATTTTTGTATCGCGAGCACGCGGTGTCGGGTGTCGGTTCAGCAAGAACAAAACGCAAACCTCGGGGTCAGTTGAACACCATAACTAGGTACATGATAAACTCTAGCTACGAGTAGCATACTCACGAAGCAGGCTTCAATCACCAATCACTCAATAACCATTTTACTTAGTTTGGAGGAGGCATTTTCAATCACTGGCGTTCCAATAGCAGACCGAAAGTCAATGCCTCTTTCGGATTCAAGGATGGACCAATGTTGTAAGTAATTAGAAAACATTACTTAACATTTATTAAATAACCGCAAGGAAGAGCCTTTTATTTGGACCGTAAGATCCTTAGTTTTAAAGTTAAAAGTCTTTCGTATTTCTTTCCAATTCATGATCTTCAACGAAATTTTTGCATTTGCAATCCAGGAACAGGGAAACAAAAAGCAGTAAAGAAGCGACAAAAAGAGCCATTTCCTGTGACGATTCTGCATTTGCCCACTGGTTCAGATCACGTTATACCTATATACGCTGTACTTCCTGTACGGACCGGAATTCATTTTCTCGTATGGCAAGAGCCAAATCCGAATTGTGTACCTACACGCGGAACAGCACATGCAGCTTATTTTTATGCCTTGAACCTTGTCAGTTTGATGAAAATCAAAAATTATGATGTTGTCTGTACTAAGAAAAAGTAATAATATTACTAAATACCTATGTAAAGTTTTTAGTAGAGAACTTTACACTTTACTGAAAGTCGACCGAACCGATGCATATTATAAATAATTGAATTCTATTATTAAAATTTAAATATCCCTGGACATTATTCCACACAGCGCCATCTAGCCCCAAAGTAAGCTAATTAAAGCTTGTGTTATGAGATACTAGACAACGGATAAACATACTTAAAAACATTTTTTTTTTGTAAATACATACTTATTATACATAGGATACACCCAGACCAGTACAAACAGACATGTTCATGCACACAAATGTTTGTAGGTACTGTGCGGGGATCGAACCCGCGACCTCTGGTGTAGTAGCCAACTTCTTAACCATTACACCAAGTCGGTCGTCTCTAGGATTTAAGATTAAGGTATTGCTGCGGAAGGTGTTTTTTTATACTCATTTGCAAAACTGCCTAAGTTTCGCAAATTAGTATTAAACCCTAACTAACCAAATTCGATAATGTTATGTTACAGAATCACGCACTTTATTACGCTTTTTTTGGTAACTTCTTAACTTTTAAATTTGATATCATTTATCACGGACTGCGAACATTGACCGAAGATGCGTTCAAACACATTTTTTTTGAGCTCTAAATAGGTTCAATAAGAAATTGTAAGCGTTCAATAAAAAAAAGATTGATTTGACGCAACGTATGAAATTTCCAAATCGAGGTCCTACCCTCCCGGCCCGTTTAATGCCTTCGCGTGAGTGGGGTGCTGAAGTTCTTTTTTAAATAAATATTCCGCTGGTTTTTGTTTCGTCAGAGCAGATAACGAGGCGTCAGATGTCAGATGTGTCGCTTTTTTAGCATAATTCCCGGGGACGTCGTCTTTTTGTCGTTATGTCTGTGTCATCCTCGTGTTTCCAAGCGAATGAGATAGTTAGGTACATAGTTACCGAGTTTATTGTTAACATAAGTATATAGAGCTTAAATAGATATCTTGTCGCATTAACATAATGTAAAAAAAAAACCTTAGTTATGTTCAGTTACAGATGTTATTAACTAACTAAGCCTTATGATTAGGTTAATAGTTAGATTAATGGTAGTCACCAATAACATTAATCTAACAATTACTTAACCTTATCATTAAAAGCTCTTACGCTTTTGAGTCACCTCTTACGCTCTCTCTTACGAGTCAGCTCTACTTTTTAGGATAAGTTCATTTGAATAAGAAACTAAAATACAACTACAAAATAGGGCGGCGTCCTAAAGCTTTCTTTTACTCCAAATTTCAGAGCTTTTTCTTTCTTATAGCGGTTTTATAACCCTGACATACAGCGACATCTTTTGTGTTTTTCCAGAAACGGCTTGTTCGATAAACAAGCCGAAGGTTTGCTTTTCAGCGCTTTGCTTTCTGTCGGGGCTTGTAAGCGCTTTCATTCTCCTTTGTAAGACTTTATCACAAGTATCTGCCAACAGATGGCGTCGTGGTCGGAAAATAGCGGTAGTACCTTTATTCTTTGTGTTCCCACGTGTTTAAATTTCCGAAGTAGACAAAGAATGAAATCGGATTAAGGATCATTTTATTTCAATTTCAAAAAGAAAACAAAGCGTTCACTTAAATGAAATTACAAATACTTACACTTAAAATTTTATTAAAAAATATAAGGTCACAGAGTAACTAAACTACGATTACAGTTTAATTATAAAAACATTTTAACCCGTCGTGTGTCTCATCATAATCATTCTACAATGAATCAAAGCTTACTCTAAATATGCAAAACAGTCAACAATTAAGTAAGAGAAGGAAAAAACGCTGATGACCAACACGAAAGATTATCGTTGAAAACAATAATATTGTAGCAAGTATAGGTACCTAACCTATTACACAAGTACACCAGCCACCAGATTAGTCAAAAGACATTTTAGTGAAAATAAGTGCATTTCCAATACAGTGCAGACCGGATAGCTTTTAACAATAAAAAAATTTCGTGTTAAATCACTCACTGAAAATATCTTAAGTTCAGAGACCACTCACTATCTTCAAAAGATTTGATTAAAAGTTTTTGAAGTGATACAAGGTGAAACCTATTTTTAGGGCTAGAGTTTTTACTCTCTTTGAACGAGCAGATTCGATACTGAAGATACATTTTGTAAAAACGTTCGACAGCACGTGTTGCAACAAAATTGTTTTCCGAACACCGACAAAAAGACTGTTTAGAATTCCGTAGTGGACGTGTTCGACGAACCCTATGTGATTTATTAAACTTTTGGAAAAAGCTACGAGGGAATCCTAAACAGACCTGTCTCAGTCAGTGCGTGCCGGCGTAAAATACTTTTACTTTTGGTTGCAGATTTATACGTTACACACAAAAAATTGTGTATTCTTTCTTTATTGTCCTAGTGACTGACTTTACGAACTTAAACATGCAGATGTTGTCATAGAAAATAATACGGTAAACAATAAGATATTTTATGTGCCAGTCAGTTTCACCTAATAAATGTATGTGTAATGTAATCATTATCGTCATTCGCAGCCACAAGACGTCCCCCACCGATTTTCAAAGCGACCGATTGCAGGCGCGCCTGCCCTGAAACGGTCTCCATTCTAGAAGTTTCTTGCAACGGCCATCAGTTCTGCGCGCTATGTGCCCTGCCCACTGCCACTTCAGCTTACTTACCCGCTGGGCTACGTCGGTCACTTTCGTTCTTCTACAGATTTCTTCATTTCTGATTCGATCACGTAGCAAAACACCGAGCATAGCCCTCTCTCGTTGGATTCGGCGGTGGACCTCTTTCTCGAAGTTGGACCTACCTAGTTGAATCACTTGTCCTAGGTAGACGTAGTGATCCCCCCCAAGAGCCTTCGCCTTGTCGTGGCGGGGGGGGGGGGGGGCTTAGTACTGGTGGCAGGTGGAACCACCGGGAAGCTAAGAGGGCTCAGGCATGGCAGTGCTGTGGACTTCCCACCCACCCACTCTGCCTGCCGCCGGGCGTGGTATGGAGCCTACCACTACCGCCTAAAGGGGCGCCCACGGGCGCAGCGCCTTGGGGCGCGAGGTGGGGGCCGCGGTGCACAACCGTTTGGAGGGGGTCAGTGATCCACGGCTAACCCCCCTGTGCACTCATCGTGGTTGCGGACCTAGTAGGGTCCGCGTACGGTGGGAGCCAGCGAGCTTGAGTACAGGGTTGCTTTTGCTCGCAATGCACGGCTTTCGCCGCTTTCGCTGCTTACGGCGGAAGTACCTGTGTGCTCCAGGTGCTTCCGTGGCCTCCCCCTTTTATTGCGGGGTCGGATGGAGGGGGCCCCATTACGGGGGAGCACTGGCGGCGGGGCGTTGCAAAACTTTTTAGGGACCCCGCCTCGCCGCTGAAGTGTTGAGGTCGAGTACCGTTGGGTTTTAGTCGATAGAAGTCCGACATAACCTCGTCTTTCCCCCGGGCGGCGAGGTTATGTCGGTCCATGAGGATTTCCCCACGATAATGAAAAAAAGGTAGACGTAGTGATCGACAACTTCGAGCATCGAGTTACCTACGGATATTGGATTTAATTTATCTGTTTAATTTATCTGTTTGATCGTGTGGTTGACTGGTAGAGAATGCCCTTTGGCATTAAGTCCGCCAATTGTATCATTAATTTTGTGCAATGAAGAATAAATAAATAAATAGGTATAGTCAACAATAAAATTGAACGAATCACTAAAATAATAAGATATCGCGGTTTAATAAGTGATGCAATAATCGTGCCTCCAGTTACCTTGAAAAGGCTCTGAATTCTCATGAGTCTTTACGTCTTAACATTACCTTCATCTGCCGGTTAGGCCGATACACTTTTATTCGTACGTGGGAACCTAAAAGAGTAAACAAGCTGTTATGACAAGGGATTTCAGTGCGTCTACCACGAGTTGCCACTTCGAAATTTACGTTATCGTTCGCGTAAAAAAATGTATTGGGATGACACATGACATGACATGACTATGTCAAATCCCAATACATTTTGTTACGCGAAAGATAGTGTAAATTTAAATTGGCAACTGGTGGTGGACGTACAGTTGTGGTACCCACTAGTTACCCAGGCGTAAGAGTTTTAGCTGAAGCTCAGTTGCTTGTGGCTCGATTGCTAAGCCGTGGGTTGTGGGTATGATCTCTAGTCTTCAACTAAGGGCAAAACTTCATGTTACGAAAAATTTGTTATTAATTTGAGAATAATCTCAATAAATTTATCAGCCCATAACATCTTCAATACAACTTTACATAATCGTACAATACCTACATAATACCCCATTTGGGGTCAGATGTCTATTAATGAAGGTATCAATCGAGTATCTACGTTAATTATCGATTTAGTTGAGGCTGATCGATCGAGGTAGTCGATTATTAAAATAAAATTGTAATAGAGCTTGCCTAATTTGAAATAAAGTAAAGAAAAGTAAAGTAGTTAGCCTATAAACTGTCCTACTGTAGGGCAAAGGCCTCCATCATTGAAACCAAGTCATCGCTTCAATGGAAGGGTATTGGCTCCATATAAAAAAAATATCTGGACGAAATGAAAAAGTATGTAGCGCGTCATTTCTGGTTAGACAAGCTCTACTTAAGCGCTCTCCGCAGATCAATAACAAGAGAGCGAACTTGACTACAGAGTCTAAATGAATATTGAACAGCGCACGCGAACGACGTAAAAAATTGTATTGGGATTTGTCTTGACATGACAATGTCAAATCCCAATACTCATATTTTACGCGAACGGTAACGTACATTTAAAGTGGTTACTAGTGGTAGACGTACAGTACAGGGCCTGAGGCTTGGCTTGCTGAAACTGGGATAGTTAACGTAACTTAGTCACAACACTGTTTACAATGGTGTGAATCAACCTCATTGGACTAGTGATAGACAAACTGGCATTTTGTGTACTTAAGTTGATAAGATGTATTTTTTTAAGTTTGCCTTCACCTGCATTTAGTAAGTTTTAAAGGCTAGCTCTCGACAGGTTGCAGCGGCGTACTATCCGTATTATCGGAAAACCAGAGCACAGATTAATTGATAGTTCCTACGGAGAGGCACCTATGACCCTTGATCCCTTTCAATTGCGTAGAGTCATTGCCAGGCTTAAGTGTTCGCTAACGTTTTTACAATGAGTATTGCTCTGACGAGTTATTCAAACTGATTTCATCCTCACCTTTCCACTCCCGTAGGTACTGGACTACGGCGTCATCCACACACAATCCAGCATTTAATTTTGTTAGTGCTAGGGTGCGTATGACATTTATTTAATAGAAATTATTAATAATTCTATGTTCTTATCTTTTTTAGGTCTTGACTTCCAACCCCTCGCTATTTACTTATTTAGTTGCAATGTTTGGCTTTTCGCCGATTTGTTGCTCAGTCTTGGGATCTGCTCAAAGCAATCCAGAGATGGCGCCACGAGTTATCCGTAGGACCCAAAATTTACACGCCTCACCAGTTGGCCCGTACCAAAAGTTTCGGTGACTTGTTTTATCGTCGTCTTTTAGTCCTAGGTTTTTCGAGCAGGGCCTAAAAAGGCATTTCTGCAGGCCTTCAACATTAGAATGGCCAGCTCGATGATTTATTTGCATTACTTACTGTACTTGTCAGCCTTATATTTCAGGTCATCTTGACGGGAAATATAAAAAAAGAATAATTCCTTGCAACCGATTCTGTTTCTACGAACTATTACTGGCGTCCTTTATCTCTGATATGGCTAACGACACCCACCTAGTTGTAAACGTTTGTAACTAGTTGTTGCGCTTCCAATTTATCCGGTCTGGCATCCAGCTCTGAACCATGGCTGAGTGACGGCAGCAAATCAGGCTATTGACCTCAGAGATGGCTTGATAACATTTGACAGGAAAGTTTATCACTAGGCTTCATACACCTTTCTCACATTCCGCACTGAGAGGAACTTATAAGGCTTGATTATTATACAGCGGGATTGTTCGTGGGCCTTTCTTGGATCCCCACTTGTGGCGGCAAGGCGCCAAATCTCCCCACTGTTGGCGTCATATGGCGCTTTAGATTTATCTCAAGAGTTCTCCCGCCGCAATTGTATTTGCCTTGTTATGGAAAGATTTAACACTATCGGTGTCATTTTAAAAAGCATGCAGGCCATCTGATAGTAAGCAGTTAACGCAGCCTATGGACGCCTGCAACATCAGTGACCAAGGGCATCATTCACGCGTCCTCAAAAAACCCTGTGCTATTAGCCTTATTGGGAAAACCTCGGCATCGAGCTCAGGAAAGGTCCGGAAGGGAACATCTCTGAAACCGAACTGTAGACCATAGTGTGTCTTAATAAACTCCCTGTCGATGGCGAGCGTGATTATTTAATGATACAGTTCTTTAGAACAAAACCCGCTGTTGTACTTGATAGTAAATGGGCTTGTTACTTCACCCCCAAGGGTCAACAAGTGGTACATACCCTCTTATATAACAACAAATGAACAGCTAGGCAATAAACTGAATAAAAATGGCTGTCCCATTGCTTTGACAGCACCGGTGCACTAACCTGGAAGTAACCGATGCAATTGCACATTGCAAGCTGCATTTATCGCCGGATACAAACTGCCTCTGCTTTTTGCATTCTTAAACAGCTAGCTTACAAATTCAAAAGGCAGATGCAAAAAACTGCAGTAGCTAACCGAACGGAAAAGTAGTTTAATTATTTACGGAGCTATGACCTCCGCAGGTACCTACTTAACCTCGAACTTCATACCATACCATACCATACCATAAATATAATCGAAATAGATAACGAAAGACCCTCCGTCGGTATGAAAAAGAAGAGTGCCCCTTTTTGACGCTTACTGTGACGTCATGGTAACTCTTTAGGGACAGGATAGGAATCCCTGTTATCCCCATCGATTTTAAAACGGGTTTTTGCAACGAACAAAATTAGCAAAATTTGCATTGTCACCGAAACGTCGAAAAAAATTGGTAAAACAATTTACCGTAATTTTGTTTGTTGCAAAAACCCGTTTTATTAGAATTAGTTAGTTAAAATGCAACAAGAAAGTTTATGGTTTCAATCGATGTCTAATAAAGAGAGACTTGATTTTGACATCTGTTGCTATAACGGTAGTGTAAAAAAGCGTCGAAAAAAGAACATTTGGTTGCCCCTTCTGAGACACAAGGTTAGTTTAGTTAGAAACCTTGGTTAGTTTGGGGCCCTGTGTGTGTCTCGAGGTAGGAATCGAAGACATGATTGGATGATGATTTTGATGAAAAACATTTTGGCTCCCGGTGCAATGAAAAGACTACTAACCATTCATAGCTGTAGTGGCTTGACAACATGAGTTTACAATGGTAACATATTACATTTTAGTATTAAATTTCAGCACCTACTCGTATTGTCGTATTAACCAGGTAAAACTATGTTTGTTATAATATAAATTCACGGTGAAAGCAGAAATGTAAAGCAGTTAGTGAAAGCAAATTGTGAATACCGGTCTGTATGGAATTCAGAATAACTGCAACGTAATGAATTCATGAAACTTGTACAGGATATCTAATTCTAGCTGGAATATTCAGGTGTACGTGATGGTACTAAAAGCGGGGTACCTACCTTGTACAATACTCATTTGTGAGGTATTTGCTGATAACAAGGGGCTAAAGCTTCCAGAGAGTAAGCAGCACAGTAACAGAAATGACGTTACATTGTTGGCTCAATCAACTGCCTAACTGGACAATTAATGAGAATGTTATACAACATCTTATCCTGTAGGTTACTCAAAGTTGAGCAGATACTATTTCTTGCTTTTAGACGTATGATTTTTAAAAAATCATGTAAAAAGTAATAAAAGAAAACATTAAAGGCTTCCTTCTTCCCCTTGTTCATAAATAACTCAATTAGTTAAGGCTTATCAGCATGGTTGAAGCACACTGCTGTACAAGTACCATACAAAAACATCAACGCGAACGCTAGCGACTGTGATTGGTGTACACGATTATTTATTCTGGGCTTTTGGTGTAGGTACGAGGCATTTGACGTTTTTGTGTTAGATTTTGGTACAGCGCCCCTAGTGTCAAATGGAACCAAAAACGGCATACTTACAGATTTCTGAAGACAATTATTGTAGTTTATGCGTGTTAGGCATACTTGCTGTACGTCTACCACGAGTTACCATTTTAAATTTACGTTATCGTTCGCGTAAAAAAATTTGACATGACAGGACATGACAATGTCAAATCCCAATACATTTTTTACGCGAACGATAACGTCAATTAAAAGTGGCTACGTGGTGGTAGACGTACAGGTAGGTATCAGCCGCTGGGCTTCTGTTAGCAGCCTCGTCTCTGGTTACATGATTACTCTTGGCTACTCACGTGACTCTACGCTACCATCGCGTAAGGACATTACTTTGAAGGGCAAGTGCCATCCCTTTCATTCACTCCTGGGAGTTCGCACAGTATGTCAGAGGACTGTAAACAGTATTTATGAGCGGCAACCTCTGAGGAGTGCTCTACGAAGGTCTAAATATTTGAGATGACCCAAGAGCAAGATCTCGACGAATTTACGTTTTTAAAACTTATGTTGAGGTTAACTTTTCGGGTATTACCTACGTAGGTAAGCCATTAAGAGATTAAACAGAACTCAATTATGAAGGCAATAAATATAATTTTCTCCACAAATTGAAATTGAATGTATTTCTGGACTTAAGGTTTGGAAATTGGGTGGTATTTATCATATTATACACGTTTTAAAGATAAACTAGTCCTGTTTCTAAACTGGTCTGGCCTAGATCTTCCTACTATATACTTTTCCGCTAAAAAAACAAAGCCCATTAAACTTAAATGTAGATGTGTTAGAGCTATTGTATCTCACACTGTCATGTCATATTGAACTAACCTGTTGTTCAAAATACAATACTTTTAACTAACTTTTACAAACGTGATCTAAGCTTTAATTAAACATGTGTACGCCTGAGCTTTTGTAGCATATGGGTACCTAATTTTTTTTAGTCTTCATAAACATTGTCTGACTTAAGAACGTATGTTTTGGTAAGCCAAATGTTCACTCTGTAGTATCTAAATCCGTAAACCCAAAGGTGGGTGATTTGCAAATTGTAGCACAATTTGAATCGTAAAGCTATGAACTGTGTCAGAAAGCTAGTAAATAGCAAAATAAGTAGGTGAAATAGTGGCGCTTGTAAATATCACTTCCCATCACTACACCAGAGACGTCTGTCGTGACGTCATGAAAAATTTCTCTACAAATATCGTGCAATTTAGCATTTTACAATGCCACATTTTTCATTTTAAGACGGAAAAAAACTTTGCTAAAGCCATTCCTGATACCTAAGCCGTGGACTTCCTTTATTTTTTAATTTTAAATCCTTAAAACAATCAGTTTTTTTTTTAATACGATATTTTTAATGTAAAGCAAGGAAAAAGTCGTGATGGTATGTAAAGCAAATTATTGTAATAAATGTATTGTAATGACTCTGTTTCACTTACTTTAAAAAAATACCAACTTGAACATATCTATTTTAAGATGCGATGAAATATAACTAGAAAAAACAGTCAGCAAACCATTATGCCGGATGACCTCCAATAGATTTTATAACAGATCCATCACACACAACACAAGATCAAACCTTATAAGCCTTTCTTGTTAATATCCTAACGTATACACATAAAATATATAAATTGTTTTCCTTTTATCGTGAAAAGCACGAATTCGAAGTTGTAGTTGTAGCGCCCTTCAAACTGCTGTTCCGTATGTAATCGGTAAAAATGTAAGAATAACCGAACATCTCTATTATTTTTGAGTGCTGCAGCGTTCCTACATTAGCCAACTTCGTTTTAGTGTGAAGGTAGGATAAAGTGAGTGACGTAGTCTAACCACCCACATTCAGTTTAATATGACGTGCCTACTCGTATGCGTACATACTCGTAGGTACTAAGCGTTTGTTGGGGTCGCATTTTTGGAGGTTTTTTTGATTATATCGCTGAATCCAAATTTAGGTATAATTTTTCTCTCAGTGATGTTCTGACCTTGTTATTTTGTTATTATGACTGTAACTTTTTAAAATGAATTTTCTCGTTTTCTCGCGCTTATTCAGTATAAAAGTATTTTCTAGTTTATTAGCTATTATTTCAGCAACTACCTAACATTTGACGATTTATTGTGTTTTATATAATTATTATGCCACAAATAAGAGGGAAAATTATACATTTATTTGCCCTTTTCGTAAAATAATCACGAAAAACTTACAAAAGTGCGACGTTTTCAAACCAACCCAGCAAACACTCCTATAAGTTAGTACAAAGCACCTCTTTTCACAGTCCTTAATATTTAACATTCCTTTTTCTATAAAACTAGTTTAGTGAAATCGTTTTAGAAATGGCGGATTCCTACCACTAAAACGCTACGCAAAAAAATTGCACGTTTGGTTTTATCATAGGTAAAAATGGAATGATTTGCGATTTTTGCTCTTAAGATAGCCCTAGAGATTAGACGTTTGTGCATTCAAAGCTATCTGTCAAACCTGTCTACGCAGGGGATTAGGTGGCCTAAACCTTAGAATCAACCATAAGACATTAGCATATACTAAATCAATATGACATATTTAAAAGTTCTTTCCTAACTTATGAAATTGGCTTGGGATAAGGTCTATGCACAGCTTTGGCATTTCAACGGATATTCAATATTACATAAGAAGACTGTTAAGATACAGTACAAATATCATCATTTATGAGACCGACCGTACTCAACCATCTTAATAAGTAATTTTATGTTACATCGACTCTATGTTTAAAGAGGCAATTTATGAAGATCCTAAGAACCGCTTAATGGATTTATGGTATGTCTATTTAATTTACCTTTAATAAACTCAAATGCGAAATTTATTCGACCATCATCGTTAAAACATGTTTACTGGTCTAGGTAGCCAGTGTT
The DNA here is from genome assembly GCA_947369235.1 of Udea olivalis. Lineage (NCBI taxonomy): Eukaryota > Metazoa > Arthropoda > Insecta > Lepidoptera > Crambidae > Udea > Udea olivalis. The sequence goes on along the minus strand of OX376352.1, from coordinate 10,149,091 downwards.
TTTTCTAACTTATAATAAAAAGATGTTGGATTGGTAACCCATCTGTTATTTATTTTACAAAACTGATAAATAAATAGGTATAGTCATACTCGTATGCACATTAATGTATTGATCACTGTGAAACAATATACCAGAGGCATAAGATTTCAAGCTGGCATGCCAATTATTGAATTTGGAATCATTAATTTTGGGCGCTGGATCCTCAGTGTGCACATGTTTAATCTATCAGGAATAATGTACGCCTTTTTAATTCATATGAGCAACTGAAATGCACTTGATGTTTACCCAACCGGAAATTTTACGGAAAACCAATAGTATTCATCTATCCTCAAATTAAATTCGATAAAATTGATGGACCGCCCGTACCCATACAAAGCGCGAGATATAATAAAAAAGAGAATTGCGTAAAATGAAACAAGCTAATCGAAAATATTTTGTTTTTTTTAAATCCCGGTTAGATTCATAAAATAATATAACAACTCACCTTCCTTCGTTACTTCTGGGACCTTATAACTATCCTTATACCTTGTCAACTTCATTCCCTAAGCTGAGTTCGCAATTTCGTAGTATGATCATTCATTTCTAGTCATTGTTACTGACAGAATTGCTCGCTATAGGTACTCAGGTAGCAAATGAATTTGACTGGATATAAGAGATTGTAACAAGGCCCTTAGTCGTCGAAATCCAGTCATTCCACGGTGGGTGTTTGTAGTTCTTACCTTCGTTGCTTCTGGTTTAACTTCAGGTTTCCCTTACCTTACTTTGGGACCAGGGCAATGTGATGTGAATGATTATTTTAACTGTAGATGTGACTTAAGTTGCAATGATCAATTAAGTATACGAAGTGTTTTAGTATTCACGCTAGTGAACATCTTACGACTATCTAAATGATATTACCACTAATTTACAAAATATATCATTCACTTTAAAATTTAATTTGAGGTGTAAGGGGGTCCTCCAACATCTTCGGGCCTCAAGCCAACCTCGCCTGCAAGCTGGTGCACCCTGCTGATCACCGAAGGAGGCTCTGGCGACGGCTCCCCTTTATGGGTTGGGAGGTCAGATGGCAGTCGCTCCCGTAAAGCCAACTCAAGCCAAACAAAAATCGAAAGTCAGCAGAGAGTACCTGACTTGGATAGGGCGTCGCCGGAAAACGACGCGCAGGGGGATCGCCCTACTCCTGTGTTAAGTGGGTTAGGGCTGCCGAGCCATAGGCGGGCCCGGTTAAAGACATTAGTCAAGAGGAAGGTCCGCTTCGCATCGTGGAACGTTGGCACGCTGACGGGTCGCGCTCGCGAGCTGGCCGATGTGCTCGCCAGGCGGAGGGTGGCCGTGGCGTTCCTGCAGGAGACTCGCTGGAGAGGCAACAGGTCCCGAAACGTCGGGTACGGTTACAAGCTGATCTACGCGGGTTCTCCTGGTGGGGCCAATGGAGTGGGGTGGTGCTGTCCGAGGCCTTCCAGAATAGTGTCTTGGAAGTAAATCGCGTTAGCGACCGCCTTGTGGTCATGAGGGTGCTTATCGAAGGGATCACGACCAATTTGATAAGTGCCTACGCACCGCAGGTCGGTTGTAGCGATTCGGATAAGGCACTGTTTTGGGAGCAAATCGACCAGCTCCTATGCACTATTACATTGTCCCAAGGCGTCGTTCTGGGTGACGATCTGAACGGTCATGTGGGTGAACAGTGTGAGGAATACGGGCGTGTTCACGGTGGTTTTGGTTTTGGCAGTCGTAACGCTGAAGGCGAAGAGATTTTCCGGACGTGTATGGCTGCTGTCGTGAACACGTTTTTCAAAAAGAGTCCCGAGCATCTGATCACCTACAAGAGCGGTAGGAGCGCAACCTAGATCGACTACTTTCTCACCAGGAGAGCACAGATCGGCAAGGTAGCTAACTGGATGGTCATACCCGGAGAGTCTTACTGCCCAACACCGTATACTTGTGATGAACCTGCGAGTGAAGCCTCGAGGCAAATGCCGGGAGCACTGCCCGCCCCGAGCCAGGTGGTGGCTGATTGAAGAAGCCAGATCCCATGAGTTTGCTGCCGCTGTCGGTGACCTGTGCATCGCAGCGGATAGTGAGTCCGGGCAACAGCTCTGGGATAGGTGTTAGGCAGCTATTACCGGGGCGGCGAGGGTTTCGTTCGGTGTGTCTCCGGGTGGACGTGGGCTTGACAAGAAGACCTGGTGGTGGAACGAAGCAGTTCAAAAGGAGATCAGGGTAATGAAAGCCCTCTTCAAAGCGTGACAAGCGTCCAAATCTCCTGAAGATCGCGCCGCGTACAGGGATGCCAAACGTGCCTCTAAACGAGCTGTAGCCAGAGCCAGACGTGACCACTTACGTCCTTTGTACGATAAGTTAGAGTCGTCTGAGGGGCAGAAGCTCGTTTACAAGTTGACACGTTCGAGATTCAAAGCGGCCCAGGATATTTCCATGTGCCGCTGTGTAAATGACAGTCTCAGTAACCTGCTATGCGAGGACCGCGCGGTGAAGGAAAGATGGCGATCTTATTTCCACGAGCTGCTCAACAAGCAGCACAAAGAGGTGCAGCCACCTGTACTCCCTCTAAATCAGGAACTAGAGCCTTCGGTAACGCCTAATGAAGTTCAGTCGGCTCCTCGCCGCATAAATAACCAGAAAGCTGTCAAACCCGATGGAGTCCCTATCTAAGCGTGAAAATCGATGGGCTCTCGTGGTGTGGGCATACTTACCCATCTTTTCAACCGCATTCTCCTCACCAGGAAGATACCTGACCAATGTAGACTGAGCATTACCACGCCGGTCTTCAAGGGCAAGGGCTCGGTGCAGGAGTGCAGCAATTATCGCGGCTTTATGTCCCACACCATGAAGCTCCTCGAGCGCATTGTGGACTCTCGGATTCGCCAGGAGTGTACAATCTTCCGAGATTGTCGAACACTGGACACTCCGGTGCCCAGTATGGGTTTCCACCGGGTTGCGGGACCATAGACCCCGTATTTGCCTTAAGAACGCTCATGGAGGGATACCGACTGAAGAATACACCTCTGCATCTTCTTTTCTTAGACATGCAGAAGGCCTTCGACTGTGCCCCTCGTGAGATGATCAGCTAGGTCCAGGGCCGTTCCCGAAGTCTTTATTGACATTATCCGGGACATGTACTACGATTTCAGTTCCATGGTTAGGACTGCGGTTAGTGACATGCTTCCCTTCCCTATCACCGTTGGAGTTCACCAAGGCTCCGTGCTTAGCCCGTTTCTGTTCAGCGTAATATTAGACGTTTTTTCAAACAACATCCGAGGACACCACGAGCAACCACCCTGGTTGCTCATGTATTTTGATGATATTGCGCTAGCAGATTCGGACAGGGGACGGCTGGTACAACGGGTGAATAGGTGGAAAAATTCACTTGAAAACGGTGGTCTGAAACTTAATGTGGCGAAGACGGAGTACATGGCTCGCAACACCACAGATCCCCAGTCCGTCCGCATAGGCGTTGACGTGGTTGAGCGCAGGGACCGTGTCAAATACCTGGGATCTGAGTTAAGCGCGTCCGGGGACATCGAGCGCGACGTCAGAGCCCGAATTTCCGCGGCTTGGCCAAATGGCGTGATGTGACTGGTGTCATTTGTGACCCCAAAATGCCGATCAAGCTGAATTAAGGGGCAGGTCTATAAAACCATCATTAGGCCTGTCCTTTTATATGGCAGTGAAACATGGCCGTTACTAGAGCGACACAAGCAGGAGCTGCGCGTCACGGAAATAAAGATGCTGCGGTAGATGTGTGGAGTCTCACGCAAATATCGCGTGCGGAACACCCACATCCGCGGCAGCCTTCGTGTTCGTGACATCGCAGACAAGCTGCAGGAGTGCCGCCTTCGTTGGTACGGTAATGTCTCACGGAGATCGGCAAACTACGTGGGCAACAAATGTCTGGCCATGCCGCCCCCGCCAGGTACCGGTAGAAGAGGTCGTCCCAAAAAGCGGTGGCTCGACGACGTTAAGGGTGACATGCGTGCCAACAAACTCACCACTGAGGATGCACAAGACCGCACGAAGTGGGCCAAGAAAATAAGAAAGGCGGACCCTAGGACCCCACACACCGGTGGGTTCACAACCGGGTAGACCGCACGGATGATGATGATGACTTTAAAATTTAGTACTAACAACAACACGTTTTACGAAATTAATGCTTTACGAATAATTTATTGATTAGGTTCCATTTGTGTCACGTATTAAGCTTAAACTGAATGGATTTAACTTGGTGCATGTAATAAATTTGAGCGAAGCGCTAATAAATAATTCCCTATAAAGTAACACCCTATTTTGTATGAAAATCCTAATCGCATTTGCGGATAAATTGATGGCCGAATGCACAAATGTCGCGGTGACAAATTGTGTAACTTCTATGCAATGAGCGAATAAACTATTATTATGCTGATTTTGTCAAACATGGAGCGGTATATTTCTTACACAACCTCCTTTTTTAATAAATTGTACTTGCGGCAGTACTATTACTTTTTCTGTGGTACAGTACTGGTTCAGAGAGTGGCCAGTTGTCTCATTTCATACAAGTGCTCGAGCGGCTGGTAATGTATTTGAAATGTCATAAGTGGACAAACGACTTTTGTCCACTTATGACAAACCTAATTTGATATAGTTTATACGGGATCTAGTATTGACAAATAAGTACCTCGTGGATAGTCCCTCGTCTGCGCAGGCCCTTAAGAGATACTTAAGTCGCTTAAGTTTCATCAACGATTTCGAACTGTCATTGTATTTCAGAGTTTTCTTTCTCGCCTTAATCTACAACTATACACCTACACATTTTTACAATCTCGGATAGTTTTAGTAAGATTTCTTCTTTGCACTCTAAACCGTACAAAAATCGAAATTGATGAAATGTTTCAATGAATTAGCGTAAAGTGTTGCGTAAGCTCTCTCCAACTTACCACAAAAAAAAACCATTGTGAGTATTTTGTATAATGGCATCTTGTTTTAACCCTTTATAATAATTAAATTTATGTTATTTCTATACGAACTAACTTTGCTCACTTTACTCCATAAATGCCAATTAAATGAATATAAAAAAGGATTTATCTATAGATCTATAGATCTTTACTGTTTTTAAATGTTTTTTGCATGCCGAGAGGCCGAATATGGAGATACTTATCATATCCATAACATCAAATGTATCCATGATTCGCGAATAAAGAACTTTGACTTTGACTTATAGAAGGTAGGTATAGACTAAATCCCGAATCCACAAACGCCAATCAAAGCTGAGCAGTCCTTACACGTATAGCTGTCCCTTTCATTTCTATTGACATCTGACAGGGCAGCATCAATTTGAGATGTCCTCAACTTTTATTAGCGTTTGTGGATACGAGATTATGATCATGTGTTTCTCACAAAATGCTCTCAATCTGACATCACCTTGAATTAATGATTTGGCTCTTCATAGGCCTTCAGTGGTGGTGAATCTCATTCTTTAATAGAGTCGCTAGATAGTCTGACGAGTTTGGATAATGGATTATTCATATGACCCTAAATGGTAAGTAGGACGATCAGGACTCGGTCTTCGAAAATATAGATTGATTTACCTTCTTATAGGCAGAGTGGTTAAGTTTGACCCACTGTCCACAATTTTACATAAAATGCTTGCTTATAAGGAAGGTGTCTTGTGCATACAAATTGCATGCAGTGACGCTGACATTCTGTTGACGACATTTGTTAGATTTAGATTATTTATTAGTGAATATCAAGGTGAATTTATACCAAACGAGCGAATGCTTATTCTATCAAATTATCTTTGTGTAAATGTCACTACATTAAGAGAGTGCTCTGTTACAAAAACAGAATTTGATAGAATGAGCATTCGCTCGTTTGGTCTAACTAAACCCACCTTAACATTACAATGCAACTTTGCAAAATAACATGATGTTAAATTACATGATACATAAATTATTGAGATCGTTAAATCGTTAGTTTTGTATTTAGCCAACACGCGGACTTCCTTTTCACCAAAATTTCTGCTGCGAAGCCGTACGATTAAAGATAAGATATCTTCAATATTACTTAGTGAGTATAAGATTTAGTATCTGCCACATCACGGTGCCATTAGACACCTAGAGATGGAGTTAATCGGCCCCGCATCATCCATCAACGTATCCCCCCCCCCCCTCATAGGCTGAAATTATCGCTTATGAATTAGCAAGGGACTGATAAATGCCGTGGTAATATCGGACCGTTTCGAAAATCATAACACATTGCCCCAATCCATGATTCATGATACGTCATCTTACAACAAATGAAAGGGATTAGCAATTTGCGTCGTCTAGGAACGTCTGCTCATGGATTATCCTTTGATAGGTCTGGTAATAAAATAACTATTTGTGTTAGGTTCAGGTGAATGTGGTAGGTACGGACAGCAACAGAGATAATTGTGCCAAGGGTCCTCATAACTTGTCAAGTTCGTTCACTAAACAGAGCGTAGCGAGCAATTTCGTAATAATGATCTTATATTTTCAGCCAGTCAGCGGTTACCGGGCACTAATTAGTAACGTAATTACTTGCTCCCAACAGTTTAAGTATATCCCCTAAACTTGACTGGATATAAGCAATTGAAATAAGGTCCCTGAGCACCTTGTCATAGTTGTTCCCATTCTGACTGGCATCAGTAATTTTCCTAACAACTTGGACAAAGTGAATGTGATAAAGAACCCTATGAATTGTTGAGCTACTTCTGTTGCTGACTTTACCCACTTTGTTTCTATACTACTCTCGCCGTATGATCATATCCTTGACAGTTCAAAATTGTCAATTATAGAGATGTAACGAATGTAATTTAATCGAGTTGACAAAGGAGATGTAATCGGATTTACCGATTTACATTTTTAAATAAATTCTTAATAAACGGGTTATGTATGGCTAAGAAGTTATAGAATAAAAACGCGGTATCTCGAAAATAATACTCGTAGTTAAAAAAAAATAGCACACTAGGCAGACGCACTCGTACTGATGCGAATGACGTGATTACAAAATGGTCGCTCCTATTCATCGATTTCTTGACGATTCAGTTGCGTCAATATACACTATTGAATGACGATCATTTTCACGCAGCAGGCGCTATAAAGATATACTTATTAATTTCATTTCATTTACTTCATTTATTAACAGTTAATAATAAAAACTATAACTTAGGTACTTCATAAGATTCGAAAGGACAAAGGTTTTTAATAGTTTCATTTTCTTTTGAAAGTTATTTTTATTTAGTTTGAAATAGTATGCGTGACACGGAACAATGAGAACTGTCAGGCATATCATCTTAAAGGGAAAATAGTATAGTTTATATACTTAACACATCACACACACCCGTATTTCACTTCATTTCAACATTACATTTTATTTGACGATTCAAAATTACTGTTGAATCAAATAAAAATTCACTGAGCTTGATTTTAGCTACAACGTACAAATAAACAGCGTTCTTTTGTTGGCAGAAAATAAAGCACAAACGTCAAAATGAATGTTCGTGAAGGATTCGTACAAAGCTAGTGTAACGTTGCACCATAGGTGCGCCCTAAATAATTAGGTTAAATTAGTAGAAAAATAAGTTTTAGGTACTTCTATTTTAATATATTCATGTCCAAGTTATTTTAAACAAAATCTAACACTAAAACTTTCATTAATATAAGCATTCTTAATAATACGGACCGCGCATTATGAGTAACGATTAAAGTTTTAGAATTTTAGATCGTAGTAGCTAGCTCATCGCGGATCCCTTCTAACAGTCGGTGGGCGGAGCCCCGGAGGCTTCCGAACCTGCGCTCGCGCGTCTTCGTTTTTCCCCAGCTACACATCGAAACTAACCGTCGAGCGTAAACCTCGTCCGTTTGATTTCTCCTATTGTTCTTATATTTACGCGAACAATCTACACAGTACCTATTATAATACTTAACATTTAAGTGCTACGTTAATCCCGCTGGGGTGAGTTTCTACCCTTCTTATTATTGTAACTGTTCTGTAGTGCTAGTGATTTAGTCTGCTTTGAGCTGCTTAGTTAGAACGGAAAGGTTTTGGTTCTTGACCGAAAGTGACCTATCAGCTATGTGCTGCACCTCTAATGCCTGTCTATATGCTGGGCTTCCAGGATTACAGCTACTACCTTGACCCAGCTGACGCTTGGGCTAGGAAGAATCCCTGCCTACCCGCAGCTGCGTTCAGGCAGTGACTGAAGACCCTCACTTCCTTCGTGTGGAGCAGCTCGTCCCAGAAGACCCTCGTCAGGCCAGTGTTCTATATGTAATATCTCACCAGTGCTTGCGGAAACAGACGGTGTATTACACGCTACTGTTAGTACACAAGTGGTTTCATTGAACCCCACCCTGAATTCTGCGGTGAGGAGGGTATACATCCTACACCAAACCCAAGCCGCCGCACTAGGTGGCATAAAAATACAATGTTGCCATAGAGAGGAAGCAAAAATGTAGATGTCCTACGTTCCGTTGCATGCGCCCTAATTGTAATATGAATAGAAATGCGAACCTATTACTCAACTGCTTTAGAAGGCGGAAACTATGTTCCGAATGGTACGTGTTAGTTTTTTTTGTTACCCCATGGACTACGAACAAAACGAAATATAAGTAATCTTAACTCTAGTTATTGATAAATTGAATAAACTTTTTTCTTTTTCTTGATTTTGATAGTGTAGGTTATACATCATGTTTGAGTAAAATGTTTTTATGAAATTCATTTAGTGTTTATTTTTTACCCAGGAATTATTTTATTTATTAGTTACCACCGGTTCGTAATAATAAAAGATTAAGTAAAGCACATCTCTTTTACTTTTCTTAGAATACGTTTATTATTAATTTCCATGAATTTCCTACTTTAAACAGAAAATGAATGGATATTCTACACCTTACTTCGTTTCCACTTTATAACATTTACGAATCAGGAGTAAAGGGAAAGTACCATAAATATAGCAAATGTGGCAACAGAAAAGGTTTCGTCGCGTTACAAGTGCCTACAGCAAGATTAATTATCTGAATCGCTGGCGGGTGAATGAATGAGACGAAATAATTTATTTTAATTAATTCGTTTTTAAACTGCTCACTATAATTTAACAACAAAAATAGGGTCGAGTATTTAAATTTTGCGCTTACGGTGGTTTATGTGAGAAAGTTAAAATTACTTAATAACGACACCTCGAGACGCAATCTGCATGACTGCTACAGCGATTGTGATTCATTTTTGAGAGAACTCATCTCAGAAATGAATCAAATTCGCTGCAGAGAACTTATCTTTCGAAAACGAATTAATTAAAAAAACGTTTTGAAATACTCGTAGCATCTCGAAGGCCAGCAGGTAGGTATATTAAAAGCAGCAGAGGTGGTCCAGCTAGCTAGTTTCTAAGGTCTGAAGATAGCTAAAACGGCGTCCTGCGATCATTTGTCTTCCATTTTGGACTAATCATCAGGTTAAGTGCAATCATAATATTGAGCGAAAAACTTATTTTGAACGTTTGAACCTCATTTAGATGATTTCCTAAACACGAAGAATTAATTATACCTAGTAGTCGTTAAAGTAAAATTTAGGTAGGTATATGATGATGAAAGGCACTAATAGCCATAACAAGCTTCGCTAAGAACTATTCTACTCGGCATTTCCAGGCCTCTGACACTCCAGGTACTTGCGCGCTATGATTACCTACAAGCCGCCGGGACTTCTAAGACTCATTTGGCAGTTGATTGTCAACAGCCGCGTAGAACATTCCATAGATAAGAATATGTACCGATGCAGTACTGACGTAACTGTAAGTACTGACTAGCTGACATTTATATCGAACGAGGTAGGTAGTCCTGGCAATATATGCCTGTAGCATAATAACAGCACGCATTTACAAATGACCAAATTGTAAATTTCCTATAAAGTGATTTATCAGATATATATGTAACTATTAAGTAATCTGTGGCATTTCCATTGGCTCATAACCTACACTGACAAAGTTCCTCCAAATTAAATTTAATTGAATTTCAGTGAGGAATTAGCCAAGCGTATTAACTAGGAAGTGCCAAAGTTGACTTGTCCAACTTTGTACGAAGAAGGCTAATAATCATGTGAACATTGCACATAGAGAATATTCCTTGGAATTCCCTAGATTCAATCAGTAAAGTGCATTCCAACTAAAAAACCTGTATTTATAACCATAATAAGTATATTGTTTTTAATTAATCATGGACACGATTGGCGTAGTGCGTTGTAGCACAGTTTCTCGCCTTTAATGTAGTCTCCCGGGTTTGATCCCCGGTCGGGTCAATTCAGTAAACGATCTTTTCTAAATTGGCTTGGTTCTGGGTGTGCTGGTAGACGCCCTTGGCTTAATTCCTTGTCTGGTACCTCGTAACACAGATATATCTATGCCTACTTCGAGACCATGACAAGAGGTGTGTTGTCTGGCGCAGATTCTGGCGCATGTTTTCAATTAAGGTTGGATTTTGTGTCCTTCTTAAACTCATACCGCCGTATCCACAAACGCTACAATAAACGTTGAGGCCACCTCAAATTGATGCTGCCTCGTCACATGTCAATAGAAATGAAAGGGACATCTATACATTAAGAATTGCTCAGCTTTGATTGACGCTTGTGGATTCGGGCGATAGTTACCGATAAATTATTTGTTAAGGATTAAAGTAAAAAAAACCAAAAAGAACCAGTTTTAGACCATCAAAACTTTGCCACTGGTCACATCGCCATTTTTCAATTAGTGCTGAAATGCTCTTCAAGTGTTTCCTTTCTCTTATAGTCCCAGGATCTTCAAGCGGGGCATAACAAGGAATTTTTGGTCTTCAAGATGAGTATGGCCAGCTCAGTGATTTGCTTGCATGACTGTGCTTGTCAGCCTCGTGTCTGGGCCTCGCGACCGCTTTCCATCAGGTGTAGTGAGGTCATCTTGACAGGCAATTTAAAGGAGAAACAGTAGGCATCGGCGCAAACTGAGCGTTCGAAATACAAGCTACTTGTGGCCGCCGTGCCTCCCGCGCACACTTGGCCACAGTAGCCAGATCCCGCGGCGCGCCGCACGGTGACGTTAGTTAGGGCGCTGCGCAAACCAGTTTCCAGTTACCAACACCGAACACTTTCTGATCGTCATGAGAATGTGTTAAGTGGAAGAAACTGGACACAAAAAATGTTCACGTATGCGCAGGGAGTGGATGTTTTCATACTGGTTCTATAGAAATCAAATTTTCATCGGTAGCTTGTTTCTGAGACAAGACGCAGAAGTGTCCACGTTTGCACATTGCCTAAGTAGCCCAGTGTAGTATACTTAGGTACTTCCTGTGACAGCATGTGCAGCTCACCTAACCCTTTTGTCCCATTGTAAGTATAATCAAACATCTCTATACATAAATTAATGTTGGTTGATCTTTTGGATAATAAAGTTCCTATACTATTTTATCAGGGATTCTAGTAAGGGAAATTCGTGCATTTGATTTAGTATAGCCGGACGACGAAAGGTCTTCAACCCGCCGCTCTGTTCATCATAATTATGTTGGTAAGAATTTCCATAAAATGTATTTAATTCAAGAAATGATAAAGTTAAGGATCTTTTAAAAATTGCTAAGTAACTAAAGTTTAAGCACGTTACGTAGCCAATTAAAACTCTGAAATCCGAGCTTCTGAGCTAGATCTTAGAAGTCAATTGTTTACCCATGAGTACAGAATAGGGATCGGTTTACATAGGATCTTCACTTAGCGCCATCTACTAGTGATGTACAAGGCTCGAGGCTTCCGACTCCTTTTGTTTAGAGCTCGGTGTCGTTTACAGGGCTCGCCTCGTTTGTATGTCTTTTCCAGAACTTGAGCCACCTTGAGCCACCGCTCGATTGATCTCTAGGCTTTTTCAGGGCTCGAGTCTTTTTTAGCGCTCGCGACGTGGCGAGTCGCGATCAAGTTAGTTTACGTTTGGAGTCTCCCTTTTCAAAGCAGGCTATAAAATATGCGTTTCTGGTTTATAATATACAGTGTGATTCTCTATAAAGTGCACATATTAAGAAGTAGGAAACTATAGTCAATTTTATCCATGGAAAAATTATTAAAAAAAATCCAGCATTTTTTTTATTGACATTAAAAAAAAAGCATTTGCTGTTGAGTACTCTATGCAAAAATAATGTTATAACTTTTAAGCTAAAAGCCTTATCGCCATGAAACAAAGTTGCTGATGATAACTATTTACAGGCCATGCTCATAAAATGAAAAAATACGAAAAAATGAATTAGTCCGTAGATAAAATTTGTAATTAAACGATTTTTGGAGAAATTCATTTTTATTTTCCGTAATTTACTACAATAATTATAAATTTTATATTATACATACATACATACATACATACATACCATCACGCCTTTTTCCGAACGGGGTGGGCAGAGACCACATCTTTCCACTTGCTACGGTCCTGACACACCTCTTGCGCTTCTTCCACTCTCATTAATCCTTTCATACATGCTAATTTCTATTATTATTATTATTATTATTTACAATTAACTATATATTTTTTTATAATTTTTCCGTCAGTAAAATTGACTATAGTTTCTTATTTTTAATATGTGCACTTTATAGAAATTCATACTGTATGTGACTAGAAGAGTATTTTGAAAAATAGAAGTTTAATTACCAGAAAAAGACATTTGAATCATAATGAAAAATATTATAGGGAAAAGGTTTAAGAAGACTCGAGCTCTTTTAAGACTCGAGGCCTTTTGAAGGCTCGAGCTCTTTTAAGAATCGAGGCCTTTTGAAGGCTCGAGCTCTTTTGATAGGTTCGAGCTCTTTTAAGGGGTCGAACTCTTGAAGCCTCGAGGCGTGGCTCAGGTAACTCGCGTCTCGGCTGGGCTCGGGTCTACGAGCCTACCGAGCACACCGAGTCCGGCCAATCTGCCTCGAACCTTCAAAAGTAGGACTCGACGCCTCGAGGTTTGTACATCACTACATCTAACTGTCAGGACGGCTTTATTAGGTTAGCCTGCTGGATAAAATTACTTTTGTTAGGGATATGTACCCTAAGAGAGCGCTTGATTCGTAAGATTAGATTTTTTTTCTCTCAAAACAAAGTTACATTATTAAGTTTTCCTGTCACCCTGTAGATTAGATCGTCGGAAGAAAAATAATTAAAATTATTACATACTGTCTCCATGTGCATTAAAACACACATCCATTTCTTAGAGAAAAATCTGAAATGTAGTTTATGATGCCAGAACTTCTCTTTTATGTCAATGCGTACTCGATGATTAAAGGTCTGTCAGATTCAGGATGTGGCATGTTGTATACCTTTTAAGAACCAGATGTGTGAAAAACAATTTCACCAAAAGGCTTCTCGCTGGTCGTTGGAATGTTTAGTCAGGTGGTTTGTTTTCTTATGCAAGCTATGATTTTAGACAGCTACGTTTTATGTTAATTATCATTGTCTAACATGACTCTTGGTAATTTTGAAAACACAATTTATTAGCCTTGTGAATGACCTAGATTTCAACAGAGATAGTATTGTATCCCTTGAGAGCTTCTAATAGACAGAATCCATTATCCCACCCACCTGGTTTGAATTGAATTGCAGTTAGCTGCATGTATTATGTAAAGCAGTAAACATGATAACACACTGACCAGCAGAAATATCTTGTCAATTATTTACTATCTTGTTATTATCTATTTAAGTAAGTATTTAGAAATATTTAAGTATGTTTATCAGTCTCTGACGCCCACAATACAAGCTCTGCTTAGTTTGAGGTCAGATGATCTTGGTGTGAATTGTCCCAGATATTTATTTATTCATTTATTTAATTACTTACACAAAAGCCGCTTTTTTAAACTATCGGCTATTCGTAATAGGTAATAGTAATTCGTCTATATTTAGGTAGGATATACATATAATTAGATTATACCTAAAGATATTTTAGACGAATGATGCAGGGAAAAAGCGCGGGATGCCTTAAGAACAGTTGGAATGAAAAATGGTGTTGTTAAAGTGGATACTATAGTCAATAATTGATAGGTCAATGGCTTGTCAGCAAGAAACACATGATTGCCCATAGGTAGATAACCGGAACGTCACAAAGGACGTTAGCCAGCACAAACGATGCAGTTGCAGAGGTCGTTACAGCAAATGCGCTGGTGACTCGAGCGCGCTATCGGCGCCTCTGCCGCGGTAATTATGTTTTATCTGCAGATTGTACAACCTAAATTACCTGTTTTTGTCCACTTCATTCAGTATCTAGCTCACATTAAACTTAATAAACACAATGAAGGTGTTCCCTCTCCGGGAATATTCGCCAGTTGCATGACAGTTTAGATTGTCTTACCAGGAAGATGAGAATACTAGTCATCACAGAAAGAAGTTTCCTAGATGCAAGTCCAATGACTTCCGGGAAAAATGTAATAATTGCAAAACTGAGATCGCATAGTTGTTGTGTTCTATATGACTTCAGTTCACAAGTAATAACTAGTATTGATCTTATGTATATTTTCTCTCAAATTGGTAGATTCTAAGTTAAATTAAACTAGAATAAAGGAATTACCTGAAAAACAAAATAAACAATGACTGCTACATAATGTGGCATCATTCATCATTCATCATCATCATCATTGTCCGTGCGCCCACTCGCTGGGCCCGCTGAAAATCAGCGTCTGGGCCTATCAGGCACAGGCACTAGCTGAGCGCGGTCCAATTTACTTTTTGGACATCGTGACACCGCTGCCTGTTGGTATTTTTAATCATGGCTTTTTTTTTAGTTCATGTTTTTTTTTTGTTCCTTTATAATTGTTGCTCTGTTATGTTTTGTAATGCGATGTCCATGAAATTAATAAATGTTTTTTCTTTCTGTATTTCTTTCTGTCATAGTAAGAAAATGCGAAACAAAACATATTTAGGGAGAGTTAGATCTATTTAAGTCTGCACGAGCCTGGTGTCATGATATTAAAATTAGACGACAGACTCAAAGTTATTTCATCGCTTTCCCAGCTAACTTAGCCTCTGGAGGATCCTGTCATCTATTCACGGCAGAGCTACGAAAGCGCGACATCGCATGACAGGCATGAATATACTTGAATTTAGTTTAGGTCTTACCCTATTCATTCTTTGAACGAAATAAAGATAGAATATTATGGGGTCGGTGTCATTCTGTTGGTCCATTGGTGATTCCTATTTAGGAATAAATTAGTTTCAGAAGGTAGTTGTTTTGTAGTATTTTAATTTGATTTAAATTAGTTGTGGAAAAAATTATGAGCTTTAATATTACTTACATCAGATATTGGAATTGCCTATTGTATGTGACACATACCAAATAACAAGTTTTTCTTATCTTTTTATTTTGTAGTCACTTCATTACAATTCCGCCTGGTGGCAAGTGAAGATGTGGTCTATGGCGGTGTTTCAATGTTATGTTTCTTGGGTCGTCTATTATGTTCATAAGGCTTCGACTTATGGGCCCTGCCCACTATCTAAAAACTACTTTTAATGTTATTGCTTTGAAATCGCCGAGCATAGCCATCTCCATAGCTACAGATTATTTAAAAGTTTAAGCAGTTTTAGTGCCAATTTATCGATTGACTTTCAAAAATCTTCAAAATAGATATTGTAACAGGACTGAAGAATTTGATCATCAATCAAAATCATAGGTACTGCCGATCATCGCTCTAAACTTTACTGCTGAGCTGGCAAAACAGGGTTTTGTTTGAAAATCAATATTAAGTTTGCTTCGTCATTATCATCTTAATACTAACTCTTATAAATTATTGAATGCTTACTCGTACCTATAAACATTTAGTACAATCCTAAGCTAGTTTACATTTTTTTTTACTTAAGGCCATTAGTTAAGTTTAAGGAACATAACATTTGACACACATATACCGAGTAATTATCAAAAGATTTGTAAAACGATAAGGCATACTCGTTGTGATGTTATAACTGTGTAAGTGAAAATTTGTTTTTTTCAATTGAAGTTAAACTTCAAGGACACCATACGAAATCAGTCAATTCGTAGAGAGATGATTTGATTTAATGCAGTGTAGGAAATGAGATGAACCTATTTTGGTTCGTACTATTTCAAAAATAACAGTAATTATTAATTTAAATGATATGTAGTTACGACTTTAGTAGGTAGTATTTTTAGATTAAAATCAATACTAATGATTAAAGAAGTAATAGAAGCACACCTTAAACATTATTAAGCTTTTTGTTTTAACTTCAGTATCGTTTTCTAGTGTTCATAAACTGGTTCATAAGTAGGCCGGGGAGTAATTAAACCGTTGTGGAGAGGTGCAAGGTCAAGTATTTGTCACCTTTGCATAATCTTTTTACTCTATGACCGAAGATTATCAGGGGACTCGTAAGTTCAGACTCAAACTTAAAATTTAATTTACTTAGAAACTATATTGAATTAAATTGCCAGATATTGCTATTAAAATATAAATTAATTTACCGATACTGATGGTATATGCCTCTTAAGTATTAGTGCTCAACTTTTCTACACGTTGTTTAGGCTAATTACTTTACTTTACTCTAAATCACAAAACAATCTTATGTCAATCTATATATTAATCTTATGTTGACTGTATAAAACAATCGAATGTCACTAGTCAACTAGTCACATCGTCATTATCAGATTGTATAGATCTACATTATGATGATCATGGTGGCCGCCAAGGGTAAAAAAAAAAACCAAAAGATTGCCATTAGCGGGAAAATCGGAAGACTTAGCCCCAAACTTGTATGTTATGTTAGACAAGGTCGCTATTAAGAAAGATTTAGGGTGTATACTTACTAACTAGCAGAGGTTGACTGAAATTTATTTCGCAGGCATCTCTTTAAGTTCTTAAAAATTAAAAAAAAATATATATTTGTTTATATTAATTATATTATTTAAAGCTGAGCTTGGTACGATTTGGCTGGTCATTTGTAATCTAATCTTAATATTATATTGTAGCGAAAAAAGCTCCTATTCTTATTCTTAATTTAAAAAGAAAACAATAGGAAGGAAAAAGATAATTATAGAAATTTATGATTGACACTGAAGGTTATGAAGGTAAGCTCGCCAAGTTCAAAAATGACTAAGTACTCGTAGACACAGGTTCAATTTCTTTTCAAAAGCTTATATTATTTCGTGCAAGCTATTTCAGTTTAGCGCGTCAGTTGCAAGTTCGTTTCAACTAAAGTTGATAACACTCTTCGTAGTTTGTCCATACATATTGAAGTCTATTACTTCAATGTGTCATCATCATCATTTATCAAATTATTCGGAAAAAGATAAATCAGAAAGCTGTTTTTGGTTAGGTTGGAATAACAAGGAAAATCCTAAGAATATTTTTCTTCAGTAATCCGAGTATGATACAATGATCAAGTTATAATGTCAATAGCAATATTATTAAGTTATAAGTAATTAGAAATGGTACCTAATTAAGAATCACATTCAGAATCTTTATATTCTTTAAGAAATGTAAAAAACTGGGGCTATTAATTCGTAACATTATTTTTAATATGAATAATAAGGTAGTATGTCAATTTACCAGCAAAGCAAACCTTCAATTAATATGGCAGAGAAAAAAAACATAAATATTCCAGTAAAAAAGTAAAGTAAAGTAATTAGCTATACATACATGTCCCACTGCTGGACAAAGGCCTCCATCATTGAAATCAAGTCATCGCTACAGTGATAGGTATGATGGGTATTGGCCTAATCACCACGCTTGCCAAATGCGGGTTGGCGATCTCAAACTCGGGCTATGTTCTGAAAAATCCGAAAACACACAGTGCCCGACCTGGGAATTGAACCCGGGATCTCCGGGTTTCCAGTATTTTTTTCAAACCGTAAATTTCATTATTTAGGACAAAATAGAATTACCACACTGTTCTAAGCCTTGCACCGTGAATTTATAGTATACAATAATACAATTCATTTGGAAAGTATAAAATCCTATGCTCAGGATTTATTGGCAATAGTTTTATCCATTACAACCGCAATTTAACTAAGCCATCGATTGTAGCATAACGCATTGTGCTCCTTGATACTCTAACTATTTGAGGTTTGACCTCAAATTAATTGGGGAATCCTGCCTGATAGAAATTATACTAATTCATTCGTATCATTATCAACCGTAAATAAATAACCAAAAAATTAAAACCAATAGTAAATATTAGGGAAAAAAATTAAAAAAACTCCTAAACTAAGCAAAATCGTAGAACATAAATGAGGTGATTTGGATACACCTCGATGTAAGGCATCTAAATTTTAGCTTGGTACGTCAACTCCCCGGACAGCCTGTATTTGTTTATACAGGATTATACATATAGCACCTAAGTATCGAGCGTCAATATGATAGTATTATTCAGCGATAGACCTCTCTGCATGCAAGGTGAAATATTATACCACACTCACGGCACGTTTACCTACACGTCCTTATTGAAAGATGTGAAATAATATCGCGAAAAAACCACATCACGTTTTTAATATTCGCGCAGAAGGATAATGTGCCGATATTGGCACACTTGATTTATTTCGATACTCATAGATACTCCATTTTCATGTCGATGCCATCTCTATGCGGTAAAAGAGAATATTAAAATGTCGTTGTGAAGTCAGGCAGCGAGGTGTTGTGGCGGTTTCACCACTATTTTTGTGATAACAACGCCAGAATCATGTTTTATGGATAGAAAACATGGGTTCGTCGCCAGTAAATCATGTCAACACGTCAGATTTGGCTATATCGGTGTTTGGTTGTGAGCTTGTGTCGGAATTATACGATTGCTTCCCAGTGTTGATTTATTTATAGGGTTTAAGCAGACACATGCTTAGAAGGGATCTTTGATCTACGACATCTTAGTCAAACAGCAACAAGCGGCATTATTTGCCTGTTCAAGAAAACATTGATACATTTGTATTTATGAGCTAAGTAAACCTGTTCAAAAGGTAATATTTGTATATTTCACTAATCTCTATCCGCCGTTCGCTTCACTGCTGACTGTGAAGGTTTCTATAGCAGTCATTTCAGGCATGTCTGCCCAAAATTCTTGCGAGTCTTATCAGGTCATTAGGCCACCTTGAAGATCACGGGCACCCACGCTAAATTTGCCATCAAACGGAAATGAAGTCATTCCAGAACTTTTATGTGTCCTCCCCACGCTCCTCTGCCACTTTGACTTACGCTATTGGTGCTCCATTATTTATTTAATTATTTATTATTTATTGCACAAGCAAGTAAAATACAATTCGCTAACTTAGAGAGAGGCATTTTCTACCATTCGACCGCAAGGTATAACAGAAACGTTGGAATTTTGGGCTGTGCAACATATAATAAAAAAGTTGAAGCAAGAAGAGACAAACAACAAATCTTAAATACTAATACTTAAATATACTAAACATAATTTATTATACATATGATATTATACCAATCATGCAAATATACATACCTAATTAATTCAAAATAAATATACGATATTATTTTATATTATATTGCATTAAAGAAAGTTATACAAAACAGTCGGCTTCTGAACTCAATGACATAATGTAATTTTAAGGGTATTTGGAATCTCATAGACGACGTAATAATAACCTAATTATAATGTCCGTAATATTTAAACTGTGTATCATAGCCTGCACAAGATCACAGAATCTCGAGAAGTGACGTGCCGTTAGGAAAATATATGCTCTCCATTACCCTGACTCGGTACCGGAACTGCCGAAAATAAGGCATTAAAAGGTTTCGATTGGGTGGAGTAAACTTTTTCAGTCAATGTCGGCCCGTTACGAGCCACTTCGAGGGATTGGGTAACTCAGTTAATCTCAGGCTCGAATAGGACCCAAGGTCGCTGCGGCTTAGGATGTTAACCTTACTCATCCTTGGTTGGACTTCACCATTAAAGTTTTAATGAAGATTTGATTTTAACCCTATTCTCAGTCAATGATGTCGCTTGAAATTCAAACTGATTAGGAATTGAATTCTTAACACCGATATAGCCAATATTAATTATCATCTGCAGTAGGAGTCCAACCGGGTGATCCTTTAAGTCCTGCTCTTTTTAGTCTTAGCATCCATCCCATTATCACTACTCTAAATTCTAAATTAAATGTCTGGTATTTAGATGACGGGACTATAGGGGGCAAAGCAGATTCTGTCACTCAAGACCTCCGCATTATTAAAGATAACTTCAAAAAAATTGGTTTATATTTAATTCTAAATGCGAATTATTCATTAATTAAAATGTTTCCCTCTCCCGTAAATCATACATTATTAACCAATGTAGGTAATAGCCAGTATAGCCACGCTCCGAACATCAAAATTTTAAACAGCGAGTCTCTTCGCCTACTAGGTGAAACCTCTTCTGAACAAAAAAATAAAAATGTTTTTAAATTCAACATCTAGATTGGAATCCCACGTTGCTTTCACCATTCTAAAATATTGCCTTTTCGTCCCAAAATTTACTTACTCGTATGTGTTACGTGCTTGTCCAATCTCAATTCAATCAATCAACATTCACAAATAATAAACCAAATCGATGCCACCCAGAAAGCAACTATAAAAAAAAATATAAATTTACCTCTAAATCATTCTTCCTGGTCACAAGTGACTTTACCTATTAGATTTGGTGGCATTGGAATAAGAAAAATCACAAGTGTTTCCCTCCCTGCTTTCCTGTCATCAATACATAGCACTCTAGAATTACCAAGCAAAATTTTGAGTAATAGTAACGGCATTCAACTTGTATTTTCGGAAGCATTGGAGGCCTGGAAACTTGTCTGTCCTGGTGCTGATACCCTAAAGGAAATGAACCATCAAAAACTTTGGGATTCTCCACTAGCACAGACCTGTTTAAAAAAATTGATACAAAATTCAATCAGTGAACGAGACCGCGCTAGGCTCCTTGCTGTCTCTGCAAAAGAATCTGGCCACTGGCTACATGCATTACCATCCATAAACTTGGACACTTTCCTCGACAGTGAAAGTTTTCGCATTTGTGTTGGCCTTCGACTAGGAGCACCGGTTTGTGAGCCCCACTTGTGTTCGTGCGGCAAAGATGTCGATAAGCTCGGACTCCACGGGCTTGCTTGCCAAACAAGTGCGGGGCGGCTGTCTAGTCACGCAGCCCTAAACGATATCATCAGGAGAGCTCTTGCCAGCATCAACATTCCCGCCTCTTTAGAGCCTCGAGGCGTGGTGCGTGAGGATGGCAAGAGACCTGATGGTATGTCGCTGATCCCTTGGGAGAGGGGGCGGGCCTTAGTGTGGGACGCTAGATGCGTCGACACTTTGGCTCCATCCCATGTTACCGGGTCAGCGTCAGGGCTGTGGCAGCTGCTAATGCAGCTGAAAACGCCAAGCAGCGCAAATATGAGTCAATTTTATGACTACATATTTGTGCCGTTTGGCGGTGAGACTTTTGGCCCGTGGGGTCCTCGTGCTAAAAAGTTTTTCAGGGCACTAGCCACAACACTTGCGGCCACCAACAAGGACAGAAGAGCTGGCTCCTTCCTCGCTCAAAGGCTGAGTATAGCCATTCAGCGAGGAAACGCAGCCAGCGTTCTGGGATCCTTGCCCGACGGCCCATACCTTTTTTAAATTGTATTTCTTTTTGTTTACTTATTGTAGTTATTCTAAGTTTTGTGTTTATGTAAGATGTAAATAGTTTTAACTTTTTTGTGAATGTAATTCTTATGAAATAAATATATTTTAAGGAATTGTTTGGATTTCAATATTGATTTATTTATTCGGGTCAAAACCTAGTAAAAAATATTTCAATAAAAAAAATATTATAGAAACTTTGTTGCACAATGGTGAAAACATCAGGCAATATAAAACATCAATAAGCCATTAAGATCGACTCATAAAAACACCATAAAAACTTTGACCTAGAGCGCAGGCTGCTGGGGGTTGGGAGGTTTGTTGGTGCTGCCGAAAGAGAAACCTCTGTTATTAACAGACGAATTGTTAAGGAGCATTGTTTTCTGTTAGTAATCCTCACCTACACCTGAAAGGTAGCCTGTCGAGAATAACGTAGTATACGCACTAGAGATGAAACAATTATCAGGACTGCCATGCACGACCTCGACAAATGAGTACTCGTATCTATAGATACTATTTATATTTCGTCTGTGTGATAAAAAGGTCATGAGAACCTCTTTAAACTTTAGTTAAGATGAATTGCTTGTTTTGGCTAAAGTGGTTCCTTACTTTAGTAAACGTACTTCAAAAACACAACATATTTTCATCTCATCATTTTAGAAGCAATAATCTATTTTAGAAACGATTTTATACGAGAGTCATTATCATAACTATATTCAAAACGTTTTGTATTTATTTACCTCGCTCATTTCACGTAGTTGTTTGAGTTTCAGAGTAATAAGCCAGCACAAAAGTGCGGCAAGTTTACTTTAGTTGTGGAAGCTTCGACATTACGAAAGTTGTTTTGTGTTATTCCAGCGAAGGGCTTTTGAAAAGCAATAACTTGGTTAAATAAATTGAGTGTTTACAGAGAGTATTTTATTTAGGTTAAAACGGACTTTCTAAATAAACCGAAATAGGTTAAATAGTAAGAAGATATCTTATTAGATAAACATTTACCTCAGAAGTTTTTACGAGAACCTACGTCTGTGTCGTTTAAATATTCATTGTAAAAACCGCACGGGACAAATTGGAATATTTGATTACAATGATATTTCTGAAAAGGTTATTTTTAATTTAAACCTGTCAACCTGTTTCATTATAATTATCACTAATAACCAAATAGTAAGTAACCAAATAAAAAGACAAAAAACAAGCAATGACATCAATTTAAAATCCTACCATTAGAGAGCAATGGAAAAGTGGTTAATCCATTGGAGTAAGGTTTAGAAACAATTGTAGTCACAGGATTGAAAAAAAATGCAAAAAAAACTCACCATGCGTGTACAGAGGCGACACTCGAAACTTCACAGCCGCAGTATAAGCGATGGCACCTGGTCCTCCGCCCAGTTGCAGGCCATGTGACAGGACCTGCACAATGGTCCCGACGACTGTGATGGTCCAGCCCCAGCCGCCTTCGGGGTAGTACCGCCGCGCGAGGGTGAGCGCCGCGCGCGCACGTAGCGCCGCCGCTGTTTCTGCCCCGACCGACGCGCCAGCGCTTGCGCATCTAACACACACACACTTATACACCCACTTGTAGCGCTTCCCAAAGTTTTGGTATGAGATTGACTAATTTATGTAATGATTTGACAGTGGGTATTGATAAAGACTTTTTTTTCAATTATTGGTTTCAAGCAATACCTATTTTGAAATTCCGGCATATCCAAGATGGTATTGACATTTACCGTATACATTCTTACATGGTTTATCATCCAGCGTCGGTATGTTTAACATCCACTACAGAAAAAAATATTATAAACATTTGTGTATGAATGTAGGTACACAAAAATCGTAACATAGCAGCTGCGAAGCTACCTATATAACATCGATCATACTGATTTGCAAAGTTAATTGGCTTGCACCTTAGCTAAATGTACTGTGACTTCAAGAAAAAGCAAAGAGCAAAGTTTGGGAAGCGCTTATCTTTTCGACACATTTCAAAAGTGGTCTACAGTTAATGGAACACTAGGCAACCCCTCTACGTTTAAACCATTTAATACGTGAGACACTGCACTAACCGTCGGAATTGCGTCACTTCGCGCGCTGCCACATATCCGACACTCTTTGAGCGACCCCGTTCCGCGTACTTTTTACAATCCCTTAGGGCGACACGGTTCCTGCTAACCCCACATGTGCAGAGTAAGTCTTCCGGTCGCAACTTCGGCGCTGGACGATATTTTGCCGCGCAACGATCCTGACAATCACAATCTCGCTTCCTCCAAGACAGGATTCGATCCAGCAAGGTCCGACGCGGCACCAAGTTCGTCCGTACCGAGGCCTTCGGCTGTCCCGTGTCCAGAGGGAATGACGAACACCGATCGACCTCTTGAACGACCGGCCGATTTTCATAAGTGATCCTTCTATTGTTGCACGTGACTGTTGGAATGAAATTGTGCGTAAAGGATTTTTTGTCCGCTTCATGGTTCGCCGGCTCGCTTTTTGTGGGGTAGCCATTTTTTATTTTCTTGACGTCTGTGTGGAGGGACTTCCAAGTGGCGATAACTTGGTTTCGGTCGGGGGGTTCGGCAAAATTCGGAACGGTGTTTGAATCGGGTAGTTTTTTGTGCTGAGGCCTTGGGGGAGAGGAAGGCGGCGCCTCCCGGAAGCGCGTGGGCAAGCTGTCACACCTGCGAAGCGTCATTGTTGTTCTTATTCGGTGGTTTCATTTTTAATTGTCACTTGTAGTAGTCACTTTTTACTGCAAATTAATCTGAAACAAAAATAAATAACGTTGGAAAACAATGTGTGACTGAAAATAATGTCTTCTAGCGTCTAAATTTTATCATTAGTTAAAACAAACAACCGATAGTTGAAATGTTCCCTGTAAAGTTACCTTTTAGCCTTTTAGCTAGCCTAATATACCAAACGATGTCTAGAAGGAATGGAAAGAGCACAATGCTCCAACCACATTTTCCTTTCCACGCCCACTGCAATTATTACAAAACAACGCAAATTATCAAAAGTTCCGTCGTACGCACTTACATCTAAGAATACCCCAATTTAGAAAATATGTTACTTGAAGGTAAGCAACCCCTACAAATTAATTATTTAGTATTTTATGAATAAAACATTCAACATGCAATCGAGTATTTTTATAACAATTTGTATAAGATAATTATTCTAAGGTTAATACAATATAATTAACAGCCGTCGCAATTTGCGAGCGCATTATATTTCAAAGTTACTGCACAAAGGGAAAGTTAACCGATAAATCAGCTAAGAACGCATAATTACCAATTACATGGAGTTTACAGCAAGAAGTACGAGGGCGAAAAGTTTGCAGACACCATGCGGCGTAATTACTAAATCCTTGTACTTGCCGTGTGGGTTGGAATTTCGCGGCTCGGTCGGAATGAACTTTACGATTTCAGAGGAAAAATGCCACATTACTACGGGGGAATGTTCTAAAGTCCTGAGTGCACAGATGTGCTGGAATACGGTCAATTACGCAAACAATTGCGACTGCTTTTGTCACATTTTCGCGGTTAATACGCGCTATTAAACTGTAAGCCGCTATAATACGTTTATTATCATTTAATTTGTCTTAATTCAACTAAGTAGGTAGTCCGTATGAGTAGTCGCAATTAAATAAGAAAACTCTTGATTTCAAAGTCTCTAATTTCCACTGTTTATCTCCTTCTTTTTATTCCTTTGAGTAAATGTGACTAAAACTGGATGCAATTACTGAACACAATATTTATTAAACGGATTTTTTTATAATTATTAAAACTTTTATTTTGTGGCTGAAATTAGCATTACATGAAGTAAATTTTATCAATAATTAATTACAATTATGCGCCAGACGACACACCTCTTGTCATGGTCTCGAAGTGGGGATAAGTATCCCTGTGTTACGAGGTACCAGACAAGGAATTAAGATAGTGGCGTCTCCCAGCACACCCAGACCCAGACCAATTTAGAAAAGATCATTTTCTGAATTGACCTGACCGGAGATCGAACCCGGGACACTTCGGAATTAAAGGCGAGAAACCGTGCTACAGCGCACTACGCCAATCGTGTCGTAATTAGTACTGAAGACCGCAATTATCATTTACTAGCTTCTGCCTGCGATTTCGTCCGCGTGAAATAGTTATTTTGGGCTAACGCTAACTTTAACCCGCGACTTCGTTTACGTAGAAGGTGAAAATATTTTTAAATAATACGTACCTTATGGAGCTATCCGGCCTTGCACATCGTATATGCGCGCGCAGTACTTCATCATTATTTTGCTGGGATATTGTTTTAAAACTGCGATATCTCCCAAGATATTCATTGAAATCGAATGATGTATAAGGGCAATTTTGTTTTTAACTATATACTGTGAAGAATAACGTATTTATTTGGATAAGGATTCATTAATATCATGTTTATAAAAACACCTTTGCGAATAATGCATTATTTAAGAACATATTTCGGTTAGCATAGAAAAGGTTATGAGATAGACATAATCTTGTGATTTTGCGAAACCCCTTAAACGGGAAAAAAACACGATTTTGAAACATTCTTCATTGGTACTCCGCTCCTATATTAGTCTTAGCGTGATGATATACATATAGCCTTCCTTGATAAATGGGCTATCAAACCCTGAAAGAATTAGACCAGTAGTTCCTGAGATTAGCGCGTTCAAGCAAGCAAACAAACAAACAAACTCTTCAGCTTTATAAATCTATTTAAAGGAAAGTAGAGTTAGTTACACCACTTATATATATCTCAAGAACGGGTGAACCGATTTTTATGATTTTTGTGTTTTTGGATTTGTCTACATCGGGAATAGGATAATAAGTATTAAAAACATTGTGAAATTAAGGAAAAAAAAAGCAAAAACATTTTTCCATAGTAAATGTTCACAGCTGTGAAGCATTTGCCAATAACTTTTGACGGAACGATGTTTGTCGGGGCCGCTAGTAGGTACTACTATAGATGTCACTTGCAATGGCTGATACGAGTAGGTAAAAGAGTTTCCCTACATATTTTGTACTGTGAAATGCCTTTTGTAGGTACATAACATAATAAATACTCTTGCGTTCGTTATTCGTGCCAATGAGACTCTCGTATCGTTACTGCATCTTCATAATTACCTACACCGAGATCCAGATCGACAGGTTTGTTAATGTCCAAATTACTTGGACCAAATAATTGGTGCACCTTGAGTTCACCGACTTTTATAGGAGGTTTTAATTTTAACTGCAAGATGTCAAAATGAAAGACATGAAATTCGGATTGAGTCTTTTTCATACTGATACCTACATAATATTATATTACCTAGTATACTATTTATATACAGAACGTCTACCAAGAGTTGCAAATTTAGAGAAGGGCAGCGAAACTCGACTGCATATTTTACGAAAACGTAACCAAACGAAAACATGTTAAATATATAAAGTTAAATTTGTTGAATTTATTTCCATAAATTCGGGATTTTTAAAGAAGGCAGGTCAAAGATAAATTATTCCCGATTTCAATAAAACAAAACTTTCCTGTAGTGCAACAAGAAGTGCAAAAACTAAACGGTTTTATTTCCTGTAAGAGTATTCCAATCTACGCAGATGTTTTCAATCATTGTAATCAATTATATTTTCAATTTGTGTTAAGGTAAGTTATATTTTAACCTAATTAAATTAAATCAATACACTTTAGGGAACATTTTAAAGGTATATATATATATATTGTATTTTGAATGTATTTTAGTGCAAAGTGAAAAAACAAACTGATGTTTTTGTTGTCATCAATTGTTCGCTAATTAGTCTGTGCATCAATGTCAATGTCAAATCACTCTCATTACGCAAGAAGGCTAGAAACTAAGGAGAGATAACTCCCGAAGTGGGGGTAAGCTTTCGAGGGCCGAAAGTCGTATACTCTGTGCCGGGCAAAACGCTGTATTGCGCATGTGCAGTGGCAGCTATTTGTCATTTCATGGTCACATGGTTTTGTTTTGAACGGTGTCACGTGCGACAGTTGTTGTTTTTCGAGGTTGTGTTGACCAATTTTGACACTTCGCGAGGATCGCGGCAAAGAAGCGTAATGCGCATGCGTCACTGTGGGATACGGATTTAGTCCAACCCTTTCCAGGGAGTTATCTCTCCTTAGTCTCTAGCCTTCTTGTCATTACGTTACGTTTGATTTTTATTTATGACATATCTTTTTCGTTTTCATCAAATAATCAAACTGTAAGAGAAAGTAGCCCTCCAGAATTACCTGCACCACCTGTTGCAGAAAAACATAATCAAATTGATACCCAGCAAACAAGTAATAAAGCAAACACTCAAATAGCTCTTCCAACAATAAGAAGAGCAGCTGCCACTGCTGGCCGTTGCTTGTTTCAGTGAGATGATCGAGAAAAACTTCATGTACCTGAGTCTATACGCAGAAGGTTCCTAGTAGACTATAACTAGTTTAAGGGAGTGAAGCCATTTTAGGATATTATTGTTATTGCGCTGCTGGAAATCCATGATATATTAGATTTTATTAAATTAATAGAATACACGTGTGTAATTTAAGGAGCAGGCAGTTTATCTGTAAATCCGTCGTGCAATAATTTTAAGTGCCATACTCATGTAACACTAGATTAAGAACCATTGTTACAACGGTCGATGAACCTAATAAAGAAAATAAAAATAAAATAAAATAAATCACACAGTTGGGTGTTGCTTGCACATAATGTCCATTTTGTTTTACATGGGACTTGTCATCAGGATCATTTCAGAGCTCCTGCTGCATTCTTGGACAACTTGTTAATTATTTGAATAAATGTACATAAATAAATTAATTATGTTTTTAATTTCATAGCTTACATAGCAGTAAAACTTAAATAAGCCTCACACTGAGCTAAACTAACTCAATTTAGGTACACCAGAAATGTACTTCTTTTGTTGTGGTGTTCCATAGTTTTGTGATAATGTGATAAGGGCTACGGGTGACAGATCGCTCGTGCCGCGCACCGATGCATTCGCATAGTAGAAGAAGCACGCGGCCGTACTAAACAACCCGCAGTGCGCCTTTGAATGGGATGAGGATGTGGTGGATGAGGCCCATCGAGGGTTCTCATTGCACGTATCATGTAGCGCTGTTGACTGAACAAGCCTGTTCGTACACCCGCGACGGAACCCGTCGCACGGACATGAGCCCGTCTGCGAGGGCGCGGAGTCCGCCTTCCCGCGACGGTCATCCATGCAACTCTCCGGAACGGAACACTTTGGATGGAACCGTGCCTAGTCAGACAAAATGCGGATATTGTACGTTACAATGTATCACTATAAAAAGGCATATCCAACCAAACAGCCTCCGAAAGGCGAAAGTGGAACGCCTGAACATACATGTTCGTCGGACCAAATCTGACTGATGTATAAGCATCAGTATCCTTGTATTAATTAAAAAATGATTAAAAACCAACGATTTAAATTATGACCTAACTACCTTCAATAGCTTTAATATCTTTTTAACCCCAGCTTTAAAAGAGTTAAAACAATTAACTTTTTTATTACTCTAGCGTAGTTCTATAAACATCAACCAATTTCTTTTATGTACGCGGCCCGTAAGTAGTGGTCTGAAATTACATGGAAGCCGCCGCCCTTCTTTACATTATCGTTCGCGTAAAAAAGTGTACTGGGATTTGACATTGTCAAGTCATGCATACACATGCATGACTTGACAATGTAAAAAAAAATGCAAAAAAAATGTATTGGGATGACACCATCCCAATACATTTTTTTTGCCAAAATAGTAGACTAAATGAATCACCGTATAAGAAGAGCATACCCTCGCATTTTAATACCGTCAACTTACATGCAACTTACAGCAAATACCTATATAAAAATATTTTTAAACTTGCCAAACGTTATGCAAAACAAGAGATCTGGGTCGGTAATGGTCCTGACTTCGATCCATGGCTCAGCGAAGATTTGGCAGCGTAAGATAGTATTAGTAGAAGAGCATTGCACTCCCTTTATACGCGCAAAGTACATACCTACATTCGCATTATCTATTTTGATCTACATCTGTGAGAACACTACTTTAAATTATTGAAAAAACACCCACAAACGCCTAAGGAATACTCAACAAATCACTAAACGTTATACAAATACAAGATCTGGGTCGGCAATGGCTCAGAGTTCAGCATAGGTACAGAGATTTGGCACCGTAAGATATTGTTGATAGAATAACATATCGTCGTTTAAGTTCTAACATTACACGTAACTCAAAAATGGCAGCTTTTCGGGAGAGTGGAAAATTGCATTATTTTACATGGAGGCC
The DNA here is from genome assembly GCA_947369235.1 of Udea olivalis. Lineage (NCBI taxonomy): Eukaryota > Metazoa > Arthropoda > Insecta > Lepidoptera > Crambidae > Udea > Udea olivalis. The sequence goes on along the minus strand of OX376352.1, from coordinate 10,119,214 downwards.
ACAGATAAGACCGCCGTGTTACTGTTTACTTCATTTATGAATTTCTATTGATCGTTGCCTATTTCTGATTGGATGAAATAACGCGTCTTTAGATTCTCTAGCGATCGGCATAAAAATGTAAAACCACCTAAAAATGACTTACTTGGTGTTGGAACGACGATATTGGACTTCACACGCGAAGATCATACTCGTGTCACTTATTACAATGTCTCTGAGTACAAGACTTGAAATTGACAGGATAACACATATCCCTGTGAAATATTCAACAACTCGCTAAACGTTATGCAAATACGAAATCTGGGCCTGTAATGGCTCAAGAGTTCAGCCTATGGATCCGCAAACATTTGGCAGCGTAAGATATTTGTGGGAATTAAACCATTGTAATTCCTTAGCCTTGATTTACGATTTCCATTTATGCTGTTTTGGAAAGTTGCTTCGGCACGTTGTTCTTTTATTTATTTTTACCCACTTCACAATAAAAACGTGCATAAATTATTGGGATGAGTTTAATTTACTGTTTTAAATCTTTTGTTTCCTTCAACTTTTATTAAGTTGCTCGGGGCTGAATGGTGACAGCATATCGTCATCAAACCAATGTCGATCACCTACGATAGAGTTATGGGACGGGTGATCTCTCAGACCGAGTGATGTATTTTTCGAGCATTTCCGTGCTTCGGAAAACACGTTGAGCAGTTGGTCCCGGCTGACGTAATAAGATATCAGGGAGGCTCGTAGACATCTGGCAGTGAGGCTTATCCTTGGCCTTACGTACACCTCTCCAACAATCCACATTAAGCATTATTATATTATAGCAATCATATTGGAGTACAGCTCGCAGAAGGTGAGGCCTGTGCCCAACAGTTGGAGATATAAGGCTGTATAGGTTTATTTTTGTTGTTTTCTGAAGGTTTCTTTCAGAAAATGTTTTTGTTTTGTTTCCCTGATTTTACTTGCCAGCCAACAATAGTTGATTACGTCAATTGAAATAATAGAGGGTTTGCTTTATGTAGCAACTTCTTAATCTTATTTTCAGACAGACAGCAAGTTTATATTCATTTCGGGAAAATACAAGTTTATTTTTCACGAGTGGAGCTAATAAGTCTCTTGTTCGTCGTAAGTAGGTACGCGTCTCCGTACATCCTCCTTTGCTAAGCAAGAAAGAATATATCTAAGTTGTCTCGAGATAAGTCTTCTGATGAACGACCGCTGATGCAAGTCTGGAAATATATCCTTCTTAAATCTCACCACAAACTTTAATTGCTGATTTGCTTTTAGATTCGCCGCGAAAGATTTATACACAGACCAATTGGTTTAACGAACGTCTGGCATGTACCTATGTAATGGAATTTTCGCATTTATTTTTAGGTTAATTGTCAAACAGTGAAAACTATTCTCAGAATTAAAATGCGAAATAAAATAAAAACAATAACCAGGCTACTGTTTCATTGTAAAAGCACATTCAGCTACGAAGCCTACACCACAGGTATAATCACCAAACTAGTCAATAAAAATCATCACTACAGATTATATGGTTAGTACATGGGGCACACTAAAAGTTTTGCACTTCTAGCTAATCGGAACTATTTGAATTTCAAATGTTATATTTTTTTAAACGTTGCAACCTTCATAATAATAAAAAAAATTGGCGGGAAATCATTTGTCAATTGTTTTTTATCACACATCGAAGTTCTACGTACGCAACGAAAATGGAATTAAACCGAAAATATTTTAGAGTGATGATTTTTTATGTTTTTAAAAGTTCTCTCTCTCCGCAAGACTGTGCCGCTCGTCTTCAAAATGCTTTTGGGAGAGAAGCACCTTGTTTGAGCACCGTGAGTTTCTTTACATGACGAATTTCGTGAAGGGTGGCCTTCAACTGCCGTCAACGAAAATAATGTGGCTACTGTTAAGCGGCTAATTGAAGAAAACCCGCGGATTACCTATGAGACAAATTCGAGGACTATTGGAGATTGTTTGAGCCAAATTCAAGAATTTGAAAGTTCGAAAACTTTGTTGTCGTTGGATCCCTCATGAACTGACAGCGAAGCAGAAGCGGGATCGCGTGGAATGGTGCTCACAGATGCTACTGAAGTACGACTACGGACATTCTAATGCTGTTTATGACATTGTCACAGGAGAGGAAAAGTGGATTTATTGTTTTGAACCCGAAAAAAAACAGCAATCTTGTGAATGGGTGTTTGAAAATGAGAACAGGCCAACAAAAGTGAGGCAGGCGAGAAACGTTAGTTAAAAAATGATCGCGTTTTTTTTCTCAGCTACGGGTCCCATCTGTACAATTCCACTTGAAGATCAAAAGAGTGTTAATGCCGTGGTATTCTACCATTTGTTTACTCAGGGTGTTAGAAAAAGTTCGCGAAAGACGACCCAAAAGCCGCGTTTTCCTAGATCATGACAACGCTTCTTCACACACGGCCAACAAAACAAACTTTTTTTTTCAAAAAAAAAGTCATTTTTAGCTTCCGAAAAAGTACAACTCGTCACCCATCCTGCGCATAGCCCCGATTCCCTGTGATTTCTGTATTTTCCCCAAAATAAAAGATTTGATGAGAGGTTTCACTTTTACCATTTCCGAAGAGGCAGTGATAGCGTTCAATCAGCACGTAGAAAACATGGCTTCAGATCTGTGGTCCTCCTGTTTTAAAAAATGGTTCGATCGCATGAAATAATGTTTAAAATGTAAAGGAGAGTATTTTGAAAAGCAATAAACATAATATTTTGGTTATAACATGTTGTTTTTCTAAGTTACGAAAAACTCATAGTGTGACCTACGTATTCGTAGACATTTGAAGTAAGTAATTTAAGTTATTTATTTATTCTGTTCGGACAAAAATTGAGATATTTTTTATCAAAAGGAGCACAACATCAAAAAATTCACAACTGTAGACCCTTTTTTAACTTGGAAGTTGGCGATGATAATATAAAAATAATATTTAAAACATCATATTAAGTTATTATCGCACAAAAGCTATAAAGATGTAGAATAAAAGTTTATATGTTTTGTGCATGTGCAGTTAGCCGCAAAACAAAAGTTATTGTTTGCAACTTTTGTTTCAGTCAAACTCGACAGAGCTTGAGCCAACAGTGTGTCGTTTCTCTATATTTTTATGTTGACCTACTTCTCAAATGGTGTTAAGATTTGCTATTCTATTCACTTCATAGTATGCAATTTATGTACGTACTAAGATAACTTTTTTGTTATGGTCCTCATTAAAAATAATTATAAGAAACAATATTTTTTCTGCCTTTCTCGCAGTTATTCATTTTCATATCATAACTAAGCAAAAATCACTCGTGGGTTTGAATTCAAACTACCAACAAAAGCATAGAGTGAAGGTGACGTTTTGGAAAAGCGTGGAGAGAGCAGAATTTCATTTGATACTTTGTTTCAGATCTACACTTTTCCTTTTCATTGTGCTTCAAGTTTAAAACAGCCGTCTGTCTGCAGACCAGTAAACGAAAAGAATAAAAAATCAAGTAATTGAATGGAAACTACAATATTAACACTAAGAAAGAGTACGAACGCCAAACTTTTCAGACATGATTCCATTTCGTTGCCCATTCATAGCCGGTAATTACATACGCGGGAGCTTTTGTTCCTCGAGATTTGGCAGACAATTGAATTTTTAAATTTCTTTAGCACAGATGATCTTTAGTTTAAAATATCTTTGTAGCACCTAATGCTAGCTAGACTATGGTTTACTTGCACCTTTATTTGACAACGTCGAGTTCAAATAAAAGATCGTATTCTGCAGGAGCTTGAATCAAATTCAGGCGTATTTGAACGGTTTGTGTAACATGTAGGTTTGTACTTTTTACGGTGATGATTTGACGATTCTTTCTGGATTATAAATTAAAACTTTCACTGCTGATTGAAGGTCCCATTATTAGAATCAAGTGATCATCTTAAATGGAAGAGTTTTAATGAGTAAAAAATCATCCGGTTATGTATAACAAAAAGATACGAATATTCGTTTTTTTTTCATTATTCTTCTTATTAGATTATCCGCATAAGGGAAGAAACTTAAAGATAGCCTCCTTAATAAACCTATCATTCGCATAAGGAGTAATCGCGAGTTAAAATACAAATCGGCAACCATATTTTTGAAAATGATTTTTTGTTATAAGATATAAATTTCACTCACGACGTTGTTCTTTCTACTTCACCTATTGAGTATGCTATATCATTTTCTTCACGGAAATAAAACATCGAGCCCGTGATATTACCATACGTAGAATAGGTAATAGGTTTTACAATAAAACATAATTCAGTTAAATCTAGTAAATTCGCAATTTAATTATACTCAAATATTACAATGTAAAGTATCTTTAACAGTTGTTTTTAAAATTTTCAAAAAATATTTTGTTAACCGGATGTTTTGAAATGTCCAACATGTCTGTAAAGTCAACTAATGCAAATAGAGAAAAAATCATATACATAGAAAAATAGACAGAGCTGTCTGTCTGTCGCAGACTGTCACAGTTTTAATATTTCATGTACCGTAACCGTGTTTACCATCCATCCAGTGAATTCTAATTAAAAAGTTGGCAGAGGTGTGCCTCAGACACGCGTTTACATTACTACTCGTAGAAACTCTAGACATGTTTGCTAATAAAACGTGTTTATATCAATTGCTATTTTTTCGTCTTTTCGTGACGTGGGTGTAAAGAAACCGTGAACTGCCCCCTGTACTTTTTAATACAACCCTAAACCGAATGTACTTCTTTAGTACACAGACTACACATCAGAACCTGTGAAACTGGTCTCATTAACAATAATACTGGCGTGAATTTCACAGTATGTTTGTGTTCATGGCTTCGCCAACATCGAAGCTTATTTTGCATTGCAAAATGTTGTCTTACAGATTTTACATACTCGTACGCACGACACTAGTTCCGCGTTGCGTTAATACGATAGCATTAGTTCCATGACACTAATTTCAATGTCGTGAAATCGATGCATGCATTGTAAAACTTGAGGTTAACACGCGAAATTGTTGATAAACAATCAATGTAGATTAGGGTTACCTATTGAATACCTATAACGTTTTTTGCCATAAACTAACAATGTTAATGGCCATAATAGTCATTTGCCATAAGCTTTTATAGCATAAATTCATAACGCATAACATTAAATGGCTGAAATTTGTAAAGCATAATCATAGAAAGGCATAATTTCGATGAGCTTAAGTATCAAAAGGCATAATTTTTATTTGCCATAATATTCAGAAGATATACTATGCATTTAAAAAGCATACATGAAACAAACATACCTAACTTAAAAACTCACTTAACTCTCAAGGAATAACACCTGACCTGTTAGTCGAACATAACAGTAACACTGTAGAGAGAGACTGTAGATGTAATGTAGAGGCGTAGTTAAGCAACGACGATACGTAGCCATGGTACGCGGATAAAGCAGCAGTTTCAATGGATGATACGTTACTAAGTCGCCGTAGTGCGAATACAAACATGTCAATTTCCCCACATTTTTTTCTACGTGTATGTTCCAGCTAAAATGTTTGTCTAAAGTGAAGCCTAGAAAATTTGCCTCATTACAGTTAAGTGAGTTTTATGGTACTCTGTTGTGGGGTAACTCAGTCGATGTAAAAAGAGCTTTTATAGCGCAGAAAAGTGCGTCAGGGCAGTTTGCAGAGCGCATTTCCTTGATTCCTGTAAACCAATATTCAGGAAATTGAAAGTATTGCCATTGCCATGTATCTATATCAAGCAAATATTCATTTTCGTATAACAATACCCACAAAACTTTATCACAAGAGAAATGCCTACGAGACATCAGTCTAGAATTTTGCTTCCCAATATAAGATTGTAATTGTTCAAGCGCAGTCCTTATTGCATGGCTATTAAAGTTGATTATAAGTTTCTACAAGTATTTAAGGATATGCCCTTACTAAATTTTAAGAAGCAATTGCATGCCTGGCTTTTGAATCATCATCATCCGTGCGGTCTATCCCGGTTGTGAACCCACACTGGTGTGGGGGGTCCCAGGGTCGGCCTTTCTTATTTTCTTGGCCCACTTCGCGCGATCTTGTGCATCCTCAGTGGTGAGTCTGTTGGCACGCATGTCACCCTTAACGACGTCGAGCCACCGCTTCTTGGGTCGACCTCTTCTACCGGTACCTGGCGGGGGCGGCATGGCCAGACATTTGTTGCCCACGTAGTTTGCCGATCTCCGTGAGACATGACCATACCGACGAAGGCGGCACTCCTGCAGCTTGTCTGCGATGTCACGAACATGAAGGCTGCCGCGGATGTGGGTGTTACGCACGCGATCTTTGCGTGAGACTCCACACATCCACCGCAGCATCTTCATTTCCGTGACGCGCAGCTTCTGCTTGTGTCGCTCTAGTAACGGCCATGTTTCACTGCCATATCAAAGGACAGGCCTAATGATGGTTTTATAGACCTGACCCTTCAGCTTCATCGGCATTTTGGGGTCACAAATGACACCAGTCACCTCACGCCATTTGGCCCAAGCCGCGGAAATTCGGGCTCTGACGTCGCGGTCGATGTCTCCGGACGCGCTTAACACAGGTCCCAGGTATTTGACACGGTCCGTGCGCTCGACCACGTCAACGCCTATGCGGACGGACTGGGTATCTGTGGTGTTGCAGGCCATGTACTCCGTCTTCGCCACATTAATGCCTGGCTTTTGAATATATGTTTTTATTCAATTTAAGAATATTTTGACGACCAATAAATTAATAATCTGATTGTTTAATTCTTTTGATGTTTGTTTGTATTTAAAATGTATAATGTATTTAATTAATCGATTTATTGACATGGTAACTTTAACACGGTAATTTTATTGACATAAATACCTGTGATTTCTTTATTCTGCTTTATTATTGTATGGTGAATTTAATATGTACCAGTATTTGCATGACAATAAGTCAACATGAGGACTGAGACATTCCATTTCCATCCATGTTTCACCGTCTCATAGCTAATAAATAATTATCTTATCTTATCAGCAAGCATGCCTGCATGCACGCATAATACTAAATAGGTAGCGAGCTTTCTGGCCCCTCGCCGGCCGCTGCCGCGGAGCGCTCGCTTCGCTCGCTTGGCTCGCGCGTTTTTTGTTAGCAGTTCTAACCTAACCAGACTAATGAACGATATGATGGATTCGTTTTTCTTCCTGTAAGATGCTATAATAAATATATCACGAACAGGCTTTTTAGGGTAAGAAATACTTCATAACTTGTGTCGTAATAAATTTAAAAAAAATGCTGAAAAAACTATGATTTTTAACGTATGTAAATTTTCAGCTATACTTTAGAAGACTATGCCTATAATGAGTTAACTTGTAATAGGTTGTCAAACAAAATTATTAATAATAAAATAATGCGTTTTAAGGTATGCTTAATAAAATTATGGCAAAAAACAATATTGATTTTGATGATTATGCCTTTCAACAATTATGCGTTATTTTGTTTATGCGTAATGAAAAATTTGCTAACATCCATTATGCTTTTGGATTTGTATGCCAAATGAAGTAATATGTCAATTGAAATTATGGCAATAAACGTAATGCGTTTCCAAGTCAATTAGGCTTAAGGCAAGCTACGAAATTGTTTTAAAGATATATGAAACAACCAAGGCCTACCTCGCCCGAAATCCTTAACTAAAAAAGTAGGCTTGTTTGAAATGGGATCCAAGAAAGAGTCGTTATACGAGGGCTAATCTAAGTGATTCCACTGAGGCTGTAGTTATGACTTGTGTTATGATAGCCATCTTGGTAAAAGTTAATTATAAGCCATAGCTTGAGAGTCACACGCCAACAAGTTTTGCGTTGTAAGCCGTATGTCATTTTAAGTGTTTGATTGTTTATGCATAATTTGTTTTTTTGATTAACTGAATTTAGCACGTCAACTTGGCTAAACTTCTCGGGCTGAGAACATGGCCGTTCTTCTATTTCGAAAACTTACAATTTACGTGCAAAGGAAACTAGAAGTAAGTTGGAGAACCGCATTCCCATTGTTATTTTTGGTATTCAACCGGATAGTGCGGTTGATATCGTTGTCCAACAAAAGTTGAGAGATGTTCGCGACCGGGTAAGCTGGTAACTCATAAAACTTAACTATCTGCGGAGCGAGTAAGTACACAGCTTAGAAAAATTCACCTAAAGCGACCGACAGCTTTGCAAAATTATCAATTTTGCCTTTAATCAAAGAGATCTGGAGTTCAAAGAACTTGTGGAGGTAAGTGCACCTCTAAGAGTTTTACCTTTGGTAGCTAATATAAGTATATCAATTATTGGATAACAGTATGAAAGTACGTAATTACTTTTGATGTTAATATTCAAACTTACATTCAGAAAAATTGAAATTGGAGCTTTCTTAGCCTTCTCTGAATTTTGCCCAAAGCAAAAGCCTAATTTGACACAAAAATATCTCACAATGTCACAGGTGCTGAAGCTGAAATTCTTCATTAAATTTCGGGTCGTCGTATTTAATTTCGTCATCAATCACGATCCGGTAAGTGAAGAGTAGTAAATTCAAATCGCTGCTAATTCAAAGGGAGTGGAACACAGCTGTAAATCGAAATAGATTAGCAAATCCCTTCACTTGTATAAAAACCGAGCTTGTCATTTTTTGACGCTTGTCACGATGGGGCTGCATAGATAGGTGTTCTACATTTCACAAAATATTTTAATTTACTTCATATATAAGAAAAATAATGATAAAATTAAATTAAAGCAATTAGCCTATGTACTGTCCCACTGCTGGGCAAAGGCCTCCCTCATTGAAATCAGGTCAATAACCACGCTCTTGCCGAATGCGGGTTGGTGATCACAAACCCGGGTTTTGTTCGAAAAATCTGAAAACACATTGCCCGTGCTGAGATTTGAACCCGGCACAACCTGATTTTGGACCAAGCCCAGTCACCACTCGGCCACGGAGAGATCTATATAATTTTGACACCCGTTGCCATAACGGTGAAGTGTGGACTGAATGAAGCAGGGTCGAAAAAGGGAATTGACAGTCCTTCTTGGTACGCGAAGTGCATAGATACACTCGCATCATCTTATTTAATGTAGGTCTATGGAGTGGAAGTATTTATTTGTTATTCGTGTATAAGAGTCGGAATCTGCGACATTTTCCTCTGTGATTAATTTGATTATTCAAAATTGTGAAGTGGCAAATATTATGCGTTCTGCAAAAACAAAAGAAATGTCAGCCGCAAATATTTCTTTTGTTTTTTTAGAACGCACAATATCTTTTTGCTGATCGTCACAAGAATTATGTAACAGAATAAAAAAGTTATTTTTGAATACATTTTACCGTTGGAAATGGATAATGCGGAGAGCTACAAGTTTTAAAGTGATTAAATACGCAGATAGAAATCATTCCCAGTGTCAGTGAACAAATTGAATAAAAGGAAGTTACTTTAGAGAAATTACTTTTCTGGGATGAACTTTAAATACTCTTAAGCAAATTAAATTACCATCATTGATGTATATCTGTGATGTTGGTTTATTGTTATAAAGGTACCTAAATACCCGTGAAACATACTGGCAGGAATTTACTTATTTCTGGAGCTACTAAAAACTGAACGAATGTTTTTTTTTGTATTAAGTACAGTCAAAAGCATCCATACAATAGGTCAACAGAGAGTCTGAACGAACTTTCGTAAATGTATTTGTTGATCATGTATTGCCCAGATATTTTTAAAGCCTTGGAAATGTATAGATCTTTTTGCTTCTGACTGTACGTACAGATTCTGTAGCTTAGAATATGCCCTGGTTAAAGCATTTTCATTTCATTTCCATTAGCAAGTTTTATTGCTGCATCAAATAACTTATCGTTTGGAAATAATAGTGTGGATTCAGTGTAGATTTGGTGTATTTTAAAATAATCACGAAATTAAATTGCAATCTTTGACGGTGCCTGTATTTAATCACCTACTTATATTTATTACAGAAGTTATAAAAACACTTTCAAAGTAAGATTGTCAGCCATATCTTTAAACTTTTGGTAAGTAATCACTTTTGTAGAAGAATTTTAATCTTAACATTTTCGCATTTTAGCCGTTAACGTAAGCCTAAAAATTAATTCAGAAACGGACACTTGTTAACGAAAGTTGTTTTCTGCAGTAAACATTTTGAATTTACTGTCCCACGCAGCTTTCTATATTTAGATAAAGGGTACTGACCTTCTTCGAAAAATGGTCTTTTTGATTAAGCTGACTATTCTGGGCTAGTGATGATTAATTATTATTATTTATTTCAACAAATAAAAGGAAACTTACTTTTTCTTGTTGAAAACAATATAGACGCATTTAATTTTACCTTACTTCATTTAACATTTTTAGCTTGTTGCATTTTAACTACTATTTCTAATATTATCGGAGGATTACGGCAAATTGTATGAAGCTGGAGGACTCGGGAGTCTTTTCCAGAACTCGAGCCTTCTTGAAAGCTTAATCGATCTCAAGGTTTTTTCAGGGCTCGATCGATCTCGAGGCTTTTTCAGAGCTCGACTCTATTTAAGCACTCGAGACGTTCTTATATGGCGAGTCGCGCTCAAGTTAGTTTCCGTTTGGAGTCTTCCTTTTCAAAGCAGGCAATAAAAATTTTGTTTGTGGGATAATTATAATATGTGACCAGAAGTTTAATGAAAAATAGAGGTTCAATTAACAGAGAAAGACATTTAATTTTCAATCATCATGAATAATATTATAGTGAAAAGGTTTATGAAGTTTCGAGCTCTTTTAAGACTCGAGTTCTTTTAAAGGCTCGAGCGCTTTTGATAGGCTCGAGTTCTTTTGAAGGCTCGAACTCTTTTGAAGCCTCGACGCGTGGCCCAAGGAGCTCGCGTCTCGGCTGGGCTCGGGTCTTTGGGAAAGGGATTAGTATGATAGCCCAGAATACCATGCCAGCATGATAAATATCCAAAGTGACTTACACAATGGACCGGGTATGTATAAAAGTACATATGGGAATAGCATGAACAAGCCTCATTTCAATTCTATTAATTTTAAACAATTCACTTTAAAGGGCACGGGAGAAAGAATTGATAATTATCAAAACTGAAGATTGTACGAAAACTACTGAGCATAGGCATTAAATAGCGTATCATATAATTAATGTGATTTTTCATAAATTAAAATGGCTATTTAAACTGATGATGAATTTTGTATGCAGCTTTCATTCATGAAATCATTGTTGAAGTTCGGTCGTCATTTACTTTTGCTGTTGACTGTACACAGGCGTTCACATCAAGCTTTACATAGTGGTACCTTATGCTGCTAACATAAGACCCATTTGCAATGGTTTTGTTCAGGTTGATGTGTACGCCTCTGTACCAAGGGTGGGGAATATCGGCAAAAGAAGGCCTACGTAGGCGACGAACGCAGAACTCTTATTAACGTTAAAGATATTTCTTTCATTGACTTCAAGCGTGCGAATGCTAACGGCGGGATTAAAAAAATTTAATAACTGTCCAGGCTAAGCAGCAATTCAAATGCATGACAACACTTCGCCTCCGTCGACGGAGTTTTGTATGGAAGCAGCTTAAACCTACTCTCAGCAAGCGTTGTATGCGCTGTAGCGCGATTTCGCCCCTAGTTTAAATACTTGTCTGGTGCCTCGAACACAAGGACAATTATTCTTATATCGAGTCCATGACATTATATTTATGACGATTACGGGTCTATGTCCACATTTTTTATAATCACACTATTGGTTATTTAGGCGTGTAAAATATCGTGTTTTTGAAGCTAAATTCACTAAAACTCACGTGCATCAATTCAAACTGAAGTGGACGACTGACGAGAGGCCGCTAGTAATCTAGCTAGTGCTTCTAGCTACCTGAACTATGGTAAACTATGTTAGCAAAACAACGTGTTGCAATTGCACGTTTACGAGTTCATGGGAAAATCTATTGACGACTGTCTTGAGTACTTGAATTTTCATTTAGAATTTCATTGGCATAAGCTGTTATAATTTTCATCGTTATATCGCTGGCCCCGAGCAATAAAGCGGTACTATAAAATATCGAATTTGACAGGAGAAACAATTGAAGCTAATTTGACTTTATTTCAGTGTACAATCATTCAAATTAAGCGTTTTATATCTCAATCGAAAGGTAATTTTTTTATCTGTCGAAAGGTAATTTTTATCTCTTAATTTTCTTATGAAATATGTATATTTCATAAATAATGGCCGAGATAATGATAAAACTGTATAATACAAATTATTTACGTTGCCGTTCTAACTGTAACACTATTAGCTGCTTTACAAATCGATCTTCCCATAATGGCCCAGGATGTAAGTAAATAATACAACGCCATTTCCACTTATAATCATGAGCGTATCAGCCGGTTACCACCTTTTTCAGGGTTTTTTTTTAATACTGTTCTAGAAGTATCATCCGCTCAACGCTAGTTTAAAATCCTATTAATGAATTATATTTTTATGTAACTGTTATTACAAACTGAGTACAATATTAAATATATTATATTTTTTTCTTATTTTAGGCAGTATTTCATAATAATAATTATTTCTTATGTAATATTACCACTAATAAATACTTTAATGGTTAGGTACTAGTTGAGGAAGCATGATTTGAATAAAATGATTTGGTTAGTTGGTAAAAATTCCCTTGAAACTGGGAGAAGTCTCACTTCATAGTTGATGTTATATACTAGGTATGTACCAATTTAATTTCACAGAATTATTTAAAATTAAGGTTCTTGCCTACAATATATCAGCCTATTGAATAACTGAAATGATTATTATTAATAAAAACGCTTTGAAATGACAATCATAATCTTTATTAATATTAAACTTTGTTTATTTAAAAAATGCTTCTTTAGTTTGAATCTTCGCTTACAGTATCCGAATCTTCGACTGTGTTGGAGACACACTGCAAATTATTATAAAATATGTGATAATGTTTCGGGATTGCTTCAACTCTGCAGAGACTCATCAAGTCATCATAAAGTGGTTTTAGTAAGGCAATTGGCTCTCTGTAAAGATTTGTCCATTCATTCCCTGCAACATCAGTTATTGGAGTTCTTTTGCCCCTCCTCTTGAGGATCTAGTGGTTGGTGCAGTATTTAAGGAAATATACTCATCATCAAAGTTGTATTTGAAAAAGATAACATCGGGATGATCCGCAGTGATTTTAATTTCGTGAATCTTTGACCACATAACTTTTTCATTCGTTTGGTCTGCTCGTAACCAGTATCGTTTGCCCATCATCTCCTTTAAATCAAAAAAATTGTGTTGCTCCATTTCCATTAGCTGGAATTTTTCACCGTTGATCTTGGCATTCATTATTATACCATACATTTGATCAGGAGTAAATATTGTGTGATTCTTTTTTGCTCTTTCAATAAGAGAATGCATGGAATCTCCTTCGGATTGGCTATGGCCAGTCTCAAAATATCTATGTTTAATGTTAACACTATACTTTTTGGCCAAATTTAAATAAAGAGCAAAGATAATTCTATTTTTATTCTGGCCAGCACAGCCATCAGAATAAAATATGAAATTCTTCATACCTTTATTGCTTTCGCATTCAATGAAATTTAAAAGACAACTACCGATTTCATTTGCCCCTCTTTTGGCTATTTGATAATGCCAAAGATAGCAATAACCTCTTCCACTTAATGAGTTATAAATCGTAAAGTTATATATTGGATACTTTTACTTATAATGAAATATACCCACCTCTGATTGAGGGATCGTCAGAACTTTTTCCAGGTCATAAATAGCGACAACAGTATTTGTAGGATCGCTTTCTGCTTTATCTTTAGTTTTAAGTTCACGAACACATTCTTTATTTCTTATGTGCTTTGTATAGGACTCTTTGAGTTGTTCTTTTCTTTCATCATCAGCTTGATGATACAAAGTACATTGACCGCAAATGTCTTTTTTTGGTTTATGAAATGAATAATTGAATTTTGTATTGAAAATTGTTTCATACTGTCGTTTTGTAGCCATCTTTATATCGTTCGAATCATTTTCTTTCTCAAACCATTCCACATATAGCCGGTACATTTTAGATATGTTTAACGTTTCTTCTAAGTATAACTTTTTGGTGTCTTTGCGCACATAATGTGATTCTTTCGTCGGAAATAGATTTATGTGTGCAATAATACTTTGTTCAGTTGAAACACTCATTTTTCGTGGTCTATTATCATGATGGCCCCTGTTATCTTTGACTTCTTCACATTTTTCTTTCTCTATAGCAGTGTAAACTGTTTTTTCAGTAATGCTAAGGGTATTCAAAAAAATTTTTTTACATACCTTAATTTTGTCTGATCCATACTTGAAATAATAGTTAATAGTTTGTGTCCTGTTTTTGGTTCTAACTAATTGCATTTTTTTAATGTCATTAGTAGTGACATGTCTTAAAATGTATTGCCACTGGTCTTCGTGACTACCAAGTTTCCAAAAGGCGTTGAAAATGGCCTGTCGTTTTTCTTGGGTTATTTTATCACCGCATTTCTTATTGCATGTACATACATCTCCGATCTTTTTGGAATCAAATTTTTTCATTGAACAGCAACCTTTATACTCTTTCCCTGAATTTTTTAGTTTTTTATTCTTAACTCTTTCCCAATCTTTTACATATCTTTTACTCTTTCTTGTAAGTTCTTTAGTAGTTTGTGGTAAATCAGATGTGGATGGAATATTTTCAATCGTTGTAGATTGACTTGGATTGCCAGATACTGACGGAACACTTTCTGTTGTTGTCGGTTCGCTTTGAAATGGTGGTTTGACAAATATGGACGGAACATTTTCAGTTACTGTAGATTGGCTTTAAAGCGGTAGTATATCAGATACTGACGAAACATTTTCAGTCGTCGTGCATTGGTTTGCAACTAGGAGATCTTGATCAATATTATCAGGTACACTATTATTGTAACTATCAAGCAAAGCAATTACTAGACTCCACATCTAAATTATCTACCCTTGCAGTTTGATTTTCAGTTGAGGAACCCGAATGTGTGGTTATAATATTATTGCGATTATCAATTTCAATGTCGACCGATGCACTATATGGTATAAGTTCGTATATTTTGATGATCTTGACATACAGTATTTAGTGAAAAAGACGTCACGCGCTGCACTGATACCGCCCCCCCGAATCATTTCAATAGTTGTATGTATTGTTTACGTAAACATCATGCTAAAAAGAAAGGGGTATTAACTTATGCTTAGGAGTGAAAGAGATGGTGGTCAGCGTAAGGTGGCTTACGCCGCTAGAGCTGTAGCTCTAAATTTGTTGTTGTAACAAATTTACGAGAAAAAAGGCGTAATAGCTTTTGCAAAATAAATGGTAGGATGATTACTTCGTATTAAGTACTTACATATCCAAGTTTATGAATATTCATTTTGAAAAAAGCCGTTAACTGTATTACCGTATTTTTTTTTAAAGAAAATAGTGTAAGAATGTTTGCTGATTTTTTATTTTATGTTTCAGGAAGTAAGACAATATTACATAACTTAATCGTTTAATGATTTGCCATACAATAAAGCTGTTAATGTCAATAAATACATTTAAATATTGACAAAAAAATCTAAAAAAAATAAGAGGTATAGCTTGAAGGACAGGGAAGTCAAAAACGAAATAACATTAGAAAGGGCGTAATCTCCGATAACCGCTTTATTGCCCGGGGCCAGCGATATGGTCTATAAGCTGATATCAAAAGTTACAGATTAAGCGCATCACCTTGAATTAGTATGGCCAACAGGAATGGTGACTTTAGACGATAACGTTAACGTAACCGTCTAATTTCTACGCCACGATAACACACGCGCTCGATACGTGTAATCGAACAAAATTTGCACGACGCCTTTTTTTTTGGTGCTGGATTTTATGGTGCATTTCATATCCATACTGACTGATACATTCTGATTTGTGGGAGCATGCTACAATGGGCACTTGGTTGTAATGCATGTGAGCACGCATCAAACGAGCGTCGAATTGCACCCTGTAATATTGTTTAATTTACCAACAAAATTTACTTGTGGATTAATTTCAATGCCTGTGAAATGGGCAGCCATTATAGTAAATAATGGATCACTTGTTCGTAGTTTTTGGTAAGTGTTTGGATGAGAACCAAAGTATTTTAGTTGCCTGTTAGTGTTATTTAATTAGTTAAGTAAAACTTGTTCAAGTATAAGTAAGCGAAGTAAGCGCTTAACCGTTATACAAAGATTATCTTTGAATTAATTTGAGAGCGTATGCGACAGATGGCCCCAAGCCATTGCCAAGGCCCAAGCAGTTGCGGACAGCATCCTTGCAGATTTTTAGTAAAGTACTTAACGTTTTAATTTACTTGACTTAATTTTTAAAGTTTAGTCGTGAAAGCTTCCGTGGCCGTGTGGAAGAGCAGAGCAGTCGGTCGGCGCTTGTTTTTGTATTTTTTGTAACATAGGTTAGCGATCACCAACTCGCATTTGGCAAGCGAGTAGATTAGGCCATTTCCCATAAATTGTAGCGGAGACTTCATTTCAATGTTGGCATAAATGGCATAAGTTTAAGGCAGGCCCTAATGGCGTAGGGACTGTAAAAATGTAATTACTAATTTTACTGCATTATTCGTTTAGTTTCAATGATAAACATAAAGCATTCACTACGCGTTAACGAGCACGGTTGTAGAAAAAACTATTCAATGAGTTTGCTAACATTTCATGGATTTTGTTTTTTTAATTTGCTCTCAGTTTATTAAACTGTATCGCACATTAGGTTTGGTAACTACATCAGAGTAATAAGGTGGGTACAACACAGATTATGTTTGTCCAGTTAAGACAGTATATTGTTTTTTTTGTGCTTGATTAGTATGTGATACATTTATGTTTAAGTCCCACAATTTATCATTATAAAAAAAATTGCCAAGAGTTATGTTAATTTAGTGCAGTAGAATCAGTAGAATCGAAGTATCTTCAGCAGCAATAACGAAATCTTTTGATCATAGCTTCTAGGTAATAATTTTCTCAGAATTTCTCAATGGTGAAGGGAAACAATCAACTGTTCTATGATAAATTATCCTGGATCATCCCACTGAATGCTCAAAGCGGTCCAATTCAGTTCAGCTAACAATGATCTGGGCTGGAAGCTGTCTGTGCCGTAATCACCATTAGGTTTCAACGGCCACTTCACAAATCACATTGCTGTGTTTATACTGTAAATAGACAAGCTATTGTCTAGTGTTAATGACTGAATCAGTACCTAGATGTAGGTTTAATTGTTTAATGCTTACTTAACTAAACCATATGTAGTAATATACTAATGTGATTTGATTTGCATTATGAATCGTAAAGACGGAATGCAAGTAGGTAAGTTTCTCTTACGTTTCGTACGATAAGAGTTGGTAGGTAAGTACTTTAATATTTTTAGTTTCTGAGTTTTGGTTTTTACCCGAATGCTATTAGCTATGCTGCATTCAGGTCAAAAAACGTGAAACGAATGAGTTATTCATCATCTCGCCCGACAAAAACTCGCCCCATCGGGCGAGTTGGCACCTTTCGAATTTAAATAATATTTCTGTCGTCAACTCGCCCGACCATAAAAATGTGAGGTAAATATGTACAGTCAACTACAGAAATCCTTTTTAAAAACGTTTAATATTTTATGATTTGACTTTAAAATAAAACACAATGTTATTATATCATAATTTTAGATATATTTCATAAATCAACATAGGTACATTAACATCTCAAAAAAACTAAAGCATATTACACCAAATAAAAATCAACGTCGAAAAATTAAATAAACAATTATTCACCAAAGGACTTGGCTTGTTTATTAGCTAAGTATAAAATTACAACTAACAAAATATTTGGCGTGTTATTAACTAGATATAGAATAAAATGATCAACATTAAAAAAAAATCAACAATTATCACAAAGTAATTTTCCTAGTTATCACCTGCCAAGTATAAAAATATAATCAAGAATATCACGAAACCTTCGGCGTGCTATTAGCTAAGTATAAAAATATAAAATATAATCAACAATATCATTAAAGCATTTGGCTTGTTATTATCTAAGTATGAAAATGTAATCAAAAATATAAAATATAGTCAACAATATCACAAAAACATTCTAATTAAAAAAAAACAATAATATCACAATAGCATTTGGCTTGTTACAACTACTTCTTATAAGTAACTTACAATAATAGTCAATATAATTATCACAGATCACTGTTTTTTCTTATTGATTGTCAAATCGAAATATTTTAAAAAATTACAATATAAGTTTTTCGATACATAATTCAATACTTATATTTCCGAGACTGAGTTCGGTAATTGTGGTAGTAATATGTTCATCAATATCACAAGTTTGTTTCTGTTTTGTCGTAATATTTGATCCTTTTAAATATAAAGTTTGGTAATAATTATCTTCTCGTTGTAAGATAGTCAAAAAATGTGCAATGCTTTTCGGTTTATTATTTACTTTTTTGTTTATAGTAGCGTGCCAGCTCTAAACCATATTTGTAGTACGATGACGATTGTTACTGCACGACCATTTGTCGGCAAAAAACGAAGTTTCACTTAACCATGTTTCCACAAAATAATTATAAAATTGGACAATTTTTTCATCGTTGGGGCATTGAGACATAATGTACAACCAACCACTGTCAATAACTTCTTTAGTTAAATGTGCCAAAACAGTACACCTTTTTATATGTTTTCGAGCCAGTGCAGATTTTGTGATGCCTAATTCGTCAGCCTTTCGCCACAAGCTTCGACAAAAATGAAAGAAACACCCACAAATGCAAGTATCTGGGAATTTATCTTTGATCCCTGACATTGCTGCCTGCTCGAAGTCGAGTATAATGTTTTTTGGATCGAACTGAGGAATTTGACTAATGATCAGGAAAAACAACACTTTGTAAGTTATTTTGGTTTTGTTAGGCAATAATGCATAAATCACAGGTATGATGTTAGTATGTGTTTCACTGCTTCCTAAATCAACATGCAAGGTGTACAATTGCTGAAAGGGTTTTACACAAAATTTAAAAGTTCCGTCACATAAAACTGTCAAATTACTACTTGCCAATATTGTTTTACAATTCTCACTAGCAAAAACCAAAATTCTATTCCTCGAGCTGTAGTAATCAGCTAATAAAAAACTTTTGAATTTTTCGGGCACGACAACTTGTTTTAATGTGTTAAAACATAGTTTTGTTACACCAAGTGACTTATTTCTATTTCGGTAAAACTTATTTTTAACATTTTTAAATTGAGGAATTTTTTGGATGAGGTTGATTCCTTTGTCTCTTAGCTCTGCAACACTCTGTCGAAAAACACTTGGTACGGGTTCAGTATAATCAGTTTTCACTTTTTCCATGCACTCGTTGAATTTTACTTTCAATTCATTTGACGCCAAATCCGGCTCACAGTTGTGTCTGTCCTCCCGCGTGATAGAGTTATCAGTACTTATAGTAAGCTTTGCTTTGCATATACTTCGTTTGGAGCATCTCCAAACACAGGATACTCTATTTTTCCTTTGTAAATTATATTTATGGCCCGCGCGAAGAAGTACTTGATTTCCTCTTTGTGAAATAATTGTTTGCAGACCATTTCCAGAATTAGATTGACCAGGTTTTGATTCAAGTCCTAAAAAAATAGTTCTTATCTGAATAATTATATTTTAAGGCAATTCAGGCAAAACATTTTTTTTTATAAATTTCACATAATACTTGTAGTATATTCATAATTATCAATTTTATTTAAGTCTCATAGTTTATTCTAATGCCAGTCAAGACAACACAAGATAGCGCCCACAAAAGTTTTTTTTTTTAAATTAAATAACTCATCCTAAAACTAGCAGTAATCAAATTTATATTTCACAAAATGATAATTATTTACGTTATTTTGACTAATAAATACAAAAAAAGCAGATGAGAAAGATAAGTCACCCATTTTTGATTTAATTAAGACATAATAACAATTTGTAAATAAACTTACCTCCAACGTACATAAAAAACACTAAACACACCCACATTTTTTTTAATAAATTGCTTAGTGCATGTTGCAGTTTTAATAAGCGCGAGCGCAGTAAGGGACGCTTAACCCTAGAACCGTACCCTGGGGTACAACTGAAAAAAAATATTTAAAATTGACTATAACTTTTTTGTTTTAAAATGGATCGTTTCGCACCGGCGCGTATTTACGGGGGACGGGGGGTCGTGTCGAAGCATCAGTCGGGCGCGAGTCCTGTTAGCGTGCGGTCGTGGCAACACGTGTGTGGGGTACTCCAGCACCCCTGGGTACATGCCTTTGCCTATGCATCTACAAATAAGTATTAGCGGTATTTTAGAAAAAACACGACCTTCTAGTGCTCCATCCTCTTCAGATTCATCATCTGGTAGATGTTGATTTTGTCCCAGGTCAAAAGACCGTAAATCACGCACTCGATGTTAAAAATGTAAAAGTTTTATATGTTTAGAGCACCAAATAAAGATTTGCCAAAATTATTAATTTAAGTTTGTTATTTTTTTGTTTAATTATGTAACGTGAGACTGAAATAAGTGCCATAAAAGTCTATGTATGTTGATTATTAATAAATGTCTAGTCTTAGGTAAAAAATTGTTTTCTTTAACGGGGTACACTAGAACCCCTGGGTACTGTTATTTAAAGTTTATTATGGGTACGGTTCTAGGGTTAAGGTAAGACTGACTGACGTCACTAAGATGCGCTACGATTGAGATAAAGGGTTAGATAAAAAGAAAGAGACAGCGCTATCCTTTTGTGAGAAACCTGTTTAGCTTGGCAGTGTAGAAGAGCGCTATTCTTTTCGCGTCGGAATTCTCTTTGATAGTGTACCTCTACGGCCGATAAAAGTTAGTCAGTAGCTTTCTTTTGAGATTTAATACAATGTCATTTTATTCGAAGTCGTTTCAAAAAAATAGTTTGATATTTATTAGCTGTCTGTACTTTGTACGAGCGTGCGAGTTGACGATAGAAATATTAGGTAAATTCGAAAGGTGCCAAGCCTCCCGATTGGGCGAGTTGTTTTCGGGCGAGATGACGAATAACTCAAACGAATAATATAATGCTAAGAATAATTATTGTGAATAGGTGACGAAAATAGTTATAAAATGTAATTATAACAAGGCACCAAGCGTAATAAAATTATGGCATAATTTTAACTAAGACAAGAGAAAAACAAAATTAATAACTAAATAAATAACTAAATAAATATCCCTGGACATTATTCCACACAGCGCCATCTAGCCCCAAAGTAAGCTAATTAAAGCTTGTGTTATGGGATACTAGACAACGGATAAACATACTTAAATACATTTTCTTTTGTAAATACATACTTATTATACATAGGAGACACCCAGACCAGTACAAACAGACATGTTCATGCACACAAAATGTTTGTACTGTGTGGGGATCGAACCCGCGACCTCTGGTGTAGTAGCCAACTTCTTAACCATTACACCAAGTCGGTCGTCAAAACAAAAAAAAATAAGAAGCTTGTTAGCAATAAAATTTACATGTTTAGTTTAGTAATCAGATGTTTTATTAGAAACTATGCCGCCATTTATGTCGTATGCTACAATAATACTAGCTCTACCTAACAGTACTTCTTGAAGTTACCGTGAAGTGCTATTCGCTACGTTAAACAAACTTCCATCTAACTTACATTTAGTTTGATGACGCGACATTTATATGTAAGGACTTTGAAAGCATGTTTCGTGTTAAGTACCAAGTAAACTTTTATAGTTGTCCAAGCAAGTTACCGATTTGGTTCCGGCAAGATCGTAAAACTGAAATTCTACGGAAAGACTTTGTAGTGCCGCGTAATGAATTTATACCCAGTGTTTGCAGCTCGTAAAGAATGAAAAAGGTGTTAATACCCCTTCATTACCATAAATCTCATAAACTGTTACACAGGTAGCAAATTATGAGTGTTTCTTGATTAATTTATGCTTTGGCTGCTTTTTACAACTTTTTCTTGCATAAAATTCCAACAATTACGAGCTAGTTTAATAGTAGATACTATTCTATGGTAGCATATTATCGGAACACATTTTTTATTAAATTGCAGAATGTTAAATTCAAAGTATCTATACATACAGTAAACTTAACTTAGGGACGTAACTTAAACTTAAGGATTTGTAGAACATATTTTTAATCTTCACATTGGTTGAGAATTGCATTTTAGCTAATCACAGTTTGTAATCTGAGTTTTATCTGAGTTTTATCTTTTAGTTAAACACCGTTCAAAATGAAGAGAACATCTCAGATTTCTCAGACTACTTCCAACAAAAATATATCATTGTCCAGAAGCTGGTGTATCCAGTTTTTTGTTAAAAACTGGGATTGGACCAAATAACCACGATTTGTCATCGCTTATTTTTTTGCCCACCTGCCCATATACGTCACGGTTGTAATGTGGATGTTAATAACTCAATCCTTTACGATCAGAAAATTTCAGAGACGAACAATATTGTTGCTTATTTACTTCAACCAGCATAAATGTGCAACAGAGAAATAAATAAACACATCTACTGTTCTTTACATCATCAAAATGCCCTCCGAGATGAATACAAGACATAGGAAAGTCCCAAAATGATTGTGAGATCAGGCCACTGTGGTCCAGAAGCGAAGTTCAAGGGCGGAGAGCAATTCGTCTCGCTTCGAGCTTATTACGCTTATAAATGACTTAAGGCTACTTAGGCAGGATTGGAAAAGTCTTTGTATTCCCCACTTTAAAATGTTTGTTGTTCAGTTGTGAAAATAAACAAGTTTATAAGAAAATAACAGAACATACCTAAGTTGTCTTAGTTTTGCAAAAAAATGCTAAAGCAAGTTTGAGTATTTACATGAATTTGCATAAGTGCACCATTCTGTAAGGTGAAGTTAACTACAAGAATTTGCTCTTAGGTACTCGTATATAAAAACACACACAGTTTATGTAGTACTACATAAGTCGTGCGTGGTTATTAATTCATTTACTTTCTCCGTAGGACAAAGCTCTCCATTATTAAAAGCAAGTCGCTTAAAATCAATACACACTTGAGAGGTGGCTTAATCACAACGTTGGCCAATTTTAGTGATTGAGCACATTTTTTAGCAAACATCATAAAAAAGCTGCTTAAAAAGATGAATGCTCATGTTCATTTGCTTAAAGTATAATGAGTTGATTAAACGGAAACATAAGATCTAAATAGTTTAGGTGAAAAATTACTTTGGGGACCTTTTAAGTAATAATTGTTATTTAAAGGTCCATTGGCAATGGAACGGAACAGCTTTTACAAGGAAGTTTTTTTTATTACAAAAGCAGGGTCAGGTAGTCCCCTGGAGGCCTTGCTATTCCTACTCCACTAAGTCTAGTGGATGATTGTCTTCCTTGAAGAGATTTATACATCTGTTCTCAGTGAATTCAATTAGAAAAAGTTTTTATTTAAAAAAAAAATATCTTAAAGACTAACTTTAGTCTTCTTGATTAGCCAGTTTATCTTATCTCAGGTTTGGTGATCTACTAGCGTTTGGCTGGCGTTCAAAATTTGCAAGTTGCTGCGGCAGCGATTAAGCCAGTGGCACTAAAAGGTCTCCCCTTCCAGCAAAATAGTGGGTCACTTTCTCTTTTTCTAAGTTTAAGTTGTTCAGAGGAATAGTATTATTACAAGTTATTATTATGGTCATTACGGTATATGGAGTTTTAACAGTTACAAGTCGTGCCCTTTCTCAAGGGGGCTTATTGAAAGAGGGTCACAAATTCAAAATCATCCTTCGTGATCTCAAACTTTCTTCCATCTGCGAATTCATTGAAAGGTTTTCACTAAATAAAATTATTTATTTTATTTAGTGAAAACAAAATTATTTATTTTATTTAGTGTATTTTATTTTTAAAAGTAGTTGCTCTAAAACCGTGTGTGTTTTCGCAATAAATACTTTAGCCGTTTTAAGTCGGTGAATATTGTTGTAAACAAGCCAGAAAACATATGTTTGAAACTTTGATAGATAGTTTACTAGGACTGGACATAAATATTCTGACGGCCAATATTTTTATTAGTGATCATTTCAAAGTAGTTTCGAGTATCAGCGAAACTGCCATTTTTTTGAGATACTTATATCTACAAGTTTTTGTAGTGCAGTTAGGAAGTGGTGATTTATTAGATCCTCGCAGGTCCACGGTCTATTTGGTACCCATTGTGTTTTTTGAACATACAAATTGTCACAGATTATGAATTATTCACATTTAAGCGTTGGCTTTAACAAACATTTTGTTACGGGAGATTACACTGTCCTGGATGAAGCTTGCCGTTGCACAGATAACGTTGTATTGTTTCGTATTTTACTATCGAATATAATAAACCTCACGGAGTAGGACCTTATTAAGCCAGATAATTGAAAACGTTGATTTTGATTTATTTTTTAAAGTCTTGAAGAATAAAAGATAATTTATCTAATGGTTACATTACCATTTGAAATCCCTAATTTCATTTCTATTTCCAATTATTTTGTTGATATCATGTGGTAACG
This sequence comes from Udea olivalis, assembly GCA_947369235.1. Classification (NCBI taxonomy): domain Eukaryota; kingdom Metazoa; phylum Arthropoda; class Insecta; order Lepidoptera; family Crambidae; genus Udea; species Udea olivalis. Next base: position 10,094,704 of record OX376352.1, on the reverse strand, counting down.
AGTGGAGTAAGCGTCAGTGCTGTTTTTAAACTTAGTTGAAGATTAAGATTTCTGATTGGATAAATACTTTATCAGACAGGTAACTATTATTTAAGACCCACTATTACTACCCTGAGGTAGTAACTTAGGTTATGGTAGTAACTTTCGTGATGGTATGTATGTATGTATGTATGTACGATATAAGATAACAACTAAAAAAGAATAAAAGGAGAAAGGTAAGCACCATACAACTGCAGGGGTGTCACGATATCCCAAAAAAAACAATGATCCTCATTCAGCTAAAGCCTGAACCCGATAGGCTGATTTCGAATAGTCCATCATGTAAAAGAACTTATTAAAGACCAGATACTTGTAATTTAGTAGATAAAACCACATAGAACTTAGCAAATGAGCTAGTATTTAAATATACTGTCTAGATCCTCCGAAAGGACATTAACTAGACTAATAACTGACAATAGATGGATGAAAGAGAACATACCTATACGTCAGCGTCGCATATGTTCCGTGACGTCACGAATTTTGTGACGAGTGGCCGCGATCCGCAAATTACAGGCTGGAAATGGAACGTGCGTAACGCGAGCCATAAAGACTAGAAGTATTTTTTCGATTAATAACTCCATTGTGTGAAAATACTGTGGGTATCAGTAAATTAAACAAACATTTACTGGCCATAAGAGCGCCGATGCTTAGGGTTTTAGCACCCCAACTCGGATCGTGGATCGTGTGGTCCGAAGTTCAAATATGGCCAGGACATCGATAAAAAACTACATCAAACCGGAAAACGGTGGAAGGCATACCACCTACCACGTTGGGTTCTAATACCATTGGCGAGAAGTGGTTTTCTGAGTGTTCCGTTCCCAATGACGGCAACAGTTATTTGCATCTGACTACCTCGTTTGGGACATAGTCGTGATGATGCTCTATGTTTAATGGCCATTACTGGCATCTGAAATGATAACGAAAAAGGCAACAAATGCGTAGCGGGTCGCCCGATCCGTAAAGTGGATCACAAATGCAAGAAATTTCAGCCTTGTTTATATCCTTGTATCATTTCAAAAACATATTCAGATGACATGAGTAGCTGATGTTTGCATTATGTGTATTTATCAATTCATCATCATTCATCATTCGCAGTCACAAGATTTCAACTGCTAAACATAGGCCTTCCCCACTGATTTCCAAAGCGACCGGTGGCAGGCGGTCTGCATCCACCGGAATGTGAGACGCCCGCCTGCAAGGTGGACCGACCACCTGGTGCAGGTTGCGGTAAGCCGTTGGATGCGTACGGCCCAAAGCCGCTCGTTGTGGCGTTCGATGGAGGAGACCTATGTCCAGCAGTGGACTTCCAAAGGATGATGATGAAGTAATAAATGAATTTATATTACAATTGAATTCATGTCTAATAAACCTGATATTAATTCAGTGATTAGAAAAATATACCCAACAATTACGATCTTGTGTCAAAAAGTAATTGCTTTTTATTATTTCAATGTCGTTTTAAGTTTCAGGAGGTGTTCTTCCGCATTTGACGTGGGTGTTAAGGAAAAAAGATTTGCCGACTCGGAAAGAATAATGACCTCCCACAACATTTGCTTAAAATATGTGATTCGGCGTTCAAAAGACACCGAACAATTCTTTGATTTATGAAATCACATGTCGGGGTTTTGGTGGTTATAAAAATAGAACGTCTGTGTCTAGACTGTACTAGAAGCCATATTCTTGGTCTACACGACTCACATTATGAGGTGATAATAATAGAATTCAAATGTTAATGAGATTGAACGGTGTTATCTTACAGATTTTATGCCTGACCATGGACTTTGTGATAGTTTGTCTACAAATGTCTGCTTTACAGATGAAACCATACTCATATATAAAATGGTGGTTTGTTTGATGGATTTTAGTGCCGTATTCTTTAACAAACAGTAGAACGCCATTGCTCAAATGTTTCAGTCTGTTTCAAGTTCAATCCATGTGAGTTCGCATTAACTTGCATGTAAGTTTTTTAACGACTCCTCGATCGGGAACACTTAAGTATAAACCGTATAAACTTACTAACCTAAGTGTAGGTAAACTTTTGTTTAATAATATTCAACAATTTTCTTCTTCTTCTTCTTTAACCATTTTCGACCCGCTAGGGTGTAGGCCTCCTTCAGTTCAAGCCATATTTTACGGTTTTAAGCAGTTTTAACAATAAACTAACAATAAAATGTTAAATATCAATAAAACACTGTAATAATGTTGTAATGCAAATTATTTTATAATTATTTACTTATTTCAGTCTCAAGTAAAACCTTAAATCATGCATGATTAAAATTTGTATCTAATTTATGAAATCGTAATGTAATAGAATGAAAGGGCTTTCTATTTATTTTCCTAAATATAAAATCGGATGAAAAATAATTTTAATCCTGTTACATTCGTTTTAGTACCGTTACTAATATTGATATTTAAAGGTTATGTTTGTTGCTTACCACAGACATCTTTATAGTCGTATTACCTCTTAATATAAACTCCGTCGTTTGTTCTGTCTTACGAAAGATGCTCAACAATAGCCAACAAAATGGGCCCAAGTCCATATTTTTTAACTGGAAATCCACATGGATTAAAAGATTTTGTGGAGCTATATCGGAAGTGCACCCAGCCCCATCATAAATATTCCATGTTTACTGACGATCGGAAAGTGTGAGAGTAGTGATATTTAAAAATAAATTCGACAATAGTAGATAAAGGTTACAAATACCTGGTGGAACTAATTATATCTGGCGCCTTATTACACTCTCGAATTGAAGCTCTCTCATTACCAGGTGGTTCATAAATCAGAACTGAGGTGCACAGCTTTTTGATAGGATATGAAGTTAACAATATTTTAAAGGTAACCTTTACTGCATACTTCTTATCTTCTTCTTGGGCAGAAATAAACAAAACAGTACCTATCAAGGAAATATTTATAATCGTCCACTTGTGAAAAAAATTCTATACATATTGCACATTTTATAGTTTTTGATGTGGATTCGAAGAACTTAAATTTGCCTGGATCCGCTCCAATGGTAATTTCAGATAGGTAACATAATTTGTACATGGTTTTTTTATTATGTTTATTATCACGATGTAAGTTTTCGAAAGATATTTCTGCGACTTTCCAACAGTGATTTTGACATGTCTTAAAGTTTTTGAAGTTAGAAGAAGACTATCTATTCTGAAATAACAAGTTTCCTTGGGATTTAGCTATCACACAACGTATGCATTATGGAAAGGTTTCCAATATATTAACTTCAAGTTTGGTAATTTAGAGCTTATTCGATAAACACACAATTATCTTATCTTAATAGAGTTTTCTTTCTGCGTCGTAAGACGATTCTCAGCCATTTAGGATATTTATCTCAAAACACTTTTTGCTGAAAATAGGTATTCAGAAAAGTAGCCAAGTTTGATCTGCATAAGTAGGTACCCACGCGTGAAATACGTGAGTTGATAAAACTTGGCATCGAATTGGCTCCACTTGACATACACGTCTTTTTCATCAAATTGGTCACAAACATTGCAAATAACCTGTCAAATATTACCTATCAACTGACAAGTTCACATTTTTCCCAACAAACAAACTTTATCAATTCATGAAAAAAGACTCGTTAGAAGGAAAATGAGCCTTTTCGCAAGTATTTTATAAATATTTTAAAAATATAGAAATTAATAATATTAAAAGCTTACAATATTCTGTAAATATGTATATTTTGAATTACAGATCATCTCTATCATGATTAACTCTTCATCATCATCTTCAACCACCAAAGAGAAACGAATTCAGAGTTTAATTTATAGATCCTGTCAAAAATTGCTTCAGCTGTGAAAATAATATGAAGCAATTACGACGTGGTCCAACTGGCAAAGCTAAAAAAATCTAAAGTGTCATAATATTTGATAGGGATTAATTTTATAGAGATTCTTCAACAGATACACAAAACAGAATCTTATGGCTAAGCTAAGTAGTTATCGATGAAAAGTGCCAGTGTTATCACGGTATGGGGATAAGTGCTTTCTGGAAAAAGTCATTTTCGCTCGATGGTACATACACGTCCATATCGTAGCTTATTTTGCCTGAACGAAAGCCTGAACGAAGCTATTTTAGAATAACAGGGTCTGTAGACCAGCGGCATTATTAAAATAAATCTGAATCGCCAGCGTTTTAATGACAAACTTATCTTGAATAGAAAGGTTTGGCATTAAAGCAAATAGCTTTGGTACATCTTTGCGCATAGCTAGCAAAAACTAGTAAAGGTTTAAGTGTTGGCCAAAACATATCACATACCTTGTACAAGAAAAAATACGTTTGAATAGTTACAGTCTGCTTTTACTAAAACATGGGTGCCTAAATGGATAAACCCAGGGACAGTTATTCGTCAAAGAATATTTGTCCCTGAAGAAAGAACTTAGTGATTGGCTGAGGAAGAATCCTGGTCCCTTTATTCCAGGAGTGGTTCAATGGTCATAATTGATGTATCAGAATAGATGCAAAAAATTAAAGGGGCGATAACAGTGTACTTACTTTCGATTATTTTTAACAAAACACATTTTGATTTACCTACAATTGTAAAAAAACAAAACTCGTTTAAAAAAATATTTACGAAGGTATTTGTCCAAACCTCAAATGAACGAAATGTTAAAACAATTTTGTTCCACAAAATGAAATACACGCAATAATATTATGTTGGCAATTGATATTTTGCAAAAAGTGGTTTCTCAAACACACACCAACCATTTTCATATTCAGGCAATAATTTCCATACAAAGCCTCGGTAGAATATTTCGACGTGCAATTGGAAATTCTGTGGCGGTTACCATATTTCCACAATAACAAAGCTTTTCAGTATTATTTGTTTTGTTTTAATGAATCAATTCGAATAATATGGATTAGAAAGCTTTTAATACAAAGTTTAACTCCTTCCCAGGCATAACGGGTACGCATTTTTCATTGTTTCTAAACCATAGTTAAAGCGATTAAGGTTCATAATGTGGTGATAACCTCACTTCCTTCAGTTATTACTGTCCCTTTCATTTCTATTGACATGTGACAGGGCAGCATCAATTTGAGGTGTCTTCAACTTTTGATTAACGTTTGTGGATACGGGGATTAGTATGTAGTTTCATTGATTTCTTCAAAGTCAAAAGGGTAAAAAATGTTGGTAAGTACTTAAAATGTTCAGACTTTTGTTTCTGATTGTGATTGTTAAAAGTTAGGTTCTAATGGTTGGCAATCCTTTATTAGATTGTATAATGAAACAGAAGAGAGTTTACAAATTTTTTTGAAAAACTAATAAATTGTTTTCTCAAATTATATTTTTAATGAAAAACAAAAGCACTCGCATTTTTCTGGGTTTAAAATAATGACATTTTGACTCCCAATTTTGCTAAAGTTTTTGCTCAAGTTTTCCGCACTGAACGAAACAAACAAAATTTTTATACGGTTTTGTTGGAGCTAGCTTAAAAAGTCCAGCATAAGTGTACCTTTGGTTAAGCATTCTGTTAGTTTCAGAATATTCGCTAAATTAAAAAGTCTAAGACAGTGATGTTAAAATATTTACTCACTATCATTTTAAGTGCAATTGTATCGCTTGTTTTTTTCCATAAAGCCAAAAGACAAGTTCTAACCTAACCCGTAAACGGTATATTAACCAAGCTGTTGTTTGACCAAGCCACAAAGTTCAGACGTAGAATTTACGTTTCAGAAATAATTCACAACGCATACATTTCACTCAATATGGCATTAGTGGGTTAAAGTTACTCACCGGTGGCCGGAAAGCGGGCGGCAACTTGACTCCACTCATTTTTCAACGGAGCATATCACAGACATACCTACATTTAAATAGATAACGCCTGTGTATCCGATGGTATGAACATTCTTTTTCAACTTGTCATAAAGAGAGAAAAGCTATTGTAAAAGTCGATTATCGCTGAGAATACCAAAGGAACGAGACCTAAGTTAAACGCCTATGACTGAGGCGCCTATCTGGGCCTAGATTCTGCTACCTAAATACCAATAGAACCACAGCACGCACCGGTGCGTTTTAACAATCGATTCTCAGGACAAGAGAGAGAAAGGAATAATACATCTATCTGTGTGCTTGCTTGTGTGTGTGCGTTGTATAATGTGCGGTGTGTTGCGCGTGGTGTGAGGTAAGTGCGGAATGAATTAATAAATTTGTCACGCGAAGTATGGACCTATTCATGTGAAGAGTCACCCATTTAAAATATATGTCTGTGAAGCAAACCGAGCTGGTGGAAATATAGCGTTCATAATGGTTTATGCGATGATGACCTTTGTGAGCTCGACAATTCCTTCAAGGATGTTGGTTTTTATAAATCGGCAGTCATAAACATACTTCCTTAGATAGGACGATGAACATGTTTGGATCTCCCCACTTAGGTACCTACTTAAGATTACGCGTTTAGAATATGAGCCTATCTAAACCTCAGGGTGCTATGCTATTGCGCTAGAAAATCGTTACAAACATTTTATGATTGATAAACTGAAATGGCAAACTTTTGTTTTTCAGTACGTCAACCAGGAGTGACCACTTGGCAACTCGTGGTAGAAGTACAGGTAAGTAAAACCACGGATGTGTAGTGACACATAAGAACAATAGCTTATTATGCTTCGGACCTTAAAACATAACTACTTTTATTAGTAAATCATAGTGGTAGTGGTCATCTACGTCATCTTTTGTCAAGTCCCCATAATCGACGAGAACGCATTAAATGATTATTGAGAGAGGAAGCGCGAATCACTATAAAAAATATATTCGTTTGAATTCAAATAGTGTAGTGTATTTGTGATGCATTTTATGAAATAAATCAAAATGCACGTATTTCAGACAATGGCCAAATTCCAAATTACATTAAAATATGGTGGATTACGAACCAAACTGAATAAAGGGAATTATAATAAGGTCCAGGTCTACTCCGATGTATAACTTATCTTTGCTGATGAGAGCTGACGTCACACTTTTAACATCTTGATTTCGTTGATTCTGTCTTGGCTGCTTACGTGTATTTGCACATCACTTGACGTAACATGCTTTTTACAAAGTACGCACGCAATTATTCCCCGAAATGTCTAATACATAAACGGACTTTTCGCTTTTGATAATAAAGTGAGCTATAATAAAGTGTAATAAAATAAACATGGCTTATAATGGTGGGGCAGATGGATCCTAAGACTTTTTATGAACGAAATATAACGTCAATTCGTGGAATTTGTAGCTGTTACACATGTACTGTGGGATATATTAATTTTAATGGTATTTATACTGGGCTATTTATATGAATTTTTATAAAGAAATTATGATTATGCAGGACGAAAATGACAAATTAATACAAGCTCTGTTTCGTTTTAGGTTAGACGATCTTGTTGTAAAGATGTCTTAGATCTCAAACAATGAGACATAGAAACCGAGTCATAAATATTTAGCCGTTACGGCTTAAAATGTTGGCGTTTCGTAAAGTCAAATACTTGTGGAAAGAGTTAATACAAAATAAAAAATTATGCTGTAGGTAAAAAATGGGTAAAACAACTAACTAATTGTGCACGAACAATGTTAAAAAACTCAATTTAGACAGATGATTTTGGCGCGCCTTTGGTATGGAACTATCCTGCGAAGTATTAGACTTTTGTATGTCAGCTATTAAATGTTGATGCAATTGAATTTTGTCAATGACTGTACTTCGATAGACTGTCTCTTTGTCGCCATCGATTGTGTATGCGTAACTCGCGTCTTTTTACGAGTTTGCAGTTTATAAATATTCCGTGGCAGGCGTGGTGACTCGCCTGATGACGTGTTTGTTTTGCGCTTTCACCTTCAATAGAGTAGGTGATTTTTTTTTTTGTTGAGGTGGTATCGAAGTAAATACCACTCAATAATAGAAACATTAGTAAATTAAGATTTCGAAAACAGGAAAACTCCCCGAGATTTTATGGCAATTTTAAAAATCATATTTTTGGACTTGTTCAAAACGTTCTCTACAAACGCAATATGGTGACGTCACAGTTTGCCTAATATTTATTATGCGTTCAGCAAGACAATTATTCGGCAGCCATATTAATTTTGCGTTTATGAATATGGTTTCTTAACAAAAGTGACTACAAATTGTGTAGATTATCGAATGGTATACTTATTTTGATTTATTTTACACTTTTAAAAACAGACCTGCCCACCCGAGTTTGAATAGCTTTAAAATAATTATACCTAGGTAAGTGAAGGAACTAAAAGTTTTCATATGCCCCTTTTTAGTGTATTATTTAATTATTTAAAATATTTTTTAGAATTCGATGATGTTGTCGACTACGCAATTGATGTGACAATTGATTGACAATGTCTTCTTTTTTTTTAATTTACTAGATAGTCATTTGATCGCAATCGCTCCTGTATGTATACCATGAGCTTACACCAATAACAGCCGCTATTGTCCGAGTTGACGTTTTCGTTAGGGATTTCGGTAAAGCGCCCCTAGTGATTATAAATGGAACTAAAACTGGCAAACCCACTATTTTTTCAACTAAACTATTTAGCCGTTTAGGTGACGGAAAAACTCAAAAGCCATTTGTTAGTTACCACTAAATAGATTCAAAAATCACATCAAAACAGCTTTATTAATAAAGGGCTATTATACTACAAAAGACTACCATGAGGATAAAAGTGCCTGGGTTTAAGCTCTCTGCTCGATGCGGGATTAGACAACTTTATTGTAACAGTATAGACTAGTATGTATTGGCTAACAATTTTTGTTTTTGAATTGTTTAAATGTCCTCATGTTTTATATTGTTTTATGTTTGTTTTTTTCTCTTTGTTTTATATTATTTTAGGTTTATTTGTATCAAATGACACATTTTACTTTACTAAAGCCTGTTGTAAACCCAAAACAATATTGTTTTAGCATTATGTCTGTAAACTTTGTATTTATCTATCCATATTATTATGGTACTTATGTCTATTATTTAGTATATTTTACTGTAAATTTGACGATTTTTGAAAGTACTGATACAGTCTATTCAAAAAAAAGTTATTTGAGTTTGGGTTTGGAAATTCATGGTGATAAGAGATCTATGATGAATCATATTCTAATATCTTTATTTAAGCGTTGAATTCCTTTTAAAAAAATCTAACTTTATATTAACAAACGGTCTTAATACAAGTCAGTCGACTCAATAGCTTCTAAGTAATTATTACAGATCTAGACTGCCCTTTAAGATTGAACGCGCGGAGATGGTCTCTAAGGAATTAAGCTAGAAGGACCAGCATAATAATATTGAAGTCCATAATGAATCCTGGGTGATTATCAGAAGACTTACAATAACTATATGGCATACACAGTAGGTGATGTAGAAACTATCTAAGTGAAAATATTTTTAATTATTTTTTTCTGCTACTTCTTACATACCATTTTATCATCTCATTAAAATTGCAAAGCCGTAAAAGCCGAAAGTTAACATACAAATTTACAGGCTCAATTTTGTGTCGGTGAACTTATCGTGCTGTTAATTAATTTTAATATCTTTCGCTAATTGACCAGAGTAAATATTTTCAAAACCTCGTTATTTACATTTAGCAAAGAATTAAAATAATATGTTCGGAATCCAAACTTGGAACGAACGCGTAAAGTTAAGAAAAGTTGTCCAATCGGGGCTATAATTATAATTTACTGCTGTAATTTACTGAAGGACTTTCACTATTACCGACTTTTTGAGAGACACTTCGATGTTCCGGGGAACTTATGTCTATAATTCACGCGAAAAACTGGGCTTCTGAGACCTAGTACAGTCCACAGCAAAAGTGAATGATAATTGGACACACTTCCAAAACTAATTTTATGAATGAAAGCCGCAAAAAAAAATTTGCGTACAGCCATTATAATAAATGCAGTAGGTATCTCATTAATTGTGAAGCATTTAATTATTGCTTCGTTCTGCTGTTCACTATTGTTAAAAAAAACTTCATTCGAAAAAATACATTACAATTTTGTTTACGAGGCTTCTCGGTAAGTAATCAAAGATACTTGAGCTGGGAATACTTCGCTCCTCATCCGCAGGTGTTAATCTAGGATTTTAGTGTAAATCTTTAACAATGTGAGTATCTATACATTTAGACACATCTCAAGGTTCATGTATCTTGAGTTTTCGTATCGTTGGACACATTCCATTGATGGTAGTCTTCTATTTTGAGCTGGCAGGCCTTAGGCCGTAGACTTACATACGCATCACGCTACCTCCATAGCACGCATCCTTACATATGAAAACAGCTTAGTAGAACCTGTTTCCACCAGTGCTAGTGTAATCTATGTGGACCAATGAATATGATTGGTAGATATCAAACGCATCCACAGCAAAGTGGCATAGCACATCTCTGGTGTTAAGGGCCCTCATACTTGGTCATACTTGATTATGGCTTCTGTTGTCGACGGGAGCGATTATATTAGCAAACTGCCGTGACTCAACCTCTATCCTAAGAAAAGAGGACTGAAAATGGAACTGAGGGCTGGTGTGCTAGTGCACAGTCAGCAGTGTTCAGTTATACTCTTTAGCTGTAGTTGACTGTACCTACAAAGTCTGCAGGTCACTTTTAGAAAACCCTTAAATTCCGAAAAATTAAAATTAAAATTTATAAAAACTTTAATTCCGTTACAAAATTGAACTAAATTTTAATTTACTTTAAAAACCGTAAATTCGCCACTTGGGTTGGGGTAAAAAGTGTTATGGTATTCTGAACATATTTTATAATTTATCGGATATGTACTTATTCAATATGGCTTTAACAATGTACATATACGTTAAGTGAGCATAACGTTTGTTATCGGAGAACATAAGCTAAGTACTAAAGTTGAAAGTTTGTGCATAAACACAAATAACGAACATTGTTGATATTTTCTGGCTGCAGGTAAATATTGTTTTGAATAAAGTAGAGTGGTTTTTCAATTATTTTAAATGACTGCTTAATGTTCAAAGTTTGCATGGCTTCTCGTATTTCAGGTCTAGATCATTGATTCCTATGACCACCAAAGCCAGTTTATGTACCTGAAAAGTGTCTACTATGATTTCAAAGACTTCCTAATAATTGCCTAACGCTTGGACATTTAAACTTTCACGGGCTCTACGCTACCGATCCGCACCGATCGTTCCATTTCATATATACTATCCACTTATTACTTTTCTATTGAAAATAGACACCATTTTAATAAATTTCAATGTTTGTTTGCAACACTGTGTCTTTCGTGTTGTATTATTACAATAATCAGTAATACAAACAAATCTCAATGAAGACAATATTTACTGCAAAATTGGTTACCAAAAAATACTCACCGCCTAAGTTGCACATTAAACTGTACATTTATCGAATAGCCTGTTCTATTTGCTAGTATTTTCAACAAATAAAACTGCCTTTTCTTATCTCAACTGCCTCCCAAAAAAAGTCACAATCAAAAAAACTTACGCTCATAAACTGCACTCTATAAAAGTTCGTGATCCATTCCGCGTAACATCGAGTTCGCGCACGTCAACGCGTGCTGCCGGCGCCGCGGGCCGACCGACACTGTCTGATAAAGCCGTGATACGAGCATACAGTGATATCGGCAAGTACAATCGGCCACACAAGCTAGGAACTTCGCATTGTCCGCGAGCATTAATTCATAGCAATAGCTCAGGTTATGCTGGCTGTGTTGCTACTGTGACGTTGCGAATTTTCAGCTATTTTTTTAGGCTCCTGGAGTCAAGAAATATTCGTATCACGGTATGAAATTATTTTATGAACGCCATAGGACATTAAAAGTCACCAAACTAGTGGGTTTATTCGCAACCAAAGCCCTAAAGTTGGTTTTTGGAGAAGCGATACTGATAAAGAACAATCTAATTGCAATTTGCAAACTCTTCGGACAAATTCTGACAATGGACATTACAGGTTTAAAGTGGGAGATAAGACAGAATATAAAAACGATACATTGAAGACTACAAGAATACTACTTATTTTTTCTCTAGAGCCATACTGCCAAAAAAAGGCTTTTTTTTATTCTGCAACATGATATCCTGCCTACAGTAAGATATATCTACGTGAAGTATTTTTTTTTACCGAAACGGCCGTCACCAAAATTATGCGCGGCCATAGCGCGCGAGTGTGTGTGCAAACAAAATAAATCATTTCTGAAACAGCAACGGCACGCGACATGCGAAATAATTTAAAAATGGCTCTACCCACTAGGGCTTGATTCTGCTATTTAAATCTCAATAAAAAAATATAACTAAAATCATCTTGATTTGTTGCTAATTTTGGGCTATTTGCATTACGTTTTAAGGTCTAACTTACAGATTGGATTGTAAATAAATCTTTAAATTTCGATTAAATAAATATCATAGGTGTACTGACATTAATTTTAACCGTAATCGTGCTTTTTTCGTACCAAAAATCTGTCGTAATCTCGGGCTATTATTTGGGAAAATTGAGAACTTTATATATGTCTGACTGGCCGTTTCTTTCTGCAACTATAGTGAACTATAATCAGAGATTTAGCCACTTGAAGTTGACACGATGAGGTTTTTCGTAAATCGAAGTGGCGAGATGGATCATTTTATGAAAGAAAAAAGATTTCATTTCCAAATGTGTTTCACTATATGTCAATACGAAAGGTTGGACACTATGTTTTGTATTCTTGAACAGTCAACATTTTGATCCTTGGGTCGTAAATTAGGCGCTTGAAAAGTAGAATCATGCGCTCAAAATATGAAATGGCTCTGGATTCGAAAATAATTCGAAACTTAAACTTACAACTCGTATGCCGTTAATTTACCATGTTAACTATTTTAAATAGTTAAACCCTATTTTAAAATTATATTCAACATTACAAAATCATTAATTACTTTTGTAATTAACATCAAAAGCTCAGTAATTTGCAATCAATCAATGGAGTATGCGTCCCGAAAAGTCAATTCGGTAGAAAATATCGTAAATATCAAGGGAAGTGCAATTTACCGTTAAAATCTAGTGATGTGCGTAATCGAATCTATCACGAATCATTTGCAGTTTCGGCCTAATCGACACTGGCGCACCCATAGATTTACTTAATCTGTATTCATGAATACCCATTCTTATTCAGGCTTGGTCTGGGTAAAAGGTTTTCGAATTAAACTATAAAACTGATAGAGGCTCGGCCTGTGGGAAGGAAAGAATATTGTATTAGGATCCTTCTACAGCAATTTATTTTTGGGACGTGATGCAAATTTTGTTTTCTCATTTTTAATGCCATTGATTTGACATCGTTAGTAAAACATAAATATCTGTACGTCTCAAAGGCTTCAAAAATATCTGACCAAAACATTATCCCTAAATAGATAATCTACTCGTATACAAGTCTACAAAGAGTCTAGACGAACCCTCGGATAGATATTTGTAGCATAAGTTTTGATCAGATTTTTTGAAGCCTTGAAAATGCTTTTGACTGTCCTAGAACCATTACCTAGGAATATCTCGAAACAGAGTGAGAGTCGTGATCACCAGAATGACAGCAGACTCTTTGATGAAAGCCTTAGAATTTTTGATGAATGCAGACTGCCAGTTTTTTTTCTAAATTTATTATAACAAATATGTAAATTTTCACGTACTTCATAACTCGATGAAAAAGCAACCTGCTTGTGTGGGCTTTGTAAGTAAACTGGTAATATTACACCAATTAGTACGGACTTCATTAATAATAATGGAGCTTTTACTTACCTGTCAAAGTTTTAATTAACCTTGTTTAAAATTGTTGGTATTATTTATTTTGTTAACATCTATATCACCTACTGAGTATACCATCTAGTTTTCCTAACTATAAAATTATCACCCAGTAATTGTTTTTTTTTTAAATAAGTCATACAAACCAACTATAGATAGATATAGGTATGCGCCAAACAACTCACCTCTTGTATTGATCTCGAAGTAGGTATTAATATCCCTGAGTTTCAAGGTACCACCCAAGGAAATAAGCCAGGGGCGTCGCACGGGGGGGGGGGGGGGGGGGCAAGCACACCCAGACCCGAGGCTATTCAGAAAATATCGTTTCCTGGATTGATCCGACCGGGATGCGAACCCGGGACACTACCCGAGAAACCGTGCTATTGCGCACTACGCCAATCGTCAATCAAATTAGGAATTGTTTGTTTCCTAAATTGACCCTACCGGGTATCGACGCAAGTCAAAGCGAGAAACTGCCACAAATCTTGTCGTCAAATAACAAAATATATTAATAATTCAACAATAACAATTTATACGTTTCTGGGTGGGAATTCGTCGTGCGGATACACAAGACAGCATGTCCAACTTTACATGTCAGCAGCTTAATTTGCTGACTTAAGTCCCAATTCACATGGTTTTGTTAAGTAAAAAACAAAAACCGCATTTAAAATCTGTTAAAATATTTCCAGAATTGATCCACACCCCCAGGAACATGTTACAGCTTGCGATAAACATTGATATTGCATTCACGTGAAAACTAGGTACTGTACGTCTTCATGATAGACGTACAGTATCCATCACGTTAATTACGATAGTTGACTGCAGCAATTTACATGCTCTATTAATTTCATTTCTATTTACTAGAAGCATTGTTCTGAAATCCCATACAAAACCATCAACACTGATGCTAGCGACTGTAATATGGTATGTAAAATCATGGTATAGACGTTCTATCTCAGGAAGACAATTTTACTATGCTTGTATTAGTGACATGTACATACACACTCTCTTAGTGTCAGGCGTGTCCATTGTTCCCGCTGAGAGCACGTAGACTAGCGTATGCCATAGTAGTATGTCAGTTCATGTCACTACTACAAGCATAGTAAAATGGTCTTCGTAATAACAAAAAAAAAAGAGTTTACAGAAGGACCGCTCGCACCTTTTTCCTAAACTTGCGTAAACCGCCTAGGGTTACTATTCGCTGTGAATTTTTAAAATGAAGTAAGTAGGTTATACCTACTTGACAGAACCGGAAAAAACCAAATTCATCATGCGAAAAATTGCACCAAATTCGACTAAAACAAAAACACTCGCGTTAGTGCGACTTTCCGACTCACTGAAACTCACTGACTTCGCCTGTAAACTCACGCCTCTGTGTGCGTGATCACAAATGGCGTATTGTTCTAAGCTGGCTAACTGTCAGAGGCGCCGCGCCGCATGCGTAATTTGTGGTAACCGCTACTTACTACTGTACCGATTTTAATAATAATTTGTTATTGTCATTTATTAAACTAGTTGTCCGCCAGAAGCTTCGCCCGCGTAGACTGTCTTTCCCGTTAAAATGTAGCCTAAATAAAAAAAATATAGTCTGCGTCAGGGAGTGGATAACGTAGTTTAATATTAGTGAAAGAATTTTGGAAATCGGTCCAGTAGTTTCGGAGCTTATTCAATATAAGAAACAAACAAACAAACAAATCGTTCCTCTTTATAAAATTAGTAAAGAAAAGCTCGTTTAAAAAATAACTCCTAATACGTCTACCGTCTACCACAAGTTGCCACTTTAAATTAATTTACGTTATCGTTTGCGTCCGCTTGTTTGATTGTCTCCGACGTTGTATAAAAACCATGAGTAGAGAGAGCGTAATTCAAGACCGGTATTCACTTTGCTTAGTACGAGTGCAGGTGACTAGTAGGAGCGATTGATTAGTGCAGGCGTGTGGTAAAAGTAGTGTACAATTCTGTTTAGTGGATGTGTTTAGTTGCTGTGTTCAGTTATCTCATACACCTTTAATTTTCTACCTAAGGTCTTTACGATTTAAAAGACAATCATTTTTACGTACTCCTGCACACATTTTTATGGTAAATTTTCCGTCTACTTTGACATTATATGCAAGTTTTGCATAACGCTAAACACTAAACACTAACACCTGCTGTCCAGACGTGTTTAGTGGCAGGCACGCGGCGAGCAAGGGGAAAGGGAGGCGCGCGGGACGAGGCTTCTCGCAAAAAAATGGAACACGCTTCTAATCGCTCGCTACTACTCGGTGCCCACACGTGTTTTCTACTAACACTACGCACCTGCACTAACTACTAAGCAAAGTGAATACCGGCCTTTAGCCGGCGTAAGCACAGCTTTCATAGCTATGAATTTGTGCACTTCGCCCGTCAGTACGAAGTCCCCAATGTTGAATTCGGCTATTGACAGTACCACTGTAAGGAATTCAATGAACGGCAATACACTTCCGCACGGTATAAAATTTGCATTTGAGTAGGTTGCAATATAACTGTGTAAGTAAATTATTTTGGTCGTGTGCGTTATATTATTGTCTGAACATAGAAAGCAAAATTCCACGTTTTCAAAAGTACCTACTTAGGTGATGTTTAAGGTTTGTTTCATGTTTCTATCCTAAATCTTTTGTGTTTCAAATACACTGTAAGTAGGTAATGTGTAATGGTAATGGAACGCTCTTCCAGCACATGTTCCTTCCTCTTATAGTCCCGGGTTCTTCGAGAAAGGCGTTAAAAGCCTTCAAGATGAGGATGGCAAGCACGTAATGCAAAGGAATCACTTCCTTTGCATTACTGTGCTTTTCAGCCTCATATCTGGACCTCACGACAGCTTTCCATCAAGTTGAGTAAGGTCAACTTGACAGGCAATTAAAAAAATATGTAGGAACCGTAACTCGTACGAGCGTTTATAAGCTTATACAAACCAAAGACACAGTGACTCACCTTTACTGGTTCGAGCAAACATAGATCGAAACCCAGGGTATCTTTACTTGGTTTCCAATTCAGGCCCAGAGTTCTCTGTATTTCGTTTAACTGTTGCAGTAAACTTACTGTCTGGGACTTGTCCTGAACAGACTTGTTATGAGGTCTGTTCGATGCACAACTTCTAATATTAAAACCTTGTGCACCATAATCACATCGCTTACTAGCTGTTTCATCTCCTCCTAGCTATCTAGGGAGTCTAAATAGGCATCTACGCCTCCTCTTTATGGCTTCGACTGCTCGAGGGTGAAATGAAGTGAAGTCATCGGCGTTACGATCTCATCTTGATTGTCATCTTGACGGGCAATTCAAAAAAAAATGTAGTTACCGTTTCAGTAATAGCGTTAGACGCGCATATAAGCTCGCGTAACTCGTACGAGCGTTTATAAGCTTATATAAACCAGACACTGTGACTCACCATTACTGGTTCGAGCGAACACGCTGCATAAGCCCGTGTAAGCGCGTGTGCCAAAGCAACCCTTTAACCTAAGTCTGAAACCGCTCTCGGTATACGTATACCAATCGAGATACGAATACCCAGAGCGGTTTCAGACTAGCGTTAGCGGAGCTTGCTGAATATGGATATTTGACTAGTCTCACAAAGGCACATCAAATTTCAAAAGAAAACAGACTGTAATACATATATCGAGAACATGCGCAAAGTGCATATGGGATACCAACGAGCTTGAGACAGCGAACGAATAACAATAGAAGCTAAACGGACGCTCTAATCCCTTGCTCAGAATGTTACACCTAAACTGAAAAGAGGTGGTACGGTACGCGGCAAGTGTACGGTAACAGGTGAGTATTTTTCTGTTAAAATCAGATTAAATGCTTTCAATTGTAATAACACTTCTAATATACAAGAAATATATATTCACCGTTACAAAGTTACTAACACAGATTTTAAGTACATACCTAACATAAATAAAATGAGAGTTTAGAAACAAAATATTAAAGAGTGTGTCCCCTTTGTAAAGTTCCTAAGATGCTGGCGACATTACCTCTTTAGATTGCAAGGCTAATTGCCTTGAGCGAGGTAAGATCTCAGCTCACCCGTTGTGTTATTTATGCCTTTAGAAATGTCATTGAAAAGCAACAGAGCAACTTACTGTCCAAAATCCTCCCTCTATTATATTTTCGTTCGGTATTATGGCCGAAGTGCTTGAACTACGGCCAAGTTGAGACCTCCATGTTGCATAAATGGCGGAAGTGATCGACCCACATTCTGTAACTAAGCCGAAGTCCTCTGTATTCAGGTTAACCCTCTGTAAAATTGCTAACTTATTACAAAAACCCTTACGGAAAACCGCTGCTAAATAACATTGCCAATGTTTGTGTTTTTGCTGAAGAATAAGGTAGTTTAAGGTCATCGTGTAGATTTTTTTTGGCCAGCTGACTACCTATACCAAAGTTTCCGAACGGCCACACCAGCGACGTAATGTCACTGTTTCTCGCGCCCGACCAGCGCACGATCGTATCGGGAGCGTGCGACGCCTCCGCAAAGCTCTGAGACATCCGCGACGCGCAGTGTAAGCAAACTTTCCCCGGCCACGAGAGCGCGGATTAACAGTACACGAACAATACGAGTGTATAAATAACTTTCTGCTTGTTTGTTTGAAAATACAAACAACATCATTTGTACTGTATTCTTGCCAAAAGTTAAAGTTCCCCTGAGCCTTACAGGATTGGCCACGCGCTGGTAATACCACGTGTTCTTGCTACGGCAACCGTTTAACATGTTTGTTTACCACCGATGCTATAAAAATACATGTTCCAAAATTGGTGAAGAGTGTGTATGACTTTAAAAGTACAATTTGCATCAGTGGTCAGCAATTTTAGTGTCTTCATGATAATCGTCGATTATCGTCAATATAATAATAATCGCCCATGAAAGACGCCAGTAAGGGGTTGAAGTGGCGCCGTAGCTGAAATCGGTTGGATACTACTGACGATTCATTGTATAAATAAATCGTCACTGGTATAAGTTCACTGGTCATGTCAAATGATATTTACACGTCTCATCTAGGTAAATAATTATGAAAATAATATCTACTTTTAAAAACAACAGATCAGAGATCTTAAGCATTTTAATAATAGTTAAGTTGAGAAACAAAACCAGAGAAAAAGTCGTCAAACAGACACCAAATCCATAACACCGTTGAGACACCTAAACAAACCTCACTTGTTTAGGTGTCTCAACGGTAACCATGAGCCTCTTCTAAATTATTCATGAAAATTCATTAGCCATGTGTCGCCCACTGCTGATCGTAATGCTTCCCCAATAGAGTGCCAGAGTGTCAGTTGTAGGGTGCCTGAATTTATCAAAATGCAATCTTTATCAAACCTGGCTCATAAGCCACAAATTTAAGATCACATTTTGTAAATATACCACTGACAGAAGGAAACTAGAAAAAATAATTAACCTTGGTCCTAGGGATACCACTGGATCTCTAGAAGCGAGGTTTATTTTCTTATTTCTATCTGTGGATGAAAAATAGAGTAGCTATTGTAAAAGTGTTAAAAATTAAAATTAAATTGTAGATTTTAGATTGTAGTCTGTCCTAGCTTTTGGTCATATCTGATTGAATTGTAATATTAGCATTAGGCTTCCGGATTTTACCGAATATTTAGGCCATTACTGTTCTAGATTTTTGTGTTCTCTATCGCTTCTACAGTGGGAAATGCTCTGAAGAGTTATTCGAACTTGTTCCATCCTTACTTTTCCACTCTTGTACCACGCGTGCTGGATTACGGCGTGATCCACACACGGTCCAGCATTTTTTTTCCACGAACGAAAGGTTCGGTGACTTGTTTCTTTGACGCGCATCCTTTTATAGTCGTCTTCAAGCGGGGCGTGAAAAGGCATTATTGCAGGCCTTAAAGATGAGTATAGCCAGCTCAGTGATTGCTTTGCATTACTGCGCTTGTCAGCCTCATATCTGGATCTCACGACCGCTCTCCATCAGGTGAAGTGAGGTCATCTTGACGGGCACTAAAATAAATTGATTCTAGATATTCTTACCACTTGCACATATTCTCTTATGCTTGATGCCAGTCGGTTAATGTGTTATAATTAGCAAGTGTTAAGAACCTAAGACTAAAGCGCATAACTTTTCGTACCCACAGCACCGAGTCAGTCAATTTCAAGTAGCCATTAGTCATTACTCAAAGCAAAATAAACTATATACTCGTAACTTAACGTAACTCTTCATACAGGTATAAAAGTGGTCCCTTATGGACATATATCGCAATTTTCTTCGCAGTCAGACATTCGCACTATAGTGCACATGCGAGAGGCGACAGTATTCTTTTATTGTCATACTTTTTCTCCTTTACTGTAGTACTTATTATTTTACAATCTCTAACAAGCCCGAGTAGGTTCTACAAAGTTTTATTATATAAGTTGAAAGGTTGAAATCACAGCCTACCTGTGAGTGTTCCAGGAGCCTTATTACAATCCCGGTTATTCCCTGAACTGAGCGTAGCGAGCAATTTCGTAATATAATCTTTCATTTCCAGCCAGTCTGGATATAAGCGATCGTGGCGTAATGTTTCAAAATCAAAGGAAATAATGAACATCTGCAACACCTTACAACAGGTTCATCTGACCCCAAACTGAGCAGAGCTTCTAATATGCGTGTCAAACATTACTCAAATATGTATTTCCAAATACATATTTATATAAAAAAAACAATCAAGTCTACAAAAAAAATCATCAACACTAACCTACATAGGTTGCAACGTATTTTTTTGGTTCTACATCAAAATGTTTTCGAAACATAGCCCGGGTTTCTGATCACCAACCCGCATTTCGCAAGCGTGGTGATTAAGCCAATACCCATCAATTGTGGCGATGACTTGATTTCAATGAGGAGACTTGAGGCCTTTGCCAAGCAGTGGGACAGTATATTGGCTAATTACTTCACTACATCGGTGACAAACAAGCACGCGGACCAGCTGAAAATATCACAATTACCTACTATTCAAATTTAAAAGGTATAATGTTTCTGACACTATCGAAAAGCTAAGCTTGATTACCGTGTGAGCCTCTGAACTACTTCAATATGTAAACTGTCCGATAATGTATGAACATGCCAACATAGGTATTGATCACAGCTCTAATCACCCCCCACGCGTATTCGCGCCATTGTGCGGTCCTCAACAATGCGCTAGGTGTCCGTTGTAGGAGATAAATGGAATCACCATATGAGTACATTATATCCTCAAAGCGTGTTTATTATTCTCATACCTTACTTTCTTGTTTCTTTTAAAAAAAATCTTCCGTTAGATTAGATTCTCCTTGTTTCTGTACACTGAAATGCATTAAACGTTTTCACAACATAATTTACTCTCTTTGTGTCCTTATAAATAAAAACATTAGTTTATGTTCAATGGAGCTGTATTAGTACTCCACTGGTTTGAAGCCCAGCTCTTAATGTTATACTTAAAGGCCTAATAAAATTAGACAGGTGTTTAGTGAAAATAATATCCCTCAAATACAAAATAAACTAGAGTAATATCATTTATTATGCTGGTTTCAAAAAAGTGTTCCTATTATGTTCCCATAATGTCTTACCCTCATGGTAAGAAGTACAAATTATTAGTTTGATTTCAAGAATGAGACCTTAGGCCTCATTTGCGGAGACGCGGGGCGTCGCGCGTTGCGATGGGCAGCGCGGCCCGCACTGCACCTATACCTACAACGCCACATGTTTGACTTTGAATTCAATGCGGGCCGCGCCGCCTAGAAAACGTGCGACGCCCCGCGTCTCCGTGAATGAGGCCTTAGCATCCGCGTGTTCAGATCACCTTGCTTTAAAAATAGGTATTAAGAGGTAAACTCGATGATTCCCAATATTTAATAACGCATCTTACTGCTAAGTGGAGTTAATCACATAATTAACGATAATGGATTGTAATATGTGACAATGTTTCCAGCTCACATTATATCGTAAAATTTTAACGCGCCTTTTCTCGATATTGAGGTTATTACTTCGCTCGTTTGTTTCAGGTTTAATAATCCACACGAGCTTCCTGTGGTTTTTATTTATTGTTGGCTATGGCGTTCATTTAGATTTGTCGATTGCTTCGTTTTCGTTTAAAGTTTCTTCGTTATTTTTGTCTATTAGGCTACATCAGAAGATATAGCCGTCCGATCCTGCCGGCAATTTCGTTCGGCTATTTAAATAGACAAGCATTTTTAAATCTCCAAATCAAAATGTTTACTTAATGAAACAGTACAGAACATAATATATTATCAATATACAAATAAATAAATCTTGAAAATCAGAAATTTAAAATTATCCTTGCTGGTCTTCTAGAAACGAAATGTTACTACTATATAGTTGATCATTTTCTAAACGATGTGCTCTCCTAGGTTGGTAACTATTGATTAAATGATAAAAAAAGTGTTTTATATTGTTAAATCAAGTATATATTTTGTAAGAAAATTAAGTACTTAATTATAATATGTAGCTTTAGAGTTATTTGTCTAAAGGAATATTCGTATACCTTTAAGGTGAATCGGAGCGGATTGTAAAATATTTACCACCTTCAATTACCTACGATTTGTTAGGAATAAATTATCATTTCATTATAGTTAATAAGGTCATTTGTTACTAACACTATGGATTCCGGTCTGAAATAAATGATTTTTATTTTATTTATTTTATAATTTACAAACATTATCTGACTTTACCTCCGCGTCAGTTTTTTCTGGGGCCATGATACGATCTCTTAAAGCATGCTCGCATTTGGTTATCTGTCAAATAGTACCAGTCTTAGGTTAGACAGGGTTGTGTAGCGTCCCCATGGCTGTTCAACCTATTCATGGATGAATGTTTGACAGATCTGAAAGACAGTGATTATGGACTGAGAATGGATGGGTTGCTTGTTGAATGCCTTCTCTACGCTGATGACCAAGTCATACTGGCTTCGTCGGCCGACGAGTTGCGGGTAATAGTAACATTAATGAATGCGTCGTTAGAAGAGAGAGGTATGAAAAGTAAACGTAAGTAAGACAAAAACCATGGTTTTTGAAAGAGATGAGGATATGACAAAATGTGATGTTTTAATTGGAGGTGAAAAGGTGAAAGAATTTGTGTATCTGGGGACTAGGTTCACGAGGGATGGAAGGCATGAGGGTGATATTGATAGAAGAGTGAATGCAGGGAATATGTTAAATGGAGCGCTGCATGCCTTTATGAACAGCCAGAAGGTGTCAGAGAAGGCGCGACTGGCTGTTCATGCAGGGGTGTTAGTGCCGACGCTTATGTACGGAAGTGAGAGTTGGGTATAGCAAAAGAAGGATGAAAGTAGGATAAATGCAGTGGAAATGAGAGCATTGCGAAGTTTGGCAGGAGTGACATTGAGTGATAAAATAAGGAATAGCATAATAAGAGAGCGATGTGGTGTGAAAGAGGATATTGTCACAAAAATTGAGATCGGAATGCTAAGATGGTTTGGGAATATGGAAATGATGGATGAAAGGCGATTAACGAAACAAATTTACAAGGCGAGGGTGGATGGAGCTGGATGACAAGGCCAAGGCGTGCTCAGAAAAGGTCAGGTCAGGAGTACCCATAATCGACGAGCATGTATGAAAGGATTAATGAGAGTGGAAGAAGCGCAAGAGGTGTGTCAGGACCGTAGCAAGTGGAAAGATGTGGTCTCTGCCTACCGCGTTGGGAATAAGGCGTGATGGTATGTATGTATGTATGTATGTAGTACCAGTCTAAAACTTTTATTTGCAAAAGTAGCTATAAAAAGTGACATCGTAATACCCATACAAAATAAGTATTTTTAAAACTATAAGCGGTCTCGCTGCGATAGTGGCAAGATATTGTAATACGACCCCTTTACTTAGAAGACAGCAGAAAAAAGATGGCAGTGAGGTGCACGCCGTGCACGGTGTGCTCAAAGAGAGCTTTATTCAGAGTATTATATTTTGTTCACTGCTTACGATGTTGTCAATTGTTTTTGTCATTTTATTTGCCAAATGCTTGAATATTTATATACCTACTTATAATAAATAATAAGGGAAGAGCAATATGATGGATCGGTCAGATATTTCATAGTCATAGTCATAGTCTACTTCACCATTTTAATCAAATGTGGGAACTTAAGAGACCTTTGATTTGGTCATTGTATTTTTTATGTACCTATCGTCAAGAATTAAATACAAGTACAAAACGAAACTAATAGCAATCATATTTATGAAACTATAGCTTAAGTTCATTTGGGAGCTATTGTATGGTTAGCTGGAGGACCTTATTTAGTTCCATTCCTATTCACCAGAGGCACTGTACCGAAATCACATAGAGAATCAAAAAACATGTAGTTTTATCGGCTACGAGACATTCTAATAACAAAGAAGGTTAGAGTGCAAAATACTACGTTATTGTATAAAAATATACTGAAAAAAATGATGGATCTGTTCGGTGGAAGTTGGGATGCCAGCAGATTGGTTCCATTTGAAGAATTCAATATTTTATTATAATTCGTACATGTCTCGACATATCTCTGATGACTTGTTTCACATCCTTTCATTTTCAATTTTTCTTGAATAATTCAGCGACAGACGAGGGTTTTTCGATTTTATTGTGAAAATGAGTTGTCTCGTTAGAGCGTGTCATGTGGGTTTACGAGTATATTACCACAAAGGTATTCATTCGTCAGTGTATTAGACATAGCTTAGGTTGTTAGTCTAGAATGGTTGAAAAAATGGGTGAAAATAGCCCTTTTTTTGCTAACAAGTGTATTTAAAAAAAATATGCTGAATATGATGCTTAGTTCAGTCAAAACAGTCATGTTAAAAATGAGCAACAAGAGCATCTGTTGTAATCTTATATTTCCCATTGTGTATGGAAATAGGAACAATAGTTTTAGGGAAATTCTTAAAACAGGCTTAACCAAATCGTACTGATAATATACCGTGTCTACGTTAATTCCAAGAACCAATATGCAAGTAATTAAATCGTTAATGTGCTGGATATCTAGAATTTATAGCCACTGCGTGGTGCAGTGCAGGGAGCATCATATTAATATTTATCCCAGGAACCAGGTCATGCATGGTGTTTATTCTAAATACGTGGCTCCTTTATCCGGGGAATCTAGGACAAGACATACCCTCTACGAAAATGTAAGTTGGTTTTATCTGCCAGTGATATGTACCGAAAAGGATAGTAATATCGAAACGCGCAGTTCAAACACTTGACTTTATTTTGCGATCCACCTGAAAATACCAGGATTACAACGAAATTAACTGTCAGATTCCTATTTTCCGGTGTTTCACGATCTTCCTAAGATCTTCTATTCTTTCTTAGAAATTCTGGCGCCTTCTATTACTTGTTCTATACTGTGTTCACGTATAACAGGTATTTAAAAGCTGATAGTTCACATTAGTTGACCAATAATATAAGCTTATTGTGCTTTCAGTTATTCTTTCAAAAAACACGAACATTTTGATATCGAGTAGTTAGGTATACCAGTTTTTTGGAAAGAAAACACAGAGTTTGTTCAAATCCTAGGTAATTGATCTGCCAATAACCGGAGATCGGGCAAGACTTGCGGCCACTGTCTGCATCGTTGCGTAAGTTTTTTTAGTTTAGTAAATGGTTGTGTACTTAGACACATGATCCAATATATTCTTAAGCCTTTTACTAAAGCAAACAAGAATTTAGTTCTGCTGTAAAGATTGTGAGACGTTTTCATAAGCTCGCAATTATTAATACAGAGTTTAGTGACGGGATCAAAAGCGACATTTGAGAAGAAAATAATTCGTTATTTTTATGAAATGTGGAAACATAATAAGTTAAACTACAAAAAAAGTACTTCTCTTACAGGTGAATAATTTATTTTTCTGTACGCAACTGGGCCCCGACTCACGTTTTCTGTCTTTAAAAAACATACTTAGCGTTCAAAATTGATGTAGATTTTTGGTATTCTAAAAAAAATATTTTATCGTACGAATACATGAAAACTGGTTCATAACAAGATACGTTTTGGGTCCTTACTACGCATCCAAAGTTTCACGAATATTCGTAAATTTGTACCGACGTAGACACCAAGGTATCTGGCATTGTTATTGGTAATCATACATAAATGATTACTTTGTTTAATGTCGAAAGATAGGTTTATTAATTCATCATTTCATAATACCATACAGGTTACCATATGGCTACCTAAAATAATAACTCGTAAACGCAGAACAAAAATATTTGATACATTATTGTATATCTACGTTTGATTCTGATTTTTGGATTCAAACTTTATAAATACCAAGCAATGAACTGATATTTTAACAATAGAAGTTGCAGACTGGATTTTAGGAGCATCGTAAATCTAAAAGCGATACAATACGAGTGCTTCGACGAGTTCGACGCGATTCACGAACGAAAACGTAAACTAGACGATTGATTTCAGCAATTATTTTTAGAAAATACCGTTTTGCGTCTATACGTCTGCGAGCGTTATAAAGTTAAAGTACTTAGATCGCAATTCTACAACAACCACCACTATTACTAGCTCAATGTAACTGCATTTAATAAATTAACAGAACAATTAAGAAAATTAAATTTAGGAAACCCTACTCGTGGGTTCAGTTTGGTAATTAATTAACAAACTAAGCAGAGTAGGTAACTAACTTTACACTTCATTTTTAAGGGAAAAATAATTTTAGCCATCAGCAGGATTTACAAGTTCTCAAAAATTGATGCACGATTGGCGTAGTGCGCTGTAGAAAGGTTTCTCGCCTTGGAATCCGTAGTGCCCCGGGTTCAATCCCCGGTCGGGTCAATTCAGGAAACGATCTTCCTAAATTGACTCGAGTCTGGGTGTACTGAGAGACGCCCCTGGCTTAATTCCTTGTCTGGCACCTCGTAATACTAGTCGAAGTAGGGATATTTATCCCTACTTCGAGACCATGACAAGAGGTGCGTTGTCGGGCGCATATTTATATTTATAATTGAAACTTGACAGAAGTTAAGAGTTAGGTGATCTTGGTGTTAAATGTTACAAATCTGGCATCTGTTACGCTTAGTCTATATGTATATAATTCTCTAGCGTCAGATGATCTTTAAAATTTTCACGTCAATTGGCCTAGATTTTTTACACCATGCTATACCGACGATATGAATATAATCCGATTTCAGTGAAATGTTAAGTTGGTTTTGCGTATTTTCCGTGTCTTTCTTTTATAAAGTAGCTGATTTTATAGGTTTTCCTAAACAAGTTCTGGTTGTATTACATTACCTACTGCCATCGTATACGCAACTTGAAAATGATATACTTTTGTAAGGCTTCTCCTTGCTATGGAAATGAAACAGGTTGACATTACTACAATAGGAATCAGAATCAGATAATGTATTGCTTATAAACTGTGTCAGTACAAAAGCAGGGATGACATTGCATAGGTGAACGTTACAACAGTTTACCCATATCGGGTATGCAATAATGAAACATAAAAAACTAATAAAACTAATGTTTCGCATTAAAATATTCATTTAAATTATAAAAAACATTTTTATTAACCATTTTTTTAAGTTTAATTTAAATTAATTAGGATTAATGTCAACGAATGATTCATGGTAAATGATTGAATCTTAATTCACAAAGACTTGGAAGCTGTGCTGATTAGCAGCAGATTACCGATAAGTCCCTTATTTTTAGGTACTGTTTGTTGGTTGATTTAAGTTTACAGTTAAAAGTTGTTACCTCCGAATTTAGCCGAGTGAATAAATTACTAACTAAATTAAAATTAAAGTTTTAATAAGCCTCCCTAAGCAATGTTTTGGCAACAGGTCTGCACCAAGTTAGTACTTTATATGAAGTGTGATGGATTAATCACCCTGTATACCATAGTTTTTTAATAATAATATACTTATACTACTATACTAATATACCTTATTGTACAACAAACCATAACATTAACATTACATAGTCTTAGGTTGAATAATGTAGGCGGTCTTGTAATCGAGTTTTATTTGATGCACTTTTCACTTGAATTTTACACACTTGTGACACTTTGAATGAAAATTAAAGTATGATGCCGTTGAAGTAACTCTTTTAAATTTACATATTAATTAGTTGAAAATATAGTTAAGTTTTTAGAAAAAAATTGGATTAAAATTTTTTTGTAACTTTTTTTCAAACATTCTCTCAAATCAAAGTTCAGGGAAAAAACAGCATTTCTAACTTTTTTAATTTCATGATTATTTTTTAGAGTTGTGATAATCGTTATGAATGTGAAATTCTTCAGAATCATCTTGCGTCATTATTCATCTAATAATATAAAAAACAGGCATTTATCAACAACAGATCGCGTTACAGTGACCGAAAAAGTGAATCAACCCAGAAATTTTCAAAAATTCGTAAAAAAATTCATAAATAAATACAAAACTACAAAAAATCGGGTAACATACATGGAGCATTTTCGGATACCTGTGAGTGTGAGAAAGCTAAAAAAATATTGACGTGTATGTTTGGACCACCCTGTATTCACACATGAAGTTATTTTATGCATTCATATAATACTCAATAAACGTAGTAGTTAAATATGTGTAAACATACACAAAATTATAATCAACGGTAAAACAGATTTATTCAGGGTCGGTTTATCTAAGCATCAGAGTAGATTAGTAGAGATATTTAAGAGTTAAGTACAGTGCGTGGAAATAAGTTTTCAGTCGGGATTTGAAATTGGTAAGGATTTAGAATGCCTGATAAGTAAAGGTAGTTAATTCCACAAGCAACAACACAGAACAACACAATTGGATTTTATAGATCCCAGTGAAATTATTGACACTAAAAATTCAAATCTATCTTAATTCACTAAATTCACTGAGTATTTACCGGCCAGTGAACTTTAGCCTCTTTTCAAGAATTCTCATAAAGTTTTATTTGGTCAGTTCGTTGGTCCATCAATCTTTCGGATAATCAAAGGAACAGTTGTCGTGGATGGAGTATTGAATTGGACGTCTAATAAAATGCCTAACGGCCAGAAGGTTTAATTGTGATTGATTATAAGACCATCAGACGACCTACTTATTGATTACCTAGGGGTGTAATGGTAATCATTTGAATAATTTGTGTCCTTAAAAACGTAGTCTTAAGTGAAAGTCTACTGGCAATAAGTGGTTGTGTTAGGCTGAGTAGTACTTAATCAACTGAGATTCATAATAATACAGTTCTTTCAAAACAAATTTTAACACGTTCGCTGCCAAACTACGCACCGGTGCGTTTAACAATCGATTTTCCTATTGTCTTTTTTATTCAGCAGTGAATGGGAACCCCTTATAATGGGGTTCGATAATCATTACGTAAGACTAATAAATTTGAAACAAAAAATTTTTTTTTTTCCTTTAATTACAAACATTTAACACATAACATACCATCACGACTTTATCCCAAACGGGGTAGTCAGAGGCCATTGACTGTTGCCGTTATGGTGAACGGACACTCAGAAGCCCACTTTTCACCAATGGTATGTTTCAAGTGGTTCTAATAATTACGGCATTAAAACCAATATTATAAATATTAACGAATATATTTTCACAATTTCTCAATAAAACATAACTTTACTCCATTGATGTCATCACAGAACCCCTGTCAACTTTAAAATCTAAATTAAAAAACCAAAAAATATTCACAAAGAGTTATGTAGACAAAGAGTCAGCAACAATACAATTAGGTATTATCAATTTAATTTTCATATCATATAAACATTTAAAGATTCATAATAAGAAAATACAAGAAGGTTAGGTGAAAAAAGCGATTGCAACGCCACGATAAATAAATAAATAATTATGCGCCAGACAACACACCTCTTGTAATGGTCTCGAAGTAGGGATTAATATCCCTGTGTTACGAGGTACCACACAAGGAAATCAGCCAGGGGCGTCTCCCAGCACACCCAGACCCGAGTCAATTACGAAAAGATCGTTTCCTGAATTGACCCGACCGGGAATCGAACCCGGGACACTAAGGAAATCGAGGCGAGAAACCGTGCTACAGCGCACTACGCCAATCGTGTCGTCAGAGATAAACTTACGATCAATCCAAATAAACCGAAAGTTCTGGAGATGCCAGCTTAAAACTTGAGTCGTGTTCCGCTTAAAACAAGAGCAAGCAAAACTTTTGTTTGTCTCCGGTTCACCTTCTATCAATTTAACGTGTTTACCGAGAAAAAGCAAAATCTAACAAACTACAGTTTCAGTCGCAATCGACTTACATTTGTTCTATATTGACACTTGAAACCCAGCGTCACGGAATACTGAAAGTACAGTTACGAAAAAATGCCCGCACCAAAACAAATGATGTTACAAAAAATTGCTCATTTCATATTTTTTCCGTTTATCACGTACATACCCACTACTTAACTGCTGTAAATGAGTTGAATCGCAGGCCGTGTTAGAAATGTAAAAAAATTAAAAAATAAGAGGAAAATCCGTCCGAATGTTGTTTAAATGCGTAGTTTTCGCGAAGACATCATTAAAAATAGCACAAATTGTGTTTGATCTGAGTCTGATAAGTACCTTTGTCGTTTTTTTTTATATTGCCCGTCAAGATGACCTCACTCCACCTGATGGAAAGCGGTCGCGAGGTCCAGATATGAGGTTGACAAGCCCAGTCATTCAAACGAATCACTGGGCTGGCCATCCTCACCGTGAAGGCCTGCATGAATGCCTTTTCACGCCCCGCTTGAAGAACCCGGAACTATACGAGGAAGGAAACACATGTGCTGGAAGAGCGTTCCACGTCTGGATGGTACGACAAAGAAACGAGTCACCGAACCTTTTAGTTCGGGCTAACAAATGTTGAATTGTGTGTGGCTGACGCCGTAGTCCAGCACGCGTGGTACGGGAGTGGAAAGGTGAGGGTGGGATAAGCTGGAAAAACTCGTCAGAGCATTCCCCACTGTAGAAGCGATAGAGAACACTTAGCCTGGCAATGTCTCTACGCAATTAGAGAGGCTCAAGGGTCAAAGTTGCCTCTGGGTTTCCAATAATACGGATAGCACGCCACTGCAACCTGTCAAGAGCTTCGAGTAGGTACTTGGCGGAACCGCCCCAGAGATGATAATAGTATTCCACACACGAGCGAACTTGTGTCTTTTACAAGAGACAGAGCTGCTCAGGCGTGAAGAATCGGCTCACTCTGTTCAGGACTCCAAGTTTACGGGATTCAGTTCTAATGACGCTCTCAATGTAGTCCCGCTGGTTTAGGTTGCTACGAACATCCATGCTAAGGATGTTTAGGCTATCTTTAATCGGTAGCAGGGTGCTCTGAAGAGTGGGATGGGAAAGGAACGGCGACGCCTTTGCTGTGAATGCACACACCTGCGTTTTCTTGGCATTGAACTCGACAAGATTGCATGCACCCCATTCTGAAATGTGGTCCAACACGCCGTCAAGCTCAACAAGAAGATTTCGCCTCTTCTCCTCGATATCAGTCTGATTTGCCCCAGGTCGCTCGAAATAACGCGCGTGGACCGTGCTATCATCCATAGAAATGAATATTACCAAGAGATAACGTGTCATTGATATGCAGAAGAAACAATGTCGGCGACAAGGCGGAACCCTGCGGCACTCCGGCATTAATCTGAAGAAAGCGAGATTTTCGATACATACACATGCCATACACGGTCGAAAGCTTTGGCAATGTCTAGGCTGACGGCCAAAGATTCCCCTATACTTGTCCATAGCCTCCCACTAGATGTGTGTTACGTACGCTAGAAGATCACCCGTAGACCGTTTTGGTCGGAAGCCGTACTCACGGTAGTTTCTGGTTTTGCATGAAACAAGTGAAATTTTTACTTTGGGACCAGGCACGCAATTTACTCAATTTGGCTATAGAGAAACAATGTATAATTCTAAAATTGTGGCCTTCTTTTAAGGCTTCAGTCTTAAATAAATAGGCATATCATACAAATGAACGAATACAAAACACATAATTCGAGTAATGCCTTGGTCACTGAAATTTAGGTTCTGATTTTAGACAACTATGCAGTCTGAAGCACGACACATTATCAAACTAATAATGTAGCTACTAATTTATTGAATGTGAATATTAGTTTGTAATAAGATACCCTATTTTCGATCACAATATACGTTGTCGATTCTGTATTGACATAATCAGTAGCAAGACTTTTTTGTGTTTGGCGTCTGTAGCGCGGATCAAAACGCAGTACTTACTCGCAAAATGGATTGGGTCTCGCAATAATATTGCTTTAAACTTATTTCTGCAGCAACAAACGGTAAACCTCTAGGTATGTCGTCTAGACTAACATCGTTGCTACTGAGAGCGTTATTAGCTTTTTTAACCATCATCTGAAAAATACCTGATGTTTAGCAACACGTTCACTTCTAAATTTTCATGTGTTGCCTGCAATGAAAATATAAGAGCAAAAGATCCTTTAACTGATAGTTAACAACGAATACAGTACAGTACAGTTTTCTAATAAATTAGAAAAAAGCTATAATTGTATTACGAGAAGACAGATCGAGGGATTTTCAAACAGAGATAATTTTTCGGAACTTGCCACATATTTAGACCCAGAGACGTGAACGGTAACTACGATATGCCCGAATTTTAATTAGAATTTTTCTTTTTTTGTTATCTTTCTATATGAAAACAAGCATTGCTAAATACTTAAATCAAAGTAGGTACTAATTTTATCTTGACTGAAAGTTAAAAGTAGTTGTAAAATAGGTATTTCTTTCGGATGTTTTATTTCAGAACTGGTAACACAGATTCATTTATATTATTTAGTCGATTTTGGTTACTGAAGTACGATTAAATATTATAAAAATACTTTTGCAGGTCCATTTAACTATAGTTAACATCTCGACTTTCACTTTATAAATAATTCAAGTTTCACAATAAGACTCATTTCTCGGAAAACGGTCATTTTGTGTTTTATTACAAATGCATGAGGGTCCTCAAAGGCTTTTTGAGTTAATTACTAAAAGCATTGAGATGGCCTGCACCGCACGCAAATTAATTAATTAACTACGAGTAAAGCGGTAACGAGCTACGATGTGGTACATACGTATTTACATAATATTTTTAATTGCATTGTAAACATGTGGACTAAGTACATTGTCTGAATGAATGAATTTAATTACTATTATACTAAAATGATGTTTTTGCGTTTAATAATTTATTACCTAGGTAAGCACTATGGTAGATGTATGGTATGATTTTAAACCATAATGTTAGTACTCTACAGATTTTGATGTATATACTTCCCTGCCGAGAATCAAATATTTTAAATCAATTAAAAGTAAAGTAATTAGGCCTTACACTATCCCACTGGTAGGCAAAGATCGCAATCATTGAAATCAAGTCATTGCTACAAAAAAATAATGGAATCGAGTAAAGGTTTCTAAAATTTTTCTGACGTTTTAGAAGTCTACCTCTTAAGGTTAGCTTTGGTTGGGTTAGTTTCCCCCCCATGAGCCTTCGCCTTGTCGTGGCGGGGGGGCTTAGTACTGGTGGTAGGTGGAACCACCGGGAAGCTAAGAGGGCTCAGGCATGGCAGTGCGGTGGACTTCCCACCCACCCATTGCCTGCCGCTGGGCGTGGTGGTGGTATGGTGCTACCACTGCCCGCCCAAAGGGGCGCCCACGGGCGCAGCGCCTTAGGGCGCGAGGTGGGAGCCGCGGTGCACAACCGTTTGGAGGGGGTCAGTGATCCGCGGCTGGCCCCCCCTGTGCACTGCGGCTCGGCGGGGCCGCACCGCCAGATGTGGCAGCGGATCCACCTTTTAGGTGGATCGTGGTTGCGGACCTAGTAGGGTCCGCGTACGGTGGGAGCCAGCGGGCTTGAGTACGGGGGTGCTTTTGCCCGCAATGCACGGCTTTCACCCCGACGGCGGAAGTACTTGCGTGCTCCAGATACTTCCGTGGCCGCCCCCCTTCATTGGGGGGTCGGCTGGAGGGGGCCCCAATACGGGGAAACACTGGCGGCGGGGCGTTGTGAAACCTTTTAGGGACCCCGCCTCGCCGCTGAAGTGTTGAGGTCGAGTACCGTGGGGTTTTAGTCGGTAGAAGTCCGACATAACCTCGTCGTTCCCCCGAGCGACGAGGTATCCATGAGGATTTCCCCACGCTAATAAAAAAAAAAAAATGGTTGGGTTAGTTTCAGATACTCAAACTCAAACTCAAATAACTTTATTCAAATAGACTGTATCAGTACTTTCAAATCGTCAAATTTACAGCAAAATATACTAAATAATAGACATACGAGTAAATACCATAATAATATGGATATGTAAATAAACAGTATACAGACATAATGCGACTCTACCACCGCGTCGGAGTTGTTTCTTACTGAGAAGACCCGGCGAGAAACTCAGCAGTTACTCTTTTAAACTTGTTTTGGGTTTACAACAGGCGTTAGTAAAGTACAAGCAGTGTGTCATTTTGATACAAATAAACCTAAAAGAATATAAAACAAAGAAAAAAAAACAACCATAAAAGAATATAATAACAAGAATTAATTTAAACAATCCAAAAACAAAAATTTTTAGTCAGTACATACATACTAGGTACCTATTAACTCTCACAATAAAACATCTGTTACAATAGAGATATTTAATCCCGCATCGAGCAGAGCGCTTATACCCAGGCATTTTTATCTATAAGGTAGTCTTTTGTAGTATAATAGCCCTTTTTAATAAAGCCGTTTTGATGTGATTTTTGAATCTATGTAAAGGTAACTCACAAATTGTTTTTGGAATTTTGTTGTAATAATGTATACCTTAAGGATCCTAAAACTTTTTGTAACCTAAAGAGTGATCCCCATAAAGGATCCTAAAACTTTTTCTAACCTAAAGAGTGGAAGTGCAATTTTATCCTTATTCCTAGTATTTCTGCAATGTATGTCACTGTGTTTAGCATAGAGACCAATATTTTTTCTCACCAAAACAATGCAATTGTAAATGTATTGTGACGCTACAGTGAGGATACCAATTTCCTTAAAAATCTCCCTAAGTGAAGCCCGTGCACGAAGCTTATAGATGGATCTGATAGCTCGCTTCTGGAGGATAAAGATGGTTTGTATATCCGCCGCTTGACCCCAAAGTACAATGCCGTAAGACATTACACTATGGAAATAACTAAAATAAACTGAACGAGCAGTATCAACATCTGTTAATAACCTAATTTTTCTCACTGCAAATGCAGCCGAACTAAGTCTGCCTGAGAGAGCTGTTATATGAGGGTTCCATTGCAGTTTTGAATCTAGTGTGATTCCAAGAAAAACTGTTGTATCTACAAGCTTCATAGTATTACCATCAATTTTTAGACTAATGGGGTTATCTTTAACATTAGGCAACTTAAAATTAATACATTTAGTCTTTTTTGCATTAAGCTGTAGATTATTTACTGTGAACCATTGTAAAACCTTTGAAAGTGCGTCATTAACATCATCAAAAAGGTTTTTATTTCTGTCAGTTTTAAAAACTAAAGATGTATCGTCTGCAAACAATACAACATCACAAATATCTTTTAAGTAAAAAGGTAAATCATTTATATATATCAGAAATAGTAATGGACCTAGAATGGATCCTTGAGGGACCCCCATTTTAACTTGTGATCCTGTAGAGAGTACACTGTTAACATCAACTTTTTGAGTTCTTAAACTAAGGTACGAAATTACCAAATCTAAAGCATTATCCCTAACCCCGTAAATAGATAATCTTCGTGTGAGATGTGTTGCGATTTATTCATTAATTAGTTTGTTTGAGGGTTACTATTTTTGATTGTTTTGCATGCGTTGAGCAGTAATTTTATCCAATAGACCAACCTCAAAAGATCTTTATCTAAGACAAATTATCTACATACAACCGATAGACAACATGCTACAAAAATCAAAACCGAACGTTTACATGATTTGCATCCATTTGAATTTAGGAGTCAAGTCGGCGACACTATTTGCTGTGATTTATCTATATCCATCGCATTTTCGTATTTGCACGATCGGTATAAGTGGATAATCCCTCATGATGCACTATTGATACTTGTGAGATCCTCGTAAACTTTATTCCCTCACTGAAAATCACGAGTCGCGTGATGCCTTGATATATTCAGCATTCTAATATACTGAGAAGACACTTTCATTTTGGATAGTAAAATTTATCGATCACTTATATCTGCTTATAGCTGGAGATTTGTTGCAATATATTTGGTATTGATGCGATTTGAAATTTTACATTGGTAAATCGCGTAAAAAACCTAACGGACAGTATAACAATTCATTGACAATTTGGATTCGTGAGGCTCTGTAACCTAGCACAAGATATCGTTATGCTAGGCATTCTGGCAAAAGTAAGGTACAATTCAGGAAACGATCTTTTCTGAATTGACTCGGGTCTGGGTGTGCTGGGAGACGACCCTGGCTTATTTCCTTGTGTGGTACCTCGTAACATAGGGATATTAATCCCTACTTCGAGACCATTACAAGAGGTGTGTTGTCTGCCGCATATTTATATTTATATATTTAATTTAGTTAAAAAAAAGCCAATATTAGTGTGAATCTGTTTTACTCGTATCCAGGCCATTCTTCTCTATAATTTACAGCTGCTACCGCGATATAGGCGCTCACCTATGACATGTCAAACCTAATACATTTTTTTACGCGAACGATAACGTAAATTCAAAGTGGCAACTCGTGGTAGACGTACTGCACAAACATGCTAAGTTTATTTTGAGATGGATATTATCTTGTTGCTTATTACGTTTTGTCGAGTGTTTTTAAAGTAGAAGGCCTGATGAACACAAAATGAAGCTGTGTAATGTTTACCTGTACTTACCTAAGTCCGGATAATGGTGATACAAGCGTCGAGCTTAGTGCAGTAGTTATTGATAAATTATCCATTTATACAAGGTTACTTTATGAACACCATCCAAAATTTTCCCAGACATTAGGCATCAATGGAAATCAGCATTTTTTAAAAAAGGGTAGGTCTTTCTAACTTTTTCATTATTATATTTTTTTCAAACAGATTATTCGTGCCGCGCGGTTACTTAGTCAATATTAAATTTCAACTTCTGAATAAAGCGTGGGCGGACAGTTGAAGAGGCTGCAAGCCTGCCGCCCCACTCACGTCACGCAGTATCAACGAAGCTAGTGATTTTTTTATACCTTTGAGTAGTT
The DNA here is from genome assembly GCA_947369235.1 of Udea olivalis. Classification (NCBI taxonomy): domain Eukaryota; kingdom Metazoa; phylum Arthropoda; class Insecta; order Lepidoptera; family Crambidae; genus Udea; species Udea olivalis. Next base: position 10,057,802 of record OX376352.1, on the reverse strand, counting down.
ATAATAACATTAATAACTCAACATTAAAATGTTGAAGTACTGAAGGTTGTCAAAACATTTTCCCCATAGATCCTCATATTTCAATTTGGATGGTGTTTATACAGTAGCCCTGTATATTCACGCTGGTAAACAAATAAATGTTTGTTTATGTTAAGATGAATTTACCTATATTTTTGGTATACCAAAACCGTTGCCCTTTTCCGAATTAGTCAATTAGTACAAAGAGTAGTTGCTGCTATGAAACCAAAATACTTTGCTAACTGCGCAAAGTTGCAAAAGTATTAGTGAAAGAAAATACAAATATCTGACGACTTGGGTAGGTTCAGACTACAGATCTCCACGTTGTGACCTGGCGGGCACATTAGAACCACTTGCCGTCACTATTGCAGCGCGCGATGCTACACACAGCTGGGCACAATGAAATACAATATTATTAGGACATATTTATGTCGGAATTACTAAGCAAAGCCTGTTTCTATGGAAGTTAGTGCCTCATATACAAAATGTCGGGAAACTCTTTAAAGACGGGCGTTTACCACAGACAGTAAACACTTAAACTCAAATATCTTTATTTAAATAGACTTAATCAGTACTTTTAAATAGTCAAAAAATATACTAAATAATATGAATATATAAATAAACAGTATACAAACTTAATGGGACTCTACCAGTTTTAATTCTTACTGAGAAGACCCAGCGAGAACCTCAGTAGTTACTCTTTTAAACTTGTTGTGGTTTTACAATGCGAGTTAGTTAGTAGAGTACAATTTGTTTGTTGAGAAAAAAAAACTGCTTAAATTCTAACATTAATAAATAAACAGAACAACCTAACAAGTACAGCAAAGCTACAGAATTTAGAACAAAAAGCTGTACCGAGTCATTTATACAATTCCAAAGATAAAAATTGTTAGTCATTAATACACTTAAGGCCGGTATTCTATTAAGTATTAAAAGAAGTAACTGATCCCTTTAATCCCAGACTTTTTTTATCTAAAAGGTAATCATTGGTAGTTTAGTACCCCTTTTTTAATAAAACAGATTTAATGGGGTTTTTGAATCTGTGCAGCGGTAACATACAAATTGCCTGAGGAACTTTGTTGTAGTAGTGTACACCTTGCCCCATAAAGGATCCCAAAACTTTTTGTAATCTAAACAATGGAAGCGCAATTTTATCCTTATTCCTAGTATTTTTGGCGTGTACATCGCAGTGTTTTGTGAAAAGACTGACTCAGTATTACTTGAGCCTGGGAGCGAGCGGGGGCGTAGTTTAAATGACTAGGGTGGCAGAGCATTCTAAGCTAATTATCGGATTATATACTTGTATGTGATATCAGTCATAGCAACAACATTATGGTGTTTTCAAAATAACTGTGCCAACCGTTGTTTCATCAACCAACCAGAAGAAAAATTAATAACCCAATGCCATTGAAAAGGGCACACTTTTGCCTTAGTTAAAATGGATTTAACCACAGATTAGGTAATAGTTACTAGGTAACAGATAAATCACATCCATAGAAAAAAAACAATTTTCTTAATCCTAAATGCGTGCTGTCATGTGACAGACATATATTGTCGACCGACTTGGTGTAATGGTTAAGAAATTGGCTACTACACCAGAGGTCGCGGGTTCGATCCCCGCACAGTACAAACATTTGTGTGCATGAACATGTCTGTTTGTACTGGTCTGGGTGTCTCCTATGTATAATAAATATGTATTTACAAAAGAAAATGTATTTAAGTATGTTTATCCGTTGTCTAGTATCCCATAACACAAGCTTTAATTAGCTTACTTTGGGGCTAGATGGCGCTGTGTGGAATAATGTCCAGGGATATTTATTATTTATTATATTGCCGGGGCCACCTGTTTGAATATATATATCAGAAGTCAGTACTAGCAGTACGGTAACGCGTTAGTTCAACCGCAAAATTCGCGTACAAATGCTCTACGCACGCGTTTCGCATTTGCCGGCTCGTGACCGGGCGACTCGGGTCGCAACATTCCCGCCTTTCCGCGAACTCGGATTCTTTAGTAAAGAATAAGTACCTAGCTCCATACTTCGCACTAAAATTTAGTAACCAAATAGGCGATACCAAAATATGAAGTATTAATAAAACATTTTTACTATTTAGAAATGTGTAACCAGCTTGGGTTTAAAGTATTAAGTGGGTCACGAAGGGCAGTGTGAAAATTACCGGCCCATGGCAGAACAATGTTTGGGAAAAACTGCTCTACGGGGCTGTTGACAATCAACTGCCAAATGAGTCATGGAAAACGGACATTTTTGATCTTTTCGACTGTATAGCTTGCATCATCCATTGTGAAACATCATTGCGAAACCTATTTAAAGTGTCTTCTTGAATATATGCACCGTATAGACATTCATTTATTTATTTATTCTTTATTGTACATTTATAAAAATAGGTACAATTGGCGGACTTAATGCCTTGAGGCATTCTCTACCAGTCAACCAAGCAAGGTTTAACAGAAAACATACGAATTTGGGCTGTGCAACGTATGGAAATTGGTGCAAGAAAATACAAACAACAAATTTGTTACTTACTTAACTAAAACTTAAAAACCAACTAATACTCAAACTAACAAACACCTTATACAATTTGTAAACTAAAATAAACCATATACAGATCATAATATACTACATAAATACATATATGACATCTTGAAATGTTTGTTAAACCAACAATGAAAAGTGCTTAAGATGCATTTTCTAAACCATAACTTAGAACAATTTGTTGGCTTATCTCTGTGGCTGCGAACTCCGGAACATCTAGTATGTGAACGCTTTAATTACTTGGCTCTTGTCGATAACTGACCGGGTCGTCGGTATAATAGTTCCCTTGGCTATTGCATTTACCATATCATTGGAATATGTTTGTTTATCTATTTTGTTTGTTGGGGAATGAAAAGGAATTTCAACGGTGCATCTGTGCAGTTATTTTGATCGCAACACAATAGCAGCGATAAGTTTTGTAATATTTTGCCCTATTGTTTTCTATTGTTTCTATCTTTAGTACTTCACCTACTTCTTCTTTTGCTGTCATAAATCTTCTTATTGTAATCACTAACATCAGTCTACTTCAACAGAGCTAATTCGACAAGGTAAGTACTAAAGTGTTGAACGACTTTTGTTGCTGACTGTGCCAACTGCATAATAAATAATTAGGAAAAGTTTCTAAAATAATCATCTAACGAATATCTGTAAGGGCTAAGAAATGCGGCACGCCGTGAAAATTTTCGATATGGATAGACGCAAAAAAAGTGTGAGATAATTCAACGGTGCGCGTCTTGCTCTGCAAGTGTACTCAAAGGAGAATGAATACATATGAATTGAAACCCTTACGCCCGAATCCAGAAACGTCAAATGTATACCTGTCCCTTTCATATCTACTGACATGCGACAGGACAGCATAAATATTTGAAGACCGCTCAAACCTTGATTGACGTTTCTGGATTCGGGCGCCAGTGTCGTTGTCTGTGTTTCTTGTATCTATTGCCTAAAATAGTCGTTCATAGAATGTGAATAAATTGCTTTTCAACCGACTTCAAAAAAAAGAGGAGGTTCTCAATTCGACTGTATGCTTTTTTTATGTTTGTTACCTCATAACTTTCGACTGGGTGAACCGATTTTGATCATTTTTTTTTATTTGAAAGCTGGTGCTTCCCGAATGGTCCCATAATTTGGTTTAGTTCTGACAGTGGCATCCATGAGAAAACCATATAGGTCTTAAATCTAGATAGACAAAATGCGCGACAAATGGACGAATAACTCAATATTACGCCAAACGGATTTTGATAATTCTTTATTTATTTGAAAGCTGATGGTGCCCGTGTGGTCCCATTTTAATTTGGTCCAGTTCTGACAGTGGCATCCATGGGGATTTCCCATTTGGCTGACACAGACTCCAACAATAACAATAATTGTACCTGCATCATATTATCGTATAAGTTTTAGAAGAATACGCAATCATTTCTTTACTTTTTAGTGCTTTGTTTTGGAATAGTTTTTTTTCAAGTTGGTTTTTTTTTGTTAAATTTTTTTAGTCAACCTATTTGACATATTGCTTAAAAGAGTTGTTCATGAAATGTGTATAAATCGCTTTTAATACAAATTAGGGTACTCGTTAGTAAGAAACCTAAAGCTTAGCATCTTAAGTTGAGATTAAATCTACCATTGAATTAAATAGAGCACTTGCTAAATCCCTGTAAGCGTTATAGTAACCTTATTCAGCTAATGTGCTGACTAGTACAGACGTACATACCCACAGAAGGATTTTATGCAAAGTTAATTAAGTGCAATGAATGTTACGCGAGAAGCAGAACGAGTTCTATTTACCAAAGAAATATCCCACTGAAGAAAAAACCAGCAGTGTTGTTTGTATTCTTTTTATTGTAAGTTATAAAGAATCTGTATAAGAGCGGTTGCAGGCTAAGATGTAACATGCACGTATAAGCTCGTTTTTGGAAGCGCATGTACGTACAGGCACATCTTTTGCCACACGCGACCGTATTCGCGCAATAAAAACACTTGCCTGAAACCGCTCTTAGTGCCGAGCAGGGCAAGAATGAATTAGTACCTACTAAGTGTTACAGGAAATACTATGGAAGGATAATATTTATTAATTATTATCGAAAATAGTTTCATTATATCAAGGTACTGACGGTGAAAGACTGTTACCATTTTGAACTCATGATCCAAAATTTCAAGCGCTTAATTTACGACCTTCGGAAAAAAATACTGTTCAATACATGCAAAACATTCCAATCTATCGTATTGATACATAATGAAACACATATGTAAATTAAATCTTTTTTCTTCTATAAAATGTTCAATCTCACCACCTCGATTTACGAAAAAGCCTAATCGTGTCAACTTCAAGTAGCTAAATCTTTGATTAAAGCTTACTATAGTTGCAGAAAGAAAAGACCAAAACGTTTGGAAATACCGCCGCAGCAAGATCATACCATATTTCGGATGTACGCAGGAGATATTGACGCGAAAAACGCACGGTTGTTGAGCGCCAGCTATCAAGGTGATGAGCATGGAATTTCGACTTATGGCGTGTCGGGCTATGATGAAATTCAGCGGCGGGTATAAGGTTATGCAATTCGTCGTTCTACGTTTTCTACCGTCTATACAATAGGTTATGCAGCACTCCCAATTGTATAGACAGTAGAAAATGCAGGGAAATGCAACGTCTCTCCGTAGGGCCAAAGGATCTAAGCGATCGGAAATCACAGGGTCGTCGACAATTCCAGTGGGTGCGGTGCTGCGGCTCTCCACTGTACCTATGTGGGCAAGAGGATGGAGAAGATACCGGGGTGGTCCAGACCAGGGATGGCAGCGGCACTCCATGTGGGGCCCTACTTGTGGCATGTAAAGTAGAAGGCGCTAAGACGGCAAGAAATACTGCTTCGCTTTGTTTAGCACACCAGTTTTTCTGAAGTCAATTTGGCTCTACCCTCCAGATGACTGCGGAACTGTACAGCATTCGAAATGTCAACGCCAATTTACTTCACAATAGTTTCTTACCAATATTATGAGTTCGTTCATTTATAGGTACCTACGAGTACATTTAAGTTTCATTGAAGAGTAGAACATTTTTATTTGGAATGGGAGTAATGCCTCTTGAATCTGGGATTTCATAATAATCCTCATAAACATTTACTGATTTTCAACGTCCAAAATCGTTTACATTTTCCATATGACTGATTGCAGACATGAGTGTGTGCCTTCCACACCTTACCGTTCACTCCAAACCAAAATTATGCAAAAATTGTATCCAGTAGCAGTCATAATTAATAAATATGAGACTACATTACATATTTAATTTCCTCAATGTAGGATTATCCATCTGTAAATTACTTAAATAAACCACACTTTTACGATCAATTTTGGCTTGAGAGTATTGCGTAGATGATCATATTATAAATTATTTCATGATAAGCACATTGCACAGAGACAGTAATGATAAAAATCCACATTTTACACAGGACAACGTAAGTATCAAATTTCAGAAACAAGTAATTATTTCATACAAAATTAGTAATCTTTTAGTACAAAAGGCGTTTTTAGATATTAACTTTCTGTATAGTCTTAAAAAAACTAAGGAATATCTCAAGAAATGATTTAGTGGATTCCGCAGATAAGGCAGACGGAAATGAGTTTAAAATAATTAAACGTCCTTCAGAGTTGGTACTTTTCACTCACTTTAAACGAAATTCCTAATAAATTGTATTTTTATAAACCTCGTTAAGCACGTACAATGGGGCTACGTTGAAAAAATGGTATCGCGCATACTAAGTGGCGTAATTCAGAGCAATATGAAGCCATTCCAAGCATAGATATTTGGGCTAAAAATAAATGTAATTGTTATAGTTAACGTCGAATAGACACGCTTTGAACGGCGATATCAAAGCATTTTAAAACAGAGACGACCTTTAAATGAGCTTTGAAAAATGAAAAAAAAATGAAATGAAAAAATTGTTTATTATTGATAATAAGTAGGTTCTAAGGTAGGTAAATTAAGGTTGACTTCTCCTTTTAAGTGTACAAACACCTGTGACAGGAGGAGCCGCTCTCCCATAGCAGAATACAATTTTCCTATTGCTAATACATTACTTAATTTTAAATTATTTAGTTTAATTTACATTATTGAAAGTAGTTAAGCATGTAATAAAAAGAAGAAGTGGAAGCGTGTGGTGTACGTGTGTATATATATGTGTGTGTGTGTGTGTGTGTGTGTGTGTGTGTATTGAGTGTGTGTGTGCAGATTAGAAATCAATAAACCATAGCTCTTGTACAAAACCCTACTACTCTATAATATGTACTTTAACATTTTCTGTTTCGTCATAATTTAAGTATTTTAGCCAGTCTGTCAACAGTTTTTTGCATTCGAAGCTAGATTTCGTATAAAGTTTAAGAATTTTACTAACAGAATTATGAAGATAAGATGACTGATGTGTATATTGGTGTCTAGCAAAGTAGGTCTTACATTTTCGGGTTTCGGCTACAATATCATTACGTCTTCTTGATAGCACAGTGCTATCAACTGGGAGAACTTTATGTTTTGCTATTACAGTGTGCAGGATATATAATTGCCTTTCGTCGATGAATTACGATACAAAGATGTTATCCAAGGTCACTCGTTTTTTTTTTCTGATACTCTGATATTTTTTAAGGGTACAATACCTGTTTCAATCATAAGATGAGGTTCAAAGTTTGAAAATACAATTGAATTGGACATCTGAATGATGAAAATTTTGAGCATTAATTTATCAATGCACTTCTACACAAAGATAGAAACGGCGATAAATCCCTCTTTTTCTAGTTTCTTTCTTTATTCAAAGCTAATGTTGACCAATCCTTAACCATCCATCCATTTCATCTCGCCACCTTCTTTGCGGCCTCTCGCGCAGCCGTTGCCTGTCGGGAATCCTTCTGTTGTGCATCCAGTATGTCTCGCGACCATCTTCTAGGTCTTCGTTGGCCATCCGGCATGCAGAAGACGTGCCCAGCCTAGTTCTTCTTAAGTTTTGCATCTTTGCTAAATTAATTGAATTATATTACCTTAACCATAGCAATAGACACCTTATATTCTTGTTATATATTTAACAAACACCCTGTTTGCTAAATATACGGGGGTATGTAAATATGTACAGAGGCGTTCACATCAACCTTTAGGGTTCGTTTCCACCAGAGATGTGCGAGGATGAGTTGCGAGGAATGCGTGTGTTTAAGAACCAATAGATTCGCGAAGCTAGGTGAATGAAACAATTCTATCGGTTCTCAACAAACACATTCCTCGCAACGAATCTTCGCACATCTCTATTTTTTTTAATTTAAAATGGGTTTGCGTTTGGCCCCAGTCTCGCATGGTGGTAAACGATGACGAGGCCGATGGTGGTACACGCTTACCCAGAAAATGCCTATTCACTCTGGCCTTGAAGACACCAAGATTGTAAGTATCTGGAATCACAGACGCAGGGAGAGCGTTCCACTCCCTAGCGGTGCGTACCAGAAAACACGCAGCATACCGTTGAGTACGGACTGTCGGAAAGTCAACCACATGGGGGTGGAAGCCCTCCCGGCGTCTAGAAGTCCAGTGGTAGAAAGTAGACGGTGGTATCAGGTTGTGTAGTTCCTGCGCACACTCTGCAAAATACACCTTATAAAAAACCGATAGACAGGCGACTTTACGCCGATGCTCCAAACTCTGAAATTTGGTTACAACGAGTGCATCGTCGCCTATGAGTCTCCTAGCCCTTCGGTCCACTGAGTTCATTGCATTCAACTGGTACTTGGCGTGTGTGTGGTGTGCAGCTGTTCCGGTGTGAAGTATCGCCGAACCTTAAAGAGGATACCAAGTTTTTTGGCAGCGGTTTTTGCTTTCGACTCAATAGAGCTACCAAAGTTAAGGTTGGAAGAGAGTTCCATGCCTAGGAGCTTGAGGTGGTTGGTTATCGGTATCGGTGCATTCAGGAAAGTAGGAGTCAGATTGAACGAGGTTAGCTTCGCCCCAGTCGGACACTGCTTGTAATGTTGGATTCATCCGCTTAACCATGGCCTCTCTAAGGGACTCAGTCTCAGCGACACTGGCGCGGGCACTGGACATATATCTCTCTGTAACAGTGCTGTCGTCTGCGTATCCAAAGATACCTGTGCACAATAAATCATCAATGTGCAGCAGGAAAAGTGTCGCATAAAGAACAGACCCCTGAGGTACTCCGGCATTTATAGCCAATAAGTCAGAAGAGCAGCCATCAATGACTACCCTTATTGACCGCTCGCTCAGGAAGTCAGGTATCCAGTCACACGGTGCGGTGGGAATTCCGTATGAAGGAAGCTTGCTTTTGAGGCTGTCGTGCCAAACCCTGTCAAATGCCTTCGAGATGTCGAGAGAGACAGCGAGTGCTTCGCTGTGTTTCTCGATGGCTTCGCCCCACAAGTGAGTGGCATACGTAAGAAGATCACCAGCTGATCGATCACTGAGCAAACTGTTGTCCTCGAGGTACGCCAGGAGCTTATTTATTTATTTACTTATTCTTTATTGCACATAATATATGTTACAAAGGGCGGACTTAATGCCTAGAGGCATTCTCTACCAGTCAACCACACAGTCAGACAGAGATATTACAGGCAGTGCTAAAGATAAAAGTTTTAAATAAGGTGTACAGAAGGTGAAATGGTTTGAATCAAAATAAGAAGATTTCAAAGAGATTTCATAAACATAATATATACATATTAATAGCAATTACACATTATATAGACAAAAAGTAAAATAAAATAACAGACAGATGACAGGTGGATGCAAGAGAATAACAAAACTACAGTTCTTGGGGGCGTCAATCTTTTAAAGTACGCACGCAAAGCCTTTTTATATGCATATTTACTGCACACATTTCTAACCAAGAACGGCAGTTTGTTCCAAAGTCGTATTGCCGAAACAGTGAAGGAACTAGACAAAAGGCCAGAAGAATGAGCGAGAGAGAGAGTATTTACAGAGCGCAATTGACGACTGTGCGAGTTAGGAAGGAAGAGAAATTTATTTTTTAAATAAGCAGGAGAATTAGGGTCAAAGAGGATTGAGAAAAGGGTGCACAAAATACGAATGCATCTTTGCTGACGGATAGGTAGCCAGTTCGGCTTCATCCGGAAGCTAGAAATATGGTCGTATTTGCGAAGCCCAAAGATGAAGCGAATGCAATTGTTAAGCAGACGTTCAATTTTATTTAGGAGATCTTGTGAAATGTTGCTATAACAAACATCGCCGTAATTGATGAGAGGCAGGATGAGAGCTTGTACCAGCAGAGCCTTGGTCGATGTGGGAAGAAAGTTCTTGAATCGGTAGAGAGCACGAAGAGTCCCAGTAACTTTTCTACTGAGTTCAGTTACTTGCTTAGTCCAACTAAGCGTACTGTCAAAGTTGAGACCAAGATTTTTGACACTGGGAGAGTATGGGACCACGACACCGTCCATTAAGATAGGTGGAACAGAACAAGTAACCAGTTTAACCAGTTGTCGTGAGCTATCGATAATAATCGCTTGGCACTTGTCAGGATTAACCTTAATGCCAAATTTAGCAGAACAATCAGCAACTCACTTGAGGTCATGGTTGAGATGTTATATAGCACTGTTAACCTCATTGGCCTGGGCCAACGCGTATATCTGCAAATCATCAGCGTACAGATGGTGAGGACAGCCAAGATAACCCACAAGAGTATATAAGAGCTTGCTGTTTAATACACGTTCCATACTTTTGCAAAGTATGGAGGTGATTGCGATTGGTCTATAATTGACAGGGTCAGCTCGACTACCTTTTTTGGGCACAGGTTGCACGTTGGCAAGCTTCCAGGACTTAGGACCTTGCAAACTTTTCATCACTGGTGGAAACGCACTCTAATATAGGGGCACCCTATGCTGCTAACTTATGATAACCCATTTTGCAATAGTTTGTTAAGGTTGCTGTTAACGTCTCTGTACCACAATTAAAGTAAAGTAAAAGTGAAGTAAAAAATCATTTATTTATTTAAGCTTGTACAAAGCACTTATGACATGTCAAAAAAGTATATAGAAATAATAATAATAAACGTAAATAAAATAGTACAATATTAACTAGTACACATCGTGAATATACATAATGTGAATCTACCACCGGTTCGGACGTTGCTTCTTATCGAGAAGACTCCGGCAAGAAACTCGATAGTTACTCTTTTCAACTTTGTTTGTTTTACAAAAAATAAATTCAGAGTACAGTCAATGCGAGTAGAAAAAAGAACACAATATTGAGCAGAGGAGCAGATTATTCCTACTATGACCACAAACTTTTGTCGTTCAAGATCAAAATCAAAATGTTTTTAAATGATTTATTGGCAAATCCGGGCCATAAATAAATACCGACAAAATATTATACGGCTACTTCGCATGAGAAATATTGTGTTCCAGAGTTTTTTTGCCTATAAATGATTTATACACATAATCCTATTTGCTAGAGAGCAAATAGGATTATGTGTTTAAATCTTTGTTCAAGTTGCTTTTTTTTTATCAGGTTTGTATGTTGATATTGTTCCTTTTATTGACATTTCGTTGTTATTATTATTACACTCACTACCGAGCACTATAAAAACTATCATAGTTCTCAACGTTTTATTGGTAGCAGTTCATGGTCGTCAGCGAGACGTCTTTAACAGTTTTTTTTATTTTTATAAGCAGTTATGTTAATGCCACCCTACTCACAACTGTTAAAAATTGTGCCATTATTTACCCGTAAATGTAAACAGTAAGAAAAATTTTGTGACCCTGTGAAAGGGTCCTTTTCTCGAACAAAATAGGCAATCCGCTCTCAGTTTTTCACCCTTCAAATGCGTTTTTTATCAGCAGCATCTGTCAGGCGGCACAGATGGACGGCGCGACGTAAACTATGTCGTTTTGGAAAACGCGTCCTAAATATAGGACCGGGATTATTTCTGACGCGCCCTGTCGCGTCTTGCGTCGCGCCGCACAAACAGATTACCGTCGGTTGCTCGACTCACAACATTACCCAACCGGTCTTAACCATTGATTAACCCTAAACTTTAAAATAATTACAATGTTCTCGACGAAACGTAAACTCGTTAACGTTTATTGACACTAACTTCTTACTCGGTCGGCGCGCAGTAAAACTACAGTGCAGTGTTCAAAAAATGTGGATATGAATCGTGGTGCGATATGTCTGGGAAAATTGTGTTACTATTGGCAGTGTTGACAACATGTGGATTAGCAGACAATTATCGAATTGGTTAGTAACTAATGAAATACTTTTAATTTAAGAATTATCTTCATTATTCAAAACTCTTTCTCAGATTAATTTTGAAGACCATATATCTATGTTAAGAACTTCAACACCAAACGTGCGAACAAATACTAAAAAAAATACTAGGTCAATTTCTTCGCAAACTCGGTTTCTCAATGGCTCAGCAGTAGCCAACTTTGCGAGGGGTTACTGGTTCGATAACTTGACCAGATTTTTTACCATTTCTTTTGCCGTTACTTAAAGAACTATCTACAACTGTGATGTTCATGGTGTTCCAGGTGGTATATTCTACGAAGACGCAGAGGATCTGAAAGAGGCGTTCAGCTTGAGTGCTCGTATGTACAACTTCACACCCTCAATTAGAGAGGTGGCCAGAAGGGGAGAGACCCTCCAAGTTCGAGACAATGTTTGTTCTCTGGCTGAGGTGAGGAGCATAAATGTATACATTGTTGTTTGAACGTGAAGGAAGAGGCAGCTTCGACTCCCGCCTGATTCCATGACCAGTTTACTTTTTCTAGTATCATCTTTAAAATAAAAACAGCCTTATTTTCTTATCTGTACAAAAAATAAACAGGTGATAGTATCCATGCTCTCGACCATTATATTCCACGTGACAAAAGTAAATTAAAAAAACAGTACATAAATTAAATTGTAGAAACGTATGGAGTAGCTGTTTTAATAAAATTCAATTTAAAAAAAACTGTGTTTCTTACATAATCAAATCGCAGGAACGTAAGAAGTACTCGTTGCTGTTTTAATAAGTTTTAAAAACGTTTCAATAAAATTAATAACTATATCATGAATTCTCTAACTACTTCATTTTGAAAGAGATAATTTGAATTAGGGAAGTGAATGGGTATTCTTGTACACAAAATGCCTATGTTACTGCAATATGCGTTGTTTTTTTTTTATGCGGTGTGTTATTATATATATTAAATATTTAATTAATTAAAAAAAAATATATTAAATTTAATAAATAAATTATATATTAATAATATATAAATAAATATCTTAATTAATTATAAATTATATTAATTAAATAATTATTTCAATGATTATAAATAAAAATAATACCGTGTATTCTTATAAAAACACTACACCGAAATAGTCGAAAATGCCGCAAACTTTTCTTCTTACTTCAGCACTCATGGAACTGATACTCGTTACTGACCACGTAATATTAACTACACTACTGGACTACTAATATACATCCCTACATGAATATTCAACGCGGGCGCTAGCGTGTATTAGATTAGTAAACTCTTACTCCATGCAATACTTTTTGGACTAGCTATTGCAAGGATTCATAAGTTATTTCACCGACAACCGTAAATCATATTGGGAACTACACTGAAATATTTTGAGTTAAAAAAACCGCTCTAACTTTGGCTCATTTGCAGAGTTAGTCAATTCAGGAAACGAATTTTCCTAAATTGGCTCGGGTATGGGTGTGCGGGGAGACGCCTCTTAAATCCTTTACCATATTTCGAGACCATGACAATTGGTGTCTCGTCTGGCGCAAAGGGGCTTGATCATTTTTGTATGTAAGCTGGCCTAGCTTAGCTGCTCTACTTGCCACCATTTTTATTGTTTTTTCAAAGTTCCTGCTCACTATAAAATTGATATATAGATAGAGGACACATAAACAAACATAAAATGTATAATAATATGGTACCCTAATGTCACGTTTCAGAGTTATTTGAAGGTAAAGATCGATATGAAAAAGCTGATTTTAATAATAAATCTAATTTAAACACGACATTCAAATGGTTGATCACGCGTATTGTCCCCTTTTTCTGGAGTTTAAATTAAAGTTAATATGTTTTTTGGTATAAAATCTAAAAAAAAAGATTTAAAATCAAAATCAAATATACATTACTGCATAGGATATTTTTTTATCCTCTTTCCCTAATCTATCCATCAAAGGTACCACTTTTATCGTGCGCGGAATGATCAAGAAAAAAACAAAATGGCGGCTGGCTGGCTATGCCACTGAAGTTCAAACCCATTTAAGTCTAAATTGTTCAAAATCGGTGTTATTTTCAGGAAAGCGTATTAGGGATAGTAGATGGCGTTGGTGGTCGGGGTAGCGAGATCATCCAGTCCCTTTGCGATGCTATGGAGCTACCGCACGTGCTCATCAGATACGACTTCACGTATTCCAGCAACTGGTCTGTCCTCAACATGTACCCGAGTCCTGTGGCGTATAACAAGGCAAGTGATTGATGAATCTTAATTTTTATCATCGTTATTTGTACTACTACTGTAGCGATTCTACCTTTGCGCCCATGGCCGTAGGTTCAATAAGTGTATGTAAGTATTGAAAAAATTATCTACGAATTAGTCTTATTTTAGTCTTATTTATTAGTCTGCTCTGATACCTATGAAACCTACAAGCTCTGCCTCGTTTGGGACAGATGATCTTGGTGCAAGATGGGTGTCCTAGATATTTATTTACAAGAAACTATTATATCATACCTTTTTTTCTCAGGCAACAAAAGACATCCTAATGTGAGTATTGACCGAAGTTACGCGGCGTAATGTTACATGTTACAAAGCGAGCATTCATCAAGTCAGTATGGGGAAACATGCGATTAGCCCGTACTGACTTGATGAATGCTCGCTTTGTAACATGTTACATTACGCCATGTAGAGCCGGTACTAGCCAGCACCCACCTTTAAGATTTTACAAAACATAATTCCCCCACTGCACTATAAACCGACTACTGCTCGTAACACGGGGCACCTTGAATTAAGGGCATCCACTAGAAGTCTGGGGATTTTTTAAGCCATCCATCCGCTTTTAAGGGATTTGAACTAGATGCTGCGTTTGCCATTAAATCCACTACAGAAGTTTTCTAGTCAACTTCCACTCTCCATGCTAGTACCCTCTTCAGTACCACTTAAAGGTACTTACCCGCTAAGCGACGTCGGTGACTATTCTTTTACGGTTCTCCTCATATTTCTCTTCATCACGTAGCGAAATATCGAGCAGAGCCCTTCCCGAAGTTCATACCTTGATTGATGGATACTTCGACATTATTTCCATTAAGTAAATAGGTCTTGACGAAAACTCAACAAAGAGGACCTGCGACAAAGGAGGCACATAATATATACTATAACTGAATCAGCGCGCTCATTTGAAGGAAAATGACCTTTCTGTTTTGTGTTTCAAGGTTTCGTGCTGAAATGATAAAAAAACTCTGAAAATTAAAAATAAGTGTTATAATCATATTTTCGTTGTTTATTTTTTGACGTTGTCTTATAAAATATGTATTTACTGGCGGTTAAGCAACCATCCGCTCAGAGTGGGTGGCTGGAAATACTGCTACAGTAAGACAATAACATATTTTTCCTCAGTTATTTCTGTTCAAGTCATGCATCATGGAATGCATCCATTAGATATTGCTACATTATTTTATAACTTTTTGAACACTTAGTATACTTTCATACTGTAAAATAGAAAGAAAAATAAAGTTTGATGTATAATGGATGTTACAGGTGCTAGAAGAGTTGATACTCCACAAGGACTGGAAGAACTTCACTCTAATGTACGTTAAAGGCCGAAGTTTGTTCCGCTTACACAATTTATTGATGATGGGAAATGATACCAACAAATACTCAGTTTCTGTAAGAGAACTAAGTGGAAAAGACTACAGGTAAGTAACCTTAATTGCACTGCATAGAACTTAGAGAGTTCCACACTAGCGTTCTTTGAGCGTCAGCGTTGTGCCGGCGACCCCCCCACACTAGGGTTTTTGGGCGCTTGGAAGACGCAACGTTCAAAAACGATCGGGGGTCGCTGGCACGAATCTGAAGCTCAAAGAACGCTAGGGTCTCTCGTAGCAGGCTTCATACAAATTGATATTGTCGCTCGCAGTCGGTTTTAAAATCATACCTTAACACTGGAGTTAGGACATGTATCACGAACCACTATATGATGGTAAAAGGTTAACTTTGCCCCGAAAGTAAAATAATGCTATTTTTACAGTAATAAAATGTAAGTTAGCAGAGTTACGCTCTAACAGCGGTTTAACCAAAGTTACATTATAATTATTTTCATATATTTGATCAATGTTATGTGATTTTTTAATTTAATGTTTATCAGTGTAAATAAAAACAAAATCCTATATAAATAAATATCAGGGATAAATGAATATCTGGGACAATTCACACCAAGATCATCTGACCCCAAACTAAGCTGAGCTTGTAATATGGGCGTCAGAGACTGATAAACATACTTAAATATTTCTGAATACATACTTAAATAGATAATAACACCCAGACACACAACAAATACAAATGTTCGTCACACAAATATTTGTCATGGGTGGGGATCGAACCCACGACCTCTGGCGCTAAAGGCAGGATCGCTGCCATTGCGCCAACAGGCCAGTCCAAAGAAACATATTATGAAAATAGAACGTTAAATAGGTTATAAACGTGTGACAACTTACACGTGTAAGTACAAAGCAATAACCCCGTATTTAGGTAACAGGTAAAAATAACCACTCTTTATAAACGGTGACTTGCTAATGCAAGTAAGTGTTTTATTTATGCTTTCGCATCCATCCAACCAACTATAAGTTTTTGAAATTATGCTGGAAATATGTCATTAAACCGGAGTCTCTTGTTGCTCTTGAAAAATCAATGGTTTTGCTTTCTAAATTTATCCTGAGTTGCTTAACCTTTAATATAGTGAATGTTTGGTATTGTATCATTAGCTTTGGCCTTGAGTTGCTTAATATTTATCCAGAGCATGATAATTATGCTGAACAATTGTGATATAAAAATGTAATTAAATCGTTGACAAAGTTTAAATTGAACGTTGACTTTATTTTTAGATACGAAGTAGCTATGTAAAATCTATGGCGTGAATGAATATTATTCATCTTAATATCTAGTCAGTAAAAAAATTTGATCGAAAACTTTTAGAAAAAATATAGTATTTAAAAGTTTTTTACTACGACAGTATTAAGAAAATAGGTTAAGCAAGCAATTCAAAATGTTGTCCGAACCCTGTCCTTGGGTCCATTATTGTAAGTAATCACATACATTTCAACCAGAAAACATAATAGACCACATGATAATTTATAGCTACTTCATCGGATGATAATTTCTTACCTAACACACTATTATCGCTTTAATAAAATGATAAGGGAAATTATTCCTATTTATTCATATAAAAAAAATAAACTACACTGTTTTCATAATGACAATCAATAATGTAAGTTTTTATGCATTAGTTAGACAGCCGCTAATCTTATACAATAGTCTTAGAAAACTGTTCTCTATGGCAATCAACAAATATATGAATAAATTAGATAGCCGTTTATATCATTTTAGGGATGTCCTGATAAACGCGAAGTCCAACGGCTATACCAACTTCGTGGTAGACTGTCCCTCCCGGCACCTGGACCAGCTGCTACGTCACGCGCAGCAAGTGGGCCTGATGGCAGACGAGCATGCTTACATCATTTTGTCGCCGGACCTGTTCACTTTGGACATGGAACGCTATAGATACGGAGGAGTGAACATGACAGGTTTGCTAAAGACATTCAGCGCTTTTGACTTTTTGCTCTTTTTACATTTTGCGTACCCTTGTCATTTACCGCTTTTGATATTTTGCATTTAAACGTTCTTTATGATTTCTGCTCATCCGCGGTTAGCGATGATCGGTATTGGGTACGAGATGCCCTGACAGACTTCGTTCTGTCAAATGTTTGACAGCTGGTGTTCATTTTGTCCGCTTTTCTCCGACTTGATTTACATTGACTATTTTTTTCACTGATTATTTCGTATAATCATAATAAAATATAACCTATAACACTCATTAATAATTTAAGAATTTTTCACAATCGGGTCAGTAGTTTTGGAGCCTATTCAATACAAACAAACAAATAAACAAATAATGAAATCTTACCTCTATACAATATTAGTATAGACGACCAGAAGTACCTCAGAACCCTTATGTTGGTAATATATCTAAGGGCAACTCATAGTGAGGCTCAGGGGTTTCCTGGTGGATCATTCGCAGCCAAGAGACGTTCACTACTGAGCGTACGCTTTCCCTGAAGATTACCATGTTATGTAGTCGAGATAGGCAATACGCATTTTTTTTTGTATATTTCATGTTCCGGCACATATTTTCCGTCAATTATTTTTTGATTATAAACTTAATATTAGTATATTATTTATGTCAATAAGTGCATTTAAACCTAAATGTCTTTATTAGTTGTCTTTAATAACATTAGTTTAAGCATTTCTTCTGAAGTGGTGTTCGTACTAGTTGTAACATAGCGGTTAACATTGAGATATTATTACTTTAAATCACAGATTATGTGCAGACTGTTTAAAGTCCTAAATACGCTTGAAATGTGGCCGATTTATAAAAGTGTTGAATTTGATTATCGTCAGGCATTAACTCTGCGTCTGACAGAGGGTAATATTTCAAAACCAATTTCATTGCGGATAAAAAAGTTGCGAGTGGAAGCTTAGTATAACAGTAAATAGGCAACTTGTGCTCCCTAAGCGTTTATTACAGGCATTTCATAATTCTACTAATTCGCACAGGTTTGAGACTTATGGATTTGAAAACCACTGAACGTCTTTGGGAGTTCACTGACCTCTACAACGTTGAAACAGGGAAGCTTTTGCAGCCGGAAAACATGAAAACCGAACTTCTATTGGTTCACGACGCCATGCAAGTATTCTTCGCTGCGCTAGAAAAGCTACAGAACGTTGAAATGACGTCACTTAGCTGCGAAAACTACGACGCGTGGATGTATGGATCGTCCCTCCTTAATTTTATGAGAACTGTGAGTGACTTTTGGTTTATTCTATGCTAAGGGTCTTAATACGTTAGTGATGAATAAATTTCCATTATTCAATATTTCGCATTAATAAGTAACATCTAAATTAATGATGTCCAAAATAATCATCAGTTTTATTTTATTCGAATCAACTTAATATGGTAATAAAGTAATACAATATGGTAATGGCTTGTAATCCAAAGATCTTTGGTTCTGTTCTTAGTTAGGGCCTTTGCTCACCACGATTTAACCTCCCTTTCACGATATTTCCCTACTTTTCCACCAATCTGAATTAAGAAAACGTTTCGAATAAGCTACCTATCAGTCGTAGCAATAACTTGATTAAAATGATTGAAGACATTGCCCAGCTCCAAGTGGGTGTGAACCACAAAATTTAATTGGAATAGATAACGCAAGTCTCCTTCTTCTGTATGAAAACCATGCCCCTTATTTGACGCCTACTATGACGCGACTATAGATAGCGTTTTATTAAATACATTCTATAATTTCTTTATTGACAATATCGAGTTTTCATACAAAGTAATGATAAATTAAGTAAATCTTCTTGATCTCTACATCCGATGACATAACAGTAGAATCACCATTGAAAGAAAAGCGTTTCATTTCGATTTAAGTCTGTGTTGTATGGGCCGCTTACTATCTTCACAATTACGTGCTAAAAAAGAAATGAGCATTGAACCCGCGATATTATTTGCACCAAAATCATGCGTGACAGAATGTTTCCAGAATAAAGTCGAAGGTATAACAAGGACTTTGCTGTTTGATGGATATGGTGAACGCACTGATGCCACTTTTGATATATTGGAACTGACTCCTTCCGGAAACCAAACTGTGAGTAAGCTGTCTTTTATGTTTTAAGTGTTTTTAGTAGAAAAATAAATGCCATTAAGCTTTTTTAGTGTACAAATGTTATAAGACAAAAGAGAAAACCCTTGTTTAGCTTATTTACCTTTGACAACCAACTAAACTAGGTAATTAAGCGTGCCGGTTGAGATGAAAAGCTTAAGAAGGTGGGATGATGCCTCCATCAGAACAGACATTTTTTGATGAAACAGGTAACGGCGTTGGCTTTGGCTGTTTTTGTACCTACCTACGTTATTTCTAGTTTCCATCATCTAAGAAATCCTTACTTTGAGAACCATTATACATGTTATATTTAAAGATTCTTATTTATATGACATGAATCATTGTAGTGACTCAAAAACGAGACAGATACTTCCTATTTGTATACGAAAAACAGGTGACCGTTTATTAATATATTTCACAGATTGGTATGTGGAAGTCCAACCATCTCGCCATAGACAGACCATTTATGCGAGACGCTGAGATCAGAGAGGATACATTTTTGAGAAACAAGACTCTAAAGGTCCTAATTTCGACGGTAAGTGGACAAAAATAGACAATACAATTTGGGAATATTTTGCTTGTGATTGACGTCCTTGCTCAAAACAACAATACCAGGTGATTTTTATCCCGAAAAGAACATAATATGGCATGCTTAGTAGCTGATGTACTTGCCTGATTAGACTTGATTGAGTGAGAATCAAAGTCTAATAATTTCTACTCATTGCGTAAGGACCTACGTAGCAAATATTCAAAGTAATTAAATAAAAATTAAGAAATATTATTAAAATTTTGTGATTAACATTAAATTAAAACCTATTTGTTACCAGACAGCTCCGTACGGATACTTGAAACAGTCTGAACGGGAATTAGAAGGAAACGACCGATATGAGGGGTTTACAATAGACCTAATTGATAAGATGTCCGAATTATTGGGATTCAGCTACGAGTTTGAAGTTGAGAAAGATAATGGAAAATACGATCCTGTCACAAAGAAATGGTCTGGAATGCCAGGAAAACTTATGGCTGAGGTAAAGTTAGTCGGTTGATCGTAAACTCATAAAGTACAATTAATCTTTTTTCAAACTAACAAATAGACATAATCGAGTATAAAGTGACTACTGCATCTAAATTATCACACACCATTTAACGTGATTTTGAATTGAAAAAATTCTGTAAAGGGAATAGTATTGTGAAACTAAACTAGTTTACATCGATAGATATTAATTTTGATGTACATAAATTCATTGATATACGTAGGCTTTTTGTATTTTTCAGCAAGCGGATCTCGCTATTTGCGACTTCACAATAACAGCGTTGCGACAAAGCGCCATAGACTTTTCAACACCTTTCATGACCTTGGGAATTGGTATACTATACAAAGAGCCGAGTAAGCAGCCACCTGAAATGTTTTCTTTCATGGCAGTTTTCTCCAAAGAGGTAGTTTGATAAAATATTGACTCTTAAGACGCGCTTCTTGATATACTGGACGGCTATAACATTTAAGTGACTGAACCCGTAAACCCAGAAATAGTAGTATCTCAGAACGATTCTCAAAATATCTTCCCTCTTTACCCACGTTTCTTTAACAATTCACAACAAACCCACAGAATAGATGTTTTGGTTCACCAAAACTCAGAGTTTTGGTTTTTGGTAAAGCAAAACATCTATTTAGAGCGGTATCGTGACGGTTAAAATTATAAAAAGTAAATCAGCGCCAGTATGTTAATCGATTTCTGCTTTCAACATAGGTTTGGTACTACATGATGCTGATCCAAATGATGTTAGGAGTGATGATGATCTTCGTGGGGCGAATCTCTCACAAGGAGTGGCAAAACCCGGTCCCGTGTATCGAGCAGCCTGAAGAGCTTAGCAACCAGTTCAGCTTCGCAAACTCCGTGTGGCTTATCATTGGGTCTGTCATGCAGCAGGGATCCGAAATAGCGCCTATGTGAGTTAACAATCACTGCAAAGGCCTTTTTTACTACAAATAGTTCACGCTTATTTTGCAACTTCCTAATTAGTTAAAAATATATATGGGTATATGCGACAGACAACACACCTCTTGCCATGGTCTCGAAGTCGGGATAAATATCACTGTGTTGCGAGGTACCAGACAAGGAATTAAGCCAGGGGCGTCTCCCAGCACACCCAGACCCAAGCCAATTTAGAAAAGATCGTTTCCTGAATTGACCTGACTGGGGATCGAACCCGGGACACTATGGAATTGAAGGCGAGAAACCGTGCTACAGCGCACTACGCCTATCGTGTCGTCATTCTGTTATTTCCAATATTCCATTTTCGAGGTAATCAATGCCTTGCACAACATATCTACACAATATCTTCTAATACTAACACATCTGAAGTTATTAAAATGAACCTAAAACTAAAAACCTTAAAAAATATAATTTAATAACTAAAATATATTATTAAAAGAAGTCCCTTTAGGCAAGGTTCCGAAGATACTGGCAGCGTTCCCTCTTTGAATAGCTAGACTAATTCTTTGTCCGAGGTAGCTGCCAGCTCTTCGGTCTCCTGTGATGTCGACTAACATATCTTCTTATGTCTTCAAAGAGAACTTCTATAATTTAACTGCCTAATCATAGTTGGATCAAAATAGGGGCTGAAATGTTTATCAACATAACATAAAAATGCATGAATATATTATGTAACATCAACTTTAACCGAAGTACCAATATTTGACTGAAAATGCTTCTAGAAAAAGGGTACCGACTACGTTACGCTAAAACTAGCATGCAGAATACGTGCAAAACGATCTGTGCACAGCAGATGACATTGAATCTGAACATGTGGGCAACGCCGAAAAAAGGTTGTAGGTAGATTTAGATTGATGTTTTCAATTAGCTTTGCGTCAGAGCTATCCAGGCGCGGGAGCTTAACTCGGATCAATCTCGATTGTTCCACTGAAAATCAGGCGATGGCTTTGCTGAAATTGGCAGCATGAATGAACTAGTCTTTGACATAATTTGCTAATAGATTGTTTTTATTCAAAGTACCAGTGCAATGTATTCTCTTTACATATGCAAATGTGTACTGATTTAAGTTGATCTCAAATTTGCATGAACAAATATTTCAGTCAGCAAAGTATTGAATATAATTGTTTGAATGCCATTACTTGACTTCATGGAATTTCAGTAAACTAATCTCTATCTGCACCAAAAACAACTGCCTACGATTTTTGATCAGAACTCGGTTTTCTTTCTATCGTTTATTATAGTTTTTCCCACCTTTCCATTGTTTTTTTTAAATTATGCACGTTATTTCTAAATAATAATAATAATAATAAATATCTGGGACAATTCACACCAAGATCATCTGACCCCAAACTAAGCAGAGCTTGTATTATGGGTGTCAGAGACTGATAAACATACTTAAATATTTCTAAATACATACTTAAATAGATAATAACACCCAGACACACAACAAACACAAATGTTCATCACATAAATGTTTGTCATGGGTGGGGATCGAACCCACGACCTCCGGCGTCAAAGGCAGGATCGCTGCCATTGCGCCAACAGGCCAGTCAAATTATGATATTCATTTAATATTAACCTCAACCCAACACGTCGGTGGTCATATCTAAGGCAGTATTTGACTACTATACTATAATGTTACGAGTATGTCTGTGTGATCCAGAAGTCATGCGCTCGGTCTGTCAGATGGTATCAACTGATATTAATGCTTCTGCATCTGCCTAACATTTGCATTTTTAATGATGGTAGCCATTTTAATTTACCAGTGCCGTAGCTCCACGAATGATTACGAGCGTGTGGTGGTTTTTTACCATGGTCATGGTGGCTTCGTATGTCGGTACTTTGGTGGCCTTCCTAACCGTGGAAAACAATGTTTTTCCTTTTCAAAACGTTGAGGAATTGTACAAGCATAAGTCTATCGGATATGGAGCTAAACGAGGAGGATCTACGGCTGAGTTTTTCAAAGTAAGTCTTCGTGTGGTTTTGGTTGGTTTATAAAAGTATTTTCTGGTAGTATCTGTTATGAGTACTCAGCTAACAATTGTTTTCTCATTTCCGTAAAGTTGAACATCTCAAGATTAACTTCCTTATAAGAAAATCTTCAAACCCTAAATTCCTTTGTTTTCAAGTAGTAGATTTTCAAAAGGTCTAAATTAAAATTGCAGGGATCGTCAACTGATATGTTCAAAAAAATGTACCAGAAAATGGTTTCAAAGGGCTGGCTGGTCGATGAAAATGACGATGGAGTCGCATTGTAAGCTTTAATCGAATCGATCTTATAATAAATAGTATTTTACGGATATAATACCATGTTTTATATTTCTGCACAGGGCTGAAAATAGTACCTATGCATTTTTCATGGAATCTACTTCCATTGAATATACCATGGAGAGACATTGTGATTTACTTCAAATCGGTGGATTGCTAGACTCAAAGAGTTATGGCATCGGGATGAAGAAAAGTATGAATAATTTTACTTGATTATCATAAAAAGGGCATACGTTTTCCGAATTTGTTTGAATTTATTAATAAATGTACATAATGAAATTTTAGATTCTACGTACAAAGTTCACATTGACGATGCTTTGTTGAAACTCAAAGAGAAAGGCGAAATACAAAAGCTGAAGGACATTTGGTGGAAAGAGAAAAGGGGCGGTGGTAAATGTGGGGTAAGAAAATGAATTATTTGTAAATAGTTATATACTCACCATGTCATTATATTTTGTACATGTACATACTCTCACGACTTTATCCCAAACGGGGTAGTCAGAGGCAAGTGACTGTTGCCGTCATGGCGAACGGAACACTCAGAAGCTCACTTTTCACCATGGGTATTAGAACCCAACGCTGAGCCGCTATCCGGGTTGCTTTAGTTTTTTTATAGATGTTTTCCATCACCGGAGAGTTAGTCGGAAATTAAACAATGAACACAAAGATTTTGGTTCTGGCCAGATTTGAACACAGAACCACACGATCCGCGATTCGAGTTGGAGTCACCACTAGGCCACGACATCAGTTCCACACTGATATTATATTTTACGGCTACATTGGGTAGCTGACTATTACAATGTTGCTCTATTCGTATACTTACCTGTACGAGAATGATGTTACTACCCTTTGATTAATTTTACAATACATAGCAGTATCATTAGTATTTTTTGTAAACACAAACAAACAATACAAATAAGTGAGATAGATTAACATCTTAAACCACCATTCATTCATGTTAAAACAGGAGAAACATTCTGTCGATCAAAAGCAGCTGGGAATGAAGAACATGTTGGGTGCTTTCGTAGTCCTAGGAGCCGGTAGCGGTTTCGGGATCGTTATATCCATTCTCGATATGCTCTGGGGCGTGTTCAAGAGATCTGTCAAGTACAGTGTAAGTAACTAAATTAAAAACTAGCACTATTAAATAATTAATACATACAGTACAGTAAAAAAAGGAAAGCTTAAAATAAATATAATTAAAAACTACTTAAAAAAATTTGCACCTGTGGTAAGGTACCCAAGATGCTGGCAGCATTACCCCGTTGTATAGATAGACTCACACGTTGTGCGAAGAATGTACCAGCACTTGGGTCACCTGTAGTCGAAATCAATTTTATAGCAAGGTTAAAACTAGCTAGGTATATCGGACGCCACATTGAAATGCTCTTGCTGAAGATTCCGATACGATACCTAATAGGCCGTACCCAACGGATTGCTGCGTCTTTTCTGGTCCGCACTGCTAAGGTGTGGAACGCTCTCCCTGTGTTTCTGGATACTTACAACCTTGGGCCAGAGTGAAAAGGCATATTATGAGTAAGCGAGTTCCTCAATCGGCCTCGTCATCGCTTACCACCAGGCGAGACTGAGGTCAAACGAAAACCCATTTTTGATCACAGTGGGAATCATCTGTGTGGGCGCCGTCAGCAATAACATTTATTGACGAATAATTCCTGTCATCAGCTACTTGAAAAACTTTCGATATATCAGTTTATTGGAATTTGGTGGATTGGAGAAACCAGCTATATGATTATCTTAGAAACTCAGACACTGGCACATTTCAAGCTTAAAATTATAAAGAATCTTGTATCAGAAGTTCATAACCCGACAAGTTACATTAGTCTATAAACATGCATGTTTGTAGACTAATTTAACTTGTCGGGTTATTAATTAGAAATATTTCCTAATATTATTATAATATAACTATCGGGAGTCCAAAGTTTGCCGATCCTGTGGTTTCAGAAGCCTTAATGACAATCTTTTTCAGTGCATATTTTTGCAAGCGTATCTGTATCCTGAACCGTACTAAAGTTATCAAACTCTTTTTTAACTGTGACATTCAATCTGTTTTAACTGTTGATTATATTTAAGTGATTGAATTTTTTAGACGACCTTCAAATATGAGCTGGTAGAAGAACTTAAGTTCGCTCTCAAGTTCAGCGGTGACGTGAAGCCAGTGAAGAGGCCACAAAAGAGTGATGGCAGCGCCGAAGCCTTGGCCGACGCCGAAGGGAAGGACGAGGTTAAATCTATGAAGTCACATTTGTCTGGCAAGTCCACTTCCACCAACAAGACCCGCCACTCTCACAGCTCCAGGCATTCTTCCCACCAACGTCTTAGCATCGCTTTCGCTAAGAGACGGGAATATTCGTAATGTATTATTACAATGTGTTTACTATAAATTTACGAACCTAACTTACTTAAATAAATTATTTGAACTGAATAAATACAACTTTTTTTCCACAACATTCCAAAAAATTGGACATTGCCTGTACTGTAAGTGATCACTGATCTACATTTAGCTACCTTGGTGGTAAAGCTATATCCAATCAATTTCAGGCAGTGGGATAGTAAATGGATTATAAATGTGACTATACACAACAAATTCTGAATACAGGAACGAGTCTCCAAAATACTCTCGGCCTAAGTGCGCATTGTCAATTTAGTATCTAGCAAAATTAAGGGGCACTTACCAACCACTCTATTTCTGTGTATGAGAAATGACTGTTTTTCTGCTTTATCTCAGTTCTCTAGTGATTATTTACGAGAAAAAGGAAATCTCACATGGCTCGTCCATCATAGTTGGCGACATTCTTGGCATTATCTTAATGTGTAATAATTAGGGAGTTTGATGCATCGCTTAATCAAGATCAGGTTGAGCATCTTCCGATAGGGCATGGAATTTGATAGTAAACCATAAGGCTGCCTGTTCATTGCGCGAGGCGAGGCAGCGTAGCAGAGCGTGAAAGGTAATGTCACATGTGGCCCAAGAAGTTAAGCTATTCATTAAGCAATCCTATCGGTTAAAAATCGTCTGAACTCCACTCCACTGCCTCGCTTGACTTCAATCGACAGGCAACCTTAAGCATTGGTCATCAAAGAAAAAAAAGGTACAACACAAATCAGGATTAAAGAAGCAAAACGTTTTATGAAAATCCAAAATATAGAGCTAAAGAAAATTTATTTCAAGTAATTGAAGACAAAGTATAAAATCTTTCTTATTGTAATTATGATGAATATTTGACTTTGGCGATCCTTTGTGATGCAAAGGATGGGTTCGATTCACGCTCTAGCACAATTTCTTGTTGACGAAACAAGCATTAGGTCTGGGCGTTCGGTACTTTCATTGTATCTGTACACAAGAGGAGACGTTGCACTGAGACTAGGGCAAAGTTTGGTGCCAGCTTCGCTTCACCGTTAATTCTGATACGGGAATTTGAAATGTTTTACCAAAAATCCGTACAAATGACAGCAAGAAGCAATACCTTGCAACGCAAATAGTCAGCTGAACTGTGTTTTACACTATACTCAGGAGACGGGACTCGCAGTTCGAACCACTGAGAAACCGATCCTGTATCGTTGATAAATGTATGCAGAAACATTTGAATACCGCGCAGGAAATTGGATATCGCATACGAATAATGTGGAAGGCTTCACTGCCATAATGTTATCTTTCATGTAATGTTATACGTTATTATAAAACAAGATTTTACTTGCTTTGCCACGTTATATTGTTATTTGTTAACACTGTCATTACGTAAAGTTAGTTTTTTTTACTTGATTAGGGTAAACTCAAAAACTTGTTTTGGAACTTCTTTACTTATATTTCATTCATTCATGAGCTATAAATGATTTTTTTGGCTTATTTAGAGAAATAGTCCACGCGGGCTAAACTGTTGGCGGTAACTTTTAATATACGAGTATCTCAATTATTCTCACGCATATTTGGCCTTAATCAAGGCATGTCTAATTTATGAAATTTTATGTAAGACAGGCCCCATTAGGATAACGAGAGCCAATAAGTGTTAGAGCGGCTTATACGCGCGTATAAGCTCCTTTTAGGCCGCTTATGTTATAATGCGCTTCTACAACAGGCGTGCCTTTGACGCGCAACTCGTGAGAGCGTTGACGACCTACTCTGATATCATGAGTTGCACATACATCAGTTGAGAGTTTTTCCACATCGATTTAAAACAGTGTGATGATTTTTTTTAATGTTTAGTGGGAGTTAGACGTTTAGTCCTTGTTCAGGGAATTTTTGTTCTCTTTCCCTTTATTGTGAGGTACAACCAGGCATTACTTCAAAGTCACGTGAGAAATAGAAACTGCCCTTTGCGACCACGATCTTTCACCGGCGCGGGTACCATTACTTGAACAAATTGCTTAGGGAAAACTTTATGTTCCTCCTTGGAACGGAAAGCCAGTATACAAGAAGGTAATGTGAGACGGAGTGAAAAGGCAGAGACCTCGAGTGTTTCTATGAATCAGCGTTTATCGTAACATCTATACCTACCGGGTGATAATCGAAATACTTACAAATACGAAATATTTTATCCACTGAGTGATGTAGTAACTAAGTATGTGCTAGTTTTCAATGGAATGCTAACTCGTAATTGTAGTTAGCACGTAGGCACTTAAAATTCATCTATAGCACTCTCAGTAATTATGCTGTTTATAATATCATCGAGAAATATACAGTTTCTATTCAGATGAATGAACATCGAGCAAGTGATAAATGATATTTGAAATCGGTAGCTGATAATTATATCTGTGCAATTAATATTTAAATCATACTGGTCATCATGAATTTTATTACCTTAAGAGGATACAGAAGCGCCGTTTTTTCATACAAAGGTACCCTGTTTCCTTCCTGGATTTTGCTAGTAGAGGAATCATTTTTCCCAAAAAATCTATTGCCACTATAGACATGTCTCTCTTTTTTTAAATAAATTAATGATTAAAAGTGATATGAATCTCCAAAAATCGAAAAAAATGGGACAGATTTTCAGCTGTATTCAAATATCCAAAAAACTAATATGACTAGTTTATTTCAAAAAAGGAAAATAGGAACACGGCCACAGTCTTTTTTTAATTTTAAATGAAAAAAGTAACTAAATCTGTTAACTTTTCGAGAAGGGATTAGGGGACTACGAAACGTCGATTTTGTGTACTTTTGATGGGTAACTTCGGTCCGGTTTGCATCTGTCTCTATCGCACTCTGCAGGGCGCTCGAGTTTTACAAAAGACAACAATACAAATACCTATTTTTCAATTTTCTCGACCGTGCTGTGTCCTCTTAAATATCGCTATTAATAACAAAAGCTTGTGAAGCTTTATGTTGACAGTGTTTTAAAACCAAAAGGGCTCCATGTAGTTTATAAACTGTTATTTTAGTGACAATTATCAAGAAATTAATGACAATAATATATTTATTATGAATCTGAAACGGCTTCTTGATTAACATTAATGTACACACGACTGCACGTCAAGGTTAAATGTGTGAGCCTTATGCTGCTTACATAGACCTATTTTGCAATGGTTTTGTAAAGATACCTGCTGATCCTGCTGTCTTCCGTACTTTTGATATTAATCGCGAAATGGACTCCTAATTTAAGAGATTTTCTTTAATGAGTAACCATTATTTTATTAGTAGTTATCCCAAATCCTTGCCTGTAAGATTTGCTCTGCAAGTAAAATCTACAAGCAATCACCCTGGCTGTAAATCTAATTAAAATTAAAATTTGAAATGCCGAATTTTTCAGCAATTTCCTGAAAAAATCCCAAATGCTCAAAATAGAAGTGAATAAAAAACTATTTTTGCTCAGTATGCTTAAATGTAATCAACAGGTTCATTGGACCTCGATGATAATGTTTTCTATGTTTTCTCATGGAATACTTCGGAACTAAAAATACTTTCATTAAATGTATTTTTAAGAAATAAATATTTCTGGTAGTTTCTAAATCAAACGTCATATCCATAATAAAGCCCTTGTCTCAACCTAACTGTCTTATCGATGCCAATACGGTTTTTTTTGTGAAGGAAATCCTCCATCCCACAGTCAAGAGGATAAATTCTTAGGGCCGATTTTTCAATTCTTAGTTTATTACCTAGATAGCTAACTAAAGTATAGAATTAACTGGTTGTTTATCAAGCGAACAGATATTTTGAATTTTTCAATGGTCTTTTATCCAAAGAATAGCTATCTGTAGGTTGTCTATGTCCTTATATCGCTAACTTCACACTGATTATCCTCAAGCGAGATGCACTTAGACAATCATTGCAATGTTAGAATGAAACAAGACAGAAAGTTGATGCTTGACAAATTGACATTGACGTATAATAAAATTAACCTCAACTTTTTTTGTTATCTATAGTTGTGGCAAAGAGTATGTTTGCTTCGTGTATTTTAAGGCAAAATCTTTTCCAAAACTCTTTTTCATCCCATGCACTAAAATGATTTGGTCTCTCTTTTACAACTCGATCTTTTCTATTGGGCTCAGCGTTTGTATAGTTAAGTAACTGCCTCAGCTCCAAAATCGTTGCGTCGTCGATTTGGTCAAAAATATTCATTAGAATGTGTGTGCGTACCAAACGAATGAAAAAATCTCAAATGACACACCACATAACCTCAAAATGTCAAAGAAAACGCATAGATAATGTCTTATCCATCCCCTCAAGAAGCAAATAACTTTATTCCTCAATTAGCGGCTTCATTCAACAGATAACATCTATCTGACTATTGAAAATTTAAAATCTTGTTAACTTTCGAATAAACTTTATTCTACAGATACATTACATTAACTGAGGATTGAAAAATCGGCCCTTAGACAAGTAACTTCAGTTTTCCCTTTTAAGCTATTATTAGCATGTGTCAGAGAGATACTACGAGTACCAATAACTGATACAATGCTTGTCCTACTCTATCACATTTTAAGATAATAGCCTGAGCTAATGACCTACCAGACTTACGCTCATACTTAAGAACGGACACCCGAGTACATGTTGTTAACGTGACTTTAATTTAGAATAGGAATCAACCCAGACTCCCGACGCGGCAAGCAGGATCGTTAACAAAAGCGCCATCTTTCCGAATAGCAATAGGTAAAAATCGTGTAAATTCCTTGTAAATTCACAGCCATAAAATCAAAAACTGACTGCCATTGGCTTGACACCTATCAGTTCGGAGAGTTAATTAGAGGTGGTTTGACAAATGGTCGCTTGTCAGCGCCGGCGTTGAAGAGGGTGCCGTAATGAGGAAGCCTGATTGAGCAGTCGCTGGTGCTGTTCAGGTCGAGGGCAAAGTTCAGCAGCAGCCATTCCGATAAAAATTGCCACACTTTATTATAATCTCACCTATGCTCCACTTACAAGCTTAGTGGTATAAGCACATAAATAGCACAATGAAAACGAGATATTTTTTTATTTAAACTGGTGTAATACAAAAACACAATACGAACAAAAAGCCATAAGTAGGTAGGATTTTAATTATAAATCAGACAAGTTTTTAGACTATAACTTAATATAGCAAAGGAGAACTTTTCGATTTAGAAACATTTATCACATCACATGATTGACCACAAACGTTTTTAAATAATTAGAGGCGCAACACTGCATTGCTCAGGAAAGGCAAACTCATATAAATCTTATTTGATATTGAAAAAGGAAAGTCAAATTCTTAATGTTAGGCTTTTTAACCAGGTAATATTTTCTTAACTCTAATGTGTTCTCAAGCTAAATTTCCTCATCTTAGCCATCTGCACAGCATTGCTCTGCCTCCTACTATGCGGAGTGTGATGAGAATGGGTAGACCTTTCCGACCTAGGCGTTGGTGATGGATCTAACGGGTTATTATCATCATCATCATCATCTTTAACCGACTCTACGTCATCATTCTTCTCTTCTTCCTTTTTAGAACCCCCTGATCCACTGCCGGAAGGTTCTCTATGACGCACAGGCTTTACATCGCCACTGAAACTGAAGATAAACTTTAATTCCGCAACTAATTCTTCTTTGAACGGTACCTGAAAAACAGTACATATTTTTTTTATTTGTCTGTGATTCAGAAAGAAATTACTTCTTGCAGTATTTCTTTCTTGACATAATATGACGTAGAACTCGTAGTGTCCTGTAGAAAACCTGTACAAAGGTATTTTTTATGCTTGTTTGAATCTGTACTAAATGTACCTGCTTACAATCTTACAAAATCTAAGATAAGCGAATTTTTATTGCTAGCATTTAACTTTTTGCATTTTTATTTTTTTATATTTTCTTAATGTGGAAAATTGCGGGTTTAAATTCCGCTTGAGTCCTAGGATCAGGCCGAAGGTTTCAAGTTTCTATCTTTGTGTAAAATGTAAGATTCCGTTATCACTAAAATTAATACAGTTAGAAGGGGAACTCACCACAAAATTGGCTACTTCAGTCATGAGTACCAGTTGATAGGTAGGCTTTATGACCAGGGTAGGGGTAACACTGGATTATGCGTAAATAGCTGGCAAACGGAAAGGTACACACATTAAAAAAACTCCTGCAGCATTCTTTTTGTCCTACTTACTTCAAATTCGGTAATTATGTGGATGTAAAAGTATATTTACAATAGCGGTTACTCAATGTGTGTGGAAAAACATCAAGTGAGGACTTAAAATATAAAGTAATTGCAATATTTATACAATAAATTAAGTCTTTTGCAGCTGTGAATCCAAACAGACGTAAACAAAAAGCTAAGGGTTATTTCAAAACGCTCATAAACGTCTTTAAAATGTTTGTTGCCTTGAATGTGTGAGATATGGTCCAGACATCGATCAGCATCTCCATGAAAGCGCAGACGATTGCCATGGCTGAGCCAGCTACGAGCACGATGAACACTCCACCCACGTTGGCCAGAACGAGAGGCTGAGCATCACCGCTGCCAGTGTCATCATCCTAAAAGTAATACCATTTGAGATTATCTGTGTGGCATGTTGAAAGAATTTACCTTAAATCATTGATTAAACAACGTTGGTTGGCAACGTAAAATACACTGAATGGATTCGCCAGGATATTGGTAAAAGATACCAAGAGGTAGCTGAGTTACTAGTGAAGTTGCCTAGATAGCGAATAGCCACGCGTTCAAGTCCCACCCTTTTGATTTCCCAGATTCCCCTAGATTCCTAGATTTGACAGGATGAGTTGAATTTCTTGTTTTTCACCTTTTCCATTTAAGAAACTTAAATTGATGATATATGATCCTAGCCTAAAAGGTTGTTAACAGACTTTCAACAAAACAAATTAACTTACAGCACATGCACCTCCTCCTCTTTTTTCTTTCCACCATTTGTCTTTCATTCTTGTTAGTTTACCTTGCTCTTGCAATTGTAATATGGATTCACTCATAGGTTGTCGATATGGAGAATCTGAAATCAAACGTGTCACTTAAAAAATTCTAAAAATATAGAAAATATCCTTTTTCATGTTAAATTAGTTTACTTTTCTTCATTGCGATTCCGTATCCTTTGCTATCCAACAAACCGCCAACTTGAGCAATATCACAGTTTCTTTCAGCCATGTATTCAATGGATGTGGATTCCATTAAAAATGCGTAATTTTCTGAGTCTGATTTCACCCTGCAGACAACATTTAATCCGTTATCATCGCTTTAGTGACTTATCTTAGTTAATTAAAATAGGTTAAAGAAATCTGTACCTTTCTAGTCCTTCATCATTTGTAGCAGTTTGTAACTCTGGATGACTATCCATATATTCGTACATCTTTTGATACAGTAAATTATCTGATTCCTGAAAAGTTCAGTAGAATATTTTCATAACCGTAAAGCTTAAAATGAGAAGGCCGCGTTTCGCATTAAAACCGTTTATTGTAAATTTTCTTTACCTTGAAAAAGCCGAAAGTAGCTCCCCCTTTTTTAGCTCCATAAGTTACTTCGTAAGGGTTATTTGCTAAGTCTTGAACACTTTTGATTGCATAAAACTTCGATTCTACTGTTAAAAAGGCAGCTAAATTAGCTGTGTAGGAAGAAACCATGATAAGTGTGAAAAACCACCACACACTGCCAGCTATTCTAGTAGATACAGCTCTGGAAAATAATAATCATATAAGTACAATGATCTCAAATGTCACAACTATATCCATCGAATCATAGATTTTAATAAAAAGGTCAACAAAGTGAATATTCCTTATTATTTGTGCTTATTATCCTTATTTAGATGCTATCTGTAGAAAGCACTGTACTACCTCACTTGTAAACACAACTTGAGAGCAAAAAAGTAATTATTTAGGTACAATTCGTTTTTGCGCATTTCATTCTTCGATCATAAATACCCATGATACACCATTAATCAGCCAGACCAAAATCAGCTCTAAAGTGTCCGATGCTTAGTTCAAATGTGTGAGAGTTGTTGGATTTTCAATGGAAGCACTTTAGTGGTAACGACATTAAATGTGACTATGAAATTGTCGTAATCTATCATCGAGTGTTTGAGCGCTAAGTTTGTTTTTTAACACGCTTAGTCCGAGGCACTTTTCATGATCGAAGATCGCCCGCATTAGTCCACTGATACGCAAAGGCTTTCCCCGAATGCGTGCCATCCCCAACTCGAAATAGCCACTTCCAGCCAGCATACTTTCATAACTTACATGGGAGCAATTTCAGATCCTTGCGTGAGTACACTACCTAACGTGAACCAAAAGGAATTAGCCAACGTAAACTGGTTGTCTAACGTCTCAGGTTCTTCAATACAGGGATATGGGTTTTGCCATTCTTCTGGAGCGATTCTTCCAAGAACGAACAAAAGAAGAGATACTCCAACAAAAGCACCTGCTAACCACCCCCATACCTGAAATATGAAAAGAAAATTAAGTAGTCACGTAGTCACTAATATCCTAAATATCTTCCAGAATTATTTTATTTTATTTTAAGTAAAAATATTGTATCGTACTTAATTACAAAAATTAGGGTAAATAGTTAATCCTTTATAAAAAGGATATATATAAATGATGATGTAATTCCAAATATAAAACATAATGAACCAAATTTTCAAGTATTTATCTGCTTTTCACCCCTTCAGCAAAGCCTTACTCATTGTGCCGTAGACAACTATCTGCTGAAGGTTGTCTGGAAGTGATCGCTTTGTAGCGATATGCCTGGCTCTATGGTACATTGGGGTGTCTTTCTAGTGTGATTTCCTGTTGTATTTGTTTGTTTTAGCCATAAAGATTTTTTATCTAATCTAATCAAGTACGAGTAACATAATGATATTGAAATAATATTCAAACTTTTGTCACTTGGTACTTAAGTGGGTTTCTGTCAATGTGGTACTTACTTCAAGGGAAAAGGGTGAAATAAATGAAAACAAGTCTGGTGGTTGCTTAGTAGGCTTCTTATACAATATCGTAATGCCCAAATTCATAAAAGGACTTGTAAAATCGACCGCTTTCTGTCGCGAAGATGTAATTGTCAAGTCTGTAATAGCAAAATCAGCTCTCTGTCGAACAAAATGGGGATATTAAAGTTATGATGATACACTTCAAATTTTCTTGTATTTTTTTTAGTCATTAAAGTTGGTACACGAACTAGTAAGTAGCTTAAGAGTATGAGGACCTATTCATTGCCACGATTATTGCAAGTTTACTTAATATTACAGAAATATGGAAATAGGTTATATAATTGATTATGAATATGATTTCTAAGTTTTTAAGGTTAGAACAAATCAAATATTAAAACCAATAAAACATTAGTTACACCGTCCATAATCTTTTCCATCATGCCGCTCCATTTGCCAGTCTTAGCATCTAATGACCCATAGACGCCATCAGCCTGTATTTCAAAAGTATAGTTGAAAAAGTTGATTTTTGCCAGCTCTTCAATAAGTTCAATACCAAAACCTTCGTATCGATCGTTGCCTTCCAACATGTTTGACGACTCCTTTAGCATTCCGTACGGTGCACTCTACAAGAATATTCAGTTAGTAAGTAATGAAAACTGTTACAAAAAAATATTCTTTTAATTAACAGAGGTGTACTTACAAGAGCAGTTAATACGATAAAATGTTTTCCTTTCATGGACTCTGATCCTTCGGGCTCCACTGGCGGTATTATGGTTCTGGTTTCTGAGTAACCATCCTCACCTGTCCATGTTCCAACCTACACAGGTTATTATGTAATAATCAGTAACAATTAAAAGATGTAAAAAGGTGACAGGTATTTTTTATTTTTATTTTTAAATGCTTACCTTTTCTAAACCATGAGCCATTACTTCTAAAATATCGATCTCGAAATCTGAACGAAACCCTGCTTCATCAAATTTTACTATTCCAGTTAATCCGTCTATTTCAATCTATAAAAGTATTTAATTAAATAAATGATCGTTTCAAAATTTACTTAGTAAAATCAAGAAAAAGGCGTAATAAAACCTATTTACCGTTCTAACAAAGTTTATTATGCTTGACCCCATGCTCCAACTCTCGTCCTGGTCACAAGTAACTTCAGCTCCGCTTTCAACTCCTATTATATTTAGAGCTGTAGTGTACAGTGTAACTGAATCGTAAATTAAAGCTAAATCGAGAGTCAAAGCATTTTCAGTTACAGCATTTTCTATTTTCTCTTCAGAAAGTTGCATCACTTGCT
Source organism: Udea olivalis (assembly GCA_947369235.1). Classification (NCBI taxonomy): domain Eukaryota; kingdom Metazoa; phylum Arthropoda; class Insecta; order Lepidoptera; family Crambidae; genus Udea; species Udea olivalis. The sequence continues at coordinate 10,021,434 of OX376352.1, read as the reverse complement.
CGTTCAGTAAATCAATAAACGTTTTAATGGATTCTAAAGTTGGGTCGAAAAATCTCACACCTAGAAAAACAAATCGAAAATATGTTTATCAAATCAGTTTTATAAATAGTAAAAAAATATAATTCATTGGGATTTACCAGTAATGTTGGATCCACCATGTTTATACGGCTCAATGTCGATTGTTTGAAAGTCAGGATTCATGATTATGTAACTGTGTTCGTCGGACATTATTCCTACTTGTTGTGCTTGCTCCAAAATTAGCGGTAACTTTTCAATATTGCACGCCAAAAGATAATTCAAAGAACCAGAAGATTTTATAGTCTTTAATTGGTTCCTGTGAAAAGAAAAAAAAAGAAAAGTTGTCATATTTAAAAACATTTGAATTCTTAAGGAAAACAAACCCAGACGAACATCTACTAAAGAGCATTTTGCTAGGGTGAATGGTTTGCGTGGGAGTTATCTGATGTGGGTGGTGGTGTCTGAGACGGGATCTATTAATTATAACAAAAACCTAAGTCAAATCAGAGATATACCTAAAGTCGTCACCGTCAGGCAGTTGAACAACGTTCATCAGAATATGGTCCCCATTGATCAAATCCTCTAATGTGAGTACATTGCCTAAAAACGGCAAAAGCTCTGCGCCTTCGTAAATTATCGTGTATTCTTTCCAACCTTTCATTTCAATAATATCTGCGAAAACCTGGAAGAGAACAAAACGTCCCAATATATTTCCGTTGAGCTGGGAAATAATAAATTTTATGATTCTGAAACATTACCTGCGAATAGGCGATGTGATTTGGGTATAAATTTATTGCTGACCAGTTGCGGTTTTGTGTTTCAACAGGTTCAGATATTATCTGAGGGACTTCCAGTAAATCAGCTAATGATTGCACATGTTCTAATAATGCTTTTGTTTTTGGTCCAAATATCCCGAAAACTTTATCCTGTAATAAGATTTTAAATTTCAAAGATGCCGTCAGTAATGATTATTAAACATTTGTTTTAGATTAAAAATTCTTACCTCTAAAAGAGAGCACACCGCTTTTTGGGCTTCCAATAAGTCGCCGGGGGATGTTCGAATAACTTTAGCTTCAAAAGGATTTTCTTGTCCTTCGGCGGCTGCAGTTACAGCAACGTTAAAAGCTGCTTCCATTAGGAAGTTGCCATCGTCAAATACAGCTCCTACACAAGATTATTTAAAGCTTTCTAATATCCACAGGAAATATCTTTTCACTTGAATCAAACATAAACTTACCAATCATCCTCTGTCCAGTAACAAAATTGAAACACCACAAAAACAAGCACTGAAAACAGATATTAATCTTCCATTCCATGGCTGAAGAAGTAGCCCTACAAGTTTACTTCAAGCTCGTCAGCGCTGACTTTGTTATGGTTACAGTGGCATTAAATTGTTCCATACTTGCTTTATATCCCGAAGCGATTCAGATAGCCCTAATACAATTATGTCATGAATACAGCTGACGGGGGCTAGAAATAGCCAGACTGTTCCCGTTTTCATTTGTTACATGCATACGCTATTCGAGTCTTGTTTACTGCAAGTCATGCAAACTAGTAATGGATTTAATGGGTACTTCGTTTACCCTCTTAAGTTTTGAGGAGCTACGGGTTGGTTTGTTCAAACAAAAAGGTATGTATGTGCATATAAATATCTGCGCAATGCTGGTTTGTGTGTGATCATTTACTTTAGAACATGTATTTTTCGTACATAACGCACAATCAAATAGTTTACACGATGAAAGATAATTATCAATATTTGGTTTTATCCGCGACTTCGTGAACGTTCAATTAGTAGTTTTTTCCACACCGTTAAAGGTTAGATTTTTGCAGCAAAAGCTATGTTCTTCCTTTAAGTCATATCTATGTCAACCTAAATTCATTAAAATCGGTGTAGCGATTTAGAGGTGAATACGAAAAAAACAGACAGAGCTACTTTTGCCTTCTTTACGTTAAATTTATTATATTATTATATATATTACATATATTATATATTATGACCTTTGTGGTTAGTTAAAAGTATTAGATTTTATTTTATTTCTACAGTAGTTGTCTTTAGTTTTTTGTTGTTTTAATCAAAGAGAAAGTAACGTTTGTTTTAATGACAATCTCGTTACCAGTACATAAGTTTACCAGTAGCGACCTCTCTGAATTTGCTCTGAAACGCCACATGCCTCCTGCCCAAAATGAACCATGAGAACTTTTGTTAAATGAGAATTTATCCCTCGGGAAGAGAGCTTTTCCCGTGAGTATGTGTTTTGATATCGGACCAATAGATGGCGGTATCTAATATGTTTTTTTATTTTCTTATGATAATAAATCGGAATTGCTAAACGTACTGAATTAATGCCCTGAAGATAATAGAGCTTAGCCATTATTTCATTTTATTCTGCGTTAGTAGATGAACAATGTACCTAGTCTCTATTTAAATCCGACCAAGAAGCAAATGGCAGGACGAACTCGATTGCTTTACAAAGGATTCTTTATTTCATAATTTAATTTTGATGTCTGCAACACAAATCCAGAGGATTTTATAAAAAATACAATAACCAGACAATTATCAAAGAATTATAGATAATAACAAGATAGTAATAATAAAGAATTTATTATCTATCTATATAGATACAGATTTCACGAAAGAAACTTAATGCTAAGTATTACATTAAAACAACAATTTTGGCGGCCTTGCTATCGCTAATAGCGATCACTACCAGGCAACCTAAAGATAAGATAATTTAACATGATTTACCTACTCCTCTTGCTTTTATACCTTCAAATCATTCTGTTTTACACTAACACAACATACCTAGTAGGTACCTTTCTATACTTATTTACTCATGTAAATAACTGCTAAGGCAGTGTTGTGGTCCTATTAGAGATATGTCGCCAGAACTCAGCGGCGAACACTCAGAATAATTACTTAAAGAAACCAAGTCCGCGCGCCCTTTTTGAAGCACCTTAATCCAGAGCCATAAATGGCTGCAAACGGACCGCTTTGCAGTGTTCATTACAGCTCCGCAATGTTCAATGTCAAAGCGCGCCGCACGTGAGCAAGTAATAGTCACGCATGTGTGGATCGATTAGTGCTTCATTTTTGACGGGGCGGTTGTATGAAGTCTTTTCTTCTATACGTTATTATTCTAAGGGTGAACAGTTGTTTGATCCGTTGTGGATCTTACATCTTCTTGAGAACTATACAGAAGATAAGAAGGCTGCAAAAACCGCTTACCATGCCGCATTTGCCACCGACGTTGTTTAAAAACATATTGACAAAGTATTTCCTGATATACCCATAATAAGTCGCATTTAAGTCGCTTACGTATTCGGTTAAAAATGTAACAAAGTGCTACTTTAATTAAACGCCTTTGTTTCTAAAGTGAGCTGTAAGCGGCGTTTTGTTTAAACCCGTGCAGCTGGGAGCACGGACAAAGCAAGAAGTTGATTTACGGGCCTAGTGACACGCGGGGGAACGTCGGAAAAAACATTGATTAATGAGCCCCGGGTAAATAAACAACGTCTGACTCGCCCGAAACTAACATATTTCGACTTTACGCGACCCTAGCCGTTTTTGCCCAGTTTCTTTTGTGGAAACGCGCAATTTGTAACGTATGTTACAAAGGTGTGCACATAAGTTGAAGTTCATTATAGACTGAATTTTGATGTTGGTCAGCTTAAAATCATCTTTTTCAATATCTCAATAGAAATAGCAAAAAATGCATATTACGGATATGTCTATCCTCTCCTGACATATGGAATAATATTTTGGGGCAATTCTGTAAATGCTGAGTCTACTTTTATACTGCAGAAAAGGTGTGTCTACGAATCATTCACAATATTAAACAATGTGAAACATTGCGAGTCGTATTTATGGAAGGATTTCTTTTAACTTTGACGTGTATTTATATATTAGAAATCTGTGTATTTGTAAAAGGACATGAACAATACTTCAATAAGAAAAGTTTCACAAAAAATAATTTAGGGTCTCAATATAAGTATGACATTTATTAGGCTCAATCATCAAGATATATCCATGGGAAAAGTACTCTTTTAATGGGTATCTTTATTAAGTTACCAAATTTTATTAAAGCTTTGGACGGTCCACAATTCAAAAATACATTAAAAAATTGGGTATTGACAAAATGTTTTTATAATCTAAAAGAATTTTATAATTGTTACACGTAATTGTTAATAGTATTCATTTCTTATTCTATCAATCTATATTGTACGTCCGCCGTGGGCAAACTGTTGATTCTAATATCTATGTAACAACAATGTAACACAGTTCTGACAATAAATGATTATCTTATCTTATCGTATCTTATCTTTTCTGCTAATATAACGAAAGTGAGATCTCTTTGTTTGACTTGCATAGCGATTATTACAAAAGTTTCAACCAGTTCAATGCAATATAAAAATGTTATATATTCAAATCTATTTTAACGATATAGGAATATGAGCTTCTTTCATTAAACGGAGACAAAGCGTACAAGAAAAAATCAAAAGCACAGTAAAGAAACAGTAAGAAACAGTAAGAAAGTACAGCAAAAATCTGATTAAGAACAAATTCACAAACACTAACGAAACGAAGTTGTATACTAATATTATGTAGAGGTAAGATTTGTTTGTTTGTAGGAAAAAGGCTCCGAAACTAAAATACCGATTTTTAAAATTCTTTCACCAATGTAAAGCTACATTATCAGGGAGTGACAAAGGCTATTTTTTTTAATTTAAGCTATATTTTGACGGGAAAGACAGTCTACGCGGGTGAAGCCGCTGACGGACAGCTAGTTAAAAAATAAAACGACGATGCATGAGTCTAAAGCCGAAACGAAATTGTCATAATAATTTGTGTAAGAAGTTTGCAGTTTGGCGAGGGCTAAAGAATGCGAGCGAACTTGAAAACTAGGCTGCCGTTGTGGCAACTGAACTTCGGTGAGCCTGGATCGAGCCGGATGGATTTCGGTGTTTGCAGCGAATGCAAATTGAGTATTTCGCCTCGTCACTAATGAATCATGTGTGTCAGACACTTTATGATGATCTTAAATAATATCTCTGCTTGCAATGAACCTTGCTAGCACGAAAGACCGATATTATTTGCCAAGGCAACAATAAATCCCTAAAGCTTCATTTACCTCAAAATAATGAAAGATTAGCATTTTCCTGACGGAATCAGGTCCTATCCGATCTTAGGCCTTCTAAAGCCGTACAAATTAAATAAACCAAAACTATTATAACCATAAAAACGCAGATAAAATGTAATCTTAACTGCACGCATAAAAATAATTTACCCATGCTCACTTTAGTTCTAATCCGACATTTTGACAGAATCTTGCAATAATTAATGACGTCTTCAACACAAATAAAATAAAATTGAATGCAATAATAGGTACTTAAATTAAATCAAATAGCAGAAGATACGGCACGTCCTTTAAATTGTTAACTAAAAACGGGGACGATGCACAACTACATTCCTTGTGCGATGTGAAGGACAGAGACAAACTTATTTGTTTTGACCTTAGCGTAAGTGAGACAAGCGTGCGTGAGACAAGCGTGCGTCAGAGTGAAGTCAATCGTTTAATGCGACTGAGTGCCTGATTTAAGCGGTCCACATGCTAAAAGCGAGTCACCTATCTTCCTATTTTGATTCAATCTAAGCAATATTATGACAAATTGTAACTGACTCCAACAGTAGGTACTTACGTTAAGTTCCCCTCTCCTCCCACTTGTAAATTGGACGGCACACCACTTAGGGCTGCGTGTCTAAATTGCAACACACCTCTGCAATATATGGCTACGCTTATCACCCGGGAAATGCCGCTGTTATTAACATAGCAAAGCTTTAGGGGTGGTGGAACGAAGTTTATTTAAAAAGCCCGTAGTATATATACACAATGTAAACCACTCGTGATATATCAAATTTGAAGGCTGTAAACTAGGGTTCAACAATTCATCGACGAAGACAAAAAAAAAAAAAAATTTTTTTAATTAATTTACCGAGGAATTTTTTAAATTCTTATCTTAGTTTATTTCAATACTTGTAATTTTGTGATTGTAAATCTCGGTAATAAATGGTGTCGAAATAGGGTAAAATATCCTTGTATCAGGGAGCCAGACAATAATTAAAGCCAAGGGCGTCTATCAGCACGCCCAGGCCAAGATAAATATTTTTAACCGAAAAATGAAAATGTGGCCAATTTTAAACACTTCTTCAGTTGTCAGTTATACCAGTTGTGTTCGATTATGTATTTGTTGCTATTAACTCTCTACTCAGAAACTACCGAGTGCGTGACTGAGAGCGGCCTATAGGTATATACTCTTTATGAAGTATAGAGGAAACGGATCTCGGCTTAGGCCTCATTTACGGAGACGTGGGGCGTCGCGCGTTGCGTGTGGCGGCGCGGCGCGGCCCGCACTGAATTCAAACATATGGCGTTGTATGAGTGTTTTACAGAAAAGCGATTTTACACGTGTTTGATTGAAATTGAGCGTTTCTTACGGCTTCGATTGACGCGTCACACGGCGTTTAACGCCGCGGCAAAAATCGCACAACTAAGATGTAATCAACGTCACAATGGAGTAAGTACTAGTTCCAATTTTCTCTCGTCTTCGTAAATACGGCCTTAGGGCGTCGCTAGGAGAGGATGCCGACCTAATTATGTTTAGGAAGTGAAGCGGCCCATCACTTAAATGCCCAAATGGTTTCCAATTAAGAACTATATTCCACCAACAGCCATGTGTAATTTGCGCTATATATTACAATGTATATACAAGCGGGCAGTGTTGCAGTGCACTGCGCTTCGTCAGTACTTAATTTATTTTCCAAAACCCCCAATTTCCGAATAATTCAAACTCAGTTGGCTACAAATTGTGTAACTGGAAACATACTAAAGCCCTCTATGCAGAATCTTTACACCCTTACAGGTACTCAATCTGCACTTTAACGTGAAACGCTGCACGCTGAAATTGGGCTAAGCAACTGTGGTAAATAAGCATGCATTTTATTTATTCCTTAAAATGCATACATTTTTTTTATTGAGTTCACTTTTGAGTTCACTCCGTTATATAAACGGATAATGAGACTTGGGGATGATCCGTCATCGCGTATAGGAAATTAAATATAAATATTAAATATTAAATACGTGTTCAAGAGACGAGACTGGCTGGATAATATTCTAAAATGAAACCTAATTTTTGACTAGTGTTAAAAATGTATGCAAGTAGTTTTTTCATTGTAAAATGGTAGAGTGCCATTTAAAAGGTAAGTGAATAACATTTTAAAGCCAGCATGTACTTACCTTAAAGCATTATCGATCCACGTGAGTTGATTTATAATTTAAAAGAAATTCTAGTCGATCTTGCTGATCGCTGACTGATTGCAGTGGGCAGCATGAACTACCATCATCTAATCACACCATTATTTTCAAACTGCACAAATTAAAGCACATCGAGTTTTCCACATACTTTGAATAATCCTAATAACATATTAAATAAGCATGCATTTTCTTTATTCCTTAAAATGCATATTTTTTTTATTGAGTTCACTTTTGAGTTCACTCCGTTATATAAACGGATAATGGGGCTTGGGGATAATCCGTCATAGCGTATGATAAAATATTAAATACGTGTTCAACAGATGAGACTGGCTGGATAAAATTTTAAAACGAAATCAAATTTTTGCCTAGTGTTAAAAAGGTATGTAAGTAGTTTTTTCATTGTAAAATGGTAAAGTGCCATTTAAAAGGTAAGTGAATAACATTTTAAAGCCAGCATGTACTTACCTTAAAGCATTATCGATCCACACGAGTTGATTTATAATTTAAAAGAAATTCTAGTCGATCTTGCTGATCGCTGACTGATTGCAGTGATCAGCATGAACTACCATCATCTGTACACCATTATTTTCCACATACTTTGAATAATCCTAATATGTTAAGTATTAATAAGTAAGCAACCTGGTGATGTCTGTATACATGAATTAGGTAATTTGCGCGAGTACATTCGGCAGCAAACAAGGCAGGCTAACCGTGACACAATGACGTAAGCCCTAATTTGGTTTCACGCAATGATATTTTGCTCAGTGCAAATTACACGAGCATAGCGGGTGTTTATCAAGAATATCAGGACGAATGGCCTGGAGCCGACATAGCGCAATACACGCAGTGTTCTTGTTAGGATTAATGTCGTTTACTTTGAAGGTCCTTCAAATATACCAATTTGTTTTTACCTACACGACGAAAGACTTTTGTTCGCAGAGAACTAAAAGTACCGGGTACAAAAACGGGGTGCTTCTAGTCTTCGGTGTGTTTTATTCGATACACTTTGTAAGGGATCTATTATCGATGGACAAAAAAGTACCTCGCGGATTGTCCCTCGACTGCAGGCTTTTAGGGATACTGCCCAGTAAACCAATAAATGGTGAATGCTAAGATCAACATGAAGGGTGCTCAACTTTAAGTTGCGTTTCAGAATGCGGGGGTAGGAGATGCATACATTGTTTTGAGAATTTCAGTATCATAAACCGCATCGGAATCATCTATTAAAACAAAGTACTACCTAAACATTTCTTAGTTAAGTTGAATATATCTCATCGCGAACATTTTAATAAGACAGTCTATTAAATTTTCACGGAAACGTTGAATCTTCGCTTGCATGTATCCTACTAACCTAAATTACTTCCGACATCCGACAAATTAAGTGCAGAAACGAGAAACCGGCTCCGCGGGAAGTATTCAGAAAGCGACATTAATAATTAAAATGAAATTAGTTAACACGGCTCTTTAATTAAGCCACATGCATTTTGAATTTAAGGAGACAGGTTAGGTGATTCATTTTTATTGTCAAACCGAAATTAAACGCACAATCTACAGCGATAAATAAAGCTTCAAGGCAACTTTAGGTGAACTACAAAAAATCCCAACTGCTTAAAATACCTTATTGTTTCAATATTAAAATGCCGGTTGGGGCACCAAATTTTGACTTGCCATAAGTAAAGTAAAAAAGGGTTTATTGCTGACAAATAGAAAAATAAATACAGTGGTAGAATGATCATTTCCGATAGCAATTTGACTTCAATCATTGAAATTAAGACATGGCAACGGTGCATGGATTCAGGCCTACCCATCAAATCTTGCGAAATCCACGATTGAGAGATGATGACCAGGGCGCGATTTTTTTATTACAATAAATTTAAATTTACTTCAATGACAATGATATAGAAAATAAATATGATAACTTTGGTTTAGTTTACTGTATCTTCTTTATCAGCAAAATAAAGGTTTATTGTTCATTTAGGTTTACGTAAACTTGACGCCGAAACAGCAAAACAATTCGAAAATGCAATAAGGAAAGAAAACTTTCCAAAGTACAGTGACTTTTTACTGTTTTTGCGGGAACAATTTAAAATTTCTCAACGCTGCTCCGCCCATCACTCCAGCGGCCAGCCGACAAAGGTCAGCGCCCATTACCAGCACACGCAGCCTCCCCGAAATTCGCGTGTTTTGGTCGCAGCGTCTTGTGATACGCTAAGTACAAAACCCGAAATAAATAATCGTAACTGTCCATTGTGCAAATCAATATACCACGAGCATTTATTTTATTGTTCGAATTTTCAAAAACTTAGTCCACAGGAGAGGTATGAAGTTCTGAAAAATATGAACGGATGTGTGAACTGTCTAAGCACGCGCCATACTATAATAAATTGCAGGTCACAGTCAGTTTGTAAAAATTGTAGGAACAAGCATCACACACTGTTGCATTTTTATGAAAAACGACCCTTCATGGTCGGGGGGAACGACCGATCAACGAACTTAGCCAGCACCTTTTCTCAAGAAAATTGTTTAGATCAGGCTATTGATAATAATTGTAAACAGTATAATAATGAGCAATGCGAAAAGTTGATATCATTGACTTCCACTACCAGCGGGACAAATAATTATAATATTAAAACTGTTTTACTAGGCACAGCGATTGTTCATGTCAAAGATAGTAAGTCAATTCCGCAACCCGTTCGAATCCTCGTTGATATGGGGTCTCAAAATCATTTCATTACAAAACAATGTTGTAAACGGGATCCTGCCGTTTTGCCAAAAGAAATTTGCCAAAATTTCATTACCCAAACAAATTTTAGCAACCTTTTAATATGACAATGCAACATTTCGAATGATTTTAGTACGCAAATTTTCATTTGGACATATTTTTACTTGGCAGATTATCAGTATGGATAATATCATTTGGACAATTGGTCTTTTACCAAATGATTTATTACGGCAAACAATCTTCAGACAATAGACATTTAGTCAAATGATTTGTTATGACAAAAAATATAAAGAGAAAATGTTTTTGGGAATTATATAATAAAAATGCACTTTCATTTTAATGTTGTAAATCATTTAATCAAAACAAAATATTAACTTACAATTTTAAGTTTTTAGCAATAGACATTAATCAATTTTATTTAATTTATTTACAAATTTTATAAAGTATCTAAATGCCGGCTATGTATAAAAATAGTATGTTAAACCGAACTGGCCGTGGTCCTTCGCCGTGATACTAGTCTGCCCTACACTAGAGTGTATATCAAGAGCCGGAGGCGCGGAGGGAGAGGGCGAGCGTGGGTGAGTGCGATTTAATACGCAAGGGCGAAAGGGCTGCACTTCCCGCAGCGCCGGAGAAGAGGCAAACAAAATGCATGCTTGCATGTGTGCCTGCTTGTTTGCATGCATGCAACAACACATATTGTAATTTAATATTTATACTCTTTTCAACTGAGATAAAGATGCAAATCATTTGCGAGCAATTGATTACTGAGTCAATTGCAAAATTTCATTTCCCAAATTATCATTTAGCAAATAAATTTTTCGCAAATAATTATAACATCAACACAAACCATTTCTATTGAGAAATGGTAAACTAAAAAATTAGGATACGTTAAATTTGGCAAATAACATTTTGCGTAAAATATATTTTGGCAACTGAAACATTTGATCAAATGAAAATTGGTAAAAATATTATGTGGTAAACGAGCTATTGGTCAAACGTTCATTTGGCAAACATTAGGTTTGGTTTACAATAATTTGCGAAAAATTTATTTGCTAAATGATAATTTGGGAAATGAAATTTTGCGAAAAATTGTTTGGGAAGTGATCATTTGGTAAATTTTTTTTTGATGAAACTAAGGAGACCCGTTAATCGGCTCAGACGTATTCGCTCAAATTTTACGAGGCCCCAAAGTGTTAGGTCCTGCAGGCGATCCTGACGCTGTAGACACTGAGTTCGGTTTTATAGTTCTAGGCTCTGCGCAAATACTTCAACCCTCTACCGCTCAATGTGACGTGCAAACATATTTTTGTTCTAGAGAAAATTCAATTGAAAACCTAATGACTCAATTTTTAAATTCAGAAGAAATCCCTGATAAAAAGCATTTATCACAGGCCGAGACACAGTGCGAGAAACTTTATATTGACAATGTCACGCGTGATAGCACAGGTCGTTTTACTACTATTCTACCATTTTCTTGCGATCCATCCTTGTTGGGAGATTCAGTACAAACTGCTACGAAAAGATATGCCTATTTAGAACGTAAGTTCAAGAATAATAGTTCATTCCGTGAAAAATACGACGATATTATTACTGACTTTAGACAAAGGAATTATATCAAGCGTACAAGATGAGGAAGATGATTTAAATTCTCAGTATATAATACCGCATCATGATGTATCACGTGATGAGAAAATAAGCACTAAATTGCGTATAGTCTTAGATGCCAGTTCGAAAACTAGTTCAGGATTATCTTTAAACGATTGTTTACATCCTGGACCAAACCTACAGAATGACTTGACTGAAATAATTTTAAACTTTCGCTTGTTCCCTGTTGCGATTAGTGTGGATATTAAGCAAATGTTTTTACAGATTGTTGTTGATCCACATTTCCGAAAATATCTACGTATTTTATATCAATTTCCAAATGAGGAAAAGCCGACCTTATACAATTTTAATAGAGTTTGCTTCGGATTAGCATGCAGCCCGTATCTCGCAATGCGTACAGTGCGTGAATTAGCTCATTGTAAAAAGGAAAATTTTCCTCATGCGGCAGAAGTAGCAGGAAATATTTATTTATGGATGATCTTGGTACTTCCGTATGTTCTCCGCCAGAGGGAGCTGTTCTTTCCAACGACCTTATCAAACTGCTTTTAAGGGGGGGTTTTGAGCTTGTAAAGTTTATAAGTAATAGCTCTGAACTTCTCAATCTAATACCAAAAGAAAACTCTCTCGACGAGACTCGAGAAGTCGCAATTGAGTTTTGATAAAGATGATGACTTAAAAATTTTGGGCTTGAAATGGGATCCAGAGTCAGATCACTTCACAATATCCGTTAAACCGACGTCACAAGTCATTACAAAACGCGTTATTCTTTCAACCATAGCTAAATTGTGGGATATTAATGGATTCTGTGGACCAGTTATATTAAAAGCCAAGTTTATTATGAAAGCTCTCTGGCTAGCACACGTAGGCTGGGATGAGCGCCCTCCTAATGATATTTGCCAAGCGTGGTGTAGGTTGCGCGATGAGATGCCTCTTTTATGCAATTTAAAGATACCACGTTTTGTAGGTATAACTTCATACGATGCTGAAGTTATTGTAGTGGGATTTTCTGATGCAAGTGAGCGTGGCTACGGCGCTGTGATATATTTGTGCGTCTTAAGTACACCTTATAACAGTGTCAATCTTGTATATTCAAAAAGTAAAGTAGCACCTGCCGCTAATAAGATGCAAACTTTAGCACGATTGGAACTTTGTGGGCTCGTACTGTTAGCTAAGCTTTTACAGTTTGTAGTGAATTCGTTATCGAAACGTTGCAACATCAAGGACGTATTTGCTTTTACTGATTCTACTGTAGCATTATACTGGGCACATTCTTCTCCACATCGTTTTCTAACATACATAGCGAATCGAATTGCAAAAATACAGGAATGTTTGCCGGCTAAACATATTTTTCACGTAATGGGCAATGAAAACCCTAGTGACTGCATATCCCGCGGCTTATTGCCTTCTCAACTTATAACACATCCACTTTGGATGCATGGACCTTCATGGGTTCAAAAACCGCTCAGTGATTGGCCATTGAAACGATTTTCTTTTCCCGATCAAATTCAATCAGACACAACCAATTTAGAACAAAAGACAAACACAAGCGTTTTAGTCACTACTGATGATGAACCACCACTCTTCTATTCCCTATCACAGAGATCATCTTCTTGGCCCAAACTTCTGAGAATAACTGTTTATGTGTTACGTTTTTTAAGAAAACTTCCACGCACAAATAAGATAGAAGTAAATGATCTTAATATTGCCGAAATGTATATTCTTCGTAGCGTACAAAAGGTTCATTTCTCCCGTGCAATAGAAGATTTAACGCAAAATCGTGAGCTCCAAAAGGCATTTAGGCCTTTGTCACCCTTCTTTCATGATGGTATTCTTAGAGTTGGAGGTCGTCTGGGCAACACTAATTTAAATTTCAATGGAAAACATCCAGTATTACTGCCTAAAAAGGATCATACCGTTAATATTTTAATAGATTATTTCCACACTAAATATCTTCACCCAGGTCCTCAATTATTGCTATCTTTAATGAGACAAAAATATTGGATAATTTCTGGTAGAAGCATAGTACGAAAGCGATTTCAACCATGTAACCAGTGTTTTAAAACAAATCCACGCTCTAAATTTCCGTTTATGTCAAGTCTACCAGCACACCGTGTCAACGAAGCGAAACCTTTTCTGAAGACCGGTGTTGATTACGCTGGGCCTGTTTCTATTTTAATAAATAGGTACCGATGTGCGCGTCGTGAAAAGGCTTATATCTGTATTTTCACATGTATGGTAACTAGGGCAGTTCATATAGAATTAGCAGTGGATCTGAGTACTGACGCTTTCCTTAGAGCTTTTAGAAGGTTTGTTTCGAAAAGAGGGGATTGTATGGAATTATTTTCAGACAATGGCACGAATTTCGTAGGTGCTAAAGCACATTTTGACGAATTGCAATCATTTTTGAAAAGAAAGTCTTTTGTTGATGCTTTTGCTACTGAGGCCACTGAACGTGGAATAGCCTGGAAAATGATCGCTCCTAATGCGCCTCATTTTGGCGGTGCAGAACCTACAGCTCTTACACCAGCACATTTTTTGACCTTTGGTCCACTCAACTCTTTTTCTTCAATTGATATAACTTCACAGCCGCAGACTTTACTTAAACGTAAATATATGCTGGATAAAATTGTAAATTCTTATTGGATACGCTGGAAAACCGAATATTTAACCACGTTACAGTCCAGACAGAAGTGGAATACTCACATCTCTCCTGTAAAGATAGGAACGGTCGTTGTAATAAAGTGTGATAATTTGCAACCTCTAAAGTGGCCTTTAGGAATTATCACTGAAGTACATCCTGGATCGGATGGAGTCATTCGACTAGTGACAGTTCGAACACCTTCTGGAGTTTATATTAGGCCAGTAGTAAAATTGTGTCCTTTACCTACTCAATAGCAACTTTCATGATAAGCTTTAGAATGTATTTTTTTTTCTTTTTTTTTTTGGTTGTATTTACTATTTATATTCCTAGTCGGAAACAGAAATGCGCATCCTTTGTATAATAGATTACTTCGCGTTAGTTTATTTTTATTTGATTATAGTCATGGTCATAGTCAATTCATCACTACAATGTTCTTAAATGCTTCGTTCAGCTTCTTTTGGAGAGGTAAATCTTTCCTAGGTCGGGGGGTATGATTAAAACACAGTTCATTGTATTAAGATATGAACATAAAGTAGCCATAAGCTTGCAAAATCAAGCTCTCTCGGAGGCGACATCAGACCTCCGCGGGCTCAGGCTGAATAGCACACGACCGCGCCAAAAAAGAAAAAAGAAAAAAAAGACTAGAGACTGTTTTTCCCACGCCGTGCGCCCCGGCATTATTTGACATCTTGTTGGGAAAATTAAGCAGAATTAATTAAGAACATCTTTTGGATTGAAGAGTACCTAACGAGTTATGGTTTTGTAAGTTACAGTTGCTTTGTAGTTATATAGTAATTTCAGTTGGCTGTGTGACCAGGGGTAAACCTATTAAGGAGCAGAACCAGCCCGCAATGGTTAGGGGTTTTCTTACCACCCATACATTTGAGATAATGAACGGCTTATACAGCACTCGAAAAAGTATTTAAGCATATTGCAGCACCTATTGAATGAAAAATAAATTACGTAAGGTGCTACAAACTTTACTGCTTTAGAATTTTGTAAGTTGTTACAAAATATATTCAAACCTAAAAATTTCATGTTATTACATTTTTTTATTACAATAAATTTAAATTTACTTCAATGACAATGATATAGAAAATAAATATGATAACTTTGGTTTAGTTTACTGTATCTTCTTTATCAGCAAAATAAAGGTTTACACATTGGGATACACTGTTTTACTTAACATTTTACGTCAGGGACTTCGAGAGCCTCTCAGCGTACAGGTTGTCCGCATCTGCGGTACACTCTTGTTTTTATTTCCACAACAATTTATGCTAAACATCTGATATATTCGGGCTCAAACGATTGGCCCAAAGACATTTGTATGTAAACCAGTACAACATCTGCCTCGTTGACCCTTTCCCTTTGATTCATGTGTAAGTACAAATACTTTAGTTTATAGGGCTATTTTAAGTGTTAAGACCTTAAATCTACTCATAATATAAACTATTTTAATAATTTAGCAACCTCTCATTCATTTTCCTTATTCCAAAGTAAGGTTTTCGCTTTTAATAAACTTCTTCAAAATAAAACAAATAGCTACCACTAATCATGATCATCAATAATATAATCAGCGTACACTACTGAACATTAGGCTTTCTTGTGGATTCATCCTCATTCGCACTTGATGTTACTGATACCAGCCACAGTCACGATTGGCAGAAATGGCGGGCGTGTTGACGAACGCAGGAAGTGCTTTCTAGCAACGTGACGTTTTTACTCGTCACGTCATACACGTAAAGACAGCTATTCTGCCATCAGATTTGCACGACAAATAACCTGCATGCATGACGCCTAAATTGCCTTTCCCCTGTACGTGTCCCAACTGGTCCCAACAAGCCCCGCGAGGAGCAGGTGGCTGTAAGCAAGCCGTGTTAGTGGTGAGCTAAAGCCATCTACCACGATCACAGCACGCGTGTAACCGCCTTGACCCCCAGCGCCGAGGCCATGACAGAAGCCGTACATGTTCCATTGCGGCTGCTTGAAATTAATCCATTCGCCGATCTTATGAACTTAAAATATTTCAATGCTTACCCGTGAATAGTAAATAATAAAATAATAATAATAATAATGCCATGCAATATTCTGGGAAGAGTATGTTGTGCCAAATGAAACATTTGACTAAGTAATATTTTGGTAAAATGAAACAAGACCAAACAATTGTTTTTTATACAATAATTTCCCAAAGAAGAGAATTTCTAACTGAAAATTTGCGATAAGTTGTTTTGACAAAATGTTTTTTTGCCACATGAAAATTTGCGTGAAATAGCTTGCGATGTGATATCTTGGGAGACGTTTTTCTGGCCATACATTAGTAATCCGATAAATAGCATACAAATTTCTGAAGTCTAGATTATCTATATATTATTATACTATCGTAGATTACGTGACAGAAACTCATGGTAGGCGTGTATCCGCGTAGTAAACTTTCTGCAAAAAGTAGTTCTCACGGATGGTTCCGTGAGAACTACCAAAGATCGAATATACGTCACTCGTATCATGCACATGGATACTAAATGTTTAGACAAGGATGAAAATTATCCAAAATACACAAAAAGACTTTTAGATAGTAATACAGTTGATAGACCATCAATCTAGTCCAAATCAGCCACCTCAGTTACTCGTCACTTTATCCAGGACCGTCCTAAGCCAAACAAAGCCAGTGCCAGTCGGCAGAATTGATGGCACAAAAAACGATGTCTTGGTTCACCTAAAGCCAATTCCTTAGATCCTAGCCTAAACCAATATAACGTGCGATTCTTGTGCGACTATTTTTATTTCATCTTCTCCGGTGATGACCATCTTAAAAAAGGTTTTGTGAAATAGTGATACGGTTTGTGTGTATGTATATTAAAACTGTGTGTGTTAATACAACAAGTATAATTGAATTTAAATAAAAAAATAGTCATCACAAGTGTAGTGTGAAAGTGTATTGTGAGTCTTAACTGCTTAAATAAAGTAACACAAAGTCAAGAATCAACTGCAAATAAAGAGAGCTTTTTATTGTAGATAGTTATTATGGACGAATATCAAACAAAAGAAGCAAGCTACCGTCGACTACACCTACCAGATATCTCATTATCATTGGTCCCCAGCGACTACAAACTCAAAGACACGAGTACTGCCGCACATGCTACTGTCTCAACAATAACCATCAACGGAAATACAGTCGCTCATCATTTTCATCAATAACTAGCGGCGAAGAAGGGTCAGAGAGTAGTACCAAAAACCTGCAACGGACATGCAGTCGTCTCATCATCTTCAATAACTAGCGGCTAAGATGCATCATCATCTTCAATAACCAGCGGCCAAGAAGACTGAGACGGGACTAATAATAACTTTCAACGGACATGCAGTCGCCTCATCATCTTCAATAACCAGCGGCTACGAATAGTTAAACAGAAGAAATAAAAAACTTCAACGGACATGCAGTCGCCTCATCATAAACAGAAACCAGCGGCCATAAAATCTCTAGCTGGAAAAGCAAACCAACATCTCCTTTGGCGCCATAACTATAATAGTATAGCAAGAAATCAAAAACACCCAGACTAACCACGAAGGCAAAACTGCCCACCAACTCATCAACGCTCATCCTTAAAAAATAACCTCTGTTCCTACTTTCCAATACTGGTTCACAGGGTGCATACTCGGCTGGTTGTGGTCGGCCGGTTGCGGCTAGTTGGCCTTCCTTTCCCATCCCAGAGCGTGTCCCTCCCTACAAAATCGCGTCCCCTGGTTTGCCGGTTTGACCGGATCAGGCTTACAACCTGGCTGGGTGTGGTGCACAATCATCATCATCATCATCATCATCTCTGGTGATGACCATCTGATTCTGTGAAATCTCATTTCTGGTTTTTACATGTGTTTATCGACAGTGTGCATCCTGCATGCTTACGGAACCCACCAAGTTTGGCAGAAGTTTTCACGTGGTTTATGTCATTTATTGTAAGAATGTATAATGGTGTATAATGGTATTCAAGTGTTTGTAAATTGATAAAATTAGTCATCAATTTACTTGACACCCAATACCTTTCGCTTTATTACCCTTTGGCATAGATAGAGCTTGAATTTTTAAATTTTGGCCAATGAATAAGTTGGAGTGCCGTAGGTTGCCGTTGAGTTTCTAAATCAGCGCCAAGGATGGTCACACTTCATGGACCAAATATTGACATTCATATATTCCATTCCGAGTTTTCGACCGTTACGTGTCGTGTAAATCTTATTTTCCTCGTCATCTTTTCGTGTTTTTGTTTCGAGCTCATGGCTTATAACTGAAACTTTTATTTCCGTCGCACTGTTTAGCCCTCATATTTTTTTAACGAACAATGATAAATACTTAGCTTTGATGCTGAACCTTAAATTATCGCGTCCTTGGAAAAGTAAGAACTACGTTTACTAAAAGAAAGAAAGAAAGAAACCGTAAAACCATTCAAAGCGGAAACTCAAAACAATTATGCTTCGTTAAACGGCATTAAACTTACAGTGATTGTTTAAACTTACAGGTCTTACAACGGCTACTTGTCTGAGATTTGTGACTGTTGTTCAGATTATGATATCCATCTCTACGTAAATATTATAGGATAAATAACATTGCTATGTAATTTAATTGGTATGAGGATTAGTAGGTATTAAGGCAATTAAGAGGAATTAAAGACAATTCAAGTTTAAATAATTTAAAGGCAGGCTCGGCAAATGAACGTCCAATATTCCAATCAGCGGCCAGAGGTATCCGGGGACATAATCCCGGCAGTAGCCCCTATCGACCACGTCGTAAACTAACAGATTACATAGCAAGGGAGATAACCTTAATTATAGGAAAAGGTGTTTACAATAGGGAAGTAAATTGCCTGTTTGTAGTTATTATAGATATTAAATTATAGCCTTAGCCCATTATCTTAAACAAAAAGTGATTGGACTCGAGCATTGATTTACTATTTGGAGAAGCTTGGTAATGAAATAAAGTTCCGAAGTATTTTTTAAGTAATTCATTGATTCCAGGTTCAAACTCAAATATCCTTATTTGAATAGACTTAATCAGTACTTTTCAAACGACTTCAAAAAAAGGAGGAGGTTCTCAATTCGACTGTATGTTTTTTTTTTGTTTGTTACCTCATAACTTTCGACTGGGTGAACCGATTTTGATCATTCTTTTTTTATTAGAAAGCTGGTGCTTCCCGAATGGTCCCATTTTAATTTGGTCTAGTTCTGACAGTGGCATCCATGAGAAAACTATATAAGTCTTAAATCTAGACAGACAAAATGCGCGACAAATGGACGGGTAACTCAATATTACGCCAACCGATTTTGATAATTCTTTTTTTATTTGAAAACTGATGCTGCCCGTGTGGTCCCATTTTAATTTGGTCCAGTTCTGACTGTGGCATCTATGGAAATTCCATATAAGTCTTAAATCTAGATAAACCATATGCGCGACAAATGGACGAATAAATCATTATCACGCCAATCGATTTCGATGCTTCTTTTTTTATTGGAAAGGATATACTTCAAGGGTAGTTTGATGAGTGTCAGGTTCTGATTATGGGATCCATGACAAAGTAACGGAACTCTTCAATTCTTAGGAGCAATTGGACGAATACTTTTTCGATGTATAAAATAAATAAGAAATATTCACTGAAAATCAAGAAATAAACAAAAATTTTACCAAAAAAAAAACCAACTTCAAAAAAACTGTTCCAAAACAAAGCACTAAAAAGTAAAGAAATAATTTCGTATTCTTCTAAAACTTATACGATAATATAATGTAGGTACAATTATTGTTATTGTTGGAGTCGGTGTCAGCCAATGTAGGTTCGTAACTACCTACATACATACGTAAACGTGATATGTAAGAAATAGGTATATTGCTAGGTACGAGTATATTGTAGTGTTTCCTTGGCTGACACCGACTCCAACAATAACAATAATTGTACCTACATTATATTATCGTATAAGTTTTAGAAGAATACGCAATTATTTCTTTAGGTTTTAGTGCTTTGTTTTGGAAAAGTTTTTTTGAAGTTGGTTTTTTTTTTGGTAAATTTTTTGTTTAAAAATAGTCAAATGCAATGTCTTACGGTATTGTACTTTGGGGTAAGGCGGCGGATATACAAACCATCTTTATCATGCAAAAGCGAGCGATCAGATCTATCTATAAGTTTCGTGCACGGGGCTTACTCAGAGAGATGTTTAAGGAAATTGGGATTCTTACCGTGGCTTCCCAATTTATTTACAACTGTATTGTCTTGGTGAAAAAGAATATCAGTTTTTCACAAAACACTGCGATATACACGCCAAAAATACTAGGAATAGGGATAAAATTGCGCTTCCATTGTTTAGATTAACAAAAAGTTTTGGGTTCCTTCATGGGGCAAGGTGTACACTACTACAACAAAGTTCCTCAGGCAATTTGTATTTTACCGCTGCACAGATTCAAAAACCACATTAAATCTGTTTTATTAAAAAAGGGGTATTAAACGAACAATGATTACCTTTTAGATAAAAAAGGGATTAAAGCTCTCTGCTCAGTGCGGGATCAGTTACCTCATGTAATACTTATTGATTAAATACCGGACTTAAGTGTATTAATGACTAACAAATTAATCTTTGGAATTGTAAAAATGACTTGGTACAGCCTATTGTTTTATATTATGTAGCTTTGTAGTACTTGTTAGGTGGTTCTGTCTATTTATTGATGTTAGAATTAAAGCAGTTTTTTTTCTCAACATACACTCACTCTACTGACTCGCATTGTAAAAGCACAACAAGTTTAAAAGAGTAACTACTGAGTTTCTCGCCGGGTCTTCTCAGTAAAAACTTTCTTAATCATCATATAGCTTATATCTTCTGCCAAAAAAGTGGGCCTTGCAACTTTACTCGCATCACATCACGGCACCGTTGCGTCCAGATTAAAGTACGCAATATTTTTTGGGGAAAAACAACTAACTGGGATAAAGTTTTTAAATGTCAGAAAAAATGCCTAAGTTTTTAAATGTCAGAAAAAAAATAGGGCCATTTGTGGATCAAAACGAACTGATAGCTGCAAAACATGTTTTAGAGATATGAAATTACAAACAATGCCTTCGATGTACATTTTCGAGTTGGCTCTTTTTACTGGGCAACACCCACGGCTATTTAAAACTGTACCTAAGTCCCGCAGCTGAACTGTACTATGCGTTACGAACAGTATTAACAGTATTATACAAAACCACCCTTTATGCCAAAAGTATTTTTGCTATGGCGCCAAAAATATACAGGGTGTCCCAAAAAGAAGTGTCAAGCGGAAGCCCACAGAAAGAGCACCCCTTGGGGTACCCGAATCACCCCCATGTATGTTCCGCGATTGTTCATAGTTTTCGAGTTATGTTTTTTTTCTGAATTTCTGAGAATTTCGGACCTAAAAGTTTTATTTTTTTATTTTTTTAAAAGTAGAAGACTTTTCAAATTTTTTCTTTGCCCAACTGAATCATCCTTAATTGTACTTTGATGCATAAAATAATCAGTTTCACAACTTTGACCAAAATGATGAAAATGTTGGTATAAAACCAAAAAAGTACGGTTGATGAATAAAGACTTAAATTTTCAACTTTGAATTAAAAATCTAAGCGGGTTTCTAAGCTCAAAAATGCTACAGAATCTCAGCTTTCTCAATCATTACAAAAAAGAAGTAATTAATGGGCTACTTTGGCTAAAATCAGCCTTCAAAGACCAAAGCCAGGTGGAAAATTCTTGAAATTAGCCATCAGATTAATAACTGGTTTTTGGCCATTTTATCATATTCATGAATTTGTTATCTAACCAAAAATTACTGCAGAAAGGCTAAGGAAATAATAGAAAGAATAAACATTTGAAAGTTTAATTATTAGAACAAAAAGAAATAGTTATTTATTATTTATTTACAAGAAATGTTCAAAATGTCTACCTTCGTTCTCGATACAAATTCTACATCGTCTAAAAAAGTTGTCTTTTAGTTTTATGAAGGCAATTCTGTTGTTTTGCATCGTCTCTTCTGCTTGCCTCAATTTTATTCGTAATTCGGCTACATTGCTGATGTCCTTGGCGTAAACCAATTCCTTGTAATATCCCCAGACGAAGAAATCAATTGGGTTCAAGTCGGGGGACCGTGGCGGCCACGCAATGGGCCCTCCACGGTCGATCCACCTGTCTGGAAATCTTTCAGACAAATATTATCTGACGATTCTCGCAAAATGGCATGGGGCGCCGTCGTTTTGAAAAATCATATTCCTATAAAGCGTTAACACGTCAACATCTCCTAACAAGTCGGTGAGACTATGTTGTAGAAACTACAAATAGGCCTCGCCGTTTAGTCGGTCAGGTAGTTCGAACGGACCAATCAGCTGTCCGTTTAAGATGCCTGACCATAGATTGACACTGAATTGTTCTTGGAAATTAGATTCCCGGGTCAAGTGTGGATTTTCAATGTTCCAAGAATGATACTCGTAGTTGTGTATATTGAAAATTCCACATCTCTTAAAATTTGACTCATCGGTCCATAAAATATAAAAAAAAAAAACGTTTTCAGCTTGACGCCGCAACATTTCCCGACAAAACGCTACTCTTCTCGGATAGTCTGCGGTCTTAAGCTGCTGAACTTTTTGAATATGATATGGGTGAAAACCCTCTTTCCAGCAAGAGGGTTTTCACCCATATCATATTCAAAAATTTTGTGATGAATGTTGCGATGTGCCAGTGATTTTGGAATTCCGGTTCGACGTTGTATTGTTCTCACACTTACTGATGAATCTCTTGCCACTTCTTCGAGCACTGATTCGACACTATCTGGGTCATGCATTTGAGATACACGGCCTGGTCTTATACTTGGTGGATGTCCTCCCATGTAAGAGTTATGCACTCTTAAAATCATGCGACGATCAGGCCAAGTTTCGGGTTGAGGTCCACCTCCATTGTGTACTTGCTCCCTGTACAATCGCTCGAAAGTTCGTTGAGAAAGCCAAATTAGTCGAAGTCCAATATCCACACAAAACTAAATCGCTATCGCACTCAAAGTCCATAACCCCTTACCAGGCGCCGCTGTCAAAATTTATCAAGACGGAATCTGATAGGGGTTCTGACACCTTGCTTCTAAGTGACAGTGATTATCTGCGAGGAAAGGTTTTAATCAACTTTCCTGCAGTAATTTTTGGTTATTTAACAAATTAATGAACTTCAGGAATAATAACATGGCCAAAAAACATTTATTAATCTGATGGCTAATTCAAGAATTTTCCACCTCGCTGTCTTTGAAGGTTGATTTTAGCCAAAGTAGCCCATTAAGTACTTCTGTTTTGTAATGATTATGAAAGCTGAGGTTCTGGATCATTTTTAAACTTTACTTAGAAACCATACAGTCACCCGCTTAGATTTTTAATTTAAAGTTGAAAATTTAAGTCTTTATTCATTAACCGTACATTATTGGTTTTATACCAACATTTTAAAAATTTTGGTCAAAGTTATGAAGCTGATTATTTTATGCATCAAAGTACAACTAATGATGATTCAGTTGGGCAAAGAAAAAATTTGAAATGTCTTCTACTTTTAAAAAAATAAAAAATTTAAACTTTTAGGTCCTAAATTCTCAGAAATTCAGAAAAAAAATCATAACTCGAAAACTATGAACAATCACGGAGCACACATGGGGGTGATTCGGGTACCCCAAGGGGTGCTCTTTCTGTAGGCTTCCGCTTGACACTTCTTTTTGGGACACCCTGTATAATAAAATTCCCAATAGTATTAAAGATTGCAATGATTGTGTGACATTTAAACAAAATTTATATTCATTTCTTATTTATTACTCTTTTTACTCCATCGACGAATTTCTGGAATTGAAATAAGTAGATACCTAGTAATTATAATTCTGATTCCTAATGCTTGTTTAAATGCCAATTTTAATTGTGATATTTATTTTGTAAATGTATGACTCCTGAAATTAAGTTTTATTATTACCATGCCATTCTTGTATTCTTATTTGTAATTTCGTTGCTGTTATTATTATTTTTCATCCTATTGCCTGTAGCGACATCTATCTCGACACACCTGACGTATCCTACATCGCGCTATCAAAGTTATCCGAGCGATCGAATAAGAATACAAGAACCCGACAACAACCGTTGGGCAGTAGCCCACCAGACACAACACCCGTGAACGGAGGATCGGAGGATCCTCCCTTTTCAATGGTGGATGAGTAACTGCACACTCTGTTCCTCACGACTCCATAACTGGTGACCCCGACGTGATCATCACTTCCACGAGCTTTCGAGCAGCGAGTCATACAGACAGCCTTCTCAGCGACCTTGGCACAGCACACTGCACTTCAGCCGGTCCGCAAGCAGAGACGCACTTCTCTCCTGGTCGACGCAGCAGCCAGCCACTACGCAGCACTGCACCACTTTGACTCACTGGAGCATTCGCAGCATCACCCCGACCCACTGGGGCATCACCGCAGACAGTTCCAACTCACCGTGAACTATGCGGCATCTGGTTGCGACTCACTGGAACATTCCACTGGCCCGGCAAGCATCACAAGATGTATGGATGACTCAACCTGCTATCAACCTCCGGTCTCGGAGGGGAGTGATGTAGCGACATCTATCACGCCACACCTGACGTATCCTACATCGCGATATCAAAGTTATCCGACAACATCCGTCGGGCAGTAGCCCACCAGACACAACACCCGTCTGATCGGAGGATCCTCCCTTTTCAATGGTGGATGAGGAACTGCACACCCTGTTCCTCACGACTGCATAGCCTAATTGTTTATTTGTAATTTTTAATGTTATCGTAAAATTTGTATGCCAAAAAGGCAGATCACAGCATGTACCTAAAAAACAATGTGCCTACTTAACCTCCTATTTACCTGTGTATCACAAATAAATAAATGAATTATGAATTATACATTGCAAAAATACTATGAATAAGGGTAAAATTGCACTTCCACTCTTTAGGTTACAAAAAGTTTTAGTATCCTTTATGGGGCAAGGTATACATTATAACAACAAAATTCCAAAAACCATTTGTGAGTTAACTTGCCATAGATTCAAAAATCACATAAAACAGCTTTATTAAAAAAGGGCTATTATACTACAAAATACTACCTTATAGATAAAAATGCCTGGGTGTAAGCTCTCTGCTCGATGCGGGATTTAATAGCTTTTTTGTAACAGATGTTTTATTGTAATAGTTAATAAGTACCTAGTATGTACTAAATATACAACAGGCGTTATTAAAGTACGCTTGTACTTTAATAACGCCTGTTGTAAACCCAAAACACTGCTTAGTGTGTCATTTTGATACAAATAAACCTTGAAGGATATAAAACAAGTAGAAAAGATAACAACCATAAAAGAATATAAAACAAAACTTTATTTAAGCAAATTCAAAAATAAAAATTGATATTTAGTACATACTAGGTACTTATTAACTATTACAATAAAACATCTGTTACAAAAAAGCTATTAAATCCCGCATCGAGCAGAGAGCTTCGAACACAGGCATTTTTATCTATAAGGTAGTATTTTGTAGTATAATAGCCCTTTTTTAATAAAGCTGTTTTATGTGATTTTTGAATCTATGGCAAGTTAACTCACAAATGGTTTTTGGAATTTTGTTGTTATAATGTATACCTTGCCCCATAAAGGATCCTAAAACTTTTTGTAACCTAAAGAGTGGAAGTGCAATTTTACCCTTATTCATAGTATTTTTGCAATGTATAATTCATAATTCATTTATTTATTTGTGATACACAGGTAAATAGGAGGTTAAGTAGGCACATTGTTTTTTAGGTACATGCTGTGATCTGCCTTTTTGGCATACAAATTTTACGATAACATTAAAAATTACAAATAAACAATTAGGCTATGCAGTCGTGAGGAACAGGGTGTGCAGTTCCTCATCCACCATTGTAAAGGGAGGATCCTCCGATCAGACGGGTGTTGTGTCTGGTGGGCTTTTGATATCGCGATGTAGGATACGTCAGGTGTGGCGTGATAGATGTCGCTACATCACTCCCCTCCGAGACCGGAGGTTGATAGCAGGTTGAGTCATCCATACATCTTGTGATGCTTGCCGGGCCAGTGGAATGTTCCAGTGAGTCGCAACCAGATGCCGCATAGTTCACGGTGAGTTGGAACTGTCTGCGGTGATGCCCCAGTGGGTCGGGGTGATGCTGCGAATGCTCCAGTGAGTCAAAGTGGTGCAGTGCTGCGTAGTGGCTGGCTGCTGCGTCGACCAGGAGAGAAGTGCGTCTCTGCTTGCGGACCGGCTGAAGTGCAGTGTGCTGTGCCAAGGTCGCTGAGAAGGCTGTCTGTATGACTCGCTGCTCGAAAGCTCGTGGAAGTGATGATCACGTCGGGGTCACCAGTTATGGAGTCGTGAGGAACAGAGTGTGCAGTTACTCATCCACCATTGAAAAGGGAGGATCCTCCGATCCTCCGTTCACGGGTGTTGTGTCTGGTGGGCTACTGCCCAACGGTTGTTGTCGGGTTCTTGTATTCTTATTCGATCGCTCGGATAACTTTGATAGCGCGATGTAGGATACGTCAGGTGTGGCGAGATAGATGTCGCTACAGGCAATAGGATGAAAAATAATAATAACAGCAACGAAATTACAAATAAGAATACAAGAATGGCATGGTAATAATAAAACTTAATTTCAGGAGTCATACATTTACAAAATAAATATCACAATTAAAATTGGCATTTAAACAAGCATTAGGAATCAGAATTATAATTACTAGGTATCTACTTATTTCAATTCCAGAAATTCGTCGATGGAGTAAAAAGAGTAATAAATAAGAAATGAATATAAATTTTGTTTAAATGTCACACAATCATTGCAATCTTTAATACTATTGGGAATTTTATTATACAGGGTGTCCCAAAAAGAAGTGTCAAGCGGAAGCCTACAGAAAGAGCACCCCTTGGGGTACCCGAATCACCCCCATGTGTGCTCCGTGATTGTTCATAGTTTTCGAGTTATGATTTTTTTTCTGAATTTCTGAGAATTTAGGACCTAAAAGTTTAAATTTTTTATTTTTTTAAAAGTAGAAGACATTTCAAATTTTTTCTTTGCCCAACTGAATCATCATTAGTTGTACTTTGATGCATAAAATAATCAGCTTCATAACTTTGACCAAAATTTTTAAAATGTTGGTATAAAACCAATAATGTACGGTTAATGAATAAAGACTTAAATTTTCAACTTTAAATTAAAAATCTAAGCGGGTGACTGTATGGTTTCTAAGTAAAGTTTAAAAATGATCCAGAACCTCAGCTTTCATAATCATTACAAAA
This sequence comes from Udea olivalis, assembly GCA_947369235.1. Lineage (NCBI taxonomy): Eukaryota > Metazoa > Arthropoda > Insecta > Lepidoptera > Crambidae > Udea > Udea olivalis. Next base: position 9,993,824 of record OX376352.1, on the reverse strand, counting down.
CAGAAGTACTTAATGGGCTACTTTGGCTAAAATCAACCTTCAAAGACAGCGAGGTGGAAAATTCTTGAATTAGCCATCAGATTAATAAATGTTTTTTGGCCATGTTATTATTCCTGAAGTTCATTAATTTGTTAAATAACCAAAAATTACTGCAGGAAAGTTGATTAAAACCTTTCCTCGCAGATAATCACTGTCACTTAGAAGCAAGGTGTCAGAACCCCTATCAGATTCCGTCTTGATAAATTTTGAATCTCTGAATTATACATTGCAAAAATACTATGAATAAGGGTAAAATTGCACTTCCACTCTTTAGGTTACAAAAAGTTTTAGGATCCTTTATGGGGCAAGGTATACATTATAACAACAAATTCCAAAAACCATTTGTGAGTTAACTTGCCATAGATTCAAAAATCACATAAAACAGCTTTATTAAAAAAGGGCTATTATACTACAAAATACTACCTTATAGATAGAAATGCCTGGGTGTAAGCTCTCTGCTCGATGCGGGATTTAATAGCTTTTTCGTAACAGATGTTTTATTGTAATAGTTAATAAGTACCTAGTATGTACTAAATATCAATTTTTATTTTTGAATTTGCTTAAATAAAGTTTTGTTTTATATTATTTTATGGTTGTTATCTTTTCTACTTGTTTTATATCCTTCAAGGTTTATTTGTATCAAAATGACACACTAAGCAGTGTTTTGGGTTTACAACAGGCGTTATTAAAGTACAAGCGTACTTTACTAACGCCTGTTGTAAACCCAAAACAAGTTTAACAGAGTAACTGCTGAGTTTCTCGCCGGGGCTTCTCAGCAAGAAACAACTCTGACGTGGTGGTAGAGTCGCATTATGTCTGTATACTGTCTGTGTATTTATATATCTATATTATTATGGTATTTATGTCTATTATTTAGTAAATTTGACTATTTGAAAGTACTGATACAGTCTATTTGAATAAAGTTATTTGAGTTTGAGAAGTACAATTTGTAATTAACCATAATTAAAAAGAAATTCAGTACATATAAAAAATCAAAGTCGGTATGCAAATCCATATGTAGGGGTAGGTATAGTAAACCACACACATACACACCAAGCACAGATCATATCGAGTGCCTCCCTTGTCAGGTTACAATTACGTTCCGTAACATAAATGAATAAATAACAAGATTAAACTTAAATTGAAATAGTTTCATTGTGACATGAAACCAATTCATGAGGTATCATTGCAATACTTACCAACCCCCTCCCTCACCTCAATGTCAATAGTTATGATTAGATAAGTTTTAAATATTTCAGGTACTCCAACGTTAAAAAAACTGTATCACGTTTGAAATTCGTTTAGGTGGTATAAGTACCTCTTACTCGTTACTAACTTAATCATCGCTGTAAAAGTGGCAAGCAGTGTTGCGTACATTATCGTACCTTTTTTTATTTTTCAGCATTAAGTAATCATAATGTGTTTTTATTTAATATTTACAATTGAATTAATCTTAGCCTCGTCATTTCGATCTAGATCAATACTAATGCATTTAATTTAATATCAACATAACTATAAACATGTGATCCCTTGTTTCACAGACTGAATTTTCATAGAATTTCGGTTCACAGAAAATGTTTCATAGAATATTCGGTTTAAATATTTTCATTTCGATTATTATTGTTTCAACAACAATTGACTTCATAGAATACTTAGTCCACCCACATCCACGTTATCATGTCAAATACACACATCAAAAGTGTCTAGGGATCAACATATATTTTTGCAATAACTTTTCTCTTGATTGATATTAATTAAAATTTTCTTTAAGGATTCATCAAATAAAGTGTTTTCGTTTGTCTACAGTAACGATAAACCAAGTCACCTTTGCATTAATAAAGAAATTTGCCATTTTCCTAATAAAGGGATTTTTGACATTTGAACCACTAACATTAAAGTTCGAAAAAAAGACTGAAATAACAGTTTTCTTTAAAATTTTATTGGGTAACTTAAACAGTTAATAATCCGTGTTTCTACCGCGAACACTAACAACACAAGAACATCGGTTTGGCATACTCAAAATGAGTTCATCTAAATCACGCTGTGGAATGGCCGCCCATGTTCGTTGCAACAACAAAAAAAGGTCTTCTTGCGACTGGATACCCTCCATATTCGGCAGAGCTCTTCTCTGTAGCATATCCCATGCATGCTCAATCGGGTTCAAGTCTGGCGACTGAGCAGGCCAGGGCAGGACATTGATGTTAGCTGCGGCGAGAGTCTGTCTTCCAACTCTTGCGGTGTGCGGTCGTGCATTATCATGCATTAACTGAAATAAGGGACCGATTTGCACTTGTAGAGGAACGATGACGTCTGATACAATCGTCTCAGCATAAATTTGAGCGTTGAGGTTGCCTCTGATCCAAATCAACTCAGTTCTTCCGCCGATCCAAATACCCGCCCATACCATGATGGTTCCACCACTATAAGGATGGACTTCCTGGCAGGATTTTAATCGCTGTTGGCGTCCAGGGGTTCTCCAGTGTCGTATACGTCTTGTATCCGGTCTCATACCAAAACGAGACTCATCAGAAAAGCACACCAAACGCCATTGTTCTTCTGCCCAATTTCTGTGTTCAAGAGCCCATTGATATCGAATCCTACGATTGTGCATTGCTATAGGTGGTACCCTTAGCGGTCTTCGAGAACGTCATCGTTCCTCTACAAGTGCAAATCGGTCCCTTATTTCAGTTAATGCATGATAATGCACGACCGCGACACCGCAAGAGTTGTAAGACAGACTCTCGCCGCAGCTAACATCAATGTCCTGCCCTGGCCTGCTCAGTCGCCAGACTAGAACCCGATTGAGCATGCATGGGATATGCTACAGAGAAGAGCTCTGCCGAATATGGAGGGTATCCAGTCGCAAGAAGACCTTTTTTTGTTGTTGCAACGAACATGGGCGGCCATTCCACAGCGTGATTTGGATGAACTCATTTTGAGTATGCCAAACCGATGTTCTTGTGTTGTTAGTGTTCGCGGTAGAAACACGGATTATTAATTGTTTAAGTTACCCAATAAATGTTTAAAGAAAACTGTTATTTCAGTCTTTTTTTCGAACTTTAATGTTAGTGGTTCAAATGTCAAAAATCCCTTTATTAGGAAAATGGCAAATTTCTTTATTAATGCAAAGGTGACTTGGTTTATCGTTACTGTAGACAAACGAGAACACTTTATTTGATGAATCCTTAAAGAAAATTTTAATTAATATCAATCCAGAGAAAAGTTATTGCAAAAATATATGTTGATCCCTAGACACTTTTGATGTGTGTATTATTATTTCAACGACTATTTACTTCATAGAAACATACTTCACAAAAATTTAATTAATTTACAGACATTAGTTTAAAAAGGAGTTGTTGGTTAGGTAAAGTTAGAACTGTGACCACATCGCACGAGCCGAGAGAGCGTAGCGAGCGTGCCGCGGCAGCGGCCGGACAGTGCCAGAAGCGGGTTTTCGGCGAATGAACATAAGTGACAAAAATAAATGTTCTTGAGAATACTTTTTACAAAAGCCAAAAATTATGAGCAATAATAAAACAATACAATACAAATGATTTGGCATTCTATGATATGAATTTGAAAAATTTAATTGTAACAAAAATCTATGATTTAAATTTCTTTGAAGTAACTATTCTGCGTATTGATTATTCGATGAAATGATAATATGAGAAACAATTCATGTGTAACGAAATTCTATGAATTAGTTTTCTATTAAACAGTGTACAACCCTATAAACAACATCAAAAAGTCTGCTTTTAGGTTCTACTAACCGTATCGATACTAATCGATAATTTGTCTTATATCAATAGTATCACAGACAATTGGATATTTAAAGTATCAAAACTATCGATAGGAAAATGGATATTCTTATTGTTTTTCAAGGTTAGAATAGTATCGATATTATTTAATACCTACTATTGAATGCAACACTAGCTCAAAGCACTGGAGCAGTGATTATACAGCGTTATGAAGTTATTAACTGCTCTCATATACAGCGATTCTCATTTTCTTTGGGTAAATTAAGCTATACTAATGTTCTCTTTCGGTCATTAGATATTATTATACTCATGATAGGAATAATGGCGTAATAAAACTGTACTTACTATAAGAGAGACTCTAGGCTTTTATTAATACAGCTAAACAAGGTAAATCCTTTATCTATGATGATTTAGAACTTTATTTAACAAACAGCTATGGGCATCTGTACACATAACCACCAGATTATAAATTACCTAAACCAATATGAAATTGCAGAGCTTGTACGATGGGTGTCAGAGACAAACTCGTAAGATGCAGATATTTAAAAATGCATACTGTGACATTTCCCTACTTAGGTAGGAGAAATGAAACGAGATTTCAATTATTAAAAATTTTATGAAGGTCTCAGGGTCAGAGTTCTTAATAATAGCACTAAACCGCGAAACAGATATGCCCTAAGAGTGCCACTTCCCTGACGCAGCGTAGTGCTCAGCGAATTCAGGTCTTGAGCAGGCCCCGACCAAAGCGTGAACAGCAGCAGGTAGCAGGTATCAGCAGCCGTAGTTGGATTGCAGTGTTTAGTAGCAGTACGGAAGAACCCCAATATGGGGTTATACCTCCGTATTATACGTAACTTCACTATAAACTATAATTTCTGTTTTTATTATTATAGAAATAATACATAAGGCACAATGACTTAGGCAGATTTTTAGATGGGAACATTAAGTATTTAGTATGCTCCGGTCCAAAGTTTAGCGAGTCCAAGCAGTGAGTGCGTGTGGATCAGTCGCACACCCTTCCCCCGCCTGTGCGTCACAGGTTCCCCTGGCCGGCCGGCGAGTTGCGGCTAACCGGTTACGTAACAACTATCTAGCGGATCGTTTATAATGTTTTGTGAATAAGTTTAGTTAAAACTACTTTTCAATATAGTCTTCTTTCCATTTCATGATTTGAGACATTAAGTTAATAGAATTAAGAATTGTATCGTAGATTGTTAAAATAATCGATTCTTATGAAAAAAAATAGATGTTATTAGGAAACGCCTTTAGAGTGTAAAATAAGGTGTTACAATACTTAAAAATATAACCACCGACCGAACCACGGATTTTTGGGACATATACATATAGATTCAGATATTTCGGAATATATACATATATGGCACAATAATTATTGTTTAACTGTCTAACAACCAATATATCAGGAACATTACGAGCTTGTTATTCCATGGACCTTATAAGAGGCCGAGCTTACAAAGAAGAAATTCGAATAAAGAAAATCAAAAGAAATAAAAGGAAAATAATCCATCAACCTGGCAGCATTGTGTTTAACATTAATGTGGCCCAAGGTGGATAAATTGTTAGCCGGACAACGAGGGATTAGAATGAATAAGGAATCAGGTATTTACAAGGGGTCTAGAGATTTAGGAATTTTTATTAAAGTACGGACAAGGGTTTCCATTTTTAATGACCTTTGAATATTTTCAAACATTTTATATATTTTGTGATGCAGTAGTTCTCTGAACTCTCATAAATATTGTTAAAGAAAGTTTTTAAAGCTTTTTAAATTTCTTAGTGAGATGGTGAGTCAAAAAATTGTAGCGATGACTTGATTTCAATGATAGATGCCTTCACGCAGCAGTAGAAAAGCTTATATTCTATTAACTTCACCTTTCTTTGTAGAAAAAATACCTAATATATATTTAATTCATTTTAACGAAATATCTAGGAAAAAAACTAATTGAAGACGTTTATGAAAGCACCCTTTATTTTATCGCAAATGTGAGCTATGATAGCACAGGTACCTTGTATTTACATTTGCTTTAGCCTTTTCTTTAAAAGAAAGAACCGTTGTTGATAACCTAGACTCCTGTGCAAATATGGCCAGCTAACTTTGCAGAGGCGAAAATAAAAAAACACTAACCTGCTTTCCTCATTCTAGACTTAACAAACTACAAGAAACACTTCACACAAAATAAAGAGTGTTTTAAACACTTGTTAGTATTTAACTCTACACGAAGAACAAAGAATCTAACTGTTTCCAGTCTAAAAACGTCAAAATCATCCTTAGTAAAGCCAAGTTAGATTCCCAATTCAATTAAAAGTAGTTTTTAGTTTATATTTAGGGTTCGTGGCCTCGAAAGGAAAAAACGGAACCCTTAAAGGATCACTTTGTTGTCCGTCTGTCTCAAGACCCTTTTTCTTAAGAACTCGTCGAGGTATCAAGCTAGAATTTATTTCAAATACTCAAATCTACTGTACCTTGGAGCTGTGAAAAAATCTAACTTCTAAGCCAACGCAATCAAAACATGCAGCCGTTTATGCCGCAAATTTTCGACCCTCGCAAGGTAATCAAAACCTACCCGTGAACTCAGAATCTTGAAATTTGGTACGAAGCAACGTCTTAAAGCACAGATAAAGGAAAACTTGCGAAAACCGTAAATTTTTAGTTACATCATATAATCAAAATATTTACAGCAAATACACCTACTGGTTTGTACGGAACCCTCGGTACGCGAGTCCGACTCGCACTTGGCCGGTTTTTTTCATCCTATAATAGCTAGTTTTATCTGAATCGAAAGTCAAAAATTTGCAATAATATTCATTTCGGGTGTTGCAAGGCGTTTGCCTTCCTATAAAATTGAAGACTAATTCGTCTGGTCTGTTTATGGCCTCGGTAGCTCAGTTGAAAGAGCCACCACCCGGATTGTGGAAGGCACGGTTTCGATTTTTCTAGAGTAGTTTTCTAGTTTCTATCTTTGATTTTTTTAATTCTTCCTCAATCAATTCTTTAGAGTGTGTATGAAAATAACGGAGGTGATGAAAATAGTGGTTTGACCGTCGAAAGAACTTGAGCAGCCATTAAAATTACATCGAAATTAAAATCGAATCTACGAGTGAAGGAGCTTTGAATTTCTCTGAGCTCATACTTAGGTTAAACGGTCTCTAGAGAAAAAGATCGTACATACATGATGTGAACTTAAAACGAGTAGCTAAATAAATAAATCATCGGAACTGTCTTTTGAAGGATAGTTGAACTTAGTATTGCTAATCTTATACATTGTTTGTGTGCAAATAAAATCGCAGCACTTTTTTGTAATGCTTTTAAATTACGTTCCGTTTCTCTCGAATGTCAAAGTTAATGCCCATCAAGCAAAAAAAAGTAGTCGGAATTACGGGTTTTTTCTGAACAAGTGATCTTACAATGTCTACGCATAATCTTTAGATTTACCATAACTTCTAAAAAGTTTAAAAAATATATATCTCAGACTAGCTTACCGCCCGCGGCTTCGCCCGCGTAAACTTATCGTTACATTATGAGCAAATTACATAAAATCTTCATAAATTCCAGCCTAAGTGTTATTCTGATGTCTAAGCTGTATTACTGTAAAGTTTCGTCTAAGTCCGTTCGGGTAGTTTTTGTGTGCAAGAGTAAAACACATACATACATACGAGGGGCACGCCAAAAGAAATGAGACACTCATATATTTAAAAAAAAAATCTTTATTACAAGTATCTCTACAATATTCTCTTTAGTTTAGTATCAAGTGTATTTTTTTAGTATATCTTTTCGAAGTATTCACCCTGAACGCATATACACTTTTCCATACGTTTGAACTAATTGGAAAATACCTGTGACCACTCTTCTTTAGACACCTCAGAAATCTCAAAATCATAGGCAGCAAGTGCATCTTCTTCGCTTTCAAACCTCTTCCACTTTAGTTTTTCTATAATTTTTGGAAACAGGTAAAAATCACAAGGCGCTAGGTCAGGGGAATATGGTGGGTGAGGAAGGATTGACACATTTTTTGAGTTGAAAAAGTAAAGTTCTGTCAGACGTGTGTAGCGCCACATTGTCGTGGTGCCGGAGAAGGTGCCGGATTCCTGACTTTAGTCGCTTGTCACACCAAGCTGATATTACTGTTGGAGCACAAACTGGCGCATACCATTCTGAGTTCACCGTTCTTTGATCCTCTAGCATTAAAGTAGCAATATGACCCGTATTGCAGAAAAACGAGGCGACCGTTTGTTTCTGTGTGCTTCGTGCACGGCGACATTTCGTTGAAGTTGGTTCAACTTCAAAACACCATACAGACAGTCGACTGTCGCTTTGTTTCGGGATCATAGTTATATAGCCATGTTTCGTCACCAGTTTATCATACACTTTTTTTTTCTCGCCACCGTCGGATTTATCTATCATGAATAGGGCACCAATCCACCCGACGGTCTTTCTACTCATCGGTAAGTTTATGCGGCACCAAACTTGAATAACGTTTACGGAGAGAAAGGTGGCCGTGAATTATGGTTTGCATTGCTGCTGATCCAATTCCCAGTTCTCGCTCCAGCTCTACATACGTAATTCGTCGGTTTATGTGAATAAGTTTTTCGACTGCACGAACGTTTTCTTGTGTGACCGCGGTTGGCGGCCGACCTGTCTTCGCTTCATCTTCGAGACATCTCCGTCCTCTTTTAAATTCAGCAAACCAATTAAATACTGTTGCTAGTGAACAAGCAGACTCACCAAAAGTACTAGCCAAAAGTTCAAAACATTCTTGAGGATTTAAACCTTTTTTATAGTCATAATAAATCATAGCGCGAAAATCACGTCGACTGAGCTCCATTGCTGCAAGCGAATTCCCGCCAGATTCTCGGAAAAATGATGCTCATTCAAATAAAAATAACAATAGTTATGTGTGTTCTTATTTCAAACATATCAATAAACAACCAGCCTATAAGATGGTGTATAACTTGCCAGTGTCAATCAAATGAGTAAAGAGTATCTAACTTCTTTTGGCATGCCCCTCGTACATCGTTAGATTTATAATGTTAGTAAGAAGTTAAAAATAATATTGTAATGAAATACAATTTTCAAACCATTGCTTTTTTTTTGCAAACTGTTTTACTATTTTCCGCTGTAAGATTTAAATGATGCGAAGCTTACATTGAAAGTTTCTATGCTATTTAAATTTTACAGCGGCAGTGATATTTCTTTGTGGAAGTATTCTATCTAGTTGGGCAGCTGCGCCCACAGCCTCGATTTTTAACAAGCTTGCCAACTTTGAAATTTTCCACTCGGATTTGTATAAAAATACCTTTTAAAATCAGGTTTAACACTATTTAACTATTTGTGAGTAACTTCGGAACTAAGCTTTTTAATTCCAGCGTATGCAATCCTTCCCTCGTCCTGTTGATGAATTTATTTAGTTATTATTTATATCTTGGAACACTTAAACCATAAAGAAAAGTATTAAGAGACCCATTAATATGATTTATTAAATAAATAAATATCTGGGACAATTCACACCAAGATCATCTGACCCCAAACTAAGCAGAGCTTGTATTATGGGTGTCAGAGACAGATAAACATACTTAAATATTTCTAAATACACACTTAAATAGATAATAACACCCAGACACACAACAAACACAAATGTTTATCACATAAATGTTTGTCATGGGTGGGGATCGAACCCACGACCTTCGGCGTCAAAGGCAGGATCGCTGCCATTGCGCCAACAGGCCGGTCAATTATATTGTCTTTGAATATGTCTGGAATAGAAATATATAACTTAGACACTGGAATAACCCCCAAGACATTTACATTAATGTTTATTTATGTTGATGAAACCTACGACTTTTATCGCTATAGATTTTTAACGTGCAAGTCAATGTAATAATCAATAAAAAAAAAACTTCACGGGTTCCACCAGATTTTTCTCGAGATCACTTTTGATGAAGAGTAAGCAAAACGTACGAGTAATAATAAAAAGGTAAAGAATCCATTTATTCCATTTAATGCAATGAAGTGCAAACAGAGCAAACCCCAAAAATGCATATGGCAACCCAGCTCAGACAATTGCATGCCGGATGGTGGTACGTGACCAAGAATGCTGAGCCAGCAATACGCCGGCAAACGACACTGAATTCTACAATATAAATGGCACTGCTGTACTCTAAAACTTGTATGCTTCACGAAATATAACCTAGTTGTAAAATAACATCATTGTGTGGCGACATTTTTTGGTGAAGCTAATTCAATACGAGGGCTGCCCTTTTATGTTCGGTCGTTTGCAAACCGCCCGTGATTATTAATAAAAACTAGGATCATCTTAATTTAGAATTCAAAAATAACAGAATGTCTCGAGATTGGCCGAACCGTTTCAGTATAGCATCGCTTCAAAGTTGACAAGTCAGGTGTGAAAATAGAAATTGCGAAGGAAAATTTACGCGTAATATTTTTTTACAACTTCAAAAGGGTTTGACGCGTCTTTAATGCTTTGAAGTGCTGACTACGGTTTTTAATAATAAAGCAACATGCATCCGGACTGTGTGTGAATTTCAACGTGGTTCTAGTCTTACTGACAGGCATCGTGAAGGCCGACCAAAAACAGCCGTAACCCAGGAGAACATTGATGCTTTACGGCAACGGATCGTCGAAGATCGCCAGGCGACATACCGTGAGAAATAATCTTCATTAAGCATTTCAGGGACCAGTGTTCAAAATATTAATAATATTTTGCATCATCAGTGATCACAAAAAATATTTCACGCAGGATACCACGTTTACTTAGTGAATCCCAAAAAACGGCTCGCGTTAGATGGTGTCCCAAAACTCTGCGGCAATTCAACCGAGGAGACTCTAAAGACGTTTATGACATTATCAGTAGTGACGAATCTTGGATATATGCCTACGATCCGGATTCTAAACAGAAGTCGACTGTTTGGGTGTTCCAAGATGAGCCAAAACCGACCAAAGTAATACGTTCACGGAGCATTTAGAAAAAAATGCTCGATACGTTTGTAGCGGAAAGTGGCCACGTTACCACCATCGTCCTCGAAGATCTTTAAACAGTTAAGGCGCGAACTCAAGCTAAAATCGAAAATTCCGTCGTGGTCAAAGGGCCTACTCCTCCTAAACGGATGGGCAACAAAATCTTGAAAAAATATAGAATAATAAACTTGGACATATTATCTTCATTCTCTTCATTTAAATTTGGAGGAGAACTTACTTTACTAAAAAATCTTGAAAAAGTGTATGTAAAACTTCAATTTGCTAAGGCTCCTAAACTATGTAGGCTCCTAATCTTTATAGTTGTTACATAATAATATAGCCCATTTACTCTTCTTTAATCTCTTTGTTGGGTTTTCAAAAATACTTCCAGTGTCCCAAGAAAATTAACATTTTTAGTGTTTTGTTGCAAGCATTCTCGCGTGGGTGTCTGAGGTAGCAACGGGCGGCAGTACCGTTTCGGCATTCAGACGGGAGCATCAAGTTCATGTTTTTTATCAGCTCGACAAAATTTTTTAAAAAAATGGATTTGCGATATGTTTTTGGTCGTATTTCATGTACGACTATGGACGTATCCTCATAAATCTGTGATATAAGCCGTTGCTTCGTACCAAATTTCAAGATTCTGAGTTCACGAAAAGTAGGTTTTGATTTCCTTGCGAGTGTCGAAAATTTGCGGAAATCTGCGGCAGAAACGGCTGTATCTTTTGATTGCGTTTGCTTAGAAGTTTGATTTTTTCACAGCTCCAAGGGACAGTAGACCTAAGTATTTGATGTAAATTCCAGCTTTATCAAGCTCTACGCTTTCCTGAGAAAAAGGGTCTTGACATACAGACAGACGGACGGACGGACAACAAAGTGATCCTATAAGGGTTGTTTTCCTTTCGGGGTACCCTAAAGAACTTTTTTCCTAGAAATGTTAAAGCTAAATATCAAGCACATGGCTACAGTGTATTAACTCATCCCTTGTCATAGTAGGTAACTTTTGTATGCGTGTGTTCATAAATTGATATTAGTTTTCAGGGTAATTAGGCTAATTCAATGAAGTAGTATAAGTAGTAGTATTTTAAGGACATACACAAATTCGGTACTTAAGCCAACTAGACAGCTCCAACCACTTAAAGTAATATGAATGAAAAATATCTTTGCAGCCAGTGAACGTTAAAAAATACGCTTGAAACATGTCTTTGTTGAATACTAATTGATGTACTCGTTTAGAAGAATGCAGAGATTGTGACACACATTTTTTTTATTCCCACTTCAGCCCGACACCTTTATTTTAAATACATATTTAAATGAATTATATTCCTGGCTCTCTGTTAATCTAATCCTTCGGTATTCATTGAATAAACCAGTCATTTATTTCTGTTATAAGCTGACGTGATATGTGGTCAAACAACAGAGTGTGTCTTTTGATCTATTTCACAAGTCACAACCAACTTTTCAGGTAGGCAGAAAGTAAATAAGCGCAGCGCGCCTTCTGTACTTACGTATGATTTTTTGGTAAAACGTCCGCGAAGAAAACATGCGGGGGTGAAGGGGCAATCTAGTGACAGACCACACCGAACGAGCCACAAAATTGACCAACACAAACGCCCTAATGCTGACGGGTATACCACTGTTTGTTTACCAGAAGTTATATACATATGTATAATATATCGTATGGTACCATAACTGCACCACGGGCAGCCCGACGGACAGTTGCGTTTTTATAAGAGCATAACGTCGAAAATCTGGAACACCTGACGTACATCACAGACTAATGATTTCTTCACTTTTCCAAAAATTATCAAGGACTTTATGGTCAACGGTACCGAACGCCTGAAGAAGCGGTTGAGGCATACAAAACGGCCATTTTGGAGACCCCGACTTCGGACTGGAATGAGTCTTAATGAAAAAGTGTATTGCTTAAATATCACGGTGATTACTTTAAAAAACAATAAATACCAGTTAACACTTAAATTTTCTTTAGTTTTTTCTAACGACAGAACTTAAAAGGCACGTCTCGTACTGAATCGTAGTTTGTTTAAGATTAGGGTCAGTATAATAGTACCAACTAAGTCCTGGGTTACATCCAGAATTTCATAAGTACCTTTTCTTCTAATAATTTAAAAGTGAAATTTCACTTTCACATTAAAATAGTTTTTTTATATTCTGATCAGGAACAGCACTAAAACCAGAAACAAATAGGCTTTAATATACTTATACTCGTATCAATGAGGGTTTTCGATACCTTTTCTGCCACCAGTCGGCGCTGCCGTTGCGATGTCCAAACAGCTGTCAGATCCCATAGATTCGTACCCCAAATATAATCTCAAAAACGATGGCGCATAAACCACTGGTACTAAGGAAAAGCTCATTAAAAGGTAACTTAAGGTACTATAGTATTTGTTTAAACAATTTGGTTTGGTTTTTTAACTACTAAATTGCAGTTATTTGTGTTTCATTGAGTTGTAGTTGATTAATGTATATTAATAAAGCATAATTAATCATGCTTTATTAATGTACAATAATCCATTACAACTAATAAAAAACGTATATTATTTAAGCATAATAAACCATGCTTTATTAAATATGTTAATCAACGAGGCTATTTTTTGTTATAATTTATCACTGCGAATGGCTAGTATGGCTACAAGCCACTGTTTAATCGGTATTTATCTCCCGTAGTAAACTTATGCCCTCCTGATTTATTTGCACCCTTATGCACTGCACAACACTATGGCTTTTAAGAAAACAATATTCCTATAGTTATGTTTTTAAGAATAAATAAACCAAAAAAATATCGAAAAATACGAAAAGTGTATGTATTTGACAGTTGATTGAACCTGACGCTACAGTGCTGCCATCTCATGCAGGCTTTCAGAAAACCCTCATTGATATTTTGTCCAGGTCGTTGATAGATAAGACATAGGCAAAGGCTTTACTAGCTCTCCCAACCACAGTAAACCCACTACAGCCCCTAGTCTGACGTATGTGTAATACAGTTTACCGTCAGCCGACGCATTGACAGACGACGTGTACAAAGGCAGGCTTATTACATGTGCGGCCAAACCGAAAATCGGACTTATACTTGATCCTTATTCATCAGGAATTTCGTTCACTTCTATGAAATGTACAGGAAATTGCTCAACAGCTTTTAATACATCTACAAACTAATAAATATTTAACAAGTGCCAAGAAAATACGCAGTAGGTCAAACTTAGAAATAACTTCCGCAAGGTAGACGATGAAAAAGTTCCGCAACATTTTAAATTAAGATAAAACGGTATGAAAAATGTAAGAATGTTCCGGTAACTGGCAAACATTGAAACGCCATTAAAATACTTATGAAACGCTGACGGTAACTTCCCTAGACTGTCCGAGATAATAGCTTGTTAAAAAAGATAGATTAAGGAAATTTATTTCTGCTGTACATTATATTCGTTTGTCGCTGGTGACATAAAAATACGGTACCTACATGACTGACTTTTAAGACTTGTATTGTATTCCTGCGCCAAAACATCTAAACGTTTTGTGCTTAATGTTTTAAGCATACTGCCAGAGCATGTACACCGAAAACCTGTGGGCCAAGCACACTAAAAGGTCTCTGGAGGCCCTGCGAATCCAGTACAATGATGTCTCTAAGATGATGTTGGGACTGAAACGTTTCTGCACTTTTTCTGGGATGTTTGCGGAGTATTTCACTGATGGATTTGATACCATCATACGCAAAAAAAACCAACTCCCTGATAAATAGAGGAAGGAACAGTCCTAATAGCATGCCGAAGACATTGGCGGATAGGTTCACACTGCTGCTTCGCCTTGTGCGGAGAGTGATCTTCACGGGTACTTACCCCCTCCCTTGATGGTCATTCAGGGTTCTTCAGATACCTAAGTACTGATTTACTTTGCTACTTTACTAACGATTATTTTTAAGTCACGTTACTCACACAAATATGGATCTGTAAATTTGGTCTGAAATAAAGATTTATTATTAATATCAATGGCAAATGCATCATAAATTCAATAAATACGAACTAAGATAGCCTAAACAATCTAAATGTATCCACTTAAGATTGATATTATAACGGTAAGACAAATATTTGATTTTAGTTATATTATAGAAAATGTATGTTTAACATATTATGTTAAACATTTAATGTCACACTTTAGTTATTTATTTATCCTACTATACTATCAATATTAAGTGGACACATTTTGATTGTTGGCGTCGAAAGTAAAAAGCTAGCCTTTAAGTTAATATCAATTATATCGGGGGGCCTACTATGTCACAAATTTGCAAAGTTTTGAGAAACTTTGGAAGGGTAAAAATAGAAACAAAACGTAGTATATTCTGAATGAGTTTCATGTATTCATATACTATAAAATATGGTCATTAGAATATCAAAAAACAAGCATCAAATTCGAACGGTAAGTATGTTTTTTTTAAGGCTGAAAGTTCACGTTATTACGTTTTCTACAAATCGGATTAGGCCCCCTGGTGAGATTACCACTATATTACAATTACTTGCTCTTGCTAACATAGAAAGTTCCACTCTTAACATTCCATGTCTGTTAGGTTTAAGTAGGTTCTATTTATGGACTTTGGAAACAAGAGTGAATGGCCAAAATGATATACCACTGAGGTGGAAAAAAAGTAAATTAAAAAAGTCGTGTACGTGAGGTGAATGACGTCACGTGATGCGGTCCGCGGCCGGCGCGCGTAATTGGAGCGTCGCCAGTATCGGAATCGCACATCGTTACTCGACCCCAAATGTTATTTTTCATTGTTTTTGTTTAGGTTTTCAAGAAAAAATTTAACTAATATGCCTAGTTATTATTGTAAACCTTCAAAACACGTATCATTAAAATACATAGTGTTCAAATTCATAAGTATGCTCGAAGACAAAAAACAACAATTTAAAGTTTTAAACAAAACAAAACAATTTTGATGCATGAAAATTAATACCAAGCATTTAATTGATTGGGAGGATATAATATTTATATAACTTTCAAATAATAAATTGGTATAATTATGCTAATCATTACACTGTACTAGCTTTGTGCCAGAAGCTTCGCCCGTGAGGTCTATTTTCTCCCGTTAAAATACAGCCTATGTCAGCAAGTGATAACGTGGCTTTCAACTGGTGGAAGAATTTATAAAATCGGTAAAGAAATAATCTACAAACTTTTATATCTACAATAACTTACAAATCATACAAAATAAACAAAAAACATAAGTCAAAATGAGAAGCCTGTCACTACTCAGTCGGTGATCGTCAAAAGAGGATTTGACGATCTCTTTTCTCTCTCTTTTGACGATTACCGACTGATCTTTTCTATGATTTGTAAGATATTGTAGATACATATGTTTGTAAATTAACTCTGGATCGATTTCATAAATTCTTCCACTGATGTTAACTGATAAGGGACATCCGCTTTATAAGCATAAATTGAATAAATATTAAGTTATTTGTAACAAAATTATAATAAATGCTTTAATTTAGTCAGTTCGCTGACATGCAGTCCTTTGCATTTTTAAATTTCAAGCTATACTGGATGTTTTTATTTCACTGTAAAGAAAATCAAATTGCATACTCAGAAACGTCGTCTACTAAAGCGAAGTTTCAATAGGCGAACCCTACACGTCAATAAATATTTTGAAAAGTATATATTTATTGTTATTCGCTGCAGAAATACAGCGATAAATATAGTGATCTGTCAATACACTACCCTACACGTCAATAAATATCGTAATCCTTCAGTTTACTTTCTAGTGACGGATCACAATATGGATCTTGCGTGTAGCGTTCGCCATAGGCTCTTTTCTAAGTTGCCACGAACAACACAATCACTCGTGTAGGGTCTGCAAACTAAACGAAGCATGCCAGAGATTGGAATTTTATTTTTCTGACTACTTCAACGCCGTTAAGCGCAACGTTTTGTTCAGACTAAGTAGTTCATTTATGAACAAATACGGATTATTATAAATGATTAATTTATTCATCTAGAGGTCCCAGGACGTCAAAGTGTGTTTTCGGATTTTCCGGAACATAACCCGGATTTGTGATCAGCAGACTCGCATCCAAGTGTGTTAAATTATACCTCTCGAATGTTGCTCTAACTTGATTTTAATCACGTATGCCTTTGAGCCCAGCCATGAAATAGTTACGAGTAGGATATAAGCTAATTACTTCCTTTGCTTACTGGCTGGCGACATAAAATGTCAGACGTTTAACTAGTCTACAGATTTTTACAAAACATAACATAACACATACCATCACGACTTTATCCCAAACGAGGTAGTCAGAGGCAAGTGACTGTTGCCGTCATGGTGAACGGAACACTCAGAAGCCCACTTTTCACTAATGGTATTAGAACCCAACGTGGTAGGTGGTGAGCCTTCCGCCGCTTCTAGGGTTGATTTGGTTTTTTATCGATGTCGATATCCATCTCTGCATTCTGCAGGCCTTCAAGCTGAGGATGGCCAGCTCAGTGATTCGTTTGAATGACTGGTCTTGTCAACCTCATATCTGGACCACACGACCGCTTTCCATCTGGTCATCTTGACGGGCAATATAAAATATAAAAATAAAATAAAAAACACCGGATATCTCGTTGTATCAATCACCGGAGAGTTAGTCGGAAATTAAACAATAACACAACAGGTTTTCCCTATATTTAAGTTGATTTCCAGAAAATGAAAATCCCTACAACAAAATTGATAGCAGATGCGTGCCAGTTATTTATTCATTACTGTCAAGCTTGAAGCTTCCTGCTGATATGAAATCGCATATTAACTTGTCTACTTTAAGAGACTCGACGAATTTATGTTGCGCTTAGAATGGTCTTGAGTCTGCTTGATTTACGGCGTTCTCACTTTGTATGCATAAACTTTGAGGAGAGAGCTTCGGGACGCCTCAGGCTTCAAGTTATTGTGGCTCAACAAATAAGGCTATAAGCATCCGCCATTGCAGTTGCACCTAATTAGTGAAACGAAACAGAAGAAAAATGCTATTATGTCACATGGGAACTAAGAAGACTTAAGTTAGTTAGAGGCTTGGTTATTTGCATTTTTGCTAATAAACAAATCTGAGATACCAGCAATATCATTAAATTTTATAAACATACTTGATTTTTTAAATACAAAACAAATACAAAAATCTTTATTCATAACACAAGTCACTATTATAATGCTTATTATAGGTCTCATCCTTTTAAGTTTGGAAACCTGTATTAGGATGTGACCGCTTTTCTTAAAACAAATTAGCCATTACTATGACTTGTTTATTGTTACATGATTTTTAATTTTTATTAGTTCTATAAGTTTTTATTATTAAAGTAAAGAAAAGTAAAAAATATCTTTATTCATATAGACTTATAAAAAGCACTTATGACAAGTCAAATACAAAAAAAATTGTAGCAAAAATATACTGAATAAATATAAACTTACATAAAATAATACTATGATAGTTAATATCATAATTAAACATAATGTGACTCTGTGGCCACCGGTTGGGAGGTTATTTCCGATCGAGAAGAATCCGGCAAGAAACTCGATGGTTACTCTTTTCAATCTTGTTTTTATACACAGAAATTGAATTAACACAGTAAAGTCATAACAAAAAAAGCGTGCAGAGGAGCAGATTATACCTAAGATGACCATAAATTATTATCATATGAAATCCTCAACACTATAATAACCTCGCTTCATTAACTTAGCTTTAATTTGTGACCTAAACTGGTGAAGAGGCAGTTCAGCAAGAGTTTGCGGAATCTTAATCAAATATTTTACACATAGACCAACAAATGATTTCCCTACCTTAAGCAGTCTTAGACTAGGAGGATTAGTTCTATAAGTTCTTATTATAAGTTATATTATTAGTTAAGTGAGTTCAATAATTAGTTTTATAACTTTTATTATTAGTTCTATGAGTAATTTAGTGGGTTCCTATTTTTTATTTATAAAGTTTTTTTTTTTAGTTGGTTCTTAATTTTTTTTTCATAAAGTTTTATTTTAAATGTTATTAAACATTCAAAATATTTACCACACATATCCATTTGAAAACCCAATAAATACTAAATAGATGATGGAAGTGTTACATGACATGCCTAAACAAAGATTCGGCGCTGTCATAATCGAGCAGTTCCAGCCAGAAAGTAAATAACTTTTTACAATCAAAGTAGTATTTACTGTAAAATTTGAGTTGTCTATTAATTTTATTATATAAGTAGGTAGATAGATTGTGAGTTAAACTGGATGCGAGCAAATATAGTTTTTACGCTTGTTTGAGAGACGACGGCATAGGCATTACGCTTAGATACGATTTTAGGGTCCAGGAGTATGATTTTATGTATTTTGAGGACACATTTTAAAATATATAGTTGCCTCACAGTTAAGATATTGCCGTCACGATACAGTTCAGAAGTTCCATATCTAATTTTTTTGAAGGTGACCTTGAGGAGTGAACGCTGTGCTCTCTCAATTTTAATCATTTTGGTTTTGTGAGTACCACCCCATACGGGTAAACAGTATATTAATATAGATTGTACCAAGGTTGTGTAAATGTAAGTAATTAGTTGCTTGTCGGTTACTTGTCTTATGTATTTGAACAACCACAGTAACTTTCTAACGCGGAGTGTGCACATTTCGATTTGCTTGTGCCAGTTTAGTTGGTGATCAAGATATACACCCAAATACTTAGCAAAAGTAACCTTTTCTATTGTATGACAATTACATTCAGGTACTGGTAAGGGGTTTTCACACGAATGGGCAGTTAGATTAATGTTACTGCTGGGTTGCGAAGAATTTTGAATAGATAATGTTATATAATTAGTCTTACTAGTATTTAAAGTTAAAAGATTGGCTTGTAGCCATTTAATGACAGTGTGGAGGCCATTAGAGGCCATCTCATTAACCTCATCCCAGTGTTTCCCATGGAATAGGAGTGCTGGAAATGATTTCACCATTGAGTAATTTCGTTTCAGTAAGGTCATTTATATAAATAAATAACAGGGTAGGTCCAAGGACGCTACCCTGTGGAACGCCGTATTGTGTACAGAACTCTACAGAGCTGTAGGAGTGATAATCTAATTGCACTTGTTGAGTTCTTCTCGAAAGATAGTCTGTTATAAGATCACGAATAACAATCCTGTCAAGTTTTTTGATAAGAATGGGGATATAGACGGTGTCAAACGCTTTTTTTAGGTCCAGAAATATACACAGAGCCTTTCTCTTATCAAGATGATGAGCAATATCCCTCGTTAATGCTAGAATCGCTTCTTGGGTGCTCCTTTTTTCGCGGAAACCGAATTGGGCGTCCGACAAAATATTATATTTATTCAAAAAAATTAAAAGACGCTAATTAATAACTTTTTCGATTATTTTAGAAATTGTGGTAAGAACAGATATTGGTCTGTAGTTGTTAACATCGGCTATAGCCCCACTCTTATATATAGGATGAACAACTGCGCATCTCAATGACTGTGGAAAAACACCATCAGATAAATAAAGTGAGCAAAGACGATTTATAACTGGGACAACGTCAGCTATGGCAAGTTTAATATTTTGGTTGGGATATTGTCCCAGCCAAAAGCAAAGTCTGATTTAACTTGGGAGAATCTCAAAGGCACTTTTACATTTATGTTTTCTAATGATCTCCGCAAGCATACTGCCAACAGTTAGAAAATGTTTATTAGTTAAGTTTGCTGAGTTCTTAGGTATATTAACCGACTTTTTAAGGTTCTGATTATTCGACTTTTCATTTTTAAGGTTAGTAATATTCTTTCAAAGTTGTTTGTTATTATTTTTCGCTTTTAGAAATAAATGAAGCTTTTTTAATAAATTATTGCAAAAATTACGGTATCTTTTGTATATTTAGCAGGTGTTCTTTATTTTGTAGTGATTGATAAACCGGGAGTTATCCAGGGTTTTACAATACGTTTATGACTCGGGATACGTACAATTTTTGTGTTTTGTAACAATGAATTGTTGATGGTTTAGATTAATTTTTCAGATAAAATGTTTGCGTCATTTATTTGTATTAGTACGGCCAGATTCTTTTCGCGTAAACTATTGACTGCTCCTTTTTAGTCAATGATTGTTTTCATAGTTTCTCTGTGAGTGACATTCTTACTAGAGTAAACATTGGTTAGGACCATGGAATGTTCAGTAATTGTGGTTTCTAGCACCGCAATCGAAGCGAAATACATATTAGGGTCAAGGTTAGCAAAAACGTAATTCGAGCAGTAAGCCGTATTGGGCCATCATTTCAAGGTATTTGTGATTACGTGTGGCTAAGTAGCCCTTTAATAGGTTAATGTTTATGTCACCAGTTATTACAACGTTCTTGTTTAAATTGCTCGCTTTGTAGGTCTAGAGCATTTATGAAATTATCAGGGTTGTGATTAGATGGTGATCTACAAATGCACAAGATAATAAGATTTGTTAAACAGATTTCAAGACATGTAGCATCATTGATAAACATTTCTTTCACTTTGTGTTCTATTGTGTCATTTATGTACACAACGACCCCATTATTTTGAGTCACCATATTGATTGAAATAGATAAAAAGTTCTAACAGACCTAGGTATCGCTAATGACGGATTACTATTGTTTTACTTCTTGGGGTCGGCTCATCCGGTTAAACCAAAAATTACTATCAGTTTCAGCAAAGAAAGCTGTCAAAACAAGATATTATGCGGGCTCTTAAATCCGATAGGCTCAATTCTTATATCCTAACAAGTGATAAATGCGGTCTGCCTCGACAAATGTTTTTCTTAACAAGTAGTATTGGATCACGTAGAATTGGTCATTTTAACATAACATAACATACCATCACGACTATATACCAATCGAGGTAGTAAGAGGCAAGAGACTGTTGCGGTCATGGTGAACGGAACACTCTGAAGCCTATTTTTCACCAAAGGTATTAGAATTAGAACCCAACGTAGTAGGTGGTGAGCCTTCGGCCGTTAGGCTGCCTGTCCACCGAAGTGGTGCGGAGTTTTGGCAACTTTCAACCAATGGAATTGCTTAAATACGCCTTCAATTCGATGGAATTTGGTTTGATTGATAGCCTTATCCGGGTTGATTTGGTTTTTATTGATGTTTTCCGGTAGTTAGTCGGTAACATAACAATGAACACAAAGATGGTTAAGGCCAGATTTGAACTCGGGACCACACGTTACACGATACGAGTTGGTGTGAATCCCTAGCCCACGACGCTCTTGTTCATTTATTGTGTAAAATATGCTGATAAGTGACACGCATCGAAGATATTTTCAGTCCCTAATTATAAAACTTTTGTAACATAATACTGCTGTAATGAACATCTACAAAGTTCCGGCATGTTGTTACCAAGACGAGGGTATTAGGTGTACTCTCTTTAATTAATGAAGGCTTGACCCACGTCCAACTTTCTTCACCGGAACACCTCGCGCTTTGTACTCTGAATGTATGTTTAAAGGCTAATGCGGGTTTTCGGGTGATCTTCTTTATCCGATACTAAGTAACAGGAATGCTTAATTTTGTTCGAAACGTGTACTTTTGTAGTCAGCCTAAGGTTTTCCTTGTTAAAATTGGATAAGTCACTACTAAATGTTGATAAAGTAGAGAAAAAGAGGTGCATCACGGTATTACAATTAAACGCGTCAATGCTGATGATTTGATTTTAGGGAGAGTCATACTCGTAAGAGTATTTAACAAAGATATGGTTGGGATTGAGATACTGTTTCATTCAGTATACTTAATAACTATTTTAACTATGTAGTAGTGATCAACAATTTTCGGGAGATTTCATTCGTAAAACCAATATACCTTGTGGTGCTCAACTACGAGTATCACTTTGATTTGGACTATCTTGAAAGAAATAAGGTTGACCACAATCCGTAGCATTAATTCAGGAAACGATTTAGTTTCTTCAAAGCAATATCATAATTGCAATCAACTAGTTCATTCGTTTGCACAGCGCCATTGCGTATTTGACCTAAACAATAACTGCAAGCTAACCACCTTAACATGTGAGCGTTATAATGAAACGCGCACACATAAGAGGCAATCACGGGTAAGTTCGGGCTAAGAGTGTATCCTGATTAAATATTGAACCACTGGCTAATAGCCGGGTGATTCCCAGAATCGTTAATGAATTCTGAAAGCTTACTATTTGCAAGGGGGTGTTTCTAGTAGTTTAAGTTGTTTTCGTTGTGATAATAAACTTTGAAGGAAGCATTTTTGCCGGTGTATACATGTATGTAAAAATATTCAAAGCATATTTTACTTGAGAGTGCCGTGGCCTAGGGGTTAAGCCCCCCAACTTGTATCGTGGATCATATGGTCCCGAGTATAAAACTGACCAGAACAAAAATCTTTGTGTTCATTGTTTTTTCGACTAACTCTCTGGTAACGTCCGTCCACCATGACGGCAGCAGACACTTGCACCTGACTACCCCGTTTGGGATAACGATAAAATTTGAGCACTCTTCAAATTGATGCTGTCCTGTCATAGGTCAGTAGATGTGAAAGGGACAGGTACACATTTGAGGTTTGCTCAACTTTGATTGTCGTTTCTGGACTGGCGTCAGACAGACACAGCACCAACACAAATTAATGTTCGTCATTATTGTTTGACCTGGGTAGGAATCGAACCCACGAGGGCTTCAGTTTTTCCGTCCATAGATTAGTAGGTATGTTAGGTACATTTATTTATAGATTACCAACCTTTTAAAATATCCCACTTTATATTTTATAATTTTTATGCAAAGCACTAATGTGGTTACATAATGTTAGGCTTATTTCTGGTTCACAAACACACGTTTTTAGAAAAAAAGTGCAGTAAAGTGTTGTGACAACATTTAAAATTTTCAATAAAATTTATATGTTGGGATTTATCATATTTTCCATCTTAGATAGAATCTTACCTCATTTTTCCTCGTCAATGTAGTTAATATAATCGTGCAATAAGTATATCGCGATAGGTTAAGTAGACTTAATTTCAGTTAGAACCGACTAGATATCCTGTTAAGATGGCGCCACAAGCGCTTCCATAAAGATAAGCGTTAGAGATCCTCAGTTCCTTGCTAAGTTTGCTCAATTGTATAAGTGGGATTAAGAAGCGCGGATTATTAGTTCACTACGGCAAGATTACCAAAACTGAAAGAGGTCGGCAAATAAACCAATATAAAGCACTCTATCTTTTAAAAATCACAAGATATTCAGAAGCAGACCTTTGAAGGAATTGTTGTTAAGATTTGCGACTAATTCTCCGGGGATGAAAAACACCGATAAAAATCCAAGCAACCCAGATAACGGCGGAAGGCTCACCACCTACCTCGTTGGGTTCTTAAAAACCTGGTGAAAAGAGGAAGACGTGTTTGTTAGACGACACGATTGGCGTAGTGCGCTGTAGCATGGTTCTCGCCTCGTTTTCCATAGTGTCCAGGGTTCGATTCCCGGTCGGGTCAGTTCAAGAAACGATCTTTTCTGAATTGTCTCGGGTCTGGGCATGCTAGGAGACGCCCCTGGCTTAATTCCTTGTCTGGTACCTCGTAACACAGGGATTATTATCCCTACTTTGAGACCATTGCAAGAGGTGTGTTGTCTGGCGCATATTTATTTATTATTTATATACCTAGTTGGTTTTCTAGATATTCGTATTTCCTGAAGCAGAAAACCTGAATTTTAAGTGTTCCGTTCACCGCGAGGGCAACTTGCCTCCGAATTCCTAGTTTAGGAAATAGTGAGCGTATGTAAAGCTCCTTTTAAGTGTAAAAATAAATAATAATACAGCGTTTTGTATTAGTAATGCATATGCTATGAATTAAGTTTAAAATAAATAATATTTACAGTGTGAATTTTCAGTGAGTTATCCAATCCTGGACGTTCCAATATCGTACATCAGCCGCGACGTTCGGCGAATGTAATTGGATTCCTGACCGAGCGCGAGCCGCCCTACTAATGGTTCATTTCAATTTTGGAATCTGATAACAATTATTGCGAATGCCTCCCTGAGGGGTCATGAAATCGAAGATCTGGCAAATGATAAAGCGATTGTAATTGCTTTCCTGTCTTTGATCTTCGACATTTAGGGTATCGAAAAACATTGAAGATTCTAAAAACCGGGGGTACAAAATAATTGGGAGGGTATAAAGGTGAAGTGTGTTTGGTAAACAAATATGGGTACTTACATTGAACTTACTAATTAGTAAAAGATCAAAGGCCTTGTTTTATAGGTAAATATTGCTACAGCTGCACCGTTTCATGCGCTGGCATCTTGAAACTGGTTGACTTCACAACTTGGGGACATATTTATTGCAAATATTACGGGTAAGTTTCTGCGGTGTAGGTAAAAACATCCTCTCCTTTGATGAATATGAAGAAAATGAGTAAGTAGTACTTTTCACAATATCGTTTGGACGCTTTAAGAGAAATTCATTTTGTGGTTGATTCAAGTATTTTATTCTTATTGAAATGAAATATTGTTTTTTTTAGAAATACGGTCTTGTGATAAGTTTATATAATGACTATAGCATTTGATTATTATTATTATAATGTGCCTAAATATGCCATTTAGTTTTTTAATCCAATTTCATTTTAAACAATTTCTTTAATTAAAATAAACAATGATACTCGTAGTTACTTCTGTTGAACTAGAATAAAGAAGTGAGTAGTTGAGTAATCCACTTAGCAATACTTACACAAATTCAGAGCTAAAAAACAGAACGAATTAGAAATAATTCATTTCAAACGAATAAGTAATTTTGGGCCTACTATTTGTGACAGCTTCTGAAATTGGGTAACAAATTATAGGCCTGAGGCCCTAGCCAAGAAATGCCAAAAAATGTACGAGAATGACATTAATTAGCCCTCGTCTAATCGAAATGACATTGGAGTTCCGTACATTTTATTTGACATGTCGAAACGAAAATATGCGCTTTGCTCTTGGCTAGAGCCCTGATCTTTTAAAAGTAAGAGTTGAATAAAATAGTGGTTGCTCGAAACATATGCAAATATAATATGTGGGCGGAAGCGCAGTGCGTTATCGTAACTCTAACAATTGGGAATTGGGGCACTGCAGGCCGCAGCTCGGGGCGGGCGGATGTGGCTTGCTGCAGGCAATTGTTGAGAGCCTTCGTCACCTATCATAAGTGAGCATTTCAATTGGAATATGAAACATCACAAACTTTGGTGCCAAATTGCTTATGGTTTCTTTTGAGTGTGTCTTCATTGCCTGAAATTTAGGTTCTGGCCCCCTACTCCTGTTCGTCGAACACGTCGAACGTTACGTGAATTTTCAGTGGTTAAAAAAACATACTTACCGGTCGAAATTGATGTTAATTGTTAATGTGTTCATGTGCAATGTCAAATAAATAAATAAATACTATATTTTATTGTACTAAATACATGAAACCCATCAATTAATAACATACTAGTTATTGTGTCCGATTTACCCTTCCAAAGTTTCAAGAAAATTCGTAAATTTGTAGCGGAGTAGGAGTAACCAACCCCCTGGTTTCAAATCTCAAATTCATCAAAGCGCATTTTCTAATTTGTTCCGATCACCAATTCGCAATCGGTAGGTGTGGTGATGGAGCTACCCATCCAGTAGCAATTTCAGTGATGGTGGTCTTGGCAAACCAGCGATTCAGAATATCGATTAGGCTCATTGGATACTATGGAACCCTTAATTAACGGAGAAACTGAAAACTCTTAGACCCATCTCACATATCTCTTTCCTTTATAGCGGTTAAAGTTGGAGCTAAAACTGAAACTATAAACATTCAAGTCCCAACCTGCCCTTTAACCACTGTACTACAACCAAACAGGTAAGTATACGGTTTTTTTAACCCCTTGAGTGTTTCTTGTACAGCGAAATAATATAAATTTACATGCGTGGACACTTTGGTTCCCTCCCATCAAGCGTCAGGACCGGGTCAGTGTCAAGGGCTAGGGCAGCTGCTGATGCAGCTGAAAACGCCAAGCAGCGCAAGTATGAGTCAATTTTATCTGACTACATATTCGTGCCGTTTGGCATTGAGACTTTGGGCCGTGGGGTCCTCGTGCTGAAAAGTTTTTCGGGGCACTAGCCACAAAACTTGCGGCTACCAGCAAGGACAGAAGAGCTGACTCCTTTCTCGCTCAAAGGCTCAGTATAGCCATTCAGCGAGGAAACGCAGCCAGCGTTCTGGAATCCTTGCCCCACGGCCCATACCTTTTTTTAATTGTACTATTATTATTATTATAGTTTTGTTTACTTATTGTAGTTATTTTAGGTTTATGTGTTTATTAAGATGTAAATAGTTTAAACTTTTTTGTAAAACTGTACATAATAATCATATTTTAAAATTTAAGAACAAAAAAAAAACTTTCAAGTTATTGAAAATCAGAAACATTTATTACCTTTCATAATACGGTTACCCTAAAAGCTTCAAAAAAGGTATTGATGGTAAAAGCTGTTCCGAAACAGAGACCTGAAGACTAGAGCACATAGAAGATTTTTTCCTATTCGTGTTACAAAAAGTCACAGTACGAGTATCGGGTAAAAAAAAATGGCCTGCACATGCCAACTGAGCGAAATCATGGCAAAATTGGTGGTAAAAACTCTTCCTTTTCTGTACCTGTGCGCAAAACCATCCACGCTCACTGAGTTATTCTAAGTGATGGAAACTCACACCACCATTGAGCATTGTTAGGTACATCCTTCAACTTTTTTTATTAATCAGTGTTTTTTTTGTTTTTATAAAACGTAACCTACTAAGCACACCAGTATACTTTAGCACAACATGAGCTTATTCAACACTTCTGAAAAAATGTTTACTGAACAAGAACGGAAAATATATAAAACAGACGTTATGTTTTAAAACCAATGTAAAGACAGCTTTTTTCTAATATAGGGGTATGTTATTGTTACTCAATATTAGCTATTTCGTTTATTTATATACCTACTAGCTTCGCCCATGTAAACTTCATTTTTATAAAATACACTAAATTTCATTTATATTGCTATTCGGGACGGAGACAAATACAACAAATTAAAAATCATGATAATCGGTTCAGCCGTTCTCGAGTTACAAGTGTTCGAACAAAACCGACTTTGTTTCATATATTTTGATTTTTTAAATATATTTTCTATTGAGTTTAATTATTTAATTTAGTAACATTGATGTTAGGATTAAGCATTGTATCCTCGTAATTTGATAATAAAACCGAAACTCCCACACTTATTGTACTAGTTAAATATATTTGCTCAGAAATATTAAATAATTAATATATACAGTACAGTAAAAATTAAAAAGAAAAGCCTAAAATAATTATAACTAAAAACTACTAAGAAAATTTTGCATCTGTGGTAATATACCCAAGATGCTGGCAGCATTCCCCTGTTGGATAGAAAGACTCACACGATGTGCGAGGAATGTACCAGCTCTTGGGTCACCTGTAGTAGAAATCAATTTTTTAGCCGGGTTCTGTGCACTCGGAGCCCACGGACCTTGGCTTTCGACGCCGAAAGGCACGAAAGTGTACCTGGAACCGATGTTCTGGTACTTTTGTGCCTTCTTATCTTCAGATGGGAAGATCCTTGTATAGAAAAAAAAAAGAAAAAAAAGCATTGTATATATTTGAAGTTTGTAATCACTTATTATTTATGTGTAATGAAGAATGAATTCCTAATAGTTATTATAAATTATTAACTTAACTCCCTTTTCATTGATAACTTTTATTCAAGTGGATAAGTAATTTGGCATAGGTATCGCACAACTGAACTTGGCAGCGAATGTTTGTCTTTGAAAACAATTCAAGTAGGTAGGTAGGAGCTGTTAGTAATCCCTTGGAAGTATTTATGCTAACATGTTGAAATAATATGTAACGCTGTTTATTCGCATTACAAGTAAATATTAAATAATCTAAGTTAACCACTGTGTGCAATGTTGTTAACAATAAATGCGTCAAAATACCGCTAAAATGCGATTTTGAACTGGATCTATAAATAAGGGGTGTATTCCAAGCAAGTTTATTCATTAAGTTCACCTCCGAAGTAATTTGATTTTGGATCGCAAACGATTCGATCGATTCGTTGAGAAGTTTAGTAGTCAAAGATCTTTGCGGTTGCCTTTTGTTTGCCAAATACAGCTATTTAGCTCAGCTTAAAGTGCTAATGGTACGCTAAATTAACCTGCAAATGGTGATAAGGGCATAGAAATCGGAACGATTGATCTGTTCTGTTAAACGAATCAATTTGACCCGTAGCGCGGAAAAAAGAAATTAAAAGGGGAGGAGTTATGCGTCATGTTTTTTTGTATAGGAAAAAAATATCTGAAACCTATCGTGTGTGGTATCTGATGAAAGGACTTACTGAGCCTATTCTAAAAATAAAACACATCTTTAGATTTTAGTAACTAGTATTAAATTAAAATAAAAATCATTTTCAAAATATATCAAGTTTGGGCTCTTCCCGATATGATACAGTTGAATATTTTTGTGTATAATTTTCTTTAAATATTACGTAATATCCTAATATCTAACCTCCAAAAAGATTTTTTGAAAATATTTTCATTTAGTATTTTTTTATAATTTTAATATTTTACGAAATGTGTTAAAATTACGAAAAGTTCAACATTGAGGATGATAAATACTAGCACTATTAGCTTCGTTTTAGAAGGCAGATTGGAAGATAAGTTAAATGAATAAGTTAAAAGGAGCTTCAAAAATTAAAAGTTAATGAAATAAATACTAGCGCGACAATAATATAAAAGAATGGCAGCTAGAGCAACATTTCAGGACATTACATAATTATAACGAATGAAGTTTGTAGGTCTGTGGGAGAGCATTTTGGAAACTCTACATTCGATAACATTTTTTTTAACTCTTTAATTAGTAAACACTCACACCCAGGCTCAGAAGTAACGCACTAGACGCACATATTGTCCTGGGTGAGGATCAAAACCATGAGCTGATCAGTAGCAACTTAGCCTACAACACCAAAAAAGACAAATGCCTAAAAGGTGTTTCTTTTGCAGACCTAGCATTTACATAAGTAGCTCTCAGAGGATTGCCTCAGCTTCGTCGTGTAACCTTCGGCAAAGTCTAAAAACTTTCATTACCCAACTTTCTTAGCTTCCGCAAGTGTCCAATTAATGAAAGTGGCTCAAGACCTAAACGAGCCGAGTCTTGACTGATTGGCCGAAATTAGCATTCTAAATTATTTTTATACAGCTCGTCTAAAATGCCTACTTTACTCTTCATCAATAAAAAAGATCTCGCTGATTCTCACTCCCACTCGCTCTCAGACACTTGCCTTATACTTGCAGCCTTTTCTACAACTATTTGAACCTACCGTAGACCGAAAACCTTCACCGCAGTCTATGGACACATACAACACCATAGGTAGCTAGTAGGATAGAAAGAGAAACTGATGGTCTGCCGTCATAACAGCTTGCAGGGTTATATCCGCTGCGCTTTAAATTTCTTTTCACGGCTTGTATGCAAGTCCGTCATGCGTGAGGAGTACCTAATACCTACCTATGAGGTTACCATTAAAGCTAAGTCAAAAAATAGGCAGGCCTTGCTCGGTCACCCGGCTTTTACCCGTTGGATGGAAGCCAGCCGATTGGGGCTCTACTTGTCGAGACTTTAATGCCCTCGTGCTATTGAAAACAACACCAGAACCATACTTTTACGGCATTCCATATCCATTCGAAGATTTCCTTTTGTCTCAACTCAATAAACAACGCGAAAGCCTCTTATGGAACTAGAGCGATACTCGAACATGCCATTTCTATTAGGAGTTTTCAGACGAATTATGCCTTTTTTATTTTTATAGGTAGAATTTTATGTATTTCTTAGTTCAAATATTTTAGTATCATATACATATGTATATCGCGTTTATTTTATCGTGTGTGTTCACATTCAGTTAAATAAATCATTCTGTACTATTTCATGCTTATTTATTTGAGTTTGTCACTTAATTACCAAAATGACAAGAAATAATTAAGATTTTTTTTTTTACTTAATTGATATCCTGACGAGTGAGATAACATAGCTTATTCCGATACCCTGGAAAACCTGACGCATGCCTAAGCACCTATCATGTTGTTCTTGGTTATTTTATTTATTTGTGAAATAAAGTTTTTAAAAACTATTTGAACACGGGCACGTGTGTCAGTAGAAGTCTCCGAGGGCGATAGTGTGTCGTTCGATTCATTTTGGTACTGCCCTTTGAAATTCATTCTGGTCCAGCCAGTGCAAGTATCACAGGATTGTAGTTACTACTAAGCTAGTGTGGTACATTCGGTGACAGTGGTCCTAAGTCCGCCCTCATTGTACACGTCAAAGGGCGAAATAATCGCGGCGTGAATAATGAAAAGACAATTTGCGTTGACTATGCGAATCCTCGGCGCGAGTTCAACGGACGTCGCGGTGCGTGCGAGCCGGCCCACTTGCCCAGTCACGCATCCGCTAGATCGTTTGCTCACGTCAAATGTATTTTCTTTCTGGATGTACCTAAATACTTGCTTAGCTTAGCCTTATGGCGGCTGTTTTGAATAGAATCACATCTAATGAAAACAGTGTTTTAACCAACGGACTGTTTCGTCTCTATCATTTTTAGTGCAGTCATTATTCGAACGAATGTGCACGAAAAATTACAGTTCAAGTAGTTATTTTGATTATTGAGAATTATTTGACGTAAAATAACATACAACTCAACAACGTATAATCACAAATTGAAGGGAATTAAGAGACGACATTGAACCAAATATTTTGAAACAATATACCATCACGACTTTATCCCAAGCGGGGTAGTCAGAGGCAAGTGACTGTTGCCGTCATGGTGAACGGAACACTCAGAAGCCCACTTTTCACCAAATGGTATTAGAACCCAACGTGGGAGGTGGTGAGCCTTCCGCCGCTACCCGGGTTGATTTGGTTTTTTTATCGATGTTTTCCATCACCAGAGAGTTAGTCGGAAATTAAACAATGAACACAAAGATTTTGGTTCTGGCTAGATTAGAACTCGGGACCACACGATCCGCGTCCTGAGTTCGGGTGCTGAACCACTAGGCCACGACGCTCTCAACCCTTATGAAACTCTCGGTAAATTAAGTTTGATCCATTACGAATGGGTCACATTTTATACTTATGTACCTATTTAAGCTCGTAGCCTCCATTCACGCTTTTGTGCTCCGAAACAAGAATGAGCTGTCGCCGCTACGAGATGGTTTAATTTGGTCTTTAATCTCTAAAAAATGATGTAGTGTGGTAAAAATTATTTTGTGATGTCAAAATTATTCTTGCAAGTAAAAATCAACGAAAATGTCTAAGTGGATTCGGTTTCGGGAGACAGGGTGTCGGCGCGCATGCGCGCTGAGCCTCCTGCGCTCGTGCCTCGCCAGCCTGAGGACGCGACTCACGCGGGCGGCCGCTCGCTCCACGGCTTCGCGACAGAAACTCGAACACAAATCGATAGCAATCTGTTAAATAAACTCGATCACGCATCGCACGTGCCACATAAAAATAATAAAAACAATCGACTGACGAATCGAAAGTCGAACTCGACGAGACTCACCAATTCAAAAATCGAACGTAAAATGTACCCTGTAACGAGTGGATGTGAACTGTGTTATTGTACATGCAATGTCAAGTTAATTAGTGATTAATGCCTGTGCTTGGCGCTTCGCGAGGCTATTGACGTTGAGGAACCCAATTATTCAGGTAGGTCAATACATAAATAATTGTAACCACATCACTCAACCTGGTAAACAATTAACAAACTACTTGTGAAGACCATGTTTAACATACAAACTGAAAAATGTAGCAGATGAGAATTACAAGCAAGTAGCAACAGTGTTACACTGCATTAATTTATTGCTCTATTTTTGACACCTACTACGTTATTGTATGTTTTGCTCTTTTACACTATTCCGTCAGATTTCATCCATTATCACTGAAATATTTATGCGAGTAAATATTAAAATACTTAATCATCATCCTTATTAAGGATCCACTTTATTGAAACAGCCCAATTGCAAAGACTGATTGATATTTTTACGAACCGCCGGCTTAAGGCAATGAGGGCATGCGTTGAAAAACCTGTATAAACTAGCATAAAATCTACAGATCATTACTGAATCATTTACTATTAATTTTACTAAATAAGATAAACATAATGAGCGCTAACTGAAGCATTTTATTAAATAACTCTGTAGGCACGTGCGTGCCTACTTTCCTTTACGTCTACTTCGTGGGATCTAGGATATTTTGGGCTCAAAATTTATATAGTAGAGCGTCGTGACCTAGTGGTTAAGTACATCAGCTAGGAGCCCGTCTAATCCTGATTTCAATTCTGTCCAGAATCATCCCGTTGTTTTTGTTAAATAAAAACTCTTGGGTAGTAGGAAACACTCTTTGAAAACAAAAGAATTGTGTTCAAATGAGCTCGGTGAGAGTACCGGATGTTCTCTTCAAAGTGTTTTTGGTTAATAAATAACTAATATTTCATCTTTAGCCTGTATGCGTCCACTGCTGAACATAGGCCTTCTTTAGAGAGCGCCACTACACACGGTCCTCCGCTTTTTGCATAATATTTATCTTATCTTATTTTGATGACCGGTAAACAATAGATTTTTATTGTGTCTGGTTTCTCGTATATAAGACTATTATTTAAGGTTGTACACTGTTTTATAGAAAATAATTTCATCGAATTTTGTTTTATTTATTTGTTTGTCATATTATCATCGAAATATGTAATTGAATAATCAATACGCAGAACAGTTACTTTGAGACTTATGTTTTTTCGCCAGAAATTTGGTTCTGGCACTCGCTATACTTCATTTCTGTGAAGTTTGTTTCTATGAAGTAAATGGTCGGTGAACCAATCATATTCGACATGAAAATATGTGGACTAAATATCACATGAATTAAATAGTCGTTGAAACAATAATATTCGAAATGTAAATACCTTTAAGGACCGAATATTCTATGAAATATTTTCTGTGAAACAAAATTCTATGAAATTTCTGTCTGTGAAACAAGGGATCACTATTCTTTATGTATAATGCTTAATGTAAATCTACAAAAACGGGTGCCTACCCCAGTACAAATTTACGAAGTTACGTGAAACTTTGTAAGGGTAAAACGGACACAAAAACTAGTATGTTTTGAATGGGTTTCATGTATTTTGTACATTAAAATATGATTATTAAAATACTAAAAATTCAACTTCAATTTCAACCGGTAAGTATGTTTCATGAACGACTGAAAATTCCCGTAACTACGTATTTGACGAACGGGAGTGGGGGGCAGGTCCCTAACCACCACAACAGCAATATTCAAACAGCCACTAAACTCACTATGTCAACATTTAGCTTTTAGAAAAAAAAAGACATTGATATATGACTATGATAGTTTTAATGCTGAAAGAGCTGTAGGTAGGGTCCCTCAGGTATCTTTGGGGGTCCCAAACCCCCGACCCCCTAACATAATGTTTAGGGGGAATAATGGTTGGACTAACGCAAAAAAAATAAAAATATTTAATATGGTTCAGTAGAGAAGATGTAGTGAAGAGGTTTCAATTAGCTTTATTAACGTAACAAAAGTAGTTACAAAAGAAAAGTAATGTTCGTTTTTGTTTAAGTACAAGCCACTAGACATTTACAATAAGAAAAATAAAGCCACTCACTCTGCGTCTATTCATAAAATGCTCTATGACATGTTTTTGCTGTCTTCTTTCACAGTTGCTTATTTAAAGATACCATCATTGTTAGCTTTATGTCGATTCATTTTCTGTTTTATGGTATCATTGAGTCATGTATACATTTACTACCGAGACTGGGTCTCGTCAGTCCAGACTCTTTTCGGCCAAATTCTTGACAACTATCTGCAAGTGTCATAATCGAAAAATGTATATCTTGAACCCAATCAGAAAATAACTGGTGGCCACTACACAATAAAGGGGAGACTTCCTCCCCCAATACCTGTCAATGCTTACGTCAGGATGAGTCCAGTATGTCTACCACGAGTTGCCACTTTAAATTTACGTTAAAAAATTGTATCGGGATTTGACATGACATGACAATGTCAAATCCCAATGCAATTTTTTTACGCAAAATAACGTAAATTTAAAGTGGCAACTCGTGGTATTCGTACTGTATGTCTACCATAATTCCCGTCACGTAAACGGTGATCGTTGCGTTCAGAAATTTGTAAGTGTGACATTCTTGGTTCCATTGTCAACCACTAGGGGCGCTGTACCGAAATACCATACAAAAACGGCAACGCGGTGTACGCGAATGCTAGCGGATGACATTAGTGGAAACTCATGGTAGACATACAGCATGTATTACTTCAACACACATGGTACCTGTGTCACAGCTTCCCAAGCCATTGCCTAAGCCCATGGTCTTATGCTATCAAGTTATAAAATAAAATAAAATAAAAAACCTCTATGTTCGTATTGTCTGTGTATCGTGTGTGGTGTTTTTTTTCTCTCTCCTATGATTTTTTTAAGATGTTGAAGGAAAATCTCTTATAATATAGACACAGAACTTTTTTTTTTCACCGGCCAACTGCTTCTAAGTCTATTTACTCATCACGATTGGACTGAATAATAAATAATAATCCCACTGACCAAATAAAGCTTCATGATGCTCTCGCCACTACTTGGCACTGGCCAAACCAATTTGCTGTATAAGCAAGATTGCAGAGGCCATTAATAAAAAAAATGGTCTTATGCATAACTTAACCTAAGAAATACAGTAACACCTGTATTGAACTAACTATCTACAGCCCTAACGAGCCGTTCAAAACAAAACAAGCGTAGATTAGTAATTATAATATATATTATAACTAAAATGAAACCTGGCCTGTACTGCGCAGTATGAGAAGTTAGACTAACGGTAACGGAACGGAATATGTTTGTTTTGAACCAGTAGCATCGCGAAGCTAGGTGAATGAAACAATTCTATTGGTTCTTAACACACACATTCCTCGCAACGCATCCTCGCACATCTCTGGTGAAAACGCACCCTAAGACGAGTAGGTGGAAACAATATTGCTTGTATGCACCCTACGCCTTAGTCAAACAGTGAGGATAGGCTCTCTGCTAAGTCCATACTATAACGCATTGGGTAAACGTTGGCAGGGCTCATTCCACAATTAATGCGTCAAATGTTTTCTTAATTTTTATATACATACAATTTATAACATGCCATAAGCTGTATACCCCACCGCAATAAGCTAGTAAATGTTAGTTTGTATATATACGAAAGTAAAAGGGCCTACGATAAATGTTTAACGGCATTATGCCGTGTGTGTGGTTTAGAAATTCGGTGTTTATATCTGATAGAAATAGCATATTGACGAATCAATTCAGCTGCCCACTCTGATTGTAATCTATCAACGAAACACATTATTCACTTTATTAATACAAATCCGTTTTATGACGTAGGGTCCCACGCGAGACGTAAGAGAATCTTCCAATACCTATGATAATATGAAATGTTCCAACAAATTGTGCAGATAGAATCTCAATAGATATGTGGAGCGATGAAATTGATATGTCCTAATATTTCAGAT
Source organism: Udea olivalis (assembly GCA_947369235.1). Lineage (NCBI taxonomy): Eukaryota > Metazoa > Arthropoda > Insecta > Lepidoptera > Crambidae > Udea > Udea olivalis. The sequence goes on along the minus strand of OX376352.1, from coordinate 9,957,471 downwards.
TACCTAGGAATCCTTAAGATATAGGAATAAAACTCTACATTCTTACATAGAAACTAAGGAAAATGCGTGTAGTTATGTGATAATCTAAGAACTGTTATTCGATATGTAAATTTTCCTTCAAATGCTCAGACCTAAATTGAAGTAGCTCCCTTAGTACTTTAAACGAGGATACAATATCCTATTATATTAGTAGAACTAAACGCAGCGTAGAGCACAGCTTTCATGCTTTTGAGCGCTATAAAACTTTATGCATGGGAAGATTCGAGTTTCGTAAGCTTAGGTATTACATCAAAACAGCTAATAATAGGTATTTACCTATGAAATTGCCGTTCTGCAATACTGGCCATTTCAAATCAAAATATTTTTTGTTTGGCCAAGAATTCTAATTTCAAATTAATTTTATTTTAAAAACATGGAATTCTTTTTCCAAAAGTAGTCATTTGTTTATTGATTAGTGTAACATTTTCATCGCATTTCAATCTTTTTCGTCATCATGGATACGTTAAATATTCGAGTAATTATGGAATATGAGTACCGTCGTGGCCGCAACGCGGCACAAGCGGCACGCAACATCAACGACGTTTACGGAGCTAACACTACAAACCAACGCACCACCTGTTATTGGTTTGCTCGCTTCCGATCTGGAAATTTCGACCTGAAAAATGAACCTAGCGGGCGTCCGAAGACTTTGGTCGACAATGACGAATTAAAGGCGATTGTGGAAGCTGATGATACACAATCTACGGCTGAATTAGCAGCAGCTTTCGACGTTAGCGTCAAAACAATATTGGTCCATTTGCGTCAAATTGGCAAGGTAAAAAAGCTTGACAAATTCTGGGTCGCCAGCGCGAAGTACGCGTCGAGACGTGCCTTGCACTGCTCAACAGACACATAAATAAAGTAATTTTGAACCGCATCATTACCTGCGATGAAAAATGGATTCTGTTTGATAACCGCAAGCGCTCAGTAGCAAGTTGGTTGGATCCTGGATCAGCACCTAAACAGTGCCCTAAACGACAACTTACCTCTAGAAAAGTGATGGTCACTGTTTGGTGGTCTAGCGCCGGTGTGATTTATCACGGGGGGGGGATCACCCAACGGGGTGAGCATCAAGTTGCAAGAACTGGGGTTGGAAGCTCTCCGTCATCCGCCCTACTCACTAGACCTTGCGCCTACAGACTACTACTTTTTCCAGAATTTGGATAACTTTTTGGCGGGGAAAAATTCAATACCCAAGAGGCAGTACAAAATGCCTTTGAAGGATTTGTTGCCTCCCGTCCAGCTGATTTATTTAAGAAGGGCATAAATAAACTGCCACTGCGTTGGCAAAGATGCATTGACTGCATTTTGTACTCAGCTGAGTACAAAATGCAGTCAATGCATCTTTGATCTGAGCATCTGAGAATGCATCTGAGATACATTTGATTTAATATCAAAAGTGTGTAGCCTGGCTGACAGGCGGCTGATGTTTTGATGTTAGCAAATCATCAAATCTAGGGGTGCTAAACTCGAATTAGATTTTTCACTCACTTTACCGTTTCGACTTTATTTTTGTACCTGCTACCGATATAAACACAATATTATCTAAACATTTCATTTACCAAACTCTTTTCAAAGATATCCGCTGATATCGACGTTATTACCCTAAATGAGCCATTTGGTTATATAATACTAAACTTTCATCACTCTTCTGTTCTCGTGAATGTTCACGCTTATGGCGAAACAACTGTTTCAGTGATTGCAGTAAGAGTTTCGATATTGTAAAAGTTTTCCCGTTGTTTCAGAATGAGAGGGGCGAACGCGATTTTTCTCATTTTGTTTTTTGGGCATCTTTCTGCACTGCCCGACACCATCAGAATAGGTAAGTAATTTAAAATGGTTATGGAATTGTTTTGTAATTCTTTAAAAGAATTACGGCTCAATTTTTTAGCTGAAAATGTTTCCAAGTTTCAATGTCAGCTGTTTGCACTTGTCTATGTAGCGTGTCCGATAAATGAATCATCTAATACTCGTTTTATGTCAAAATAACGAAGTACGAGTATTTTTTTTTACTTTCATTTACTTGTTAGTTGAGAGTGGCCATAGTTAAACTCTTTCCTATAATTACTTTTTCAAAATTTATGCTAATCGGGATATAAATTCAATGTTAGAATAATGGTCCGAATATAATTGGCCTGCAAAACTGCTTCCGATACCTTAACGACTTTCTAATGTAAATTTGATAAGCTATCGCCACTGAAGTTAATATTTCAAATAACTATTAGTAGGTTCTTGTTTCACAAGGGTAACTAAGTAGCTATAATTACTATTCAATTTGGGTGCGTAGCGTAGGTATCCCTAGCTATGCCTGCCCGGTACTTTACGAAAACTCTATTTAAGAATGTTCGTATTTGTACCTTGTTAAAAACTATTTACTGAAATAATACTATGTTATTTCGGTAAATGCATACGAGACACAGACACACTCATAGGAACGGCCCAGTCTAGTAAGTATGACCTTTTCACGAAATAGAAGGATCCGGAAGATTTTGATATTGACAATTGTAAATGCCCAATCTTCTCTGACGTACCAAAAGCCGCATTCCAATCTCGACTATCTATTGGCTCTATTAGGTGGACTATTTCACCCCGAAGACGACAAGCAAGAAGTGGCCTTCCGATACGCGGTCGAGCGGGTGAACGCGGATCGCGCCGTCTTGCCGAGGGCCAAATTGCTAGCTCAAGTGGAAACCATTTCACCGCAGGACAGCTTCCATGCGTCTAAGAGAGGTAGTGTACTCGGAACTGTAATATTTATTAGATAGATGATTACTCTAATGAGTGAAGGCGAAATAATACACCTATCAATACGATAGTACACAATCTCGATTTAGCGATAACCAAGGTTAGCATTCTGTATCACGAATGAAACCAACTACACTAACAATATATTTATACAAAAAGTCTAAAATCAAAGTAATATTTGTAAATAAGTGTTTATTAATTTTTTGGGCAAACGATTGTTACGACACTAAACTTCAAACATTACTACATGTTTTTAAACTTTCTTGTTGCATTTTAACTAATTCTAATAAAAACGGGTTTTTGCAACAAAACAAAACTACGGTAAATTGTTTTACCTATTTTCTCGACATCATATCCGCTCGTGACCACGGTGACATGCAATTGTCGCCGAAACGTCGAGCAAATAGGTAAAACAATTTACCATGTTTTTGTTTCGTTGCAAAAACCCGTTTTTATTAGAAATACTACATGTATTAGAGAGGTAGAGCCTAACGGATTCCTCCGCCGTCAATGGAGGCTTGTTTAGATGCAAATACACCACAAACCAAAACCACTACTAACTTTGGCAGTGTTGTATTACTGCTGGTATTCCTGACATAACTCTTCGGTGCAATATTGTTCAGTTAGAGGGAACATTTTTTTTTCTTGCTGACTATACAAAAATTCCCGTCAGCCTCGTAGAGTCGGCAACGCACTAGGAATGCCTCTGGGTTGAACTTGTTCATAGGCTGTGAAAACTGCTTGCCATGAGGCTGTCCGCATCTATAAAAAAAAAGTAGCATGATTGTTGTCATAATCTTTTAAAAAAAAAAGTAAAAATATAAAATGTAATGGTAGGATCTAGTTGCAGTTTATTTTAAGAAGAAATCACTACTCAAGCTGATAAGATAAGCATTTTGTTAAAAACCACTCGGATATTTTCTGCTTAGGGCCTTAACAGCTACTTTTAGCATCAGCGATCGGTGATATAGCCGCTTTTTAGAAGCCAGTTGCAGCATTCCTTACCCTTAAAACGCGCAACGCAACGCAGCGATTGCGTCGCTTTTCGGAAGGTCAGACCGCGTCTGAACGCTACTCTCCGCACATATTCGTATGTCGATCGCGTTGATTTGTCATCAGTGAATTGTCATCGGCAACACTACAACATACTCGTACATGATCCAGCATCGGAGCAGTCGCTAAAAGCTAACGCGTAAATCCAATACCACATCCAAACGCAAGGGGTCGCGAAATCGCGATGCAGCATTGATAGTTGATACAATCTCTAAAAGGCGCGATTTTAATACTGCGATAAAACGCAGAGATTCCTAAAACGCGATGCAGTATCGATGCAGTCGCAAAATCGACGAACCCCTATGCTACAAGTAGCATGTCTGCTATGGCCCTTACTCTGGCATTTTCTAACGTTTGTTTCACAAACTCCAGATATTGATGTACATTTTTGATAGATGGGTAAATTATCAAGCCCGTTTGAACTGTATGTAACAATAGACGGATAGAGAGTGAATGCGGAGCATTCGTGAATGCAGTCTGCATTCAATCTCCAAATGTTTGCATACTAAAGTAATCCAAAATACTGACGCTTGTTCCATTGAATTCAGCGTGCCAATCGCGAAACATAATGGTCCCGGATTAGTCACGTTTTCACGAGGAAACATCGTGGCACAGTAATATCGCATGACAATATGTTATCTTGGGACGGTTGATGATATTATTGCCAAAGAATTGATAGAGAGATGAAGGAAACATTTATTGTTAAACGAAATAATATTTAAACATCGATTCAATTTGTTCACATTATCTTCTTTTATAATATCTGGGGTAAGCAAGCGTGGTAATTTCCCGGTGGTAAGCGGTGACCATAGCCGCGAGGCAGTTGCAACACCAATACTGTTACTTACGCGATCACATGAGGCTGTGGGCATTGTAAAAGGAGAGAGAAGTAAGTTGTTTTCATACATACGTTCCGAGCGAGGTATTTACGAGTATGTGTGCGCGCCCGTACCTACACGCATCGCACGCACTCAGTGACAAAATATAAGGTCAAGAGCGGTAACTCAGTCGTGGTTGCGCCGTGCGTAGGTTATCCCGCGTACTTCGATGTAACGCCGCCGCTCTGCCGCTCACAATCTTTTTTTAGTTTCCGTATACGTACGTCGAATTTTCAAGGTCAAAAACGGCTACAACCAGGATGTGTAAATATTGCAGGGTTAATGGATCAAATGCAGAATTGTCTTTCTTCAGATTACCTACCGATCAAGAACGGTGAATACCTACCTAACGCACTCCGCTTAATTGGTCGCTACGTAATAGGTAATAAAATACAAGGATTCAGAAATCAAAAATACATTTTCATAATTTAATTTTTATTTGAATAAATACGTGATTCGTGAAGTTACTTTTTAATGAATCCCATTCAGACCGTAATTCTTAAAATCACCAAACTGATAAAACTACATGATAAAAAATTTTAGTCAGCTCCTGGTCTATGCACAAAAAATAAACTAAAAGCGACAGCCCTACGTGTTTAGACTATTAGCGCTCGTTCAGTGCCCGAGTTGGCTTACTCTCTCTCCTTTTGCTATGCTGAGGGAAACTTTTGTGTAGTTAGCAAGAAGAGTAATGTCGAACATCAGGCCTCATACACAACAGGTCCCCAATGAATGAAATCTGTGGTTTTCTGCTGTATTTACATCCAGCACCCTACCTCTCTTAAAACTGGGTTTGATCTTAAGCAACTCTTGTACTTTAAAGACATTTTAATATTGGCTTCACAACTCTAGTTTGCCACCTCTTAAGAAGTGGAGTAGCCGCGATATTTGGGCCCCAATCGGCTCCGGCTGCTGCTCACGTCCAGTCCATATGCGATACGATGGAGTTACCTCACCTGGAGACCAGATGGGACTACCGGACAAGGAGGGAATCCTGCCTTGTTAACCTTTACCCTCACCCTGCCGCCCTCAGCCGAGTAAGTAAACTGTTTTTTTGCCTTGTCCAACAATGATTCTGCTGTCTTGAGTTTATTGATGAAAAAACTGGCAACTCTGTTAAGCTTGATGGAACTACCATAATGCCATAATTACCATACCATAATTTCTTCTTAAGCAGCGAGCACTCATCAAGTCAGTAAGGGTTATTCGCTTGTTTCCCCATACTGACTTGATGAATAGTCGCTGTGTAACATGTTATATTACGCCGCGTAACGTTGGTCAGTACCCAGCTTGAGCCTTTTCACCCTACGCGCGATTTCTAAGGGGGGACGATTACATTGCAGCTCAGGAAGCAGTGGTGTATCTGCCGCGATATCGCCGCGACTTCTTTCATAAATAAATCGTTGCGATATCGCGCAGAAAAATTGCTAGTGTGAAAAGGCTGTTAGTCAAGTTTAAGCGTTGATCTATAAGTGACAGGATTTTGCTTCAAGCAGAAATAATCATTCAACTGTGTCTAAAGCAATTTGCGTTGTTCAAGCTATTTGAATTTAATGAAACTATATCCCGTCAGCTAAACTATTGGGACGGTAAACACATTAGAGACCTGCTGTCAATCAATCCTTTATGTACGGGCAGAAAGCGGTTGTGTGTTTTGAATGAATAAAAAAAGGTAGACAGTTGAGGTAGGTCTCAGGTTTGTGGAAATAAACAAACTACACCATCTTCCACCTGGGTTACAAAAACAGGTTGAAACAATTTTTGATATTATTATCAACTCGAAAAGTAAGAATAACATCATGACATACAAACCATATCTACGAGTGTTATCGCTCGCGTTTTTACATACCACAAAATAATAGATACATGATAATTTTTAGGCGTATGTAGACCTCGTAAGAGCATGGGGATGGAAATCGTTCACTATAGTTTACGAGAACAGCGATGGTTTGGTTCGTCTTCAAGAGCTTTTGAAAGCGCATGGACCCTCGGAACTGCCGGTTGCCGTAAGACAACTACCAGATTCTCATGACTACAGGTACAACCATTATTACGAGTTATGATTTTTATTATAGCATTGCAAATAATAATGATTTTGGAGTGATCCATCTGTTCAATATACTGATGTTTTAATCATTGAATAATACATTACCAAAAAAATATATAAAGATAGTGAATTGCAGACAATCTAATAATTTTAAATAATGCTAGACGTCAATGAAATGGCTATAATGTCATTTATCTAAAGATTAGTGACAAAATGTTTTAATTTGTATAGGGTTGGCGCGAGTAAATAAAGCTAACATTGAGCATGAAAAAATAGTGACAGTTTATTATCACTTTCAGTTTTCAAATTGATTTTGTAGCGACAAAAATTTGGTTTCACTAAACATAAAATTTAGTATAGATAAAATTTAATGATATTAGAATCATGACACTTATTTAGATTTACTTCATAGCAGTGCTAAGATATATTACACTACACAGGCCACTTCTGAAGCAAATAAAGAATTCAGCCGAGTCGCATATTGTGCTCGATTGCGCCACGGAGAGGATCAGGGACGTGCTCCAACAAGCGCAACAGATTGGAATGATGTCAGATTACCATAGCTACCTTATTACCTCTCTGGTGAGTCGTTGTTTGAACTGAAAACTTGCTATATACGTGCTTTTGCAGCAACTTCATACTGCACGTCTGGAGATAATATTGCTTCATTGGCTAGCGAACTAACAATAAAGAATTAACTGGATTTCGGTATCACATAAAATAGCAGAAGTAAAAGGACACACAGACAGGAAATGTAGTGGTTGGGATTTTTAGAAAAGCAAACACGACTCTTGAGTTCTATAACTTAAAAGCCCAACACTGTAAACACATAGGCCACTATAAGTTATAATCAACTTCACTCTAAGGGGAATACATAAATTGGATGTCATGTCTAACAATTTACCTACTTTAGGTAAGAAAAAAGAGTGTAGTTCACAGCCTGATGGGTGTATTTTTGGTACGTGACTTGCAAAAGGTCTATAACACGAAAATCTGGATACATATTTATGTCGTAGATGCTGAAGGTAAGCTTTCTAGTAAACACATTCATATGAAAATTTCATATTTGCCAGGATCTACACAGTGTAGACTTAGAGGAGTTCAAATATGGCGGTACAAACATAACCGCGCTAAGATTGCTCGATCCGGAGAGAGCTGATGTGCAAAGAGTTATAAGGGACTGGGTTTATGATGAGGCAAGGAAAGGACGCAAACTTCAACTAGGACACACGTCCGCTAAGGTAAACATATTTCATATAAGTCTGTTTCAATAACAAATTAGTTGTGATTTAAACATTTTTTTCCAAGAATCCGATTCTTACTGCAACCCAAAATTTTGCTTATATAGATAATAATTTAAATGTAAATTTTGTTGCAGGAGAACATGACATTCATAAAGGTAAGACTCCTTAAAACGTCTCGTTAAAAATGGCCTTTTACAAAAGATTGTTTTTGTTGTTTGATATCTAAACATAACAGATTGTTTTCAATATCAAAGGCTAACCTTTGTCTACATCAAAAGATGCCGTCAGTATAATTCCCAGAGCCGCCGTCTATTTTATCTCTTGTCTTCCAACAGACAGAGACGGCTCTCATGTATGATGCAGTACATTTGTTCGCAAAAGCTTTGCACGATCTTGATACGTCGCAACAGATCGATGTGAGACCGCTGTCGTGCGAAGCCGAAGACACGTGGCCCCACGGGTATAGCCTCATCAATTACATGAAAATCGTAAGTACATGCTCTTACTAAGTATTACACATGGTAGGTAGTCACTTTGTTTACTGGCATTTTATGAGACGTGTTTGTATTCACTTATCCTGATCTGATATTTAGTTGATCATTGATTACGGATGTACGCTTCTTTCATCGCGTGTTTAACTCTTGTTGGAAAAGATAACTCATTGCTAAAAATGGTAAATGTCAAACGCCAATTTTCCTAATTTCTGGTGCAAGTAACGTTCAATTTAAAAAGTATTTCCTACAGATAGAAAAACTAGATAAAATCGAGTTTCGGACCTTGAAGAAATCAGGCAGGATTCGAACTCGCGTCTTCTACAATCCGGGTGCTGCTCTAACCATTGAGCTACCGAAATCTTACTGGACCGAACGAATCTTTCTAGTATATGCTAACGTTGCAAGCCAAAGTTATTTAATCAATGTTCTAAGGCAACTACCTTCAAACATCCGAAAGAAATATTTTAAGAAATATTTAAACTTTCGGTTAAGATCAAATATTATGTTATGTGATTCCAGCTTTTTTTTTAATTTTAATGGACATTTTAATGAAAAAGCATTTGTGGATGGGTACCTACTCTGTGCAGAAATAACGTTATAACTTTTAAACTAAAAGACCGATGACCATGGTCTGAAGAACTAAAAGAAAACGATAAATTCAAAATTCTATCTTAAGATATGAAAAACAAGCATTGTAAAATGCTAAAATAAACAAAGTAATAATTTGATAAGTATTCTTCTTTTCTTCAAAAGGATCGTTTTTTTGTGATAACACATTTCAATGAACTTGATTTACACAACAACTTCTGTTACAATATTGACTACATATAAGCAAAAACCCCGACCTTTATTGAAAATGAATTAAGCTAACATTTCTTTTCGTTATTTTATCAGTCTAATGAATGTGTGCAGTTCATGAAATGCCAGCAGTCAGCAAACAAACTTGCGTGCACTTAGCGGCGGCTGATGCAGAAGCTTAGCTGCAGAAACAAATGGTCTAGGGGTAACAGTTGTAGGAACTAAAGCCCCTTGTGTTTCACTTCTCTAGAATTAACGTTTATTTTGTTCTTAGAATTTCATTACACATTTCTCGCATTTGTCGAGAACAAAAAAAAACTGTAGGTGAGTGTTGGATGACCGTAGTTCTAAAGCTGGCAAGAGCACCACATTAAGTAAAGTAACATAAACAAAACAAGTATTATTCAGAAATGTTTACCAACAGAACAGTTAATCTTAAACTTAGCAAAGTAACAATTCCCGTTTATTTCAATGAACAGGTGGAAATGAAGGGCTTAACGGGAGTTATAAAGTTCGACCATCAAGGATTTAGAAGTGACTTCACTTTAGATATAATCGAGCTGACAAGGGATGGCTTACAAAAGGCGGGGACTTGGAACTCCTCTGAGGGCGTCAATTACACGAGGTCCTACGGCGAAAACCAGAAACAAATAGTCGAGATTCTACAGAATAAAACCCTTATCGTTACGACAATTTTGGTAAGCCATAAACAACATCCAAGCGTATCTACATTAATCCTCCGGAAACATTTTACTGCTCTCTTGCGCCTCACAAAGGCGAAATTAGCGTATCTTACATGAAGGAACGAATATATGCGAGTTCCGTGCAAGCAAGGGATTTATGTAGTCTAGCACACTGTAAAAATATATTCCCAAAGAGCTTATATTCACGCGAGAAATCCCTGTGTTCGTAACATTTAAGATCTATAAAATTGTATGTTGATACATCTCACCTAATACTCTTTTAACGTATGTAAATTTTGTATCGGTAATTCCCCAGAGTGCACCGTATTGTATGAGAAAGGAGGCCAGCGAGAAACTAACTGGGAACGCACAATTCGAGGGCTACGCCATTGATCTCATTCACGAGATATCTAAAATTCTGGGCTTCAATTATACATTCAAGCTGGCGCCTGACGGTCGATACGGATCCTACAACCGGGAGACTAAAGAGTGGGACGGAATGATAAGAGAGTTGTTAGAACAAAGGGCTGATGTTGCTATAGCTGACCTCACTATAACATACGACAGGTAAACATTTTGTTATGCTAATTTAAATGTTAATTTCAGGACATTGGTTTCGGATTCCTAAAGAGTTTAAATTTGATTTGATTTTTCTAGAGATTGCCTTTAAAACCGATCCATTTTGCAGGCAAGAAATTAAATCAACGCCAATTAAAGAGCTTGAAAGTTATTCTCCAGTTCACTTTTTTAAACGATAAACTTATGAAAGGCAGTTTAAATACGAATTAAATATCCCAGGCAAACATACTGTAGTCAATTTATCGAATATACGGAGGTTTAATATCACTAAACTTCATAAATTCACGAACGAATTGACAAACTAGTGTTTGCACGCACAGTTTAATAGCTAGCTAGCAAACTACCAATGCGAATATTTGTTGACGTTTTTTGAGGCTTGCGATATTTTATTACGCATAGGTGGATATTTTTGATGTGTTATTTAGCACTATAGAGGTAACTATATCTTTAGTTACTAGCAATACCGACCGTATACATTTAGTAGTCACATTTTTTACAGGGTTGTTCACATTCCAGGATTGCAATAAAATTGCTGCATCATCACTCTGATGACCAGCTTTAAAATAGCAAGCGCCCAGCATTTCAGTTTTATTGCGAGTTTATGTATTTAGGGCTACATTTTTTTTCGTCATTCTGTATTATGATTGCCATAATGAGATAAACTCTGATTCCATTTTAACAGGGAGCAAGTGGTCGACTTTACGATGCCGTTCATGAACCTGGGAATCTCCGTGTTGTACCGCAAGCCCATCAAGCAACCGCCAAATTTGTTCTCGTTCCTCTCGCCGCTCTCACTCGACGTCTGGATATACATGGCTACTGCTTATTTAGGGGTCTCCGTTTTGCTCTTCATTCTTGCCAGGTACTGTAACCTTTTTAGTACCCGCGTCCTGTGCGGGGATTCTAGACATTTAATTATAGCGAAAACTTGATATCTCTAATGCTCCGTGCTTCATAAGGCACGTTTAGCAATCTCGAAATGGCAGTTATAACAACAAACCAGCTCAGAGATCTCAATAGACAACTTGGACAACAACGCGGCCCTAGTGGCTAATCCAAAAGAAGAAGTGCTCAGAAAACTTTATTATGCTGTTTAATGTACGTAGTGTACTTCATTCAGTTGTAGTGCTTCAAGTAAACGTAGTGTTTACTTGAAGCACTATCTACAACTGAATGAAGTACCATAAAACATTTGTTCTTAGACTAATTTCTAAATGCTAGCAGAGAACCACGAGATTGGTTGCATACGTCCATGTTTTGTTATAACAAATAACATTGGCATTTAAAACTTTTATAGAACCATCTTAAGAGGAATATAATCTGAAGAGTGAAATAATCTGTAATAATGTATATTTATAAGCATCGTGATATTCGTGATGTATAATTAAGTATTTCAGAAAAAGTATACGTTCATTTATTAGGTTTACTCCGTACGAGTGGCATCCAACACATACTCCTGAAGGTGACAAACTGGAAAATATTTTCTCTCTCGCCAACTGTTTATGGTTTGCCATTGGATCTCTTATGCAGCAGAGCTGTGACTTTCTGCCCAAGTAAGAAAATTTTAAGAACCCCATGATAACAATCGGATGGGTAAATGCACTTACAGTTAAAACATCAAATCTTGAAATGCATTTGAGCAATATCACGTACACAGCCAAGCTTTTGGGAGTATTGGTCGTTGAAAAATTTACTGGTGCTAAAAATATTCCTTGCTCAATTCTGGCAAATAAATGCAGTCATATTTAGCTGAATTAACTGTGTGTGTATTCCCGATCTGACTTAAAAGTGACCTCAGCGAAGTCCACATGAGCAGCTGTTGGTTAGGGGTTGGCATACGAGGAATTATTCGTCAGTTTAACCAGAGGCGAATTACGCTGCGAACTTGTGTACCCTTTGTGGTGAAACTGTTATCCCGATCCAATTACCATCCTGAATCCGCTACCTGAACAGGCTTTTCGTCAACTTATATTACGTAGCTTAAGTTTTCGCGTCTTTTGGTGTCGTAATCCAAAGAAGTTTTGCCTTTGACACGGGGTAAGAGCATGAAATTGGATATAATGATTCTTGTATACGCAATAATCGAATAACTAATAGATTGGATGACGGATTATTATATTATTGCTATTTATTTGAATAAATATTATCCGATTATAATGAATAACAATTTTAAGCATTGGATTTGAAAAAGTTAGTCATGTTTACGATGTAATAGCCATTGAAAGGCACAATTTTTGAAATACAGAGCTCTTACGATAACTAGTTCAGAGGTAGCTAATATTTACACAAAAATGCCGGTCCAAAGGAGCACCGACATTTGAATGATGGAATACTTCCTGTCCCCTCCGATCGATCTTCCATTCAGTTGATTCGTGTCGTTACCTCGCGCCTGGTTCATTGCTGATTGATTCCGAGAATAGTCTGCCCAGTTAATTGAGAATGACGGGGACTTTTGGGCGCAGGTTCAGCCCGTACGAGTGGGACAGCCCAAGGAACTGTATAGACGAGCCGCCGGTGCTGGAGAATCAGTTCACTCTGTTGAACTCGCTGTGGTTCACTATCGGATCCTTGATGCAGCAAGGTTCGGATATCGCACCGAAGTAAGTCCCACTCGGAAATACACTTCAACCGAGAGCTACTGTTCCATAATATTATAAATAAAAAGAAATGTTGGTTTAAATTCGAAACGCTAAATCTGGGACGCTTACTTGTTAAGATATAGGTTGCCGGTACAGATGAAGTGAAATGTCTATTAACAGACCGGAAATGTAGCTTTCAGTTGCAGTCTGATGACGAACTCCCCTTAACTAATTAGTTTCAAAGCGACCACAGACAGTCCTTTGTAAATTTCAAGCATTTGTAGTCGTCTGAAGCGACCAATTTAAATAGAGACGTGTCGGCAATTTCAATTAGCTTTATTTCCACCATAGTTGGCTAAACACTTTGTAATTTAGTTGCCTATTAAATAATTGGCTAGGGTAATGTTTTTAATATCGCACCCGTTGAAACTTCAGTGCTTGTGTAGTATCCATAGCTTGCTGCATCAAAGTTTGGAATTGTCTAGATTTAGTGTGTGTAATTCATTTTGCAACGTGTTTATATTTGGTATTCGATATTAATTAATCATTTTAGAATGTTAGGCTAATAATAATTACCAGCGTATACATTTAAGTATCAAAACATCAAAACTAAAATGTATCTGTCGTTTAAATAAAATCTTTCTATTTCTCAACTTCAACTTTATCAATAGAAGTTTACATTTCGCTATCTTTTGGTATGATGATTTAAAAATCTAACAAGTTTAATCATGAAGTTAAAACAGTTCCAGCTTCAGTTAATTTTAAATGTTTGTAAGGTAAACAGTGCATTTTATGATACCTGCTGAGAATTCTCTGGTAGTGTATTCCTAGCTTTAACGAGTTTTCTAAATTCACTACTATAATATATCGTTATTGACCTACTAGAGATTCAGCAGCAGATTTTACCTTAAAAGCTAGCATAGTAATTTCATCGCCACCCTCCAATTTCTTGTTGAAATGTTCGAGATAACTAATTGAAAGATTGTAAGTAGGTTTTAAAATATTTTAGGGCGGTGTCAACGAGAATGGTGGCAGGCATGTGGTGGTTTTTCACTCTGATTATGATATCATCGTACACTGCCAACCTGGCAGCTTTTCTCACTGTGGAGAGGATGGACTCGCCCATCGAAAGTGCTGAAGATTTAGCTAAGCAGACCAAAATCAAATATGGCGCCTTGAAAGGAGGGTCTACAGCAGCCTTCTTTAGGGTAACTGCTTCTTCATGTTTTACATATTTTAATACCTTATTTAACTGATGTATCACAGTCTAATTACGGACGTTTCGTTAAGAGGTAAGACATGCCAAAACTGAAATAGGAAAGTTGATTCCAAAGCTTTATCAGTAGAAAATAACGTTTCGTTCCACTATTTCAGTAAGTTGATTTCTTAGCTTTATAGGTTTTCGACTAAATCAAGCGGTCGCTTTTTCCCGGATCACCGATTGTCGGGATCTAGGGCGGCCGAGTAAAACTGTCTGTGTTAGATTTGTCACGTGATAGATAAGGATGAGAGGGCAGTATCTCCTTAATCTACGACGTGCTTATTTTCTTTATAGGCTCTAAAAATATCTTCTGCTTCTCGTCTCTGAATTGTTTTGTTTCGGTTTTTCTATTTACCATTAAATAACACCATCTCACCTAGATCTTTGAAGTTTTTGCAGCCAGCAGCTATAAAATAAAAGTAATTATTAATCGCTGAGCTTGGCAATTTTCTCTCAGTTACTAATTTTTTTACAGAAAAGAACCCAGTAAATCTTCTTAAAGTCTTAGGTATCGGTTTTTCCAGCACTTAAAATTAAATTGATTCAAATACGTGATAAATTATAATCACACAAATTAGAATGACAGCCGTTTTAATTATTTAAGATGTTGCTGTAGATATTTAAACTTCCACTTTTGAAGAACTATGTGAGTGGTTAGAATACTGATTTGATATCTTTTTTTTGTTTAATTTATTGCAATAGGCTTTTCTCAGCGACACGATTGGCGTAGTGCGCTGGAGCACGGTTTCTCGCCTTTAATTCCATAGTGTCCCGGGTTCGATCACCGGCAGGTCAATTCAGGAAATGATCTTTTCTAAATTGGCCTGGGTCTGGGTGTGCTGGGAGACGCCCCTGGCTTAATTCCTTGTCTGGTACCTCGTAACACAGGGATATTTATCCCTACTTCGAGACCATGACAAGAGGTGTGTTGTCTGGCGCATATTTATTATTATTATTATCTTTGCGTCAAAAGGGACCCGCCGAAGTGGCCCGAGGCCCGGCGCAATGAAACAAATAAAACCAAATATTAAACAGTGGAGAGGGGGTCGGCTGATCTGTTTTTTCTTGCACTGAGACAAGTAAAAATAATAAGCGCTAATTAGCCAAATATTTTATTTTCTTTAAGATATATAAATGCAAAATACATGTTGTTAACGTTAGTTGAATGCTAGAGAATTAAGTTTTTCTTAAAAGTGGAATTATTAAATGTAGCGCCTATGAAACTCTCCCGGGAAAAAAACATGTATGTTAACCGAATTCGGCAGTAGCGATACTTTCCAATATTTTTGATATTAATACTTCCAAACATGAAATACATTTCTTTGGCGCCGGGCTTGTGGTGGTTACTTTACGGGATTTGGCCGATTTCCTTTCAGTTAACTTTAGCATAAGCTCAGTTTTAAGATCGCCATCTTCATGCTAGTAAACAATAACGACTTTTGCTAATAGGACTCGAACTTCTCCACTTACCAACGAATGTGGTCGTTCATGGAGTCAGCCCGTCCATCCGTATTCACGAGCAGCAACAAGGAGGGAGAAGAACGAGTGATGCGAGGCAAGGGTGCATACGCGTACCTCATGGAGTCCACCACCATTGAGTACGTCGTTGAACGGAACTGCGACCTCACTCAAGTGGGAGGAATGCTCGACTCGAAGGGATATGGGATCGCCATGCCGCCAAGTAAGTCATTTTTTATAGAACGGGCTGCCAAGAAATGTTTGACAGCTGGTGCCCATTTAGCCCGCTTTTCTCCGACTTGATTTACATTTACTATTATTTTTCACTGAAATTTTTGTTCAATCATAATATTATATCATAACTCTCCTGAATAATTTAGCTTTCTGTTAGTGAAAGAAATTTCACGATCGGATCAGCAGTTTTGGAGCCTATTCCAAACAAATACAAACAAACATGCGAACAAAAAAACAAATCATTCATCTTTATAATATTAGTATAGATTTTTTGGTAGTATAGTATTGAATTTAGTTCTCCGAAAAGAGTTGAAAAAGTTTTTTACAGGATCGGCACCGCGCGAGTGATAACCGTGTGCGGTTCGCGGCCATCACGCGATTTGCGTGCTTGTTTGTTCTCAACGTGGTATAAAAAAGATAAAATTAATAAATTTAAAAATTTATCAAAGAAGTACATACCTTATTGAAAAATGTTTCTATTCGCTGCAAGAGTTTTTAGATGGATAAAATGTTAATGTATGAGTATTATGCTCATTGTTATAGTTAAGTTATATGAAATAAATCTAAATAATATAAAATAATTAATGCTGATCTGGCACGTATTCTGGACTGGCCTTCGGTCTTAAGGTGAACCCGAACAAAACACAAGTTATTGTCATTGGCAGCTCGTGGTTGATATCGAGGATCGAATGGGAGTCGATGCCGCCTATTGTATTTGATGGGATCCAGATCTCCTATAGCAGCATAGTGAAAAACTTAGGTGTCTTTCTTGACAGTTCGTTGAGCTGGGAGAAACAGATTGGTGAGGTGAGCAGGAGAATGTTCGCATCAGCAAGTTCTCTCAGACTCCGCCACTTCTTACCTATACCCACCAAAATTGCACTTGTGCAGGCCTTGCTGCTGCCAATTCTTGACTATGCCGATTGTGCCTATTTAGACATCACTAAAAATTTTCTGAATAAACTCGAGTGCCTTCAAAACTTCTGCATACGCATTATCTTCGGGTTACGTAAATTTGATCACGTTTCTCAATTCCGCGCTCAGTTAAACTGGCTAACCATACGACATCGCCGTGATCTTCATATTTTGACCCTTTGTTTAATCCCCGTTCGCCTCCTTACCTTAAGACGCTGTTTCAATTCATGCAGCCTACCAAAAGTGAAGGCATGCGGTCTTGCCGGAAACTCCACCTGACAGTCCCTCCGCACTCTTCTAGCTATTATTCTCAATCCTTTGTTGTTCGCTCAATTCGTCTGTGTAACTCCTTGCCTTTAACCATTCGTCAATCTCAATCCTTACCTATTTTCAAATCTCAGGTAAAGTCGTACTTCCTCTCTCTCTGACTTCGTGTTTTTTTTTTTTGTTTTCGTTCCTCTTACATATGTTTCTCTCTTAATTTAGTTCGTTACACAAGGAAACTGGTGCTAGGTAATCTAAAACAATATATGTGTGTATACATAAATGTATTTATTTATTTATTTTTATATTAGCATAATATTCAAATGTAATTACTATATTTTTTTTCCATAGCTTTTGCGCAGCCTAACTCGTCCTCTGTTTTAAATCTCTCTGCCGAAGGTTGTCTGGAAGAGATCGCTCTGTAGCGATAAGACCGCCTAAATTGTACTTTAATATTTACTTTTTTGTTTTTACGTGCTGTAAGTATTTGTTTGTGCAATAAAGATTATTTATTTTTATCTTTATCTTATAATTATGTGAAATCAATAATAAAATTTAATTAACCATTAATAATTATTAATAGATTATAAGTATTTGCTGTGCCCTTGCAGGGTAATGTTTGTGTCCAAATATATTTTATTAACATTTTTGTAACAACATGGTGCAATAAAGACTTTTAACTTTTGAATATTACAGTAACTAACAATACAATGAGAGATTAACCTTTTTACTAAACAAGACACAAATAATCGAATCTTAGAGTCGAAAATATTGATAATTGCTATCGAATGAAAAGTGATTTGATACATATAATATTCATAATAAAACACCAAATAACTTATACCGACTCTTGTTACTAGTAAGGACAAGTGGCTATCTGCTCCCAAGGATGTTGAACTCAGTAACAAGAAAGAGGAGGAGATGCAGAGGCGTGGCCTGGCTTCGTACGGACCTTGTAGAGTGCACCACGGTCAAGAGGTACCTCACTCAAGCGGCATCCTTGACTCAAGGGATACGGAATCGGCATGCCGGCGAGAAAACGAGCTTTCCATTACCTATTACTTTCTACAAGTGCTTCCTATTCACAGAGTATATTGATTTACTGTTGGGTTACTGCTAGGTGGCGTGATTCGCATAGTAATAGAATTCTTGTTATCAAAGGCTTCCAAGCACGTAATAGCTGGGAAATAAGTTATTGAAACGTTGAACACCATGTAAATTATATAAATAGAATTGTTAGCTGTTGCGAATATGAATATTGATACAACCCTTCCCGTTAAAAAGGAATACACGGGTTCACGCCAAGCTTAGCATAGGAGCAACTTATGCTGCTTACATAAGTTTCAAATACTTCTAGTTCAATAAAGTAAATTAGCCCCTTAACACGTAGCCTGCCATGTCAGTCACCGGGGACTGACAGGTACCTACAAATTTAGCATTTGTAGGTATACCATGATATCTGCTTATTTTCAACGGTTATCTGATTTTTTTTTCACGTTAATTACTAAGTTAATTTAGAAGGTAAAATTTTAGACATAAACTTGTTTGCTTTAAATATTAATGAATAATACTAGTATAACACAAGCAAACTAACGATTGTACGAATTACCCCTTTACCTAACAAATTTTTCACATATCGTCTTCTATCGTTTTATCCAGCTGAAAATTTTAGCCATCATTGTGGCGTAGGATATTGTATCGTCATGATAATAAAATGAAGTACAAACTCGTACCACCTGTAAAATATTGCTATTGTTATAGATTCACCCTACCGCACCGCTATTAGTGGAGCGGTTCTGAAGTCTCAAGAAGAAGGGAAATTGCACATTCTGAAGACAAAATGGTGGAAAGAGAAACGAGGTGGAGGATCGTGTAGGGTAAGTAATTGAACCTATTAAAAATAGGGAAGATTTATTGACATATGGGCGCACAATTTATAAATGATTTACTAGTAGCTATGATTTACAATTTCTGCGGTATTGTGGATAATAAAACGAATGAGAAAATCAAAGTGCCTGTCCCAGATTGGCTGATGAAAGAGACAGAGATCTGTCGCTTTATTTTTTTCTTTCTCCCTTGCTTCCACCCACTCATTGTGTAGGCTTGTATCTGTCTATTGTGCCAACCTCTGCATAAATGAGTGAGTGAAAAGACATGAAACTTAGTGAAAGCTGTTTTACTTCACAAGGAAAAGATCAGATGATTTGTTACCTCAAACTTAACAGCGGCTGAATAAATACTTTTTGTGTTGCACCTGACAGCAACTTATTTGTAAATACGAGAGCGCTTGAGTCATCGTACAAATGAGGATCAAGAAGTGGCAACTGAAGGATTTGTGCTCTTACTAGGCAATTCGTGTACATTTCAAACATCAGACTAAGCCATTTGATGAAATGTCTTAGCCAAAAAACTACGTACAGTTTATTGATTATTTATATCGTATATAAGGTACGATAGCTGTTCAAGCTCCTCGAAACTGCCCTAGACCTTAGATTTCAAAAAGCACATATTATTGTATTCTTGCTGTAAACTTTTGATTATGCCATGGCATTTATGAATTTCTATTTATCATTGAACACTGACGAGCCAAAATACGCAACTTCGCTGGTATATTCTGACCGGATTACAAAAACAAAGATAGTTAGTTTGCGATGCGTTTGTGTAATGTACGGAATTCTTCTTCGTCAGTTCATCGTAGATCATTCCAAAAGTAAGTATTAAGCAAACGATCGGGGGAATCGGGAATCGTTTTGAAAATGTTTCTTTGCCCACTTATGCGCAAACAGTTTTGAAAGGTAATCGTGAGTCGGGAACGTTGTGATGTCATGTCTTATCACGGAATTGCCTCGCGTCGACGCGTGCCCGTTACGTAACTAAGTGTTCCTAGCTTTGTGATGTTGTATAACTGCGGCATTTTGATCTATTTTTAGAAGGTTTTTGTTTGAAAGTATCTTATGTTATGTTGTTATAGAATACAGATCTGTAATTCCTCCTTTCATAATAATGTACCTACCTAATTGAATTAAACATGCTCAACTCAACTCAAATCAAACAATTTATGTGCATAAATTTTAGGTATAATTAATGCAAGTGTTATTATTGGTCAGGTACACATAGTATCACTAAAATTTGCTAAATAAACTGCGCGCAAATGTTTATTATATTAATACAATTTTATTTTTATTGTCCAACATCTGCTTAGAATTTGCGTTATTTTTACCTTATTAGGCTAGGATAAGTAGGATAAGAACTTAGAAATGTCAATTTTTATTCATGAATTAAAAAAATATTGGCAAAATTAATGTACTCAAACAGTAATCGATATCACAAAAGCTAATAGATTTTATCATAGGCAACTTTTTTCAAGTGTAAGAAAGCGTTTGTTACGTTATTTTAAGGTCATACCAATAGTAAATGTATGTAAACTCTTGACCTGTAGCTGTACAATATTTATCTCTGCTGGATTTTTTGTCAACAGTTTGCCAGAAATGACTATTTCTGTCAAGTCAATTCTCTCAATAGTTTCTATCAAATCATCTTCTTCTTTTACCAGGATGATACATCGAAGTCGTCATCGACAGCGAACGAGCTAGGTCTCGCAAATGTCGGCGGCGTATTCGTTGTGCTAATGGGGGGCATGGGCGTTGCGTGTGTCATAGCCGTCTGCGAGTTCGTCTGGAAGTCCCGCAAGGTGGCTGTGGATGAGAGGGTGAGTCATTTGATAACGGTGTTTAGGACTCGGAATTAGAAGCAAGTCCAGCCATCCTTGACGATACGACAAATTCTGACGTGATGGCTAAATATCTCCCTCTGCTAGTTTGTCTGGAAGTCGCGCAAGGTTGCCGCGGACTAGATGGTGAGTCACTTGTTGGTGTTAAGGACATAATTAAAATAGAATGAGTCTCAGGCACCCTTGATGATGCCATACATATTTAAATGTGCTGTGTGGAATAATGTCCAGGGATATTTTTTTTTTTTTTTTTTTTTATTTAGCCATGACGGTAGAAACCGTCATATTATTTTTGTGAGGTTTAGAAAATATTCGTAGCAGGCTGCTTACTGTGTGGTGTTCGTTGGCGCCGTCAGTGAGTCTGTTTGGAAATCACAAGAGTCACACTATATGAATTTTTTTATAATTCCGTCTTGGTTTTCTCTTCTTCTCCCACTATTTTACCATCTTTAATCGAAAGGTTTTCATGGTATATTAATATATATCATTTAGCCCGCGTTTTTTGTCCACCGTTCTTGATTATTTCTATCTAGCCCGACCATCTGTAATACTTTCACGCTGTACTCCTATTTCTTCGGTTGATAAATCTTTACTCGTCTCCAGGATCACATTTCAAATGCTTTCAGCTATGCTTTTGCTTCACTACCCATGGCTAAGACTACTTTATGGTAAAAGCTACATCCAAGACGTCTTAGTTTTTGAGTCAAAATTGCATCGCGTGAGCAATTAATCTGTAAAGCATTTATTAAAGGTAATCTGCTACTTCATGTTTTACCTAAATATCATATCAAGATCTTTGCCAATGTTGTCCGTTGGTCCATCTTATTTAGTGGTCTGATCATCCCACTCTTAATCGCCATTTTTGGGTTTAATAGAAAATCACGCGTGGTTACCGTTGCGGTGAATGAGGCACTACTCTATGAAATTACCAAACGGTGTGTTCGTCGTTCTAAATTAATGGCGTGAAGACACAAATGTCGCCGCAGTCTGCCAACCCGTCTGGAATATTGTCTACGACAATTTGGTAAAAAGTAGCCGATAAGTCGTACAAGACAAACAAAGGCGCCTTTTGCCAACAGATGTCTCAGATATTATTGAAATATATAATAAAGATGCAAGTTTTCGCCTATTACTTCCGTTTATTATTATGGCCTGAACATTTTAGGGTATTATTTGAAAAATATGAGGATACGAATTCATCGATACACGAATGAATCGCCTCCGTAACATAGTAACAATAAACTCCGTAAATAATGGATTGAGAAAGTTACACACAGTATCGGAAATAATATTGGAATAGCCGAAAACATACGGACATATATTGCATATGTATATTAGAAACCACGATCTATACAGGGTTATTGAAAAAACAGAAGCAATTTAGATGACTACTTTCAACGCACTGGACTAAAATTGCATAAAGTTGCCGTTTTATTATAATATTGAATTTGAACGGTAAGTATTTGCGAATAATATTTTCTGATCTAATGAATCAATAGTCTTCTGTTCCCGTATTGACAATATAGCCTGAAATAATTTAACAACAAGTGCTGAAAACTACAAGACCGTCTCGGCTGTAAGGAAAACAAGGTCACTTTCAGTTCTAAGATTGCAAAGTTACATCAATTGGGATAACATTGTCAGAAAGCTCGCTGTAGAAATTTATCAAGACAAAATTCGCAATAAAAGTAAATGAATTAGATCAAGAAGATTCGAATCGAACTTTTGGATTGTGTTTATGAATATTGAATTCAGAACACGTTCCAGAATTTTTCCGTTCGCGACATGAAATTCTCGTCTGTCTCAACTCATTAGTGCTAATTGGAGGATACCTTTATTTCATTTGCGGTTTTAATAACATTATTAAGTTGGATTCAATAGAACCGACAATTAATGTTCAATTTATGGAATTCATTTGGGTCTTTTCGAAAAGTTAATTCACAATTCAGTCGCTTATGGCTGTGATTGTGGAATATTCGAATCGTTTCGGTAACTAAATTTAATTTTCGTATTCCCTTCCTGATCATTACTGTTTAATTTACTGATTGTGTTGTTAAAGTTAATTTTTCGTTTTGTTCTAGGTTTACTTTTAAATAGGTAAAAGAATTTGTTTAAGTAGATGCTATGCTGAGAGTTTCTTGATTTCGGCTAATGTGTACCAGAATGTAGTGAAGATTGTAAACTGAATAATATAAACGTAATATGTATATTTGAATGGTGTGTTGCTAGAAAATAATTCATCACGGTAGTTTACATAACAGTATTATTTGCACAAAATGTAGGCTAGTTTAGACAGTAATATTGCAATAACATGGTTTATTTTTCCAAACGCTTCAATTGGATGAATTCGCCGCAGAAGGAAGAGGTACGGTATTTTATTTCTATTATATACTAAAAAAAAATCTCAAACCATCAGTTAAATGTACTCAGGTGTCTTGATATCTAGTTTTCTTGATGTCCCATTTGGTTCCACTGTCTTGTCATAAAGTTTTATTTTCATTTAAAAGAACAAATTATCACACAAGTGCGATGAAACTTTCTAAAACTAGGCTTTAAAACTCAATTGCTCTACCGTTACCAAATAGCTGCACGTAGCAGCAACGTTACCATAAGAGCATTTAATTTTTATTTCTCAGGCATCGCTGTGCTCTGAAATGGCGTCAGAGCTGCGTTCGGCGCTGAAGTGCCCTAGCGGGGCGGGCGGCGGCGGCGCGGCGGGGGGGCCGCGGGACGGCGCAGGCTCGCCGTACTTACACTACGGGTTCAGTACTAAGAGCCAGCTACACTAGCGCCCGGACCCCGCCTCCTCGCCACCCAGCGATGTGTAGGCACGGACAATGAATGAACGCACGGTGATACTGTAATGACCACGGTAACCTTTAAACCGGCGTTCAACATACAGTTTTAATGGAACTTGTAATACGAGAATTATCGTCTCACTAACTCTATCCAGGTTTCTAATGAAATTACTAAAACGTTAATCTAATTCTGGCTTACTCCGCATAAGCGTATGGAAATGAAAAGCATTAAAGTTTTGCTAATTCTATTACAAAGCTAGTGAGAACAATTTGTACTGAACTGCAGTGTATGTGAAATGTCTCGGGGTGAAACAAGTGACAGCTTCTCTCATTCAAACTGAACATTTACGATTTTCGTGAATAAGGACCAGTGACAATGCGAAGAACCAAAATGTAAATACTCGTACATATTCATATCCTATGGGTTAGATTTAAATGTTGTTGTGAGTTAATGAACGGAATGCCAATTGTCTTGTTTGTGTTTCAGATTTGTAAATTTTTCTAGCTTTAAGTAAAAAGAAACAAAACAGTATTATTTACAGGCCAATAATTATGTGCCAAACGCCCTACATTATTAATGATCTACCAAAAATATTTTCAAAATAAGCATGTTCTTCAAATATTCATATTGTAGGTTATTGATGTTTTATATATCCAGAAATCTAATAGAATAATAGCATTTCATGTAATATAAGGTTTAGTGTATAAGGAAACTTGAGAAACTTTTATTAGTTTATACTTTTACGAGAATCAGATATTTATTCCAATGTTACGAACAGAAAATCAAAGAAGAAAGTAAAAAAAATATGTGCTCCAAAGTAAACAAATACTTACATTTCGTAAAACATATAGGTACCGATCATAGCTCAAGCGTATCTCTGAGGACTTTAGAACATCTGCACTTCCGTATAAAACATAAGAGTCCGCGACAGTCCAATCAGAGCCCAGTTAAAGAGGTTAGTCTGCCAATCAAACGGTGTAAAATCTGCAGGATCTTTACAGGTACAACATTTCACACCATTTGATTGGCTTTTCCTTTTTGCGACATGCATGCTACTGGCATAACCGCTAGAGGCTATTGTATTTTCATCATAACGCTCTACTTGTGGTCGACTGTATTAATTATTGCATAATTATGTTCAATGTTTAAAAATAATTAATTGTTTTGTAAAGACGCAATAAAATAATTGTAAATAGTAGCTATACATTTTCAGGACAATGAAACTGCCACGGTTGACAAAACATCTTGTAGAATTCATTGCGAAGCTACGAATTTTGTAGAATAAAATTTGCGATTAAATTATTACTTTTTATTACGATACGACCTAACTGTGTATAAATTCTTATATCACGAATAGGTAACCCGGAAGGCCGATTTTTAAGATAAATGTTATTTGCTAAGAAAACGAAATGATTTGATACATATAAACAAAAATAAGCTGTATTTGTCATGGACCAAGTGATTTATATGGCAGTATTCAAAATGTCATTTGGAAAATCGTTATATCAGTGTTAGCAATAACTATGGAAAGTTTCAATATCCATTCAGAGATCCATTTTAAGAGCTCATCCCAATAGTCATACGTCAGGCCCAGTTCACCAACCATGGGTGTTTAAGACTGATTTAGATACTTAAATAATTTACGATGATGTTATGTTATAAATTCTAAACACATATCTTGACTACACCGGGTGAACACAACATAACAATATCTCTGTCACATAAATGCCTGGCCTCATAAGTGTGACCTCCATCCAACTCTCTATGGTGCCATCGAACCCGACCAAATAAAGAACAGCTACGCTTTGAAGTTTTAATGTCAAACCTAAACTTGTATTTACAAGGCATTGACGTACGACTTTAATAGATTCGATCAAATAAGACCATAGAGGAGCCTACCCGTCGGATGTATATGAATGGCAAGAATTACCTAATATGGCGCAAAAAGGAATGGAGCTGTGTGGCGAGCACGCACCCGGTGGCTGCCCTTCGGGTGCTTGCTCGCAACTGACTGGTAGATGCATGATTGGCAAAAAAAAGAACAGATTTGTATCTTTCTTGCCAAACATGCATCTATTAACCTGGCCCCATATCAGATCCATCCGATGGAATTATCCTAGGGGATAGGCTGCTATTGGCGGTTAAGCCCTAGGGCGTCACGTCATTGCGTTAACGTCTATCTTGCGCACATAATGTAGACACTTCAAGAGAATCGACTCGTTAATGTGAATTTGACTGGAATGGCAATAAGTTATCCAAATAATGAATTGTGAAATAATCAATTAACACAACTCAAACTGTGCCAAAGATGACTCCTGTATACATTTTGTAAGTTTACATTTGAAAGCTGAAATTGAATCAATAAATTGTTTTACTAATATCACTGTTACTTTGTTGACTTGATTATTTAATCCTATCATTTTCATCGAGCAGTCCAAGTCCTTGTTTGGTAACTTAACATTATTATCTTAATAGTTAAATTTCCAAACTTAAATGTCACTTTGCACCTCGGACTGTCATAATATAATACTGTACGTATACCACGAGTTGCTAATTTAAATGTACGTTAACGTTCGCGTAAAAAAATTGTATTGGGATGACACATGACATGACAATGTCAAATCCCAATACAATTTTTTACGCGAACGATAATTTAAATTTAATGTTGCAACTCGTGGTTGACGTACTGAACGCTGCGATACTGGGGAGTAAAACGAAGTAGTCTTTCAACTTACGTTAATCATCGTCTTCTTAAGTAGTTAAATGATATAGCTATGGCAATGAAGCTAGTGCCATAAAGCCCACAGTTAAATACAATTCTAAGTGAAATTTTTGATTCAATGAGCTATTTTGTCAGTTTAGAAAATGTCGATTGACGTAAGTATTGGAGTACCATTCGACATTTTCTAAACCCAACATTTTTTAAAATCATTTGGTGTAAGTAGCTTTACGTATGTTTGCTCCTTGGCGTAGTGTATCGGTCTTATACTATCAGAATTAAGGCACAAGTATTCCGGCGAGAGAGCGAGGTATCCTATAGGTTAGGAAGCCCTTCATTGCAGAGACGTTACTGGCTATATTTTCTTTTAATTCAGGCTATATTTTGACAAGAAAGACAGTCTACGCGGGCGAAGCCGCTGACGGACAGCTAGTCTAAAACTTAGGCGCACCATTGTTAATGCCAAAATTAACTGTCAAAATAACAATTCGTTACACATGTAATCACAATTTTTAGTATTTAACATGTCTGAATACTACTTGTGCTTCTATACTATGTTGTTGCAACCATTTACTGCACAAATAAACATTTTGAAGAAGCTCTTACCTCGAGAAATTAACATCGGTAAGTTCAGATCCGGACGTGACGTCCTGATATTTGTGGCATCAAAACGGGTGCCCCTGACTCGCCTTCTACGCGTAATTATTCTAAGGTCTAAAACAAAAAGGCTGCCCAAAACCTGCACAGTGAACGAATTTAGGGCAAGATTACATGATACTTTACCCGTGTGCAGAACCATCCCCTCCACTGTCGCCAGCATTCTTTCCACGTGGCAGGAGCTGGGGCATTACTGCAATCGCTCATATCCAGTCAAGTTAATTCCCTAAACTGATGGTAGTGATTTTGTTAGTAAATATCCAGCCTAGAAGATGCGTTAGTACCTGGTAGCCGCTGAATGGCTGGAAATTAAAGAGCATAATATATTCAAGGTTCAAACCCCTACACTGAAAACAGCATTTGCTCAACGTTTTGGCGTCTTCTTATTTTCTCACTTGTACAACATTTTGGTTTCCAGACTTAAATTTAAACAGTAAGAGAGGCTAAATCCATGATCTGCAAAGCGTTGCTTCTTTGGTCGTACTTGGAAGTCGAAACATTAATTAAAGACCCCTCAACTGTGGGAGCGTAATTGTCAGAAGAGTCGTGTTGTGGTGGATGCATGAAATCCTCCATCTCACAGACCCGCTATCGCACACTCAAACACACAACCCGCTCACACTTCCACACACATACACACACACAACACACGCATTAAAAATCTTAAAGAAATCTGATTATGTTCACTTTTTTATTTTCTTTCACATTTTTGTTAGTTCCTCTTACTTGTAATATATTGTACCGAACTACATGTTAGGAATCGTAATTTGTCCTCCACAGGCTCCTAGTGTGGGGGCCAGTTAATTATGTTATGTTAAATATTTTGGTAATATTTTTTTTTTATTATTTAAGGAAATTGCTTTTGCTACACTCAGTTTAGAGCATGAATTTGACAGGTTATAAGGGATTGTAATAAGGCTCTTGTACATACCTATTTTAGAAAAAAAGCCGTAAAAATATGTTAATAATCAACCGAATATGATATCTGAAGTGTTCATAATACGTCCATTTCATTTGATGTCATAGCCGGAAACTATTATCAGAACGAAGGCTTGTTTCGGCGAAGAACATAAAAGCTGTAATAAAATGCAAAGATAAGGCAGCAGGTAAATGAGTTAACCCCGCTAGAGTGCTGTTTTATAACTTTTATACAACTTTTATACGAGCGCGGCATACCGGCTTATGGCCCAAGTAATTTATATAGGCCGCTCGTAAAACATAACACCTATCAGATATTGCTTTGTCTTGATTATGAGTTAATTTCTGAGGATTAGAAGTAAGTATACTCTGAATTATTCATGTATTAGGGTAGCAGTTTATCTTGTGATCTTATTTTTAGTTGTGGTTATTATGAATTTAAGACTTATGAGTACGGTAATAAGTTACTAGGATCTACAAAGATTGCCCTTTTAAAAAAAAAATATAGGAGCTGTCCAGACAAATTCCACAATAAAGTTGTCTAAGTAGGTCTTTTTTAAAAACAATCGTCGCTATTCAGCATTACTAGAAGCTTAATAGCACTTTAGGGTCTAGTGTTTTTTAACGAATAACCTCTTTATCGATAGGTTGGATCAAACTTTCATACTTTTATTAAGAACTAGCTTTCCGTCCGTGGCTTCGCCCGCGTTTCGTTACATATTATCTTTATGCTTTAAGAAGTTCCTCTACCCAAAGGTTGCCTGGAAGAAATCGCTCTCTAGCGATAAGGCCAACTAAATTGTACAAATTGTTGTGTTGAATATTACGTTTATTGTTTTTTAGTACAATAAAGTATATCTATCTATATATCTATTATGACCAAATTACATAAAATCTATATAAATTGTAGCCCACGTGTCATTCTGATGTATAAGCTGTATTACTGTAAAGTTTGAGCCAAATCCGTTCGGTAGTTTTTGCGTGAAAGAATAACAACATACATACTATTACATCCTCACAAACTTTCGCATTCATAATATTAGTTATTAAGATTTCATTTTCCGTCTGCGTTTTTTGTGAATCTAATTTACTGTGGTTTACTGTTCATTCTTCAAAAATGTCGGGCTCTTACGCTATGAATCTTACTGCTCAATACAATACAGGTGCTTCCGTGCTGAAAAAAGCATGAAAAGAATTGCCAGCACCCAGCCTGAAAGAAGTCCAACCAAAGGCAGAAAAATATGAAATACCCATTACTGTAATTTTTGTTATTGATACCGAAAAATATGAAATACTGTAATTTGTGTTAATGATATTTGCGTAATCAGAACAGAAGCTGATTTTTAGTGAAAGTACATACCAAGTACCTACTATATTTCTGAAGTTACAGAAAATGTAGGTACATCTAAATGCCTTAGTAGGTATACATAATTGTAATTGATGAAGGTGTTCAAAGAGCGCCTACAATAAACGCCGACTGCGTAGGGCGTGTTTTAACTTTTCTAATTTATAACACATGTCATGTAACAGTACGAACTAAATCACCGTGAAAATTGTTACCCCTTTAATTTAACAAAGTCCTCGCCGTGTCATTCATTAATTTGGTAAAAGTACGTTATGTTGTATTTTGTGCCCCGGGCGGAATACCTCATCTGTGTTTTAGAGCGTTTTTTTTATTCTCTCATTCTGTTTTTTTGTGTTCCCAATTAACAATACATCTGCCTGCGTATCTAATTGAATAGTAATACTCATTTGATTTGCAAATTAATTCATAGGATTTTTTAATGAGAACACCCATTCTGATGGGTGTGAGCTCTTTGCTCTGAAAACATAAATATATTAACATTACAAACATACCATTACGACTATATCCCAAACGGAGTAGTTAGAGGCAAGTGACTGTTACCGTCATGGTGATTGGCATGGATTTTGAGTGTTCCGCACTCAAAATCCCACTTTTCACCAATGTCATTAGAACACAACGTCATAGCAGAAGGAGAGAGTTTGCCAACGAGGTAGATGGTGAGCCTTCCGCCATTATCCTGGCTGATTTGGTTTTTTATCGATCTTTTCCACCACCGGAGTAGTCAAAAAATAAATATAAATAAATAAATAAAATAAATAAAAATGCGTTTATTGCTTTCAATCGTACAAACATTAATAACATCAAAAAATAAACACAGAAAGCAATCGGAGGTGGCTCAGCTTGTGCTGACCTAGGATCTGGATCCTAGGTAGCGCTGTTTTACAGCCACTTCCATTTCTCTATCGGCGTTAAACGAGAATTAGTACATGAGGGCTTAGAACAATACAAAATACATTTAACAAAAACTGAAACTTAAACGGTACTCTCTTCCGTTTGTGAGTCTCTGAGTGTGTGTGTGTGTGTGTGTGAGAGAGAGAGAGAGTGCGTTTGTTGTGTTTGTGGCTGTGTGTGGTTACTCAAAATAATCTTTCAGGAGCAGTAATTTCCAATACCCACTGCTAAGGTCTTCCGCAGCAAGTTCTTTTCTTAATAAGGCATCTTTGTATTTTCGTTCGAAACAATATACTATATTGTTATTATTATTTGTCCAATAAACCAGTTCAGTGAATCGTATAGTTTTATTTTAATCGGACATAAGCAAACCTAACCAGTCTGGTTACTTTGGGTAGCGAAGGTTCAAATGTTCACGAGTGAGGAGCCACAATACCACTCATATCTCATACGTTACTTACCTAGTGCATAAAAAACGCACACATCTTATGAAAACGTGTATCAGTACGTCTACCACGAGTTGCCAACTTGCCACTTTCAATTTACGTTATCGTTCGCGTAAGAAAATGTATTGGGAAAATGATTTGACATGACATGACATGACAATGTCAAATCCCAATACAATTTTTTACGCGAACGATAACGTAAATTTAAAGTAGCAACTCGTGGTAGACGTACTGAAAGGAACCGTTAAAGTGTGAAACGTTTTTTTGTCCTATCCTAAGCCCTCAAAAACACTACGTGCGTCAATAAATTTAATATCTGCGAATAGCGCCAAAACGCCACGTTAGAAAAACATCAGAGCGGTCCCCAATTTTCGCGATAACGCTTTTAGATCGGTTTTCCGGTCCCCAGCTGAACGTGTTGGAGGGTTCGAGATTGACAAAACTCCACACAGAAAAACAGCCACGTCATGCTGTTTCTATCGTGGGTAAAGGGATTCTATTCTTAAAGTTCCATATCCATAATGAACGATTCATTACATTACAACTCATTCGTATTGAACCAGAATTTGATGAAATGTGTTTTCGCCGTCTCTCTATTAGTTCATCTTTTAATAAAAAAAAAAAAAACTGTTTATTATTTAACTATTGCCACAATGAATAGTAACGATATTAAAAAAGAGAAACATTTAATGACTGTTTAGTTAACGTGTGTTATTTTCCAGCATCACTTGAAAACTAGAAAAATGGATTTCTATGTGGTTTTTGTAATTTTACTATACTTGCTTCTAAGATGGGTAAGTAGGTGTGATAAGTTTTCTAATTTTTGAAGTCCACCCTGATGTAGTCGCTGGTATTGGAGGTTATGATAATTATTACGATATTATCAAAATAAGGGCAGGGAATCTTTATTAGGAAATTTTAAGAAAAGGTGTTCATAAACCTGTTACCTATACCGAATGTAGGTCATGATGATTTTTAAGCATTTCGTAACCTTAATTTCTTCAAGTTTTTTGATACTTTTATATTAGGTTGTAGCATAAAGTAGGAATACTTCTAGACCATCTAGTAGGTACATTGTAAATTTTGTTTTAGAACAAAAACTCATTTTATATTTTAAAAAAAACGTGTAAAATCCCAGTTTGAATTCAGTGCAAGCCGCGCCGCCCAACGCAACGCGCGACGCCCTGCGTCTCCGTATATGAGGCCTACGAGTATGTCACTCACTCAGTCATTAACGTAAGAGCTTTTTTAGATTGATGGATATAGGAATGTGTTTATAGATCTCTACCTTCATTTCTTTTTCTAGCACTGAACGTAACAGTTGCTATTGTAGTTGAAAAACAATCATATTTCTCGTTAGCAGGGCAAATTGAAAGCGAATTGGCACATGCGAAATAATCACGTACGCGTACGAAAGCTAGAGAATGGGGCGTACTGTGACAATCGTTCCCTATTAGAGCTGTGAAAATAGACCTTCTATTTCTTCATCACTCACACCGTTATATATTAACAAACTAGCTCTTGCCCACGGTTTCATACACTTTTTTTTGTTCCCGTAGAAATTACATAATGTAGGTATACTTGAGCAGTAAAAAAACCTGCCAATACCAACTAATACTACTGTTGTCTGCTGTAACGAATACTTGATACAACCTAATTAGTCGAAATGAGATGTAATTTAGGAAATGATAAAGATGGTTACGTAATCAAAAGTTAGGTTGTGTCTGACTGGCTTTTTAATAAATAATAAAAGCTACAGATAGTCTATTTCTCAGCATTGTGTATGCTGTTACTAGTCACCTTCTTGCAACAACAAGTTTAGTGCAGTCAAAAGCATAATTTCTTATACTTCAAAAATATCTGAGCAAAACATTAGCTACAAAAATACGAGAGTTCTTTTAGACTCTTTGCTTTGTTCACTTGTATAGCCTCTGAAAAGTACAGATATTTATGCTTTTAATTGTACAGGCCTCCTTAGAATTGTGCATTGAGAAGTAACGGGAAAAAACCTCTTGGGGTAATGTTACGAGTAACTAACAGTAGCAACGCATGATTTCGATTAGCGGACACGTATTCTTATAAAATAACCTTGGATAGCAGATTACCTGCTTCTCTTTCCTTCTCTACATGGTGACTGTGTTTTCCGATAAGTGAGATCGTTTGTGTCGCCAAGCATATATCTAACTAGATATCACATTGACTTAAGTTAGTGTCCCGGCTTCGATTCCCGGTAGAGTCAATTCAAGAAACGATATTGTCTAAATTGGATTTCTTTCTCTTAATCTGCCAAGCACCGAGCTGCATGGCGCAGCATCGCGAAAGAATCGACCAAGATTATGACCACGACCACTCTGCAAAGAGTGAACGACTAAGAAGAAGAAATTGACTTGGGTCTGGGTGTGCTGCAAGACGCCCCTAGCTTAATTCCTTGACTGGTACCTCGTAACACAAAGATATTTATCCTTGCTTCTAGACAATGACAAGTGGTGTTTTGTTAAAAAAACACTTATTGTGAAGTCCAGATAGCGTTTCAGCGATAAAAATCCGCCATTTCTCAATGAACTCGATTTATTCCATAGAAAGAGTAAATCTACTTGATTTGGACATCCGTTGCCGAAGCAGTTAAGCTTTTTGACACGCAGAGTACGTACACTCGCTTCATCTTTTTAAATTTATATATGTGGTTATGAAGAGCATCTGTAGCTTAAGGGTTAAACCGTCACGCGTCCAGCCAAGCAAACGAAAAACTCCTGAGTGTCCCGGTCCATTTGAGTGCCGAGATTTTTTATGACCTCAATCGTAATTTATTGTAATATTATCTTTCAACAAGATTGAGTTGCTAAACATTATATACCGTTTGAAACTACATGAAATTGTTTTTATATTGCATGTAGTAAAATTGAGTTGGTAAACTTAGATAGTGCCGTAAAGAATTGTTTTTTTTGTTTTCATTGACACACAATTTTTTTGGTTTCATCACTACAGTTTTAAGGTTCTGAGCACTAATTGCCGCTAGTATAACCACATTTTCACTGCACCATTCTCTAGGTAAAATATTCAGCAATATTTACCATAAAAGACCTCTTTTTAGCTAAACGTATGACTACATAATCAACAATTAATGTTGTGTGCAGGGACATGACAGAAAAAAATGGCGCATATTCGTTTCTAGAAAAAAAAGTCTCTATAACTCTGTATGTCACTGGTTTTCAATTGGTACGGTGATATTTTGTGTAAAAGTAAAGCCCATGATTGGCTGCATAAACTACGTGATCAGCCAATCACAAAATATGATTGAACTTGGCGCCAAAGGCAACGGGAGTCGCTTATAGACAGACGTGTGTCCGCAGGACGCGTCGTGACTTATTCGCTTATAGACAGACGTATGTCCGTAGGACGCTCGATCATCGAGGATTGTGTGGTCTCAAGTTCAAATCTGGCCAGCGTCAAAACCTTTTCGTTCATTGTTAAATTTCCGACTAACTTTCCGGTGATAAAAAACATCAATAAAAAACCAAGTCAACGCGGATAACAGCGAAAGGCTCACCACCTACCACGTTGGGATTTAATACCACTAGTGAAAAGTGGGCTTCCAAGTGGTCCGTTCAACATGAAGACAACAGTCACTTGCCTCTGGCTACCCCGTTTAGGCTATAGTCGTGATGGTATGTATGTTACAGTAATGTGGTTAAGTAGGTTACACGAGCACAACACACACGACGCTACCACGATTTACAATTTACGTCAGCAACCTGAAACCTGCAATGAACTGATGGATTATACACACTCCTTTGTCACTCTAATTGACTCGTAAACATCCCTGGATTGTATATGTACCTACACTGAAGGGGTAATTTCCATCACAGAACTAGTTTGCATCGTAACAATGTTTGCTTGAATGAGGTAATATTAAACAATTCTAGTCTATTAGCAAGCCATCAATGTTACAAGCCGACACGTATTCCATTGTAGCGAATCAATTCCGTAAATTGATACCTTATCTTAAAACAATAGTTTAATGTGATATTTAAATAAATATCTGGGACAAACACCAAAATCATCTGACCCCAAAACGAAGCAGAGCTTGTATTATGGGTGTCAGAGGCTGATAAACATACTTAAATATTTCTAAATACATCCTTAAAAAGATATTTTCGTTTCCAGTCATAACTCCTCTTTTTTCGGGTTAAATTGATTCATATGGCTCAAAGAACAATCGTTCCGATTTGTGTTTTTATCTTTTTTAATTATCCAATACTCATATACTCTCTTCAGCATGTTTTTGAGATCGTACTACAGTGGTAGACGTACTGGATTTAATAATTGTTATTTTGTACACAATACCGATTCATACAAATTTATTAGGGATTTTTTTTGTACTACACACACACACAGGACAGTTCTTATAAAACTTAAAACGTGCCTATGATTTTCCTTCACAGTTTGAAACCAGCTAAATTATTGAAACATCGTGTCTTGCATTGAGAAGTGAATTTACTCGTACCTACATCAAAAATATGTCAGCACAGTGCTTTGTAACGATTTTGAACGTCACCTAAAACCAAACGATTCGTTCAATGTACTACGCAGACGACATTCATGGAGAAGGGTACATGTTATTCATGATATAACATTGTCGACTAACTTTGAGGGCCATATAAGGGAAAAGTGGTAGCCCTTTAAAGCAACTACGGAGGCAACGTGCTGGCAGTGGAAAATAAATAAATAGTAGAAAAGGTATGGATATCGAATAGAAACATTAAAATAATAGGATTCTTAAAAAAAACGAACGGACCAATCGGAAAGTAACTCTCTCAAAATCGGTTAATAAATTTTGGAGTTCTGAGTCTGCTAAAAGGAAAGATTTTTGCGTGAAGTTTTAAGCATTATTTGCTGCGTATTTTGCAGGCAGTTTTTCTAAATAGCGACGTTGCTTGGCCGGATTTTCATCCCAATATAAATCTTCAACTTTGTGAAGCCACGATAGAGCGATGTCGCAATCGGTCAGAGCAGCTACGTAGCCAATTTATTGTGTTTCGGAGGAAGAATTGTCGCCGCTGATCCATTTTATAGCCGCGACGGTTTACGATCTGCTACATGCCCAACTAGTAAACAATATTCGACACTATTGTCTAAAGCCGGCCCAAACTATGAGATATTACATTGTGACCGGAATATTTTGCCTGAATTTTACATAGTGGAATCTTTTAGGATAAAATTTGCATTTGGCAAAGCAGTGGAGCAAAGAAAGGGTTAACATAACATAACACAACATTACCATCACGACTTTATCCCAAACGGAGTAGTCAGAGGCAAGTGACTGTTGCCGTCATGGTGAACCGAACATTCAGAAGCCCACTTTTCACTAATGGTATTAGATTAGAACCCAACGTGGTAGGTGGTGAAAGCCTTTCGCCGCTTTCCGGGTTGATTGGGTTTTTTACCGATGTTTTCCAACACCGGAGAGTAAGTCGGAAATTAAACAATGAACACAAAGATTTTGGTTCTGGCCAGATTTGAACTTGGAACCACACGATCCGCGATCCGAATTGGAGTGCTTAACCACTAGGCCACGACGCTTAGGGTTAGTTATTACTAAATGTCTCGTGGCTTTATAAAAAAACTATATTGGCTTCCCGATAAATATTTCAAATCATGTGTTCTTGAGTAAAGACCGCGTCTCAGCAAACGCATCGTGGAATACTCACTGGTGAAGCGACGTTTCGTAAGCGCCTTCTGACAGGAAAGGAGTTTGTAAAACTAAAGATATGGTACGTGTAACATACGTGGAGTGCATTATGATAGATCTACGTCCAGCAGAGTAGCTTTAGATAATGCTCTAAATAAATGCTTTTATCCCGACAGTAAATTTCGCAAGCGCTTCAATTTAAGCCAGTGCCTGATTCCGAACGTTGCTGTTGATGATTTTGAAGTTCTATTTATTTGAATTTTTATTATTTTTCACTGTAGTGCGTCAGGGATGCTGGCTGTGGCGGAGGTAGATTGATTTTCAGCTGATGTCGTAAGAAAACGCATTGCGTCCCTCATACATCGCGTTGCCTCGCACGCTAAGTGTCTAAACACACTACGCCGAAGGTATGCGACCGAAGTTCCGCGGCTGATTTTACTAACCGACGTATTCGGCAGATATGACACACCATAAGTGTCGAACTTACACAGAATAAATTCAGTTGCTCAACTTTGTGTGTGTATTTACTGCCTCCCGCTGCTCCCCACCCCTGGATCTTCGTCGGCCATCGAACCGAACTTCGGTCGCGTCTAATGTGTGCTCTACAAAATAAGTTGCCGCTGAACTTACGCCCGACCGAAGTTAGGCTGTACGCTATAACGCAACGCAATTTCGTCATAATGTGTCAGCAGTCATTCAAATCATGCCGAACTTCGGTGGCGTACCTTCGGCATAGTGTGTTTGGACACTAACAGTCACCTGCAGACAGTTGGGGTGGGACTGGACGTGGATCCCCCCCATGAACCTTCGCCTTGTCGTGGCGGGGGGGCTTAGTACTGGTGGTAGGTGGAACCACCGGGAAGCTAAGAGGGCTCAGGCATGGCAGTGCGGTGGACTTCCCACCCACCCATTGCCTGCCGCCGGGCGTGGTGGTGGTATGGTGCTACCACTGCCCGCCCAAAGGGGCGCCCACGGGCGCAGCGCCTTAGGGCGCGAGGTGGGAGCCGCGGTGCACAACCGTTTGGAGGGGGTCAGTGATCCGCGGCTGGCCCCCCCTGTGCACTGCGGCTCGGCGGGGCCGCACCGCCAGATGTGGCAGCGGATCCACCTTTTAGGTGGATCGTGGTTGCGGACCTAGTAGGGTCCGCGTACGGTGGGAGCCAGCGGGCTTGAGTACGGGGGTGCTTTTGCCCGCAATGCACGGCTTTCACCCCGACGGCGGAAGTACCTGCGTGCTCCAGGTACTTCCGTGGCCTCCCCCCTTCATTGGGGGGTCGGCTGGAGGGGGCCCCAATACGGGGAAACACTGGCGGCGGGGCGTTGCGAAACTTTTTAGGGACCCCGCCTCGCCGCTGAAGTGTTAAGGTCGAGTACCGTGGGGTTTTAGTCGGTAGAAGTCCGACATAACCTCGTCGTTCCCCCGAGCGACGAGGTATCCATGAGGATTTCCCCACGATAATTAAAAAAAAAAATAAAAAAAAAAAAAAAAGGGACTGGACGTGGATAGAGTTTTTATGCAACATTGGACACGCGTCCATCTCTTGAAGGACACCAAGTTGTCCTATAATGGTTTTAATTCTACTTTTGATAACTACACTGACTAACATAGGCTAGAACCCACTGTTACTAACATTATAGGCACTTGCCTGAAATAAATGTTTTTCTTTTTTTTTACATTTTCTGTTATCAAAAAAAAACTCAAGGGCCTCTGGTTTTACATACTAAAAATTTAACGCTTTACCTACGCTGCAGCAGAACGGTGCATTTTTTGAAATTGACTGAATTGGTCGGCAACAAGGTTCTGCGCTTGGCGAGCAACCGTTAGGCGAATACTTACTGCCAATTTGAAGCGATGACTTGATTTCTCTATTGAAGGCCTTTGTCCAGCAGTCTGAAACTATAGTAGGCTAGTAATTACACTACACTTCACACGCTTCAATTTTGACACTCGTTTTCTTTTGGATTGGATACAAACAATTTAGTATTCTTCCAATAGTTCATATTCTTGGCTAACACTGTTGAATGTTATAAAAACATTATGATCAGACAAAATATCTTTGTTACACAGTCCTGATCATGACTTATGGAAATTACGCTTCACTTTGCTTCAATAACGAGAACATGTACGCAGTGAGTGTCACTTAAGCTATAAGAAACGAGTTGCAAAATCTATTTTAGTATTAACTTAAGTGCCACTTCAAGAGACAGCCCATAACACCTACCGGAAGATTATTCATTATCATTCATTCATTTATTAAAGTCTTAGGAAAATTTGATGTCAGACTCAGTAGGCCATTTAGAAACTAGCGCAGTGAAATTGAAATTTATTTAATTAACTCATCTCAAGTCACCATACAAATCAGACGAACAGTCAGTATTTTTTGTATGAATACCTTAAAATTAAAGTCAGTTGAAAAAACTATTTGTTACTTACTTAAATACTATATAACTTACTGAGTATGCCATATCGTTTTTGTAAGTTTTTTGAAATGCAACATGCAACCCTCTACTATTAGGCTTTCAGCAATATAAAAACATTCAGGCTATCAAATCACAGCTAGTGTCAGCGTTAACAGATGAAATGTTGACATTTGATTAAGATAGTGTTGAATATGCAGTTTTCTCTTGAGATAAGTTTTATGATGCAAAACTTAGGAACTTAGCTATTGCCAGAATAGTTTTACAAAGTTTCTCTAACTTTGTAAAAAAATTATAGCAATAGCTTCCTAAATCCACATAAATTTATTGAATGTTTAAATTAATTGCGCATTAAAGTGTGTTTTATGTTAAACCATACAATGAACACAATGTTGTTGTGTTGGTCTAAAATGTAACAGAAAACAAAGAAAGTGTGCTTAAATTATAATTTAGCAAAATCATTCCTAAGTCAATCATGCGACATTATCCTTAACAAGCACGAACTTCACATCAAAATTATATGAATCGGGTTGCTTACAGAATCACATAGGTGGACGCATACCTGTGCGAGGGTGCTCTGGCAGCTAAGTCTGGCAGTCATATAAACTACGATCCGTAAAGTAAGACAAATAACGCAAAAAGCAATGTTCCACTGCAATCCTGCAAGCAATGTTTGCTCTCTCTACAATGAAATATTTTTGAGAAACGAACAAGTTGAAAGTAGGCGAGTGCCTAAAAGACACATTTCAATCTTGTTTTAAATTGTATCATTCCACATGAAGATCAAGGTAAAGATTTTCGTGCAAGATATCCATTGTTGATACAAGTATAATAAAAAAAACTACGCGATTACCCTTTGCATCCGAGGCACTAAAAAGCAAACCTGCGATATAAAATGTTATCCCATCTTACATTGTAGATACGTAATAAAAATTCACTCGCATAAAAAGGGATGGGGATAGAGGCGTACACACACTTGACAATGATTTACAAAAGCATTTTCTATGGCGCCTAGGTGTTTTTTGGGCTTGAGTAGCGTAGGTACCACATGATTTAGTTAACAACATACAGGTATTGCATTTTATTTTATATTTTATTATTAATCACTGATGATTGCGAACAAAGTCATGTTTAATTTATTCATTTAACACAATTTAACGGGATTAACCCAGTTACATAATTATGGAAGCTACAGGAAGGACTACATTACACCAATTTTTCGACTTTGTCTATAAGCGATTGAGGACTATCAATGAATATCTACATCATATACTTGCTAGTTTTTCGATTATTGGCGGTTTTTCTGCTTTGTTTCCAGCCGCGATGGACCTTAGCATGACTTGCGAACAATCCAGCGATTCATTCCACCATTGGGGCAGTTTGCGTGTTTTATTTTTGCATTACATGAGGTGCAAATCATCTGTGAACATAATACTGTGGATAACCAGCCTGCAATGCAGCGCTCAACTTCGTGATTTGCATTTAGAGTACCTTTCAACGATGGCAGTTTGCACCGAACATAGAGGATTTTCGAAGCCACGCGACAATAAATTTTATACTGCTGCAACAGATGCTGGACGGCCTAGCTGCCTCTGTTCGGCGGATCGGTCTCGGCATGAACTTGGATAAAACCAAAATCATGATCAATGAGCACATTGATCCAGGACCGGTCGCTGTCGACGGCCACCAACTCGAAGTTGTTCAGGAATATACCTACCTCGGGCAAGTATTGCAGTTCGTTAGAAACAACTTCGAGAAGGAGGTCAAAAGAAGAATTCAGCTGGGCTGGGCAGCTTTCATAAAACTTCGTTGGGTCTTCTCGTCGCCCATACCACAGTACCTGAAGACTAAGTCTTCGACCAGTGTGTCCTACCCGTCATGACATACGGAGCCGAGACGTGGACACTAACAGTGCACCTAGCCCACCAGTAAAAAGTCGCTCAGCGAGCTATGGAGAGAGCTATGCTCGGTGTTTCTCTGAAGGATAAGATTCGCAACGAAGTAATCCGACAGAGAACTAAGGTCGTCGACATAGCTCACAGGATTAGTAACCTGAAGTGGCAGTGGAGCAGGCCATTTATGCCGTAGAAAAGATAGCCGTTGGGGTGAGCGTGTTCTAGAGTGTAGAGCGCGTATCGGCAAACGTAGTGCAGGACGCCACTCGGCCGCCTATGTCCAGCAGTGGACTATGATAGGCTGATGATGATGATGATTTGACCACGGGTGATGTGCCGCTCAGTAGCGGATCTCTCTCGTAGGGGCTTGAGCCTCTTAGCCTAAATCATTAGAGTTCACTGACAAATCTTAAACTTACACTACCTTACTTACAGTACAAATAGTACAATTTTCATTACTCTTCCCTAACAAAATCCATTTTAAATAGGTATTACAATTTTTTACAAGTTAGCTGTGGTTATAAAAACAAAAAAGTGCCGTTGTCACCTATAATTAATTTTGCATTAACGCATGATAAAATTAGTATGTAAGCCATTTACCGTGCTATAATGTAACCTTGTTGGTAATCTTATAAATAAATTAATAAATAGGCCACTTCCAAACCAACTGGATGATACTGGTGCTGCTGTATGATGAGATAACGAAGATATTCTATCAAGCTTACATAAACTAGCAAACTCTTGAAGGCACCTTTATTGTGTGGCTATAGTCTTTATGAGTGTTATGGACGACACGATTATTGCTTTTGACGACACGATTGGCGTAGTGCGCTGTAGCACGGTTTCTCGCCTTTAATTAAGTAGTGTCCCGGGTTCGATCCCCGGTTAGGTCAATTCCGGAAATGATCTTTTCTAAATTGGCCTGGGTCTGGGTGTGCTGGGAGACGCCCCTGGCTTAATTCCTTGTCTGGTACCTCGTAACACAGGGATATATATACCTACTTCGAGACCATGACAAGAGGTGTGTTGTCTGGCGCATATAATAATATATATTTATATTTATTGAACGCCACAAAGAACATAAATAAGGTCAATATTTGTATAGCAAGAGATGATTGGTTGCGGAAATTGCGGTGAATTTAATATTTGTAGTCTCTACCACAAATATCAATAATGACGTGACAATTTCATCGACCCTTGTTCCTTATCCACTTAGGGTCGTCCGAAGTTAAGACATTGTGCTGATAAAAGTTTGTATGGGTAAAACCATAACTCAACGATATAAATTATGCATACCAACCTATTTTTCGATACTTATTTTAAACTAGATTTCCGCCCGCAGCTTTGCCCGTGTGATCTTCATCGTTACATATTATGGCCAAATTACATAAAATCTTTTAATAAATTGTTGCCCATGTGTTATTCTGATGCAGCCATAAAATAAAGTATTTACAGAAAGACCGCTCTCGCCTTTTTCCAGTAAAATTACTTATTTGCCTGACCGCCTATAGGGTTGCTAATTTTCGCTATGAATTTTTAAAATGAAGTTAACGTCTTAGATGTATTTAAGGCTGCTTTTCCACCAGAGATGTGCTATGCAGCCATGCCGCGAACTGCGAAAATGTGCGAGCTTATCTACGAAACTATCAGACTGTTCACACTGATGCTATGCTATATAACGGAGGGAGTAAGATGTACTACGAAGATACACCGCCGCACGTAGCTGTGCGATGAAGATGCGCAGCTTGAGCTATGCGATATGATATAGCAGACATTTAAAGCACACCTCCATAGCACGCATCTACTGCACGCATCCATGTGCCATATTAAAATCATGGCTCAGTACAACCCTACCAGTGCTACACTATGTAGATCAATAAATGTGATTGGTGGATATCGAACGAATCCACAACAACGTAGCATATCACGTCTCTGGTGGAAAACCAGCCCTAAGACTGCATGATTCTGAATCTGTGATTTTAGGATCACACCTACCCAGTTCAGCGGCTCAGCGCTCTTAGTCAAAATATAGTTAAGTTTATTTGTTAGTTCTCGCCGCACGTATGCATTTTCGTCTCTGCGTTCTCTTTATTACGTTGTACTTATTCCAAATTCATGAAAATTGTATTCACAAGGTTGCATTTTTTGTTTAAATATAATTTCAACATAATATTCAGCCCTAAGCTGCATCCTTTGTAGTTACGAAAATGTTTTAGGCAAACTGTCTTTATAACGAAACTGAATGCTAAATATCATTGAAAAACAACTGACTCTTCAAGAAAAATGTAGAGACATTTCCTAGGCTCACATGCTAGACCTTCTAGACTACATCATCACTTGAGCTCAGAGGATAAGATTGAGGTCAAGTTTTAGCTTATTAGACAATAAGATCTAAAACGATGAGGTAATAACTGTTTTCTATAAATAGCAGTAACGAGTGTCAAAGTATGGTACGAGTAAGTCCGGTATTTTGACCTGTCATTACAAATAGCACTGTAGATAAGAGACACCGTACTACATTACACAAACGATACTTTGAGATGGGTTATCCCTTAATTTAATGAGATCATTAAAAATTGTTTCTCGGACCCACATTCATCAGGCGCGGTTTTAATTAAATTTTAAAATGGCGGACTAGCGGTCTTCTTTGTGGCTCCGCTCACAACTGTAATGTGATTACTGGGCTGCCATTATTTTGTACTAAATACCGGCAAGTTTTGCAACGAAAGGATACAAATATTACTGATGCATCATTGGAGTTGGTGGAATAAATATTTTCAAGTTTAAGAAAATCCACAGTATAGGTTCTGCTTACTTTGGGGTTAGATATTCTTACCAGGTCATCCTAATCAATTGGTAACATTTTTATCTATAGAATAAAACAACTTTGTTTTCTGTCTTTTCAATGTAAATGTTTTTTGCCTCCTGAAATTAAAACCCATCACGCGGTTTAATTTATATTCATTGTTACCGTTAGCCTTGAGGTGGTTCCTCACCTGGAGCATTTTCCTGTAATGTAACGTTTCATATTATGAGCAT
Source organism: Udea olivalis (assembly GCA_947369235.1). Classification (NCBI taxonomy): domain Eukaryota; kingdom Metazoa; phylum Arthropoda; class Insecta; order Lepidoptera; family Crambidae; genus Udea; species Udea olivalis. The sequence continues at coordinate 9,913,633 of OX376352.1, read as the reverse complement.
TACAATACAGAACTGCCTCCCTGACATGACGAACATTCGCCTGTAATGTACGATTCGGATTCGATTTTGAGCATTACATAACAATACTGTCTTACAAAACTTCAGGGAAGTTGTATAAAAATATAACACGTTGTATCATCAAGTTGCGCACTGTAAAGCTCGGTGCTTTTCCTTCACCATCGTAATGCTCGAATTTGTAACATTATAGTTTGCGTCCCTAATGCTCGGTTCTCCTCCCTCACTGATGTAATGCTCGACTCAGGAAAATGTTCCAGGTGAGGGAGCACATTTACACATTATAATTTAATTTCAAAGGGTCTAGTTAGCGTATTTAGTTTTTGAGGGCCTACTGTTAGTTTTATTCGATCACGGTAGCGTAACCACGGATTTTTTAAGAAAATTCCGGAATAAGTGACACCTTATCAATATAATTATCTATAGGTAGGCAGAACTCACAACAGTGGGAAATTATCATACACTACACAAATGAGCCGAATATATTCGCGGAGTAATTTCTCTTTTGGTGATATAATCGTCAAGACGTCCTACCGTATTGCGGCAAAGGAGAGGTGACACTTTGCTTTGCATATTATCGTATTATAATAAATACTTATCTAATACAAAAGCCTATTGGATATTTAATGACAACTCTGCGCACAATTAGTTCAGTTGTGCCAATAATGCTAGTCATTATCAATGTTCGGTATGATTTATGTGAGGCAGTGCGCTCCAATTGATAGCCATCACTGAGCATAGTTCACTAGTGCCACTAGTCACGTCACTAGTAGTCGTTTGTAACGTAGGCTGTTAGCAGGCGTGATTCCCGAAGCGACGATTAAACGGATCAGCTGTGACTGTGACTGTTCTTCCGACAAAACACTATTAATCCGACTCCAGTGACATTGATGCACATCAATTAAATTCGATGTAGACCTCATGACCCGGTTTCCCGTTGAAGTTGGAAGTGCATTTTTCTTACTAGCAACTTTTTCATTAGCAACAATCGTTGTACTCGTACAACAAAAGGTTGTGTTGAGCTTAGAAAATGTCTCAACAACTCAATTATTTAACAGTCGCACCTATGGGTCAATCTTCGTGCAAAGTTACTATTTTTAGTACCTATATCATACCTATTGAATAATTTACTTTTCGGCCTTTGAAGCACTTTGATTTGTGCTTCGGAGGGCACCTTAAATTTTATTGATTCCTGAGGCCTCGGAACGCTTGAAAAACTTTCATAAAATTGTCATCGCAATTCTACATAGTTCATAGGCCACAAATAGTCCCCTGATTCATTTATGATTTGTAGTTACAACAAAAATGCTTCACAAAACAACAATGACGTGACTGGCGTAGGTATTCCTTGGGAATATATCCGTAATTCCGGATCGCTTCATTCCGGACACGCTTGCCGGATCGGAGCAGGTATTGACGAGAAATCTGAGGATATATATTATCACACGTTTGACGTATAGAACTCCGTGTCGTAGCGTCGATTTAGCCGCCAACAAATAGTTGGAAAATGCTGGTTTATATACGGTCGTTTCCTGACGTTCCTGAAGAATGCCTATAAAACGACACAAGTAGTCTGAATTCGAGTGCACAGTGAAATATTGTCAAGTATATTTGCTATTTTGAAAAAAAAAAACCTTTTCACTGGAATGTTTTTTAAAAGAATATCAACATTATTAACAACATGAAGGTACAGTTCGTTAAAACAAAAAACATTTCAATACAAATATACAAACCACTGGCTAAAACGAAGCATACGCTCATTTTCCAAAATTCTCGATTCAAATTCGTGCAGAAACCAAAGCACAGCAAATAAAAGCCTAAACAAACAACATCCTATCAAAGTGCACTAGCAAAGTGTCTACCAGCCTCAGGGCTCCCGTCCTGCCCGATGCCCGCATTGTCGCCGCTAGTTAGCCGCCGTCCAATTTACAGTACATTTCCTAAATTGCCACGCTCTCCACGTTGAATTTCAAGACAAATTACGACTTATGACGTCATTTCGCTGCTTCGTTCGCGGTACAAGAACATTCTGCTGGTTTTAACAAACCAGAATGCCAACTTGCTTAACAAAAACAAAGTACACTCATCAGATATACTAGTACATGATTACTTATACTGCGCTGAATAGTATGAAACTTTTCGCCATTCATCTTCAACTTGTTTTCAACTTACCGAGTTGAGAGACATTCATAAATTGAAAGTTACAGCTATTTACTTAGTCCTACTTTATTTTTTGTTTCTAATTTAATATTTCATGTACTTACACTACCGCACTCTATCAACTCCTCAGAATGTTCACTAGTAATGAGAGATATCCACTGTTTCGTCAACAACAATAAACACATAGAATGTGTGAGATTCGCTGATTGAAAGGGTTTGCTGATTTTCATTAAAGTTGAGTCTGCTAAAAAAGTCCTGTGTTGAATATTAATCGCCATGTTGGGATAGCTAAGTACCTGCCTATTTGATGCTTTGGATTGATTGTAGCGACACGTAATTTGAATAAAGATAAAGACGATGTTGAGGTCACTGACCATCTTGAACCTCTCCCATTTGGAAGAAAATTCCTCGCGCTTAGTGGCTTTTATCGAGAATGTGTTGTAAAGGACAAAATGTATCTTCATAAAATTCTTTGATGATGAAATAACTTTTAATCATATTAATATGTTCTTGTATTGTACTTGTTCTTATTGATTTCTCTAGCGCCTTTAATACCGTTAATCACGACATTCTCCTTGCTGTGCTCTCTTACCTTCGAATTTCCCCTTCAGCGCTTGATTGGTTTTCTTCGTATCTCCGTGATCGCCACCAAGCTGTTCGAGTGGGACAATCTCTCTCTGATTGGTCAGGTTTGGATACTGGTGTCCCTCAGGGTGGCATATTGTCACCTATGCTATTCTCAATTTTTATAAACGTTCTGGCTGGCGAACTTGGATGCCCCCACCATTTTTACGCAGATGATCTACAGATCTACAAGCAGGGAAAGACTGTTGAGATTAACAGGGCTATTGGACAAGTTAACCGTGATCTGGAGTGCGTTGTTGAGTGGTCTGCCAAATTCGGAGTCAAGGTTAATCCTATCAAATGCCAAGCCATAATCATCGGTGGCTCACGACAACTGGCGAAGCTTGATATGAGTGCAGTTTCACCTATTGTTATGGACGGTATCGTTGTTCCTTACTCCCCTTGTGTGAAAAATCTTGGCATTCATATGGACTGCTCTCTCAGCTGGACCAAGCATATTAGTGAAGTGAGCAGGAAAGTAACTGGGACTCTTCGCGCTCTCTATCGCCTGAAGAACTTTCTGCCGTCATCTACAAAGACACTGCTAGTGCAAGCCCTTATCTTGCCGTTGATTGATTATGGTGATGTCAGTCTCAGTAACGTTTCACAGGAGCTTTTGAATAAAATGGATCGACTTCTAAATAATTGTATACGTTTCATTTTCGGACTGCGCAAATATGACCACGTCTCCATTTTCCGCTCTGAACTTAACTGGATGCCTATCCGGCAGCGTAGGTCCATTCGAATTTTAAATGTTCTCTTTTCTATTCTTTTTGATCCGAATTCTCCATCTTATTTAAAAAGTAAATTTCAGTTTCTTCATTCTTCACATTGTCGTCAGTTGCGTTCTGAAGATACTCTTTCCCTTCTTTCGCCCTCTCATTCTTCCGGTTTCATGTCTAGTTCTTTCGCTGTATCTGCGATTCGTCTTTGGAACAAACTTCCTGTTCCAATAAGAAAATCTATTAGTAAATACAGGTTTAAAGTAGCTGTTCGAAAGCATTACGGATCGGTGGTCACGCATTAGGGATGGGTCCTTGAGTCACTGTTAGGTGAATGTGGTTCAAAGTTAATACGAGGTTAATCTGAGGGGTTTATATGGCTATTATTATGTAATATTTTTTTTTTGTGGCAAGCAATTCTTGGTTTGGTTGGTTCTATTAATATTATGACTTATATTTATGTATGTTTATTTTTATCGATTTATATTGAATTTATATATTATTTATTTTGTTGTTTTGTTATTTATAATAATTAGCATCTGTTGTTGTTTTCAAAAGTAATTCATTTAGTTTAATCTCGTGAACCGTGTTTAATTTATCTGTTTAATCGTGTGGTTGACTGGTAGAGAATGCCCTTTGGCATTAAGTCCGCCAATTGTATCATTAATTTTGTGCAATGAAGAATAAATAAATAAATAAATAAATATGCTTCTTTAGTTATAATTCTCAAAATCTACCTTTTAATTTACATTATCTTTTTAACACATGACATACCTTAATCATAAAAGGTCTATAGATGTATTGTGTCGCGGTTTTTTTTACGAATTTAGTAAAATTATATTACCTACATTTTTGTAGTACATTTTATGCATGTATAATGCCAGCGCACGTAAGAAAAGATTTTTGATGGCGCTTTTTTCCCGATTTACTCAATTGTTAATTGATCTGGCTGAAAAGTACTGAAAACTAATTGTTTCAAAACAAATATATGTCCAACGCAATCATGGATAATGTAGCTTTTTAACAGTGAAATAATTTTTAAAATCGGTTAGGTAGTTTCGGAGATTATCTACCTCAAACATACAAACTCACAAACGCTTACTTCTTTATAGTAACAATGTACATTCTGAGGCGACTACCTCGTGACACATATTATTATATTCTCCCTAATTCATGTACCTAAGTAACAAGGGTTCTTTCTAACGAGGCGGAAAAAGGTAAGGCATGGGGGCTGAAATGATCCCGACTATTCTACTTTCACAAAATGTTAATTCAGAACTATTATAAAAATCTCAACAACTCACAAAATGTTAATTCAGAATTATTATAAAAATCTCAACAACACGATTGAGGCCCGTGTTTTAGCCTGACCGGCTAGCTCTTTCATTCACCTTCGAAAAGCCAACGCACGTACGTGGTACATTGTGTGGCATTTACTTTGATATTACACCCCGGGGGCATAATTCGAACCCTTGTACATAGTTCGGCTCCGTAAAGGGTATAAGCATGTTATGATCTGTTGATAAGTATTAAGTTTCCCATGGGAATGTTTGCGCACTATCGGCCTTCGTTTTCTTTGAAACTATGGCACTTGCTGCGTCCATTTACTTCCATGCTGAGGCTGCTACACAATTATAGGGACAATCTATGTAGAACGAATTGAATCCTATGGAAGTAGTATCTAAGCCTCTTTTGAGAGAGACTATCGTTATGAAGAGTTCAAAGTTTAAATCCCTGGACATAAATATCCCTGGACATTATTCCACACAGCGCCATCTAGCCCCAAAGTAAGCTAATTAAAGCTTGTGTTATGGGATACTAGACAACGGATAAACATACATAAATACATTTTCTTTTGTAAATACATACTTATTATACATAGGAGACACCCAGACCAGTACAAACAGACATGTTCATGCACACAAATGTTTGTACTGTGCGGGGATCGAACCCGCGACCTCTGGTGTAGTAGCCAACTTCTTAACCATTACACCAAGTCGGTCGTCAATATATGAAGAGTTCAAAGTTTAAGATCGTAATCATTGTGATACTTATGTTTTAGCGTAACAGTGAAATAAAACAATCGCAGATACTTTTGCTGTTGGCATAAGTTGTGCTCTTATTAATGCACTTGCGCAATTCTTCGCGCATGTATTGCCATGTCCTTGCGCAATAGAAAAATAATTTAATTAAGTTCTTAATTCAAGGCAATTCGAAAGAATTAGTAATTTGTTATTTCTGTAAAAGTAAGCAGACTCTCGATAGAATCACAAGGAAGTCGAATAGTAACCGTTGATATCACTTTCTAAGTCAGGATCTAAACTAAAACTCAGGTGCCTTAAGTGGGCTTGGTTTGAATTAATGGCAAGGATTTTGTTGAACTGACGGGACACGGGCAACTAGAAAATTGAGCTAAGCAGCGCGTGTAGATAAAACATTGAACTTACACTGTTGACTCTCCATCTCCCTTCGCGGATCTTGTATAAATAGTGAAAGTATTTACGCGGTGTAGTTCCTAAGTATTATATTTTTAATCAGTAAATGGGGAATTTTCTACCGATTGATCCAAAAATTAGTACCGGTGTACTACTAATTTATGTTAAGTGAATATGATGATATATTGGTCAACCACATAGGTAGGGTATTTCAACTACGAAACCATAGTTTTACTAAGGTTGAACTTTATAAAAAAAAACATACGACTTATAATAAGATCTTGTTGAAAAAAGATAATCTAACCAAAAACGGAATTTAAATAATTGATGGTTTAATAGCAAGTTTAATTGTGTTAACACGTTCGTGTTGTATTGCATTAATTGCGCTCTGACCTGACCTCATATTTTTGATATCAACTCAAAATCAAGCTAACATATACGATCATCTATTTATTGATCATGCAATCCCACTGCAGACCTAAAGCCTCTTTAAACTTTATTCCAAACAAAAATGCCCTGATAATACCCACAAGTTGTTACAGAACAGCCCTAGAGTTAACTATAAATCAGAGTGTTCTGGCCCCGCGGCCTGGCCGTCATCGGTCCTTTGATATATTATGCACATGTCGCCGGCCCCGATCATCGGATATTGACGAGTAAATTACGAGCTGTTTGTTCCACGATGACCCGAGTGGCCAACCCTTGAATAACTACGAAGCAAGTTCTTGCGGCTTTGATCGGGCAGAATTATTTTTCCATTTTACTTCATACGGAGTAGATTTCCCAAGATCCTTGGTCAGTGGAGGCTTACGTCATTAAAAGAACCTAATATCTATATTTCATGTTTTTTACTTCGGCAGTCAGGATAAGTAGCTGAGGGGGACTAAATTTTCGCATAACGTCGATTGTCCTAAAGTCGCTGGGCATAACATCATAAAGCATAAAATATATATATATTTTAATCAGACCAACAGTGTCCATACGTGTAACAATAAAATACTTAAAAACTGTGTTAGTATAATATTAACGTCTCATAATGGTTTCTTCTGAAGGCATATTTTTGCATATTATGCTGCATGTTGCATTTCTGCTTGCACGCTGCATGTTGCTGTTCTGCTTGCATGCTGATTGCCTGCTTGCATGCTGCGTGCCTGCTTGCACGCTATATGCACGCTTACACGCTGCATGCTTGCTTAAATGCATGTACGCATGTATTATGAAAGCAACAAATCGTTGTGATTTTTAGGGTTCACATTTATTATGATTTTTTAAAAGTATGCGTATAGTTATTATTCATTTTAATGATTATGCTTTCAAAAATTATGCGTTCAGTTATTATTCGTTTTGATTATTATGCTTGGGAACATTACGCAATATAACTATTCTGCTTTTAGAGTTTATGCGTTTTAACACTTACGCTAAACAATTTTAGCCTACACAATATTAGGATTTCTGAAATTATGCCACACAATATTATGGCTCGTGGTGATTAGGATAATCAGAACTATGGAACATGATATTATTACAATTAACATTATGCTTAGAATTAGTGAGCCGTAGCTGAGACTTTCCTAGTCATTGAAGGTTACGATGTAGTTCTCAATGACAGATACATAATATATTATTACCTACGACAGTGTAAACTGCCTAATTCAAAGCACTGCTTAGGCGAAACGAGGCTGAAAGTGGATATGGTTGGTTATACAATCTAAAGGCCGGTATTCACTTTGCTTAGTAGTTAGTGCAGGCGCTTAGTGTCAGTAGAAAACACGTGTGGACACCGATTGATTAGTGCAATGGATTAGTACCCTGCGTAGTAAAGTGATTAGAAGCGTGTTCTATTTCTTTGCGAGTGGACTGCGAGTGGCCTCGTCCGCGCCTCCCATTCCCCTTACTCGCCGCGTGCCTGCCACTAAACACGTCTGGACAGCAGGTTTAAGTGTTTAGTGTTGAGCATTTTGCAAAACTTGCAAAAAATAGCGAAGTGGACGGATTTACCTTAAAAATGTGTGCAGGAGTATGAAAAGTATGAATGTCTTTTAAATTATAAAGACCTTAGGTACAAAATTAAAGGTGTCTGAGATAAACTAAACACAGCAACTTAACAGAATTGGACACTACTTGCACTAATCAATCACTCCTACTAGTCATCTGCACTCGCACTAAGCAAAGTGATTACGGGCCTTAAGGCCGCATCTGTATTAAGCTAAGCTCGCGACCGACTGTCAGACTATGAACTCTGAACCATGAATCCACCAGTGAACAACGCAATCTGTTAAGATTGGCAAACGTATGTAAAGCACCCCTATGGTACTATCACAGTGTTGAAAGGCTGTGGTATTAATGCTAACACCGTGACATATTTGATTGATTAACGTGATATGGGACAAAATTTTGGTGTGAATATCTGGCTAATATTTTTAAACTTCAAGTATGTAAATGAGTAATAACTAGAGTCAGAAAGAGATTGAGATTGTGACGAGTATTTTATTCGAATATTATTCCGTTAAGAAAAATAATAATTTATAAAAAACGGGTAAAGGAAAGGTCGTACAAGAAGAAATTAATATTTTCAAACCCTATGCACATTTTCATGTTTCGTAATCTACATTTTTCTAGTGATGAGGTAAAAGAAATTTATATACGTCAAGTAGCAACGGTTGAGTAGAAAAAATACCTTTGAATATATCAACCTTACGATAACCCTTAAACGCGAGGTCCTTTGGATAGCCCTTGTGACATTCTTGAGCCGTTAGGGTAACATTTATCTTTGCTCTCGCCCATTTTCTATTAAATTGATGAAGGTCTCTATCAGTTCATGCAATTCTATTGTAACCAGCCCTTAGATACGGGTCTGCTATTCACAGACAGTTTTAGATAAGCTGGTCATTATCCTGGCTAAGCACAGGGCGCTTTTCAAATTATTGTGCATGATTAAATTCACTGTCGTTTATTGAAAAAAAAAGGCAATCCAATTTGTGAATTTGCGCGGCAGGTCTACATTCATAATGTAATCTTCATCGTACTGATCAATCAGTCAACAATGCTTATTGTTGTAGACTAAAATCTTTTGTAGTGGTCACAGAAATCATACGACTTCTATTAGGAGGTCCGTCCCTCTTGCGGTTTAAGCCTTTGTCATCAAATGGTCAAGCTACTCAGTCTTAACGGCCACTATCTGCCGGTGGCAGGTTTCTGATATGATCCCTGCCCATAGGTTTTTATTTCACTACCTCGCTATGTTGGACATAGTTTTTTCCCAGATCTACACTTAGTCTGGATTCGATTTTGTAGCGAAATTCCGAATAAAGTCGTCTTGACCTTAACTTTCTGACGAAGCAATTACTTAATCACGATCGAACATCAGTAAGTGAACTGAAATGCAACGCTTAGCTTTCGCAAGATAAATCTCTCACCAAATCACATGTACTTGTACAAAAACATTTCGGCAAGACCGTAACGTTGTGATCGAGCCACTGAGTCGGAATTAATACCCTTCTCCGTGAACTTGTGTCTTATCCGAATCTCACTGCAAAAGCTATAAAATTCCGTTTTGATCGAGCTACAGCTGGCTACATTAATCTTTAACAATGTAAAATGGTTTCTGGCGGGAATTCAGTGTCGATTACTAGGACGCTGGGAGGAGCGATCGCGTAATTTGGTTTTTGCTGTGACAGCACTTAGTTAGCTAAGTGCTGAGGATCAATGTCTACTTGATAACATCTACACTGGCCAGTTAGCAGAATAGGTACAGGGGTTCTGCCTTCAGTGACAAAGAATGCATACCTACATTTCGGCGCGCGAAGGACAAATGGATACAAAAAGGAGCACTTCAAATAATAACTTGAAAAGTGACTGATGAGTTAACCTCCTTACCTTACTAGTAAGATCACATTTTGATGATGCACTTGATTGTATCTACCTTAAGATTACACCGATGACAGTCGCTAGCGCGAGCGTCTGTTGTGAAGTTTTTTGTGGGATTTCGGCGCCTCTAGTAATGTATCTAAAAATGGCATACAAGTTAGTTAATTATCGTAATTTTTCTCTATAAAGTCATAGTACACATAATACAGGTTTATTTTAATAAAGATATTAGTTGTGAGTTTAATTTGTAACAATAATCAACATTATTACGTAATCAACATTATGGCATTTACTAGGCAGACATGTACCATCATGGATCGCATCGTCACTTACCATCAGGTGCGATTGCGATCAAATGACTGTCTAGTCCCATATACAAAAATATATAAATAGGTATTTAATTTTACTGCCGAAATTATATTTTGCATGAACTCGCTTTGAAGGATTAACCAACACACAAAAGTGCCGAAGAAAAATAATGAATTAACCATAATATTTATGCAAGCACATTCTGACTTATCTACAAGTCTGGTTGAGTTGTATGTGGCAGATTTCATTTTTCATTTCATTCCAGGGTGACCTGATTTTTATCACTTCCGCAGCACCCGGTCTGATGGTCTACAGGACGGAATGGTCGTGCTCTATCTCGCTTTCATCGACCCTATTCCCCTGGGGGTGCACACCCTATTTTGGTTTTATTCAGTAAACAATGAGTACAATACACGGTAAAAGATTACGGTAAGTAAATAATAAATATGTAATGTAATTATTCATGTAAAATTGGTGTTACACTCTGTATTCATTAAAGCCAAAATACATTTTGGATTATTTTTAGATACAAGTTCCGAGTGATGGTCAATACCACAGATAACGGGGCATGTGCAGTGCATTAAAACATTGCCAATCTTACAAGTTTATGGGGGATTTTTGTGAAGTCTGGTGTTGCAGTTGTTCATGGGCGGAGGTGATCACTTTCCATCAGGTGACCTTCCAGCTCGTTTGCTCCCTATTACATTGAAAAAGTCAGCAAAACAAACAATAACGAAGCTAGTCTTCTAGGCTTGTCCACATTAGCTCCTCAGTAATCTTCAGGGGACCTTTTACCTTCTAACAGAAACAAAACACTACTAGTTTGGCAGTGTTATTAAATATTATTTACCATTGTTAGGTGGTGGAAGAGTTTGCATCTACTCCTAGATCAGCAGCTCATTTATTGGCGAAATAACCTTTGGCTAGGTTATAGGCTCTACCTCTAAAATTGATTAGTAAAATTGCTGACTAAATATAAAACGTAATAAAATAATAAGGTCCCAAGTGTCACAACATTCAAAATATGAGCTTGTCAAACCAGAAATGACGCGCCACACTAAATTTTTCATGAAGTCAATATCCATGCATTGAAGCGATGGTTTGAATTCAATGATGGAGGCCTTTGCCCAGCAGTGGGACAGTGTGTAGGCTAATTACTTCAGTTTTCTTTACTTCATGTGTGCGTGAATGCGGTGAAGGGGCGCATCATTTCATATTAGACAAGCTCTACAGTACTAATTTAAAAATAACACGAACAATAAATAGGCCATAAACCGATGAAGGAAGAACAATGAACCCAGTGTAACCCCCGGGCCCTTGTTTAGTTTTCTTTGATTTTTATGATGTCATCGTACTTATGATATGCCTTCTCACTAATTCTAGCCAAACTTTAATATCACAAGTTTTCAACTTCAGTGTAACGTGGGTACTTATTGTAGAAATAAAATATCCAAAAAAAACGCTTACACAAATATTTATATTCAGAATAAATAAATTAGGCCGGTCGTGGGTACGTTGCCTAGTTCAAGTGTGGGATGAATGGACAGCTGTACAGAGAGGTACTGCCCTGGTGGTGGAGTGTGAAGAGGGAAGCTTCGGCAGAACAGCGGTGCAGCGCAGGCGCACTCTTCCAGTAGCCCGTACAGTGGACCCCAATAAGTGGGGGAATCACTTCACTGATTATAAATAATGTTTAGTATAAAATATAAGTAAAGTAACTCAGACAGATAACAGATATCTAGGACGTTAGGACGGAATATCGTGAACGCGAACAAGTGTCTACACGGCTCCGAGGTCCTGAGCGAATCAGACGCGCGGGCCGCAAATCTGTGATGCGAACATCGTGCGTATTCTAGCACATTCCAGCGCTTACGCCGCTCGGGAGTGTACCATTAGGGAAACGGTTTAGTCGATAGAAGCGAAATCGATAATTTACTATCGATAAATTTTAAAGTTGATTTTACGATTATTTTATGTATTAAATAAAATAACGCTACATCAGGGAAGAAGTTATGCTGATGGCATTGCAGCTCTAAGGAATATTTTGGTTACCCCTCCTCGCACCAAGCCCCTCATACCAAAGAAGCGGCACCCAAGTAATTTTGTTTGCAGATATAAACATCACGAAAACTACCAAATACCCACTTACAGGCTGTTCGCACAGAAGCGACGAGTCAATTACAGGACACAATGCCGCCGTCTGAGTTATCGCGAAACACCCCTTTGTATTGTTACTTTACCTTATTCGCATTGCCGTTTCGCACATTCAATCTGGATCACTCGTAGGTACTTACCTATAGTTCTTAAGATACTCGTTTTCTTGATCAAATTGGAAAATAATCAATTCTTAAATAAACTGAATTTGCTAACGCAGTCCATCGGATAACTTATTTTGAATGTAGGGAGACAGGGCCCACAACGCGAAGCATCTGGTGGATGAAAGTCGCCGGCGACTGAGATTTCTAATGATTTTTCATTTCAAGATAGAAACTAGAAAAATAAAACTGGCCTGAGACCTAGATCATTTTCAGTTTCATTCCTTACAAATACTAAGTTATCTTTAAAGCCTGTGATTTGCTAAGATTGATCACAGCTAGTATGTTAATTCTGATTCACTCAAATGGACGGATAAACGTTGCGACCGCAACTGGCAGAACAAACATCAGTTGGGGCTCGTCCAGTCTCCGCTTGGTCCCCCGCACCCTTTCAGTCAGCTACAGCCAGTTAATGAAACAAACAAATACCGAAGCTCAAGCTAATCTGGCTACCGCTGAGAGCTCGTTTCCAACTAATCAGGATATTTCGTGGTCGGATGTTGTGGCCCCAGAGGCGAGGGAAGATCAATCAATTCATTATGTACCGGCTTCATGGATCATAGATTCTGGAAGATATTAATAAAACGCGCTAATGCATAAATCTTCCTATCTTGTAACCTACATTGTGGCAAGGCTTGATCGACACCCTAATTTTACTGGCTCATAATGTTTTTGTTGCCTACAGCATTGACGTTAAAGGTTCTTGATGACTTACCTACGTTGAATGTATCTCAAATATGTATCATCGCTTAAAAGGGTGCTTTACCACCAGATAATTATGTCCTATGCTACGTATGTACGTTGCTGTGGATGCGTTTATTATCCACCAATCATATTCATTGATCTACATAGCACAGCACTACTACGTTACGTTTAATATATGAACGGATGCGTGCTGTGGATGCGTGGTGTGCGTTTCTTCCCTACTGTCGATACATCGCATAGCTCGAGCTGCGCATCTTCCTCGCACAGCTACCTTGCGGCGACGCGTCTTTGTAGCACATCTTACTCGATCCTTTACATAGCATACCATCATTATAATAGTTTCATGATCTTGCACATCCTCGCAGCATAGCTCATCTCTGGTAGAAAAACAGCATTATGCCTTTAAATCAGTAAGTCATTAGTATCTATTACTCAATGATAATAGCGGCGTATATGTGATGATTGCTTCACTGATCCAAGCGATAGTGAAAAATCTCTCTTAATGTCAGAAATGTTTGCATACCTATTCGAAAAAAACATTTAAAAACTTTACGTCGTTTACGTTTAGGCTGAAACCCAGTTTTTGGCATAGTTTATTGTGTATATTGTATATGCTTGCCCAGTTTTTTAATTTATAAAAAACAGATAAAATATGTGTTGTTTATCAAAACATGTGAACAAGTCATGTTCACGATATAAATTCACCAAGTACTTGAAAGCGGCAAAATAAACTGAAAAATAATATCTAAACCGAACTCGGGTCTACAGCACCAAAATAAGGAGAGTTTTCCGTCCATCAGCTTACATAAGGTAGAAATTAGAGAAATCTCAATTGTCAGTTAGGCCCGTATTCTAGAAGCATTGATTTGTCTAGGTGACGGCGGAATTTGATGATAATAAAGACCGTAGATAAGCGACTGACTAAAAAGTTATTTTTAATGTGTCTTTTGTTTGAACAATATTGCATATTAAAAGGACATTTCGAGAAAATAACTTTCTAAGAAAAGAACATTTCGAGAAAAGGACTTTTTAAGAAAGGACATTTCGAGAAAAGGACATTTTGCGCCAAGACGGTCTCAAAAACGCTACTTTAGGTTTTAGTAATAATACTTAGGTTATTTGATAGAGAGCATGTTGTTAGCAGTAAAGTTTGATTGACTAAATTCATCATTGCTGCTCAAGTATGAAATTCGGACAATGCATTCCTTTTATGTAGTCAGCTTTAGCCAGTAAGGCTAGTAAAGAAAATCGCATCATCACTTTTTAACTTTTAGCAAAGTTTGTTTGAAAATTCTGCGTGAGCTAACCAGCAAGCAGCCGCTAGTGTAGCTAAACACATCTTACCTACGTATGGCGTAACGTTCCAGGGCGTCAAGGTACGTTATAAATCTTTTCCCCACCATTAGTTTCACGCACATAAGCGATGTTCAGCCAAGGCTGCGAGGCGTCGTCGCGTCGTAATAAAATATCGTTTAGCTACTTGACAGCTGACATTACAATCTACCGGCGACGAAACAACGTAATAAGATTAGAAAGAAGAAGTAATAAGATTATACCAGAATACGTAAGTTTTTTGATATTTTTAGTGAGAAGCAATGGACGTATTGATAAATTAGAAACTGATTTAGAAAGGCAACTAAAATTTTCAATTATGAATTGGTTAGTAATCAAACTTGCTATTGAGGGGGAATTTGTATACCGTAAGAAAAAAAATATGACATACTCATTATGTGATGTAGAATCTGATAAAGTTGAGATAAGAATTTTATTATTAATTTTTTGTTAAGAATTATAAAAAAAACAAATAATCGACCGAGTTTGTATGTAAACTTTAAAATATAGTTATTTAACAAACAGACGGCTGAGTATTTTCCTCATGGTATAAAAAATTAACCGATATAACAAATAAAATCAATTAACTGAAATGAAATGAGGTCAAAGTAAAATCCTTACCGTAACAAGCTAAGCACGGCTCTGTATAAAATATTTAGCTTAGAAATACCCTTTTAAGTTAATGCCCCAATCATTTTTCCTTTCATTCATCGCTAAGAGACGAAATTATTTTTAATTGTAACGCTATCTTGTTTTATAAAAAGTAAACGCCGGGGCTGAAAGCTTTTTATGTTTCGTGGCTTTCGAAAACAATGTCTCTAGTCGTGGTTTGCGATAACTTTTAGTTACGAAAAGGTGCAAAACAGATTAGTTGCTACTGTAAAACTGTGTGAATATTGGCACAGATTATTAATTTATATATTGCGGTTTCTCATATTGTAGGTACTCGTTTTAGTTCACACCTTTTTCAGTTAGTCAGCCTAGGTTTATATCGATTCGTTTGCATACTATTTTTGAGTGACAACGTAGTTGCGTGCTTACTTACATATCCTAAAACCAATGTAAACTGCACTACCGCTGAAATAGACTACAGTTCTACTATAATAATATGTATTCTACGTACCGAACGTAAGTAGGTAGGTACTCGAAGTTATTATTACGTATGAAACAAGTAGTGCGGTGAATAATAAATTTTGTGCTATCAGTGCTACGGCAGAGCCACAAGCGCTACGAAATACTACGGCGACCAATTAATGTTATTTAATCGTTCGTAGAAATTTTTATTATTCATAAATAAATTCTGAGTGTTCCATTCACCAGCAGGAACACTCGCCTCAGAATCCCCGTTTAGGATAAAGTCGTGATGGTATGTATGCATAATGAACACATTTATTAATATCCATTCACATACCTATCCAACCCCAAACTAAGCAAAGCCTTTACAAGGGTTTCAGAGAGTGATAAATATTTGATTACTTTAAATAAACAGCTAAACATTGAAATCCTGACGTAGAAGAAATATAAATGTTCGTTACATTTATAACTGCTAGGGATCGAACCCAAGACGGCTGTGCTGGCAGTGTCACTACTAAAAGATTCAACAAAGCAATTCATATAAAGGCCTGGAATCACTAACTTAAGTGAGTATAATGCAAGGGCCTCCGTTTGTATGTTTGTTAGCGTGGCTTAGAAGTCTCAAGTTCTCAATCGGTTTGTATAGGGTTGATAGACAAAGAAATGTTTAGTGTAAAGTATTAGTAAATATTAGTAAATCTAATTGATTTTAACATCCGTGTCCATAACGATTGAGGGTAGACTAAATAAGGCCTTGTCAAAAAAGAGGCATTGTACTTTTTTTTACTTACGTCATCTATGATTTTTTTATAGTGCCCGTCAAGATGACCTCACTCCACCTGGTTGAAAGCAGTCGTGAGGTCCAGATACGAGGATGACAAGCACAATAATGCAAAGCAATTACTGAGCTGGCCATACTCATCTTGAACGCCTGCCCTGGCACCGGTTAGTGCAGTGCTGATCCCGGAACGCGACATGACCAAGATAGGTCAGAGTAACTTGGCGGGTTTTACGCAACTGCATGGTAGTAACATCAACCGGCCGACATAATATGTCTCCCATCTGAAGAGCAGATGGTCTGCTGCGGAGCTCCCTTAGTCGCCTCTTACGACACCCACGGGAAGATGGGGCGGTGGAAAGTATTATTTTTAAAGTGCCGCCACCAGCACGGCACAAAATTAATGTCATCATCATCATCCGTGCGGTCTATCCCGGTTGTGAACCCACACTAGTGTGTGGGGTCCCAGGGTCCGCCTTTCTCATTTTCTTGGCCCACCTTGCGCGGTCTTGTGCATCCTCAGTGGTGAGTTTATTGGCACGCATGTCACCCTTAACGACGTCGAGCCACCGCTTCTTGGGTCGACCTCTTCTACCGGTACCTGGCGGGGGCGGCATGGCCAGACATTTATTGCCCACGTAGTTTGCCGATCTCCGTGAGACTGATCTCCGTGAGACCGATCTCCGTGAGACCGATCTCCGTGAGACATGACCATACCGACGAAGGTGGCACTCCTGCAGCTTGTCTGCAATGTCACGAACACGAAGGCTGCCGCGGATGTGGGTGTTCCGCACGCGATCTTCGCGTGAGACTCCACTCATCCACCTCTGCATCTTCATTTCCATGACGCGCAGCTCCTGCTTGTGTCGCTCTAGTAACGGCCATGTTTCACTGCCATTTAAAAGGACAGGCCTAATGATGGTTTTATAGACCTGCCCCTCAGCTTGATCGGCATTTTGGGGTCACAAATGACACCAGTCACCTCACGCTATTTGGCCCAAGCCGCGGAAATTGGGGCTCTGACGTCGCGGTCGATGTCCCCGGACGCGCTTAACACAGATCCCAAGTATTTGACACGGTCCGTGCGCTCGACCACGTCAACGCCTATGTGGACGGACTGGGGATTTGTGGTGTTGCAGGCCATGTACTCCGTCTTCGCCACATTAAGTTTCAGACCGTCGTTTTCAAGTGAATTTTTCCACTTATCCACCCGTCACGGCACAAAATTCATGTCTGTGCCGGAAATTCTTAGAACTCAACCACTTCCCCCCATGCCGTGCACATATAACCGCATGAGGAGCGCCATACTCGTAGCAATTGTAGTCAGACTACAATAAAATATGTTAGCAACTGCCCCATTGTACTGTATGATATACGAGGTGCCTTTATGTAAATAGTTTTGCTTCATTCCACGGCTTTTCAGATATTCGCTATCTAATATCTTTTGACATAAAGAAGGATTTTATTGAATTCGATCAAAGTGTATTCGTACAGAATATGGCACAGGTTTTTTCGCTCCGACTTCCCTAAGGTCCCGAGATCGGGCGAATGCTAGCAAAGGTTAACAAAACATGGTTGCTATTTTCGGCTTCGCTATTTGGAAATAAAATCCAACCCCGGGGCATTGCAAGCAAAGTAAAACGGTTTATTTAACCGTCAATAAATAATCCCATTTTCAATTACTGTCTAATGGGAGGGTTTGCTGCAATATTTGTAATACTTTGTGTTAATTTATTTAATTGGGCAACAATTGCGCAAATAGTTAAGTAACTTCATTTGATTGTTTTCAAAACTAGGCTAGGTATGGCTAGGGAGGAACTTTTGTATAATACAATGATAGAAACTAGAAAAAGTCGACCTGATCCTAGGGACTCAAGCGGGATTCGAACCCACGACCTTCCACAATCCGGGTGTCTGCTGTTCCTACTTAGCTACCGAGGCCGTTAACAGACTTAGCGAATTTATCTAGTGTATTTTACGTTGTAAGCCAACGTTTATTTCATCAATCTTTTAAGGCAAATGCCTATAAAACACCCGAAACAAATATTTCTGCAAATATTTGACTTTAAATAAATATAAAATGCCCCGGACAACACACCTCTTGTCATGGTCTCGAAGTAGGAATAAACATCCCTGTGTTACAAGGTACCAGACAAGGAATTAAGCCAGCACACCCAGACCCAAGCCAATTCAGCTAAGATCATTTTACCTGAATTTACCTGACCGTGGATCGAACCCGGGACACTACGGAATTCAAGGCGAGAAACCATGCTACAGCGCACTACGCCAATCGTGTCTTTCGATTAAGATGAAACGAGTAGGTGAAATAGTGCATTATTAAATGCTAAAAATCAAAGAAGGACGGCGAACTTCCATGTCATTTCAGACCTCTACTTACGGGCCGCGTCCATAAAAGAAATCGGTTGATGTTTTTAGAACTACGCTAGACTAACAAAAAAGTTAATTGTTTTAACTCTTATACAGCTGGGGTTAAAAAAATATTGGAGCTATTGATGGTAGTGAGGTTATAATTTAAATCGTTTGTTTTAAATCATTTTTTAATTAATACAAGGACACTGATGCTAACACATCAGTCAGATTTTGTCGTAAGCGGATACATGTTCGGGCGTTCCACTTTCGCGTTTCGGAGGCTGTTTGGGTGAGATATGCCTTATTAAAGCAACGTACAATATCCGCATTTTGTCTGACTAGGCACGGTTCCATGCAAAGTGTTCCGTTCCGGAGAATTGCGCGGATGACCGTCGCGGGAAGGTGGACTCCGCGCCCTCGCAGACGGGCCCACGTCCGTGCGACGGCCGTCGCGGGTGTACGAAGGAACTTGTTCAGTCAACAGCGCTACATCATATATACGTGCAATGAGAACCCTCGATGGGCCTCATCCACCACATACTCATCCCATTCAATGGCGCACTGCGGGTTGTTTAGTACGGCCGCGTGCTTCTTCTACTATGCGGATCTAGCGATCTGTCACCCGTAGCCCTTATCACATCATCACAAAACTATAGAACAAGACAAAGAACAAATGAAGTACATTTCTGGTGTACCTAAATTAAGTTTGTTTAGCTCAGTGTGATGCTTATTTAAGTTTTACTGCTATGCAAGCTATAAAATATATTTAAATGATTAACAAGTTGTCCAAGAATGCAGCAGGAGCTCCGAAGTGGTCTTGATGACAAGCGTACCCCATGTACCATAAAATGGACATTATGTGCGAGCAACCCCTAAAGAACTGTGTGATTTCCAGCAGCACATTAACGTAATATCCTAAAATGGCTTCACTCCCTTGAACTACATAAAGTCTACTAGGAGTCTACAGAAGGGTCTGTGGAAAGACTCAGGTACATGAAGTTTTTCCCGATTATCTCACTGTGGAAACAAGCAACGGTCAGCAGTGGCAGCTGCTCTTCTTATTGTTAGACGAGCTATTTGAGTATTTGCTTTATTATTTGTTTGCTGGGTTTGAATTTGACTATGTTTTTCTGCAACAGTTGGGCAGGTAATTCTGGAGGGTTACTTGCTCTTAAGTTTGATTACTTGATGAAAACCAAAAAAAATATGTTATAAATATTATAATATTAAAAATCAAACGTAACGTAATGTGAGTGATTTGATTTGACATTGACATTATGACAACAATGGGAAGGCAAAGAAGTATACAGCCTCTTTATCAGTTTGTTTTTTCACTTTGCACCAGAATACATTCAAAATACAAGTATATGGCTTTAAATTGTTCATTAAAGTGTTTTGTATTAATTAAATTAGGTAAAAACAGTTAAAATATAACTTGAAAATAGAATTGATTGCAGTGATTGAAAACTTCTGCGTAGATTGAAATACTCTTACAGGAAATAAAACCGTTTAGTTTTTGCACTTTTTAACACTACAGAAAAGTTTTGTTTTATAGAAATCGGGAATAATGCATCTTTGAGCTGCCTTCTTTAAAAATCCCGATTTAATGGAAATAAATTCCATCAATGTAACTCTATTTATTTAACATGTTTCCGTCTGGTAACTTTTTGTAAAATATGCAGTCTAGTTTCGCCGCCCTTCTTTCACTTAACTTTTTTAGAATCATAGAGAAGAAATTAGGTTCTCCCAGATGCTTACCAGCAAGAGCAAAACACTGCTAGAAGAGAGTGTGCTGTCCTTTAAGTGTGGTTTACCGTGAGATGAAGAATGGCGGTAATTTTTTTTCACCATTGAACATTGAAAAAACATCTACTTACTTGGTCGTCGAAGTAAAAAACATTGTGCCTAGTATAATTATGTCATCTTATAATTAAGTTAAAAGCTAAGCAAAATACATATTCACACAACCACTGAGAGACGTAGTAATCATATTAATGTACTGTCTAAATTATTGTAGGCATACGTTTAAATGAAATGTGAGGTAATTAAGGGAATTAAAACCGTGTTCCTACATAAACAAGTAGGTGGCCGGCTCGTAGGGGTAGGTCCCAAATAAATTAAATTAACATCGTGCGTTATTAATGATGTTTTAAAGTACTGCGGTTAGGGGTATATTTCAGTTTTATTAATAGAGTAGGCATTATCATTGTTCATTTCTGTTGTTTACCAGACTATTTTAAGAATTTTGTATCACCACGACAAATTTTTCATTGTTGTAATCTTTGTTTTGCATTATACTTTGCTTTTAGCACTTCACAATGCTTTTAATCGTCCACTAATGGACCTCGCAATTACTTTTATAGAAAGTTACCTAGATTTTACACTCCTGATTAGAATTCTTACTGACGACGATTTACGAGGTTACGTGAAATTTTGGAAGGGACACAAAACGTAGAATGTTATGAAAAGGTTTTATGTATTTTGTATATTAAAATATAGTTATTAGAATACCAAAAAATCAACATCAGTTTCGAAGGCTAAATATGTTGTTTAACGATCACGTAACTACGTATTCGACGAACGGGAGTAGGCCCTCTGTTCTTAACACCTCTTTTCAATTTTGCTTCCTAAATGCACAGAGCAGAGTCACGATAAAACCCGGTTTTACGAACAAACTAAAAAGAGTATAAAATAAAAAGCATATCTCTGGCCGAGGTCCAAGCAGTCAGCTCCACTGCTGTACCCTCGCTGTTTTCGTGTCAACAGAGAAATGCCTTTTTATTATTTCTTTACCGGAATTCAATTAAATATGTCGGTGCATTTCCCGAAACAGGCCTTTGACATTTTTAACTATATGGTATTTAAACTCACTCGTTGACTTTAGGTAGGCAGATATCAATAAAAAATCAAACAGTATTGTGTTCAAGTAAGCAAATTAATCCATTGATCAAATAATATGTAAATGTTTTTGTCGCCTTTATTTATCGAATTATGTTATAATATATTTTTTATCGGATCAAACTCAAACTCGAATAACTTTATGCAATTAGACTTTCACAGTGAATACTTTTAAATCGACAAATTTAAAGCAAGATATACTAAATAATAGACTTATATACTGTAATAATAAAGATATATAAATACACAGTATACAGACATAATGCGACTCTACCACCGCGTCGGAGTTGTTTCTTGCTGAGAAGACCCGGCGAGAAACTCAGCAGCTACTCTTTTAAACTTGTTTTGGGTTTAATCATGGAATAATATCGCCAACCTGGACTGATCGCTCAGTCAATGTACATAAATAAGTTGGTATTTATTTACTCGTATAGTCGTTCAGATATACCGACCGGGTGATTATCAAATAACTTACACAAGCGATATGGCAAACACTAAGTGATGGAGAAACTATCTAAGTGAAAATGAAATTAATTTGACTATTTTTTATTTCAAGGGCACCATACAAATCACTCGAGTATCAGTCAGTATTTTTTTTATAGTGCCTGTCAAGATGACCTCACTCCAACTGATGGAAAGCGGTCGTGAGGTCCAGATAATAGGCTGACAAGCACAGTAATATAAAGCACTCACTGAGCTGGTCACACTCATCATGAAGGCCTGCAAATATAAAGTTTCTGTAAGTATTATGATAATCACCCGGTAGATAAATTAATTTGAAGATACATGTATTATTTAACAACCATCATCATAACACTTCCTCAAACTTGTCAAGATAGCTTGTTAAAGTAAAAATGGTACCTACATTGGAAGTAAAGACAACAACATTTAGCTATACGTTAATGAGGATTCTAATTTGATTTCCCTGACTTATTGTTTGGGTTGTTTTTTATTTCCTCGTGTACTATTTGTACAACATTGTTGAATGAAATACATGCCTGCTTTATTATTCTTACCAGCCGATTAATAATACAAGAATGAATAGTAGGTAATTATAATCGTCATTGCGATGAGTCGGCTCGTATTCATATGCCTTTTACAAATGATGCAGTGCTTTCCACACAACACCTCGACTCTAGCACCGGTCGTCGAAATAAACTTCGAAATTCATTCACCTCAGAAGTTAGGGAATGAACTTATAATTTTATGGACTAACAATGGAAAACTTGTTTTAGCAGAGAACTTATAAGTAGTTATTTGCTAAACAAATGACAGTACTAGTTATATCCGTTAAAAATATGAGTAAATCGTATGCCTTACATTTCTAATACATGGCTGGGGAAAAAGTCTATTCGCAAAAAAAAAAGATTTATTTTCACACATAAAATTATAACATACAGAGGAAACCTAGGATCTAGATCTAGCGCGTTACATTATTTACGTGTGAACTGGAGTCTAAACTAGGGTGGCCCTGTATTTCAGGACTCCAGGTCCATGTGGTGTGTGGTGCATGATGTGAGGTGTGTGGTGAATGATGTGAGGCGTGTGGTGAATGAAGGGTTGTCTGGTGCGAGTGTAATTACTGCATGTCCTGCGTGTATGGTGGGTAAGTGATGTTACTTGTTTCTGTGAGTGTGACTTTTATAGCAAAGTAAGTATTAAGGATTCTGTGTCAGTGTAATTCATTCTTAGGAGCCATTTTCGAATAAGTGACTTACATTCATATCGTGTTCTGTAGTAGATGTTCAATACTCTATTAATTTCATTATATGAGTAAGGTGCAAAAAAATATCGCCCGCTCTGGTCGCCCTATTACGGATAAAATGGATGCAATTTTTGAAAAAGTGGAGCAAGATCGGCATATCAGTAGTTACGACGAAGCTGAAGAACTGACCATAAAACAGTTTTGGCGCATTTGAAAAAAACTGGGTAAACAAAAAAGCTCGATATTTGGGTACCTAATGAGCTCACTAAAAGAAACCTAATGAACCGTGTACTCGTTTGTGATTATTTATTACGACATAATGAAACCGAACCATTTTTGAAGAAGCTGATAACTAGTGATGAAAAGTGGATTACGTACGACAAGAACATGCGAAAAAGGTCGTGGTCAAAGGCCGGTCAGGCTTTACAGACTGTGGCGAAACTCAGGTTAACTCGCAACAAGGTGATGATGTGTGTGTGGTGGGATTGGAAGGGCATTATTCATTATGAGCTGTTACTACCAGGCAGGACCATCGATTCTGAACTCAGCTGCAAACAACTGATGAGATTGAAGCAAGAAGTTGAGAGAAAGCGGCCGGAATTAATCAACAGAAAGACTGTGGTTTTTCATTATGAAAACGCTACCTCACACATCTTTAGCCACTCAGCAAAAATTAAGAGAGTTTGGTTGGGAGGTTTTAATGCATCTGCCGTATATTCCTGACCTTGCACGTTCAGATTTCCACCTGTTTCGGTCTCTTCAGAATTATTTAGGCAGTGTCAGGTTAACATCACGAGAGGACTGCCAAAACCACTTGTCGCGATATTTTGATCAGAAGCCTCAAAACTCCTATAGCAATGGGATCATGTCCCTACCTTCAAGATGGCAAAAAGTAATCGAACAAAATGGCACCTACATACTTTTTAGTTAAATGTAAATGAACTATATTATAAAATGTTTCAATTTTTTTTTAAATGCGAAGAAA
The DNA here is from genome assembly GCA_947369235.1 of Udea olivalis. NCBI lineage: Eukaryota > Metazoa > Arthropoda > Insecta > Lepidoptera > Crambidae > Udea > Udea olivalis. Next base: position 9,889,339 of record OX376352.1, on the reverse strand, counting down.
CTTTTTCCTTAACCTATTATTATACTCCAAGCATGATTTCCCAATCATTTAGAAGATTTTTCGATTATTCATCTGAACTAAGTTGATTGATCGTAAAGAACTCTTCAAGAGTTAACACTATTAACACTAATTTCACATCTTAATTAACTCTTATTTCATATCTCCAGATTGAGCTTAAGTACCTCTGAAAATAAAATATGAAATAAATCTGAAAGTAAAAGTATCATCCACCCTGTATTATTTCACTACAAATCACAATTAAAACTATTTCTACACAGTTTGCACAAACACTATCTTCGGTAGTTTATAAAGGTATTAATGGTATCATTACCTCGAGTATTGTAGGTTATCGAATGGCCATTTGCTTCTAATGAAGTTCAAGGAAGCACTGGTTGGATCCAGAGATCGATAAGAAGCCTAATGCCCTGGAAAACGTAGATGGTGCTATGAATAGCGTATAATATCTAACACTGATGGCTTGCGCCCCGCTTCATATCTGTTGTTTCAGCTAGTACTGAACGGATCGCCTCTTTGAAAAGAAGATAGGACTCAAAATTACACATCACAATAGCATTGACAATTAGAATGTAATTTGCGAGAGCTTGGTTGATTATTATTATTATATAAACTAACATAACCATACCTGTAACCATTAAAAGCCTTAAAATCACAATAGGGGAAGATACGGCACGTCCTTAAAATCGTCAACTGTAAACGGGCATGACGCACAACTACATGCACGCAGACTCACACCACTGTGATTCTATTAAACGTTGTGCGATATTGAAGGACAAAGACAAACCAATTTGTTTTGACCATAGCGTAAGCGAGACAAGCGTGCTACTCATGTGCGTCAGATTAGAGTCCTGTCAAAGTATATTTCTACTAGCTTTCCGCCCGCGGCTTCGCCCGCGTTATAGTTATACTATGACGAAATTACATAAAATCATAATAAATTATAGCCCATGTGTTAAACAGATGTATAAGCTATATTACTGTAATTTTTCTGTTAATTCTCTTTAGTAGTTTTTGCGTGAAAGAGTAACCAACATACATACATACATACCTACATACATCCTCACAAACTTTCGCATTAATATTAGTAATATCTCGCTCCGCGAATTGACGATCAAAACAAATAAGTGAATTTTTAAATATCTGAAGTTTTCGTGTCGGTACTAAGAAGTGAAATATGATTTCTTGAGAAGGGTTTTTCCTTTTTGAATAATTTTTGCAACTCATAAAAGCACACGAGGGCATTTTGGTAACCTCTATCTCACCTAAAACAATAAATAATTATTGTTGCGCAACATGCCCGCTCATGTCACTCGCCGATAAGAAACACTTTCTTATTTTTCCAATCTGACGTTCAGAGCTATTTCTGGGTGACAATCTGAAATGCATAACGTTTATTGCCATTAATTTCAATTGCTATACATCATTTGGCATACAAATCAAAAAGCATAATGGGTTTTAGCAAATTTTTCATTACGCATAAACATAATAACGCAGACTAGTTAAAAGGCATAATCAGAAAAACCATAATCATCAAAATCTATATTGTTGTTTGTCATAATAATTTTACTAAGCATACCTTTTTACTACCTACCAAAACGCATAATTGTACTATTCATAATTTTGTTTGACATACTCTTACAAATCAAAACTCATTAAAGGCGAAATCTTAAAAAGTAAACTGAAAATTTACATACGTTACGTTAAGCATGGTTTTTTCAGCATTTTTTTGTAGTAATGAAGTATGTCTAACCCCAAGAAGCCTGCCGTCTCGCAGCAGCTCCCGGCGAAGCGCCAGGAAACTCGCTATTCAGTATTATGCGTGCATGCAATTGTCAGCATATTTTGGTAAGTAGGGGTTATTCCTTAAGAGTTAAGGTATTTTTTGAGTCAGTTATGCTTATTTCATGTATGCTTTTTGAATAGTATGTCTTTTGAATATTATGGCAAATAAAAATTATGCCTTAGGAGACCTATGCCAATCGAAATTATACCTTTCAATGATTATCTTTATAAACTTCGTCCATTTGACGTTATGCGTTATGAAGTTATGCTATTAAGGCTTATGGCGAATGACTATTAGGGTCGTTAACAGTAAGTATGCATTGTAAGTTTATGGCAAAAAACGATATGCGTTTCTATAGGTAACGCAATTTCCGCTATCTGGCACAATAATTTTACCTGAAATACACAGGTACCTGAAATATGGTAAACTGATAGATAAATTCGCTAGTTTCTTGTAAGTTGTTTGGGACTAAAATTAAACTATTTGTGTGAATCTTTATGTACATTTAAATTCACCATTTTTATACGATCTCTTTGTAAAAACATTACCTGCACTTAGAAAGAAAATGAAATTTAGGTTAATCAGCATAATTTGCCGGCAGGCTTTGCTTTTCCCAGGCCCACTTAATCAGAATTAATTCTGTACAGGAAAAGCCTTTTCAATCATTGTTTTCGCTGGTTTATGTCGCCATTCATTCAGAACGATTCTCCCTGAATCTCGTTGAACAAAAGAAACGTATGCAAAATCACTGCTATTGTTTCTCATTCACGCACGCGCAAACACGAGTTAGATTATGGAATACGGTTACAAAAGAACGACATGTTTTATTTATTTATGATCCTATAGGATTAAACATTTCAAAATCTAAAATAGATAGATAGGTATACTTTATTGCACTACAAAAACCATAACAGTAATATTTTGGCAAGCCAAGTTTTACTAGTTCAAGAATTCTTCATTTTCATACATTTATAGATTTTTTGAAGTGCTCGGAACTATAAAATAATGATACATATGGCTAGAAGTATTGACCTGAAGCATTTTTACTTTTATGTACGAAAATGACTAATCTTTGAACCCGTATAACTTGACTTGGGGCAATCCGACGACTTTTATGCTTTAATAATAATTACTCCGAATGACTAACGTACTATTTTTTTCGTTGGCCGGCACTTTTGAAGAAGAAATCGTTTATAATTATACAGAGTAAGGTATTTTTTTGTTTAATTGTGATAATTATTGTTTTTTTAATTAGCGGACAGCTTTCTCTCTATATTGAAAATGCTTTAGATCATTATTACCGGCAACATCTATCATTATTTTATATTTTCCAGCACTTTCAAAATCAATAAATTCATGAAAATGACGAATCTTTGAACTCATATAACTTGGTTTGTGGCAACCGTACGACTTTCGTGCTTTAATCACTATTGCTCCTTTGGACTAATTCTAACTTATATGTACCAACTTTTTTTTGTTGGCCGGTACTTTCAGAAAAGGCGCAAAAATGTATGGAGCCCAAAATAATGGTCTCCTTTGTCAGTAATACATCGATTTATTTCGATCGGCTGCTGAATTATAATGGCGTGAAATCTAAAGAAGTTTTTAAAATAATAAACGCGTTCCAAATTCTAAATAATTAAAAAGTAAAAAAAAGAAAAGTTTTCATGTAACAGTATATGGCCAGACTAGTTTACAAATGGGAGGTTCTACATCTGTTTTATGTTTAGTTAATTTTATCTATCTATCTGTACTGATTTTACAGCTGAGAGACCTATCTTATTCGATGCGCGGACGCGGGTCTCATTTTGACTAATTTCATATCAGTAAATACTTTAATAAATTACTCTTGGTTTGAAAATATAATTATTTCAAAAGACTACATGTTTTTCTGTTGATGTCAGTTGCGGTTGATAATAAATCTATACTCCAATTACCCAGGTACTGTTGGCATGATTAATTATATTCCCTCGACTAGGAAGAGACGTTTGTAAACGGAGCCGAAGGATCTCTTTGGGTCGTTGCACCATCTAGGTTAGTTAGTTTTGTAGAATGAACTAATTAAACCCTAGATGGCCGCAGTATACCTTAAAAGATCTTGTTAATGACTTATAAATTGTTCTTGCAATGAATTTATCATGATACATAATTAATTTCAAAAGAAAATGAGAGGATAAGCTAGTTATGTGCCTACCATTGGCTCTCTTATATCAGTTGTCGTGGGATTAGTGATTACAACTAAGTCTAAACCTATAATGTTTAATGTGTTCGAATCTGTTCGAAATCTCAGTATGAGTTCTCGAATCAGTGCGCGTTATGATGTCCGATATGAAAAAGCGTAATAAAACCTTGCGGACTGAGTAATTCTGACCCCACTCGAGGTCGGGTAAGCCCAACCATTTTCTGGTTAAAGACTCCTCCGTTAGCGGCGAGAGCGTTTACCATTCCATTAAGGCCCCGTTTTGCATACTGGGTTGGCGTTGCTTTAAATTTAGAAACAGCGGAAATGAGACCCGCGACCGCGCCTTGAATTTGATATACCGTTAGGTTTGGTAATGGGATTGATCAACCGTGATAATTTCTAAACTTTCTTAGCTGTGAAATTTGTACAGATATATAAAATTGTTATAGAATCTTCTTTTTATTTAATTTAGCATTTTTATCGTTAGAAAGTGATCCTGAAAATTTCTAAAATTAAAATTCTGAATCTCTAAGAAAAACATATTCCCGGGCTTTATTTGCCACCATCTCCTGGAAAGTGAGTTTGCGGCCTAAAATTGTCATAACCATGTCAAAGTACTTTAAACATAACGTACACTTAATCTGCCCATATGTTTAAGGTAGTACACTTTTTTGTAATAGTTATTTTCTCCAAAGTGTTTTACAGACCCCCAAACCCCGGCAGTATATCAATTCCTTAGCATTGACCGTAATGTGATTAATGTGACCACTCACGACCCCATGCTCAGACCAGCCTTTGTTTCTTACCAAACGACATGCAATCTCTCTTACTTTTTAACCGACTTGAAAAAAAGGAGGAGGTTTTTAAAATAGACTGTATGTTTTTTTGTATTATTCATTGCACATAAAAACACACAGTACAATAGGCGGACTTAATGCCAAAAGGCATTCTCTACCAGTCAACCACACAATTAAACAGATAAATTTACAGACGGTGCAAGTGATAACATTTTACTACTAAAACTAACTGAAGCAAAACATTTGAAAAAAGAACCAAAAACAATAAAATATACTTTTTACACATATATCATACATAGACTTAAATAAATACAAGATATATACGTCTAATAGCTAAAAAAAATCTAAACACACACAATAACAAAAAAACTTGTTAAAACCAATATAATATTTTTAAAAAGAACCATTCAAAAATAAGTAAATTGCTAAACCATATAAACGCCACAGATTAACCTGGAAATATTTGAGCCACAAACATTGACCTTCCCAGCATCTCAAGGACCATAGTCCAAGTTCGAGATCAATGCCCTGTAATGCTTCATAACAGCCTCTTTAAAACCATATTTGCCAAGAGGCTTTCTTACTGGGACTGGAAGTTTGTTCCAGAGACGTATCGCAGAAACCGTGAAAGAACTGGACATAAAGCCGGAATAATGAGAAGGAATAAGAAGAGATAGAGTATTTTCAGAACGCAGCTGACGACAGTGTGAGGAACAAAGAAACGGATATTTGCTTTTTAAATAAGACGGGGAATTGGGGTCAAAAAGAATAGAAAAAAGAATATTTAAAATTCTAATGGCGAATAGGCAACCAGTTAAGTTTTAAGCGGTACATAGAAACATGATCATATTTGCGCAAGCCGAAAATAAAAAGTATACAATTGTTGAGAAGTCGATCCATTTTATTCAACAGCCCCTGCGACACATTACTGAGGCAGACATTGCCATGATCAATTAATGGCAAAATAAGGGCCTGTACGAGCAATGTCTTGGTTGATGAAGGAAGGAAGTTCTTCAACCGATAAAGTGCCCGAAGAGTTTCAGTGAATTTCCTGCTCACTTCACTAATATGTTCAGTCCAGCTAAGGGAGCAGTCCATATCAGTGCCAAGACTTTACACACAGATTTTTTTTTTTTGTTCTTATGTTTGTTACCTCATAACTTTCGACTGGGTAAACCGATTTTAATCTTTTTTTTTATTTGAAAGCTGGTGCTTTCCGTGTGGTTCCATTTTAATTTGGTCCTGTTCTGACAGTGGCATCCATGAGAAAACCATATAAGTCTTAAATCTAGATAAACAAAATGCGCGACAAATGGACGAATAACTCAATATACGCCAACCGATATTGATAACTCTTTTTTTATTTGAAAGCTGATGCTGCCCGTGTGGTTCGATAACAATTTGATCCGGTTCTGACAGTGGTATCCATGTGAGAGTCTGGTGCCTGACATGGGTATAAAAATACCTGTATTAAGAGAAAACCATATAAGTCTTAAATCTAGATAAACTTATGCGCGACAAATGGACGAATAAGGCCGTCAACTGCGTTACGCGGGCGTCAGTCGCGGGTGTCCGTCGCGGGGACCCGCGCCGTGCTCCGTCGCGGACAAATTCAACCCATCGCGGGCGCCTGCGACAAACTCCCGCCTCTCGCAGCGCCGCCAGTAAACTTTAGATCGCGCGGGTATACAGTCGATATCATTAAACGGGGCGACATTGGACTTCTAAAATGACACGTTCCGTGTCAATAATACTCATTGTTATCAAATTATGAAAAAGACTCTACAATCACGAAACGTGCGGCACGAATAACGCAACGGCGCTCTAGAAACATCTCCGCTCGCGTGCTCCGTCACACGGACACCCGTCGCCCGCGGGGTGTGTTCCGCCGCCCGCGCCGCGTGCGACGGGGGACCCGCTGCACGCAGCGCTGATCTATGAACAATATTACAAGAAATAGCACGCCGCGCGGGCGCCCGCGCCGTACACCCGCTTAACACAGCGGACGGCCTAACTCATTATCACGCCAACTGATTTCGATGCTTCTTTTTATATTCAAAAGGATATACTCCAAGGAGTTAAAGGGTAGTTTGATGAGTGTTCGGTTAGGTTCTGATTATGGGAGCATATGTAGGTTCGTAACTAGCTACATACATACTTGAAAGTGAGATGTAAAAAATAGGTATATTGCTAGGTATATTGTATTTATTTATTTATTTTTAATTCATTGTCATACATTACCATTACAGGTGTAAAGGAGGGGAGAGGAAACAATGTGACTGTAGTTATTAAGTGCAAAGTAAAGCGTGCATTGATAAAATATAATAAAAAACAGGAATAATAAAATAATCAACTACACAAACCAAGATGTAGAACCGAACAGAAAATATGACAGGACTTATGTCAAGAACAGAAAAAGATTCACATTAAAAAAGGTACAAAAACTACAGGAAAGTATTTAGTCGGCAACATCTCTCCCTCTCTTTCAAAATGGGGAAAAATATACGAAGAAAGAGGGAGATAGAGATGGCTTTTATACAGGGCACCAGCTTTTGAACGGCGTTAGTGCCTCTCGATCACTCGAGTCAGCGGGCACGTTTGTTAAGGGCCTTGAGTTCACCACAGCTTCAGCTTCCATCAAAAGAGTCGTCAGAACGGGTTCCTTTGGGGTTCGCTCCTGCAAAGTTACTTTTAAAGCAGACTTCAGCGAACGCACGAGCCGCTCCCAAGCACCACCCATTGACGGTGCGGACGGTGGTATGAAGATTCACTCGATGTTCTGGTTGGTTGCGAACTCTTGAAATGCAGGGCCGTAGAGTTCTCGCATGAATTTGGCAGCACCGACGAACGCAGTCCCGCCGTCTGACCAGATCTGTTGAGAACTTCCACGACGGGCCGTAAATCGACGTAGGGCCATCAACGCTGCGTCCGTTGAAAGGTCATGGACTACCTCTTAATGTATAGTCCTCGTCGTGAGATAAATATGATATAGCAACCCACCGCTTCTCGTGTCTTCTGCCAACTGTTATCTGCACTGGACCGAAGTAGTCTAGGCCGACGAAAGTGAAGGGTCGGCGTTGATGGGCGAGTCGAACCGCCGGGAGGTCTTCAAAAGGTCTCGGGTTCAAAGGGATAGCCTTCCTTATTTTACAGTATTGGCAGGCATGTACTGCTACTCTGACTGTACTTCTCAGCTTCAAAATCCAGAACTGCTGCCGAAGTTCCTTGACAACAGTCTCGTTATTGCCAAGAGCAAAGCGCCGGTGGTAATGGTGAATCAAAAGTTTAACTGCTGGGTGGCTTCCATCGAATACAATCGAGAAATTGGTAGCCTTAGTCAATTCTGCAACTGCTCCGATGCGACCCGATAACGTAATTAAACCATCGTTTCCGAGGATAACGTGAAGCTTTTGTAACTTGCTGTGGCGTGGCAATGGCTCTTCTAGTCGTAGCGCAGCTAACTCATCAGGGAACGGATCGTTTTTCAAGACAACAACATTTGATCAACATTTGATCAAGATATGGAGCTGAGCTAGGCGCAAATTCCCGCACTAAGAGGTGCAAGCTGGGCGACAGAAGTTGTTCTTAATCTAGAGGCAAGCGTGTGCGATATTGAGACATCAGCACTCGCTCTACATCTCAAACGCCTGATGTACTGATGTGCACGCGCCGTCGACCGTAAAAAACGCAACCATTGGCTGAAGCGGGACGGATCCGCAGAAACGGGATGGATGGCAATAGTGCCTATATACTTGGATGAGATATGAATGAATTTTAGCACTTGGTTTCAGCTCATCTTTGCTGAGGCTAGTGTTATGTGGCTCAACTGGCCAATCACATTGGGGAGATTTCAAAAAACTCAGGTCCTTCAATCCACCTAATATTTTTAAGGTCAGGGTCTGACTTTTGCCGATTGGCTTCATCGGCGACGTTCAATGCTGTGGGCACCTACCGCCACTCATCTAAAGTTGAAAGCTCTAGGAGGTCTGCTAACCTATGTGCAACAGAAGGCAAAAACGAACGCGCGTCGCTGCGAAGCCATCCTAGAACATTCTTAGAGTCGGTCCATAGAAACCGCCTAGAGGGTTTAAACTTATGAGCGTCGCAGATAGATGTCGCTAGACGAGCTGCTACCGTGGCCACTTGCAATTCGAGGCGAGAAATGGTGACAGGATATAGAGGCGCTACTCGGGACTTGCTACATATAAACGAAAGCTGCACGGTTCCGTCAGAAAGTTCTAGATGCCAGTAAGCGACAGCGACATACGCATGCTCACTTGCGTCACAGAATACGTGCAGCTCACGCTCTATTAGGTGAGCTTGGTTGTAAGCATGAGCCTCTCTCAGGTGCCAGCGTGGGACTCGAAGGTCAACAGATGAATATGAATATGAATATCCCTGGACATTATTCCACACAGCGCCATCTAGCCCCAAAGTAAGCTAATTAAAGCTTGTGTTATGGGATACTAGACAACGGATAAACATACTTAAATACATTTTCTTTTGTAAATACATACTTATTATACATAGGAGACACCCAGACCAGTACAAACAGACATGTTCATGCACACAAATGTTTGTACTGTGCGGGGATCGAACCCGCGACCTCTGGTGTAGTAGCCAACTTCTTAACCATTACACCAAGTCGGTCGTCAAAGATGCAGATATGTCAGCAAGCCAAGCTTTCCACTTGGTGCTTAGATCCTGAGGAAGTTCCTGGTCCCAATAAAATTCCTCTGCGCCAAACTACTTGGAAAATAATGCGAGCTTTTATGGTGATGGGAGCAAGTATACCAAGCGGGTCGAAAACCCGCATCAAACTAGATAGCGCGTGACGTTTTGTGATTTTATGAGGCAAAGCTAGCGACGTTTTTAGAGCGGCTGAGTTAAAACCTAGCTCATTAGTCGACGGATACCATATTAAGCCGTACGTACGCTTTGCGGAAAATGACCAATATCTACGCCTAAGCTACCAGAATCTAGTCTCAAATTTGGTGGTATAAGAGTGAGCGCATCGGGTTCGTTAGAGACCCACCCGCGAACTTCAAAGTGCGCTCGCTTTTGCCCCTCTACGATGTCTCTAGCTAATTGCGCGGCTTCATCTGACCCTTCCAAACTGCCAATGAAATCATCCATATATGTAGCTTGGATAATGGCATGGGCAGCCTCAGCATATAAATCTCTACACTCTTCGGCATTTTTGTTTTTAAGATAAAGTGCTGTGAAGGGGCCACAAGCAGCACCAAATATCATTGATGTCAATCTAACCGTCGAAAGAGGCAAGTCGGGAGAATCACGCCATTAAAACCGCTGTGCATCCCTGTCTTCGGGCCTGACTTTCACCTGCGGAAACATTTCTTTTATGTCAGCTATCATGCCGATCTTACCCTCTCGAAAACGAAAAATAATATTTAAAAGAGAAGGCAATAAGTCAGGGCCGGTCAACAAAAGGGAATTCAAGCTAACTCCCTGAGAGCGGGCTGCGGCGTCATGAACCACGCGCAGCTTACCTGGCTTGTTGGGATTTACAAACCCAAAATGAGGTAGATAACACACCCTAGGCGAATCAGAAGAGATGTCACATGGCTTGGCGTAACCTTTGTCTATCACAGCGTGTATATTTTCGCGATACTGTTTGGCGTAAGCGGCGTCTTTACTAAAACGCTTTTCCAGACCATTAAAACGCAAAAACGCTAGCGGGTAACTATCTGAGATGTCAGAGTAGTCTGATTGCTACAATAACCCGACCTCAAACTGTCCACCTGGTAACCGACGAGCAGTGTCCTCTAAAATTTTCGAAGCGCGCTCGTCTGCGGCAGAACGTCAATTGCTTGACAATACCAATCGACTCCAACTTATAGTTGTCCTTATAAGACCCTCAATCTCCGAAAAATCATCTGACGTCACGTTATGATTGACAAAAGTCACCGGTTTAGTCCTACTAGAAGTAAAGCCAAATAGAGCCCAACCTAAAGGCGTTAAACAAGCAGCTGGTTGTCTTTTTGAACCTTGGCGCACCTCTCGTGGGGTCAGCAAATTCCAGTTATCGATTCCAATTATCAATTTTAGTTCAGCGTTTTCATATGTGATATTAGCTAACGAAAGATGCCTCATATCGTCTGGGCTGACTGACTGGCGTGACCTAGCGCCGATACAGACCGTGCTCTATAAATTTTAAGTTGTTTGGATTCGTGCACGCCTTTAATATAAAAATCTACATACTAGACTTCGGTTAATTTAGATAGTCCACCCATACACTCGACTCTAATTTGTGCCTCAGGGCCGACTGCACCTATCTGAGCTGATACCTCATCGTCAATAAAAGGGCTAGACGAGCCGTCGTCCAATAGAGCATAAGTATCTATGGAGCCTTTAGGTCCGCTTACAGTTTACAGTAACAGCAACAACTTTCAAAAGAGCTTTGAGCGGCCCATTTGAAATAGCGTGAGCTACAGTCTCGCTTTTAGACTCTATCGGCGTAGTCGAACAACTAGGTTCGGGTTCGATTCGGTTCGAGAACGTTTTAGTAAATGTATTAGAATTAATTGATTCATAGTTATGCAATAATTTATGATGTTTGTATTTGCAGCCTTCCACATTACATAATGTCTTGGGATTACACGACCTATAGTGATGCGAACCGTTTTTTAAACATCTGTTACAAACTTTTTAGTCGCAGGCCCAATTCAACCTAGCAATGAAGTCAAGACGAATAAACTTATCGCAGTTGTCAATCATGTGACATTGTTGACAATATCAACAACAATTTGACTTACTTTCAAGAAGGCTAGAAACTAAGGAGAGATAACTCCCGAAGTGGGGGTAAGCTTTCGAGGGCCGAAAGTCGTATACTCTGTGCCGGGCAAAACGCTGTATTGCGCATGTGCAGCGGCAGCTATTTGTCATTTCATGGTCACATGGTTTTGTTTTGAACGGTGTCACGTGCGACAGTTGTTGTTTTTCGAGGTTGTGTTGACCAATTTTGACACTTCGCGAGGATCGCGGCAAAGAAGCGTAATGCGCATGCGTCACTGTGGGATACGGATTTAGTCCAACCCTTTCCAGGAAGTTATCTCTCCTTAGTCTCTAGCCTTCTTGCTTACTTTGTTGTGATTGTGAATTAGAATGATTTTTAATTTCCACAGACCTAGAACCGCAATTAAAATAATTTTGCTTAGAGTTCACCACGTTGACCTGAAACATCTTTGAGCTGTGTGGCTGACTTGACAAGTTGGCCTCCGTTATAATACCAAATTGGAATTCTGTGGGGACTTCCTCAGCTAAAAAGTCAGCAACTCTAATTTCGTTCCTACAATCGGGTTGAAGCAGGATTTTGCATAATCTTTCCAGCGTGCTCGCATTGCCGGGGTCAATTTCAAAAGCAACGAATTATAAAGCTTGGGTGACTCTAAATAAGACTTATTAATAAGAAATTTCATAACGGAAATGCACGGCCGGCAAAGAAATGCAAGTCCTTGCCCTGAAAATTAACTTTAGGTAAAGAACGCACGGCGGCGACCTCCTGGAGGAAGATGAGCTCCGGTCTACCAAATTGAAGTTCTAGAACAGATATAATCTCACTTGGGTTATGCGCTGTAGAAAGTAAGGCACCGATGGCCTCTCGTGCCGGGCCGTACAGCGCGGAATTCACCCGTGATAAGTTGTCCATTGGAGAATAAGACGCCTTAGACGCGTCGTAGGCTCTTTTGAAAGCGAGCCAATCTAAAGTTTTACCATCAAAACTAGGCAGGCGACTCTCCATTTTATCTTTGGATAAACTTTGTATGGCTTGAGCCAATCGATTAAAATCAGAACCATTCTGGTTGTTAGAAATATTAGTAGGTAGGGTACGTACGCACGTAGAGTCTTGAACGTCACCTGTAGGTCCGCAATAGGGCCTGGGCGGTGTCGGATCGAGCGCCAGGCGAGTAGGCCTTGCAGTAAATCGCAAGTGACACCGCGGCCGGCGGGCGCAGGAACTCGACGCTGAAACGCAGGGACTGGAAGAGTCGGGCTGCCGGGACACACGACAATAGGGGCGTCCGCGGTGGCAGCGGCGACGGGCCGCCCTTCTGGGGGCGCACTCGTAGAAACCGCAAGTATGGGACTACTGGGACGCACGGTTTCGGGGGCATCCACAGTGATAGCACTACGGGTTTCTACAAAGGCGCATTCATTAGAAGGTGTCAAAGTATCTAACCACTCTAGAACGTTACCTCTACTTATTAGGCGGCTACTGCCGCGATGGCTGTTAGCGCGACTATTGTCGCGACGGATAGAGGCGCGACTGCTGCCGCGGTGACTACTGCCTTCAGTCTCTATTTGAGCTATTTCTGCGCGCATTTCCAGTTCTAACGCTCTACGCTCCGCCGCAACCACTTTAGCTGCTCGCTCGCGTTCCACCTCAGCAGCTTTGGCTTCCGCTTCAGCAATCTTTCGAGCATATAAGGCCTCAATATTGAGCAAACGTGCGCGAATAGTACTGGACGACTTGGATTTTCCTGAAATAGTCTTGTCATCCGTCGCACGGACGGACCTGACGGGGTCGAGCACGAGTGCGGGCGGCGGAGGCTCAACATCGTGGGGCGTGCCGGAGTCCGGCAGCGGAGCCTCGCCCGCACTTGACTCTCTTTACTTTGCAATCTAGTAAGCATTTTGGTTACTTTCAAACAAACACAATAAAATATATTCGCCGAAAAAGAAAATAATTTGAAGGAAAATTTCTAGTGAAATTATTTCAAGAAAATGTCAATTTTGAAAGTAAAATTTACCGAGCGAAAAGGACCAAATGTAAAGGAGGGGAGAGGAAATAATGTTGACTGTAGTTATTAAGTGCAAAGTAAAGTGTGTATTGATAAAATACAATAAAAAACAGGAAATAATAAAATAATCAACTATACAAACCAAGACGTAGAACAGAACAGAAAATATGACAGGACTTATGTCAAGAACAGAAAAAGATTCACATTAAAAAAGGTACAAAAACTACAGGAAAGTATTTAGTCGACAACAACAGGTTTCCCTAATGCGATATTGTATACATAATTAAAACTTAACTTTAAAATTTATCAATACCTATTATAAAAAATATTATTATAAACTAAACATAACACAAAACAAACAACGTAGCCTTTGTGAATTCAGTCACGAAGCAACAAGTAAAGTAAAAGTAAATTAAAAAATATCTTTATTCACATAGACTTATAAAAAGTACTTATGACAAGTCATATAGTTACAAAAATTTTTTTTATCAAAAATATACTAAAATAAACTTACATAAAATAATACTATGATAGTAAATATCATAATTAAACATAATGTGACTCTACCACCGGTTCGGAGGTTGTTTCCGATCGAGAAGACTCCGGCAAGAAACTCGATGGTTCCTCTTTTCAATCTTGTTTTTAAACACAAAAATTGAATTGACAGAGTAAAGTAATAACAAAAAAAAAATGTGCAGAGGAGCAGATTATACCTAATATAACTACGGCATTATGTAGTGTTTCCTTGGCTGACACCGACTCAAACAATAACAATAATTGTACCTACATTATATTATCATATACGTTTTAGAAGAATACGCAATTATCTTTTTACTTCTTAGTGTTTTGTTTTGGAATAGTTTTTTTTGAAGTTAGTTTTTTTTATTAATTTTTTTTTTTCTTAGAAACACTGTGTGCCAGTCATGGTCAAAAATCATTACTACTTAATTTTTAATTCCTTTAATACAACTTGCACCTGCTACACGTACGGTGTACGGTACGTACGGTGTAAGTGTAATTGGAAAAATTATAAATTGAAATTTATCTTAGTATCTACTTTACAGTATTACTCTTTTAAACCTAGTTAAATACTAAAATTTAATATTTTTTTTATATTTCTTTACATTAAATTCGAACGATCGAAGTCGAACAAACCAGTGGACGAGTTTACCCAGAATTTAACGAATGCTCGCGAAGTCGCGATTCTTTTGTGCTTCATTTGACCCAACCGCTGTGCGAAGTATTCACGCTTACCTACGTTTGTTTTAATTTGTTGTGTTGGCTTGCGATCTTTGCTTGCATTTATTAGACTTATTGTTCCATTTTATAGATGTCAATACGAATGCCCAAACTATTTAATTTATACCTATTGTAAAAATATTCTCATGTAAGTGAATGTAATTCTTTTGAGAAAATAAAGTTCTTAAACCAGTAAATTATAATACTCAACATGTCCTTCAATTATTGCTAACCCTATCCCAGACGCGGTTTAAGCAAAAAGTTGATTATTTCACTTCATTAACATACTAGGTACTGAAAATAACAGATAACAAATTCATCTTTATGGTAAACAGGTATTTTGAGATGGAACTAAAGTTATTGTCCCGGGCGTTCATTTGCCTAATACCAGTGAAACTGAATAAATACAAGCGAATGGAATAAGTACAAATGATAATTGTGAAGATGGCTGTTTTGCTGAATACGTTATTCCTGCAATCTCAAAAAGTATTTTATCGCGCATGAATCTTGAAACACTCGCGGAAAACATAAGAAGGAAAAAGTAAACATAGAAATGAAACACACATTCGCTCGATTTCACTTTGCATAGGGGAAAAATGATGATGGATAGTTTTTGTAATAAGATGTGAAAACTTTATCCGGAAGTAGAGTGTTTTTATGAGCTAACATAATATTCGTCGAGGACTTCAAATACAGAAACCAACAGTAATAGCATTGTGGCAGTTATCTAGTCGGTATTTGTAACGGTGATGGTATGAGCAAACATCTATTATCTTAATTCATTATGTAATTTGTAGGGAAACTCTCTCTTTTGATAGCTACTTTTGACGTTCACACACGCACACTTGCAGACTCACACTCTCGCACACACACGCGCGCGCGCGTGTAAACATAGTGAGACTTTTGCATGCATTTTTCCTTTTGTTATTGTTTATGCAAAGTTGGGTTACTGTTTGGAAATTATGAACTTCTTAGCGCAGTAGATACGAGCCGTTTGAGTCGCAAAGGGTATGAATATTGAAAAACCATACTAGCACAACTGTCTTTGATTGAACAGATGTTTGTCCCGGTCTGGTCGTTTTGTCGTACCTTTGCTTTTCAGATTTACGGGTGAAAATTATACTTTAAAGTCAACAAACAATTTAAAGATTGTTGACGACACGATTGGCGTAGTGCGCCCCGCAGCACGGTTTATCGCCTCGATTTCCGTAGTGTCCCGGGTTCGATACCCGGTCGGATCAATCAGGAAACGATCTTTTTTGAATTGACTCGGGTCTGGGTGAGCTTTGAGACGCCCCTAGCTTATTTCCTTGTGTGGTACCTCGTGACATACGTTGTCTGGCGCATATTTATTTATTTGAAAAAGGGTTTTTTCCACATTTATTAATAATTGTAAGTATATTGCAAAAAAAAAACACCTACTACCATCAAAGTAGCATTATGTTTTGTCATTAAAACTTTACAACTTGAACAACGAATTTGAGCTAGACTAAGATTAACTTGGACAGAAATTTCCAAGAAAAGCAGGCTCAGATACATTCGCACTGGTAGCACGTTTCTATCATTGAAGAATTGAAGTCGTACTTACATAACTATCCTTTCCTGGCCTAGTAAAGTGGCACTTCTCGTTGGCATGTTACCCCATTCGCTGGCAGCCGGCCAACGACTAGAGCCGCTAGAATCTATCTCCACCGAACAGTCACCTACCAATAAGCCCTTACCTGTTGAATAATGGATGGATCTTCTTTATTTACTTCCCTGTTCCCGCTCATGCTCATTGTACTTCCTTTCGGTGGATTATTTAAATCGTATTAATGATGTTTACGGGAGTTCAATGGCGGACGTGTACTGCTTGTGAGATAATCGACTAAGATTACTTAGTATTATATCTGTTTTGGTTTAAAGGTTGTATATCTTTTTTGGAAGTAGTATTTGTAAATGGGTATTTCAGGTTGCAATAACAGCGATTGAAACTGTGTAGTACTTTTTTTAAATAGGTTTGCGTTTGGCCTTAGTCTCGGCTGGTGGTAAGCGATGACGAAGCCGATGGTGGTACACGCTTACCCAAAAATACCTATTCACTCTGGCCTTGCAGTTACTAAGGTTTTAAGTATCCGGAAACACCGCAACCGTACTAGTAATAGCCTATCTTTAACATAGTTTTTTTACAATTCTGAGCAACTTCGATCAGAATCAAATGAATGAAGGTTCTGTTTTAACTTCACTTTCCGTTTCCCTGTTAATATTTATTACGTCAGAGTCTCGCGAAGGGTCAAAAGAAATACATCCTACTTTTTTCGGGACGGGTTTCAATATTAGATTAAATTTCCCTCTGAATCTGGAGATATCACTTCCTGTACCTCTTCCATGAGTTTGAGTCACGTATACTACAGCAAATCGTATCCTACACCAGAGACGCTATACCGAAATCCTATTTACAAAAGTTTTTGCACAGTCGCAAGCGACTATCAGTACGTCTACCACGAGTTGCCACATTGAATTTACGGTATCGTTCGCGTAAAAACTTGTATTGGGATTTGACATGACATGACACGACAATGTCAAATCCCAATACATTTTTTTACGCGAACGATAACGTAAATTTTAAGTGGCAACTCGTGGTAGACGTACTGGTTAAAGTTGTTAGCGTAAGTTATGTTATGTTGCTGTAAAGTCACTATTTTCTAGTTAAAACGTTGCTCTGGTAAATGGGCCCTGTGTGCCGTGATTACATTTGCTCCTGCATTACCTGATGAGTGTTGTATTATTCATTAACTCTAAAGACATTTGCATCTTGCACATAACTCGGCACAACTCGATTTCCGCGCACTCAAACGTTTCCTGCTAAAGTACTTCCGTGGAGTGGGAGAGAGTGGGGGGGAGGTGTATTAACTCATTTCCGTATTTCGCACCACTCTTGCCAACGTGTGGATTGTAATGTGCCAAAGTACAGCCATAAACGCGTGGAGACTTTTGAACGCAACGGTACATATTACTTCACAATTAGAGCGCTTTGTGCATGAATGGGTCGTGAATATTTTCTGTATATTATATGTATCCATTGAGTATATGTATAAGTTGACGACATATATTGTTCAAAAAATGTCCTCTCATGCAGTTAGGTACAATGAATTCGTTGAAATTGTACTTTTTTCTTCAGAGAGCGTCGTGGTTAAGCACCCCAATTCGGATGGTGGATCGTGTAGTCCCGAATTTAAATCTGGCCAGAACCATCTTAGTCATGATAATCATCATCATAACGCTTTCCCGATTGCGTCCTTTCGGGGCCGGGGGCACCCTTGTGTTCATTGTTAAATCCGACTAACTTTCCAGTGATTAAAAAACATTTATTAAAAATCAAATCAACCCGGATAGCGCCGAAAGGCTCAACACCTACCACGTTGGGTTCTAATACCATTGGTGAAAAGTGGGCGTCTGAGTGTTCCTTTCACCATGCCGGTAACAGTCACTTGCCTTTAACTACCTCGTTTAGGATATAGTCGTAATGTTATGTTTTACATTATGTTGAAAGCAGCAACAGAAACAATTTTCTTTTCGTTTCCGTACCTATACCTACTGGAAATTTTTATTGCATTTTAACTGCCATTTCAAATGTGTGATGTCTTAAATCAAATTAGCCTATGATAAAATTTATTCTAGACCTAAAATTGACTTCACGCGAGATTTCCTCTCTGGAATTATTACCCTACCTACTGTTCTTTCGAGTTAGCATAGTTGGCTTACTCGTACGTATTACTTCATAATAACCTCTCATCTAAACACAAATTACCACGTTTATACCCAACTGAAATGTCTACGGTTTGTCAAGATAACCGAGTCGGCAGCCGAGTGAAATAACAACCACATGAAAATGGTAACGTTTACGAACTGAAACGCTATTATGAAATTGGAGGACCTGAAATTGTAGTGCCGTCCAATTATATGCGAAGAGCAGTCTTTTCGGCACTGCACCTGCCTTATTAGACACAGGTGAACTGACTAATAAATATTAAAAACCTCTAAGGGTCCATAATACAATCCCATATAACTTGTCATGTTCAATCTCTAAGCTTAGCGTAGCGGGCAATTTCGTAATATGATCTTTCATTTCCAGCCAGTCAGCGGTTACCTGGCACTAATGCATCTTCCAGGCTGGATATTTACTGACGAAATTGCTCGCTGCCCTCAGTTTAGGGAATTAATGTGACTGGTTACAAGCGAGTTTAATAAACGCGCCAACGGCACTTTTTGTAATTAGTATCGAATGGCACTGTTGCGACAGACGCTGCTGTGGCGAAAATCTTTCACCGTAGTACGCAGGGGCGATAAAATATTGAGGCAAAATCCACGCGGTCGAATGACACCGCAGCGATAAATATTTTGGCGAAAAAAGTTTTAATTTTATGCTAGTTTAAAACTCAACAACCTAAAATTTAAACTCAGAATTGCAACCTTTCCAAACCAACTCAAAAGAAAATAGCTATGAAATTCCTTAAGATATATTTTCCGCGAACGTTAGATTGACCACAGAGTTTCGCTTGAGCTGTGACAGGTGCGTTAAAACTGGCAAAATTTAAGCAATCTACTACCATTATAATAGGCATGTAATCGAAAAACTTTACCAACAAAGAACCACTGTAGGGTCTGTAACTGATGAAATATTGAAAGATAGAAAACTAGAAAAATTCTAATTTCGCACCTTGAATAAATAAGTGCATTACTGCAAATTTGTAGTAGTTTACCTAGTTTTATGAACTAAAAGGGTAATAAATGAATCAAACATCCAGTTTGAGATAAGCCAGCTTCCTTCTTGTCTGTTCACACCATTTTGAACATTCATATTCATTAGTGTTCGCTACACGAGCGCTAAGCTCATTTCTAGACGGAGATGATCTTAACTGGTTCAATGCCACAGCACGCACCGGTGCGTTTTAACAATCGATTTCCTATTGTCTTTTTTATTCGACAGATAATGGGTTATTACCCAACTGAGTTGTAAACTTTTGAGTAGGTAAGCGTCAATCTTCTTGTGAATTGCGCGCTTATTCCTGAAACCAATTTCAGTAAGAATCAAAAACCAGCAAAACTTGTAAATGACTGCTTTCAACTGATTAAAAAAATAACTAATTAAGAACAAAAAATAAATCAAATATGCGTTTATTTAGTTTTGGTAAGTCTTAAAGAGTACATTTACAAAGCCGTACTCTGTTTAGTGAGGTGCCATACGGCGATCGTTTCGTTCAGAAATACGAATGCTATTTTTAGTTCCTTTTTAAATCCAAAGGGGGCGCTGACCAAAATCCCATAAAAAAACGTAAACGTGGTTTACGCGGACGCTAGAGTGGCTGTCATTGGCGGAATAGCGGCGACGGAGCACTGGGCTACTGTAATATATTGGCAACAGCAATCCCAGATATTTATTCAGAAATATAAGTTATTTATTGAATAAAGAGAATAATAACAATAATAATCTTTAATAAATTAAAAAAAATGTATGTAGGTAGGTAATATATATGTATTATATGTTTTTAAATATGTCACTGTTTTTTTCTGGTCAGGTTAAAATACATTCACATTGGGCAGGATGCCCTTGCCCTAGTGTTCCTGTGGCGACCCGCAACTAGGACGCTAATCAGCAAGCGTCCGGTCATGCCTGCTCCCACCTTACTATCAAGAAACCTGCCCAGACGTCCGGGCCGCGTGCGGCGCGGCGCGGGAGGCGCGTGGACGAACCCGCTCCCAGCCTGAGTCAGCTGCAGAGACAGTACACGTCCAATCGGCTTACGCGCACAACCTGTGCCTCGCTTCGCAATTTCCTAGCTTTGTATTGCTTGCTATTTTTCGCTCTTGTTAAGTGCATTATAAAACATATTATTTCTTCCCGTGTCTTTTTACTCGACACTCCTCATTGTTAGTAAGGATAGACTCATACACATCCTTAGTGGTGACCCTTTGTCGTGTTTTGATTATTTCGATTATTTCGTTTCGTCGTCGCGCGTTGTAGCAGTTAGCGATAATGAGCAGTGAAGACGTCGAGGAATTTATGGACACCGAGAGCGATGAACATAGTGCCGCCGTCGAACGGGTTACTTTACGTCTACCTGCGTTTTGGGCGGATGACTCGGAAATTTGGTTTGCTCTGGTGGAGTTGCAATTCGCGTGC
This sequence comes from Udea olivalis, assembly GCA_947369235.1. Lineage (NCBI taxonomy): Eukaryota > Metazoa > Arthropoda > Insecta > Lepidoptera > Crambidae > Udea > Udea olivalis. The sequence goes on along the minus strand of OX376352.1, from coordinate 9,868,395 downwards.
ACCGGGACGAAGAAAGACAGCACCAAGTTTTTTTAAGTGGTTTGTGAGCTCGATCAGCACACTGCTCGCGAAGTACGGGACATTAATACCAACCCACCCGCTACCGGCAAGTACGATAAATTGAAGCAGGAATTAATTAATCGTCTTTCTGTTTCTCGTGAGCATAGGATGAGGCAACTTCTCCCTCACGAAGAGTTAGGCGATCGTAAGCCGTCGCAATTTTTGCGTCACCTTCGAGGTTTAACAGGCGATGGCGTTAGTGATGATTTTCTGCGCAGTTTGTGGTCAGGTCGTTTTCCTACCCACATCCAAATTATTATTGCGTCGCAGAAAGCTACCAGCTTAGATGAGGTTGCGGTTCTTGACGATAAAATTTACGACGTAGTTCCTACACCTGCTCATCAAGTAGCCAGCACATCAGCAGGATCTATGGAAGGGATGTTTCAACGACTAGAGCAAACGCTGACGTCACGCATTCAAAGCGAATTGAGTCGTCAAATTTCCTAGTTGAATTTAGGTTCAGGTCGAGGTCGTCAATCGTTTTGGGGGCGGTCTAGTCAGTCTAGGAGTAGAACTAGAAGCGCCGGACCAAACCGCAAGTCAGATCTCTGTTGGTATCATGCTAAATTTTCGGATAAGGCACAAAAATGTGTTTACCCATGCAATTATAGGAAGGAAAACCCCCGAGACAGTCTGTAGAGGCGGCCACTGACTGTCGTAAAGCTACCAGTCGCCTTTTCATCACCGATAAAAAAAGTAAAATTTAGTACCTCATCGATACCGGCTCTGATTTGTGTGTTTTACCCCGTACATTTTTACGTGAATGTAAAACCCCAACTGATTACAGCCTAACAGCAGCCAACGGTTCTAGCATCCGTACATTCGGATTACTCAATATGCACCTTAACCTGGGTCTACGGCGCGACTTCTGCTGGAACTTCGTGGTGGCAGATGTGGATAAGCCTATTATAGGGGCAGACTTCATCGCAAATTATGGTTTGCTGTTTGACTGTAAGCATGGCCGTTTATTAGATAATTTGACCCTCTCAACTCCAATGTTTGTAAAGCAGTGTCAAATATCCAGCATTTAGGCGATTTTGGAAACAAGTGAGTACCACGAACTGTTATCCCAGTTCTCATCATTGACAAAACCATCAGGTGTATGCCGCCAGTTAAAACATAATACTGTTCATTATATTAGGACTACGCCCGGACCACCAGTATTCTGCAGACCCCATGGATTGGCACCAGATCGTCTTAAAATCGCCAAGGACTAATTTGATGAGATGCTGAGAGATGGAACAACCCGTCGGTCTGATTCACCTTGGGCATCCTCGCTACACCTGGTTCCAAAGAAAGGAGATAGTTGGAGGCCATGCGGAGATTATGCGCTCAACGCTCGCACCATACCAGATTGGTATCTGGTGAGACATATCGAGGATTACTCACACAGGCGACTGGATGTAAGGTTTTCTTCAAAATCGACCTTATTAAGGCTTACCATCAAATACCGGTTTTCACGGAGGATATTCAAAAAACCGCCATCACGACACCGTTTGGGATGTTTGAGTTTCCTTTTATGTCGTTCGGATTAAGGAACGCAGCTCAAACATTTCAACGATTTATGGATGAAGTCCTCAGAGGGTTGGATTGCTGCTACTCATATATTGATGATATTTTGGTCTATTCTAGAAACCACCTGGAACACCTGAAACACCTGCAGAAGGTTTTTGGACGACTGGAAGACTATGGCATCCTCATTAATGAAGCTAAGTGCAGTTTCGGGAGCTCAGAGGTAACCTTTCTCGGTAATTCTATTTCTGCATATGGCACACGCCCTATGATGAAGATGGTAGCAACTATTCAGGAATTTCCTCCTCCAAAGACAGTCGGCGGATTGTTGCGTTTTCTTGGCATGCTAAATTTTTATAGGCGATTTATTCCCAATGCAGCATAAGATCAGGCACCTTTGCATGACATGCTCGCTGGCACGAAAAACAAAAGCTCACATCCGTTGACCTGAACACCAGAACTCCTGACTGCATTCAGTAAATGTAAGGAAAGACACTTCACCATATTTACCGATCATAAGCCAATTACCTTTGCTTTTCAACAAAAGGATCGGAAATGCTCACCTAGGCAAGCTCAAGTTATTAGCTCTTCGCAAATTTAAAATAATAAAAGTAAGGGTTTGGACCAGTATTGACTTCAGAAATCAGAAATATTAATTTGCTACAAACACAGTACATAAAATGGTGAAATAATAATGTAAGTCCAGTTAAACACACTGCTCGCAGACGTGCAAAAAAAAATAGCAGTACAATTTTAAAGGCCAAACAATGTCAATAAATACCAATTAAATATGAACAAAATTAGAACAAAATCAAATTAAGAATCACATTTAATTAAAAATTACATCATATTATATTAAATTATGTCGATTTCCAATTAAAATATTTCATAAGACTATTATATTATGTTCCTTAAGACTACTTATCCATGAGCCATTGCGACAGTTTACTTTTAAAAATTCTACCCCTTAATATTTTTAAGTCTTCTGGATGCAAATTATAAATTACTATGCTCATGTTAAGTATACGCATTTCGTTTATAAATATCCCTGTGACAAGGAGGCTGATATATCAAGTCTCTGTGCTTCGGGTTGCTAAACTCCCAGGCAAAGACGCTCTTTCAAACTGTAGAAGTTCTTGACAATGACCGTAAGTATATATACTCGCCTGAGCTTATGCATTTATTGATTCTTGTTGAAGTATCATCCCGCGAAAGCGTATAATGTAATGTATTCGCGTTTCGGTATAAGTTTCTGCGACGTCTATTAAAACGTGAACCTCAGATCAATAATTGTAAGTATTTTGATTTTTTCTTAATGCCCACATGGGAGAGTGATGCCTGGAATGGACTGAATTGAACGTTATATAAAACGAATTGATGGTGTAAAACTTTTTCTAACTGAAAAAAGTCATCTCAAGTCAAATCATTAGATTTTCTGCTCTAAATAACTCTCAACTAAACTCTTGACCGAAAGTTCCCGGTCCCCGTTAGGTAACGAAGCTGTAGACGGTTTTCTAACTTTCAGCGCCATCTGCCGACACAATAGAAATAGAACTTCTCACGACGACTCAACAACTCTTTATACCCTGCTAATTAAAAACTTGTTCCGTGTTGTAAATGAAGAATACCATATCCATTCCGTTTAGAAGTGCGAACCAACTGGGGAAATGTGTTTTATTTTCTTCGCGGAAACTTCAGATGAAGTATGTGATGACTAGTAGAAAAGGAGCTGGTTAGTTTATTAAAAGTAATTTTATTTCGGCATCGTTTTATTTCCAACTGATTTTTATAGTTTTGTTTTTTTATATTATTGCAAATAAAAGAACTTTACGGATTTACGGGATTTATACTTTAACAGTTTTTAACCTGACAATTCGACTCCTTCACATCAGTCGTAATCACGGCACCACTACTAGGCAAAACCTTCTTCATTCAAATCACTCGTAGAATGTGACTCTCGCAACTCCCAGTCTTAGACTGCATATGGTAGAGAAATCATTTGTTGGTCAATGTGTAAAATATTTTAATAAGATTCCGCAAACTCTTGTTGAACTGCCTCTTCACCAGTTTAAGTCACAAGTTAAAGCTAAGTTAATGAAGCGAGGGTATTATAGTGCTGAGGATTTCTTAAATGATAAGAATTTGTTGTCATCTTAGGTATAATCTGCTCCTCTGCACACTTTTTTGTTATGACTTTACTCTGTTAATTCAATTTCTGTGTATAAAATAAGATTGAAAAGAGTAACCATCGAGTTTCTTGCCGGAGTCTTCTCGATCGGAAACTACCTCCGAACCGGTGGTAGAGTCACATTATGTTTAATTATGATATTGACTATCATAGTATTATTTTATGTAAGTTTATTGTTATTCAGTATATTTTTGCTACAATTATTCTTTTGTATGTGACTTGTCTTATGTACTTTTTATAAGTCTACATGAATAAAGATATTTTTTACTTACTTTTGGTTTAAATGATGACCCCCATCATTAAAATACAATTTTTTTTTTGCTCAATCAACACGCTTGCCAAATGTGGTTTTGTGATTACGGACTCGGGCCAAGGTCTGCGGTGGGTAGAGGTAATGGTGGAGAACAAAAAGCCTTGGGTGTAAGGTTAAGCACAGAGCATGAGCAAGCTTGTTGGTAAGTATGAGTATCTTCTCGGTGCGGAAAAAGAGTGGACAGGGGTATGCAAGTAGGCTCTTAGCCTAATCATAGTTTTTTCAGCATTGTTCGCATTAGCTAGATCTTTTTCTACGGACCTTGACGGGGTCTCATATAATAAGTAGTTCAGAATTACTGAACGGGGTCTTCCTGCGGGGTGTCCTGTTGAATGAAAAACGATTCCCTAATGACTGAACTTGTGTGGACTGCTTGTGGCTGATGATATAGAATGGTAATTCTTGTCTACGAAATGATTTATTTAGAAAGAGTCTTAAAAAATATTTTTATAGCTTCAATAAAGTTAGTGAGCTGGTTTTTAATTTTGTGATGGTGTTAACACCGGACTCAGAATTTGTAAAATCTCATAGCAATCACACTGAGAATATGAGAATGAGGCAGCTGCTAACTCTCTGACGGCTCTAGGCATGCACGCATTTCTACCGGCGTTACAGCGCGCAACTTATGTACAGTACGTCTACCACGAGTTGCCAATTTAAATTTACGTTATCGTTCGCGTATAAAATGTATTGGGATTTGACAATGTCATGTCATGTGTTATCCCAATACAATTTTTTTACGCGAACGATAAAATGGAAACTACACTATCTAAGCGTTCTTCTTATTCAATTTGTTTAATATTTTATACTTATCGGATCTCTGAAAACATCGACGGAAGTCCATTAGCGCCTTCCGAATTGAGATTCGCTCGCTTTGCAAGTTGCAAGGTAATGGCCATTTCGGAATCTTCTAGCATTATTTGCATTTGTCTCAAAGACTAAGTTTTATCACTTTAAATTTGTACAAACTACAAATTGAAAATTATTGCACAAACGAATTAAATCTTATGAATGCAATGTCATCGCTCCCAGTCCAGTAACTATTATATGAGCTGTAGTAGCTCATAGAATTAGAGAATTGAATAAGCCGTAGGAGGACATAAGGGTGAAACGTTATGTTAAAGTTAAGTTCTGGACTCATTGAAATGCAAAAGCAGAGTGGGATCTCCCATCAGGTAGACACGCGTCTTGAAACAAGTTGTAGACTTTAGGTAGACACTGCCAGTACTCAGGAAATCTAAAGAGAACGCTTGTGTTTTTCAATGGACGTCCTAACTATGATGATGATGATAATCATTTCTAGACGACACGGTTGGCGTAGTGCGCTGTAGCACAGTTTCTCGCCTCGATTTCCGTAGTGTCCCGGGCTTGATTCCCGGTCGGGTCAATTCAGGAAACGATTTTCTGAATTGACTCGGGTCTGGGTGTGCTGGGAGACGCCCCTGGCTTATTTCCTTGTGTGATACCTCGTAACACAGGGATATTAATCCCTACTTCGAGACCATTACAAAAGGTGTGTTGTCTGGCGCATATTTATATATATATATATATATATATATATGTACATATATATATTTCTGGTTAATGATCGAAGTTTTGATACCTAATGGTCTCGAACTTGTTTATCATTTCAACCTTATGAACCCTATTGAGAATTAAATAGACCCCATGGCAGACGTTGAACACGCCTTCGCTCCCACAAAACGCAAGTCACCTCAACTGCCTCACATCAAGTCCTTCATAGCTTCACTTTAGTAAACCTACTCATCCACGGTTAGTAAACTCACTCGTCACAGTAAGATGAAAACCCTTTTTAGGGGGAGAATGAATATTGCAGAGAACCCAGAAGAAAAGCCAAAACCAAATGAGTTTTTGATCATAAATTTGAAATATGATTATTCAGATAATATTAACACAGAAACTAGAAAAATGGAAATGAATGATGGGAAGAGCAGCTACCCGGATCGTGGAAGGTCGTGGGTTGTGGTGGTGGGAATCCCGCTTGAGTCCCTAGGATCAGGTCGAATTTCTCTAGTTTCTTTACGATGCTTTAGTAGCTGTTTTTTGTTCAAATTATTTTTGTTCAAATTTTCTTTAATGCTTTATTAGCTAATTATCAAGACCAAGAAGTCACTCTACAACACAACTGATCTAGTATGGATCTTCCAAAAGAAATGAGGAAAAAGGTCAATTAAACCAATTAGCCTAAATACTGCCCCACTGCTGCGCTAAGGTCTTCATCATTGAACTCAAGTCATAACGCTACAATTTATGGGCATTGGCCTAATCATCCCGCTTGCAAATGCAAGTATGTGATCACCATTGCGAGCTATGTTCTGGAAAAAACGAAAACCCAGATTGCCCTGCCAGGAACTTCGAAATCCGTAGGTCATAGAACAACTCGGCTACGGCGGAGGCGTTAAGGGTAAGACAAAGGTATTGAGGGGCAATTATCAGCTTTAAAAGGAACCAGGAAGTCCAAAGTATCAAAATTAATAATCTGTTAACTCGTTGTAGAAACTTTATTTCCGCGACGTCGATTAATCAGGAATGTTTTTGTGTGTTAACGGATCAAGTTAAAAACTTTCAATGTTCAGTGACTCTGTAAAATGATACTTGCCTCATTAATTTCGAGAAACGTTTGTAAACGGGAAGCTATCTCTTTTATGTTCCCGTAAATTATAGTAAGCTTCCAGGGAACGGTAATTAATGCTACACCCATTTTGTTGCACGTCACAATTAAAAAATGCGCTGCGCCCCAGTTGGGGCTTCGTTTGTTTTCGTTGCGTGCTTACTCTTTCATCAGCGATGCGTTATGTTTTCATAATATGAATCATGAATGGGTATTAAGAAATTTTTTTGTATTTGAAATAATATTCAAGTGGCACGCAAAAAAATTAGAAACAACTTTCAAAGTGAAACGATGTATTACATATTATACAAAGCCCGTTTTATGATGGGTAATAAATAAAAAAATATCAAAGCCATCTCACATTGAGGTCATCTGGCCCCTACACAAAGCAAGAACAAACACTAATATAGATCACCCAAATGTTTGTCCTGAGTAGAATACGAACCCATGACCGTCGATGCCAGAGACAGAATTTGAATGCTTAGATGGATCTTACTTACTACAACATAACATAGGTACACACAATTTTAAAATTTCATTGATACTTAATTTGTAAGACTTATCTGTAGAAAAAAGGGTTCAGATTTTTTTATTTTAACCTTAACCTGTCAGTGACACACAAAAATCTCGTTGTAATTCCGCAAACCCTTCTTTAATTTTGCTGTCTTCCTTAATTTGGTAATAATTTAGGGGTCTCAGGAGGAATGAAGCAGCTGAATTAGTTTTAAGCAAAAGTAAAGCAGAAAGAAGTCCCTAATCGGAATAGGTTGAGATTCTTTAAAAAACTTTACATTATTTTACCTTGATTGTTGTTTGTAGAATTCGATTGTAGTGTTTCATCATGCAACTGAAAAAACACAGGAACAAGTCCCATTAAAATTATTGCGTTGACAAAAGAAGGACGGCGAACTTCCATGTAATTTCAGACCTCTACTTACGGGCCACGTACATAAAAGAAATCGGTAGATGTTTTTAGAACTACGCTAGACTAACAAAAAAGTTAATTGTTTTAACTCTTTTAAAGCTGGGGTTAAAAAGATTGAAGCTATTGAAGGTAGTGAGGTTATATTTTAAATCGCTGGTTTTTAATCATTTTTTAATTATTAAAATGACACTGATGCTTACACATCAGTCAGAATGGATACATGTTCCACTACAATGCAACGTACAATATCTGCATTTTGTCTGACTAGGCACGGTTCCATGCAAAGTGTTCCGTTCCGGAAAATTGCGCGGATGACCGTCGTGGGAAGGCGGACTCCGCGCCCTCGCAGACGGGCCCACGTCTTTGCGACGGGTCCCGTCGCGGGTGTACGAACAACGGTTTGTTCAGTCAACAGCGCTACATGATACGTGCAATGAGAACCCTCGATGGGCCTCATCCACCACATCCTTATCCCATGCAAGGCGCACTGCGAGTTTGTTAGTACGGCCGCTTGCTTCTTCTACTACGCGTATAGCTCGTGCCGCATCAGTGCGCGGCACGAACGATCTGTCACCCGTTGCCCTTACCACATCATCACAAAACTATAGAACAAGACAAAGAACAAAAGAAGTATATTTCTGGTGTACTTATATTAAGTTCGTTAAGCTCAGTATGAGGCTTATTTAAGTTTTACTGCTATGTAAGCTTTGAAATGAAAATAATATTAACTTATTTATGTACATTTATTTAAATAATTTACAAGTGGTCCAAGAATGCAGCAAATAAAAAACACATTATCTTATATAATTTAATAAATAATAAGTACTTTTATTCAAATATTTAACAAGTTGTCATAGAACGCAGCAGGAGCTCCGAAATGATCCTGATGACAAGCTTACCCCATGTACCATAGAATGGGCATTATGTGCGAGCAACACCCAACTGTATGATTTCCAGCAGCACAATAACAATAATATCCTAAAATGGCTTCACTCCCTTGTACTACTTAAAGTCTACTAAGTAGGACCCTTCTGCGTATAGACTCAGGTACATGAAGTTTTTCCCGATCATCACACTCTGGAAACAAGCAACGGCCAGCAGTGGAGCTGCTCTTCTTATTGTTGGAAGACCTATTTGAGTGTTTGCTTTCTTATTTGCTTGCTGGGTTTCAATTTGATTATGTTTTTCTGCAACAGGTGGTGCAGGTAATTCTGGAGGGCTACATTCTCTTACAGTTTGATTATTTGATGAAAGCGAAAAAAAACTGTTATAAACATTATAATAATACAAATTAAACGTAACGTGATGTGAGTGATTTGTTTGACATTGACAATATTGACATTGATGACAACAATGGGAAGGCAAGAAGTATATTACCATACAGCCTCTTTATCAGTTTGTTTTTTCACTTTGAACTTGAATACATTCAAAATACAAGTATGTGGCTTTAAAATGTTCATTATAGTGTATTTATTTAATTAAAATAGGTCAAAACAGTTAAAATATAACTTACCTTAACACAAATTGAAAATAAAATTAATTCCATGACTGAAAACTTCTGCGTAGATTGGAATACTCTTACACGAAATAAAACCGTTTAGTTTTTGCACTTTTTGTTGCACTACAGAAAAGTTTTGTTTAATTGAAATCGGGAATAATTTATCTTTGACCTGCCTTCTTTAAAAATCCTGATTATATGGAAATAAATTCAACATATTTAACTCTATTTATTTAACATGTTTCCGTTTGGTAACGTTTTTGTAAAATATGGAGGCGAGTTTCGCCGCCCTTCTTTATGTTGTACCTCAATATTGAATCCTGAAACCCCAAATATCTGGCGGAGTACCTAGTTTAACTGTGTACACTACATAATTCCGAAAAACATAACTACGAAAGTCAAAATCACAAATTTCATAATTCCGAATGATTCAGAATCCCGAAAGTCAAAACTCTGAATAATTATAAATCCGAATATCAAAAAGCCGAAAATTCAAAACTCCGAATGTTCATAAGTACGAAAGTCAGAATTCCGAATTACACAATCCCGAATCATCAAAATTCCGAATCAACAATAATCCGATCTTATCATAAATAAGAATTCCGAGAAATCATGAATCAGGAATCAACTATTTTATTATAAACACTTTTTGTGCATTTATTGATATTTGTTTTTTATTTTAACAGAACAACGTACAATGGTTTTATAATGGTGGGTTTCATCAAATGAATACGGTTGTACAGACGCGTTACATCAAGCTTGACATAGGGAGGGGCACCTTATGCTGCATACATACTCGTAAGACCCATTTGCGAATTTGTGAAGGTTGATGTGAACGCCTTTGTACGTTGTTTTTTAGAAAATAGTGACTTGATTTTCGTTTTACGTGATTTAATTCTCATATTATCATTTCATAGAATACGGCAAGAGCAGAATAGTTACTTTGCCACAGTCGTCGGCTCGTACGATGTGGTCACAGTTATACCCTTTTTTTTATTGCGTCAGGAAATGCATTTAGGCATTCCCAAGGCCCTGGGTTCGGGACACCTGGGATATGTGGGACTCGAAACTCCTGGGAAAACAGAGACCCCTACCCACTAAAACCGGGTGGTCATCTTCGGCGCAGTATGGAAGGGACCTGGGATCCCCAACGAGGGAGAGACTCCTCGCAGGACCCTCCGGCGCGCAAGGCCGCCTGGCAGCCAGCCTCGGGAGGAGCAAGCTCAACTCCAGTGCACGATAACACATACCACTGTTTCCGAAGACACGCGTTACCGTCTTCCTCGGGATCGCAAACCGAAACACACGCAGCCCCCCCGCGTGCGCTTCGCGACCCCAAGGAACTTTTTAGTCGCCTCTTACGACAGGCAGGGATACCTTGGTAGTACCCTTTTTTTTATTAACGTGGGGAACTCCTCATGAATACCTCGCCGCCCGGGGTAACGACGGGGTTATGTCGGACTTCTACCGACTGAAACCCCATGGTACTCGACCTCAACACTTCAGCGGCGAGGCGGGGTCCCTAAAAAGTTTCGCAACGCCCCGCCGCCAGTGCCTCCCCGTATTGGGGCTCCAGCCGGCCCCCCAATGAAGGGGGGAGGCCACGGAAGTACCTGGAGCACACAGGTACTTCCGCCGTCACGGTGAAAGCCGTGCATTGCGGGCAAAAGCACCCCCGTACTCAAGCCCGCTGGCTCTCACCTTACGCGGACCCTACTAGGCCCGCAACCATGATCCACCTAAAAGGTGGATCCGCTGCCGCATCTGGCGGTGCGGCCCCGCCGAGCCGCAGTGCACAGGGGGGGCCAGCCACGGATCACTGACCCCCTCCAAACGGTTGTGCACCGCGGCTACCACCTCGCGCCCTAAGGCGCTGCGCCCGTGGGCGCCCCTTTAGGCGGGCAGTGGTAGGCACCATACCACCACCACGCCCGGCAGCAGGCAATGGGTGGGTGGTAAGTCCACCGCACTGCCATGCCTGAGCCATCTTAGCTTCCCGGTGGTTCCACCTGCCACCAGTACTAAGCCCCCCTTCCACGACAAGGCGAAGGGTCATGGGGGGGACATCGGTAGTACCCTAACTTAACCAATAGAAGCTTTTTAAAATAAACTTCACTGTGAAAACTTAATATTCAATGATCAATAAAATCTGGCCTTCCTGGAAGCAGCCTTTAATAAAGCCACCACAGCCACGAAGAGGGCTCACATTCTTTTTTTTTTATATTGCCCGTCAAGATGACCTCACTCCACCTGATGGAAAGCGGTCGTGAGGTCCAGATATGAGGCTGACAAGCCCACTCATTCAAACGAATCACCGGGCTGGCCATCCTCACCTTGAAGGCCTGCAGAAATGCCTTTTCACGCCCCGCTTGAAGAACCCGGGACTATACGAGGAAAGAAACACATGTGCTGGAAGGGCGTTCCACGTCTGGATGGTACGATAAAGAAACGAGTCCCCGAACCTTTTACTTCGGGCCAACAAATGTTGAATTGTGTGTGGGTGACGCCATAGTCCAGCACGCGTGGTACGGGAGTGGAAAGGTGAGGGTGGAATAAGCTGGAATAACTCGTCAGAGCATTCTCCATTGTAGAAGCGATAGAGAACACTTAGCCTGGCAATGTCTAGACGCAATTGGAGAGGCTCAAGGGTCGAAGCCTCTGGGTTTCCAATAATACGGATAGCACGCCGCTGCAACCTGTCAAGAGCTTCGAGTAGGTACTTGGCGGAACCGTCCCAGAGATGAGAGCAGTATTCCACACACGAGCGAACTTGTGTCTTATACAAAAGACAGAGCTGCCCAGGCGTGAAGAGTCGTCTCACTCTGTTCAGGATTTCGAGTTTACGGGATGCAGTTCTAATGACGCTCTCAATGTAGTCCCGCTGGTGTAGCGAGGTGCTCTGAAGAGTGGGATGGGAAAGGAACGGCGATGCCTTTGCTGTGAATGCACACACCTGCGTTTTCTTGGCGTTGAACTCGACAAGATTGCATGCACCCCATTCTGAAATGCGGTCCATCACTCCGTCAAGCTCAACAACAATACTTCGCCTCTTCTCCTCGATGTCAGTCTGCTTTGCCCCAGAGCGCTCAAAATAACGCAAATCATCCGCATAGCAATGAATATTACCAAGAGATAACATGTCATTGATCTGCAGAAGAAACAACGTCGCCGACAAGACGGAGCCCTGCGGCACTCCGGCATTAATCTGGAGAAAGCGTGATTTTTGACCATCGCACAGGACACGAATTCTACGTCCCTCCAGAAATCCGGCGACCCAGTCGCATAGGCGAGGTGGCAGACCATATGCCGGAAGCTTGAAAAGAAGCGAACGATGCCATACACGGTCGAAAGCTTTGGCAATGTCAAGGCTGACGGCCAAAGATTCACCATGCTTGTCCATAGCCTCCCCCCAGAAGGTGAGGGTGGAATGAGCTGGAATAACCCAGCTTATTCCACCCTCACCTTGCCACTCCCGCACCACGCGTGCTGGACTACGGCGTCATCCACACACTATTCAGTATTTGTTGACCCGAACTAAAAGGTTCGGTGACTCGTTTCTTTGTCGTACCATCCAGACGTCGAACGCCCTTCCAGCACATGTGTTTCCTCCATCTTATAGTCCCGGGTTCTTCAAGCGGGGTGTGAAAAAGCATTTCTGCAGGCCTTCAATGTGGGGATGGCCAGCCCAGTGATCCGTTTGAATGACTGGGCTTGTCAGCCTCATATCTGGACCTCACGACCGCTTTCCATCAGGTGGAGTGAGGTCATCTTGACGGGCAATATAAAAAAAATAACTCACAAAAAATATATTTTAAATCTAGGAATTTTATTTTTACAGCGTATACTTAATATCAATAGATTATTTTCCACTTGTGCTTATTTGCCGACCATTCGGTTCTGGCACTCGCCGGCCGCTGCCGCGGCACGCTCGCTGTGCTTGCTTGGCTCGTGTGATGTGATCACAGTTCTAACCGAACCTAACCAATAGAAGCTTTTTAAGCGGGCACTTGAATTACACTTTCTTGTTGGGCAGACCAGTATTACGGCAGGATGACCACGGCGAGTCGGGTTTCAGCTTAATTTTATTTGTAAATATTATTTTTGATGTAAGTTTAATAATTGCAATGAATTTTCGGAATTTTGAAATTCGGAATATCGTTTTTCAGACAAATGAAACATTGGATTTCTAATTCTTCGTACTTCGTACTGTCGGAAAAATAACTTTCGTGCTTTTTTTAATAATTAGTAATTTTGTTGCTTCGGAATTATGTAATTCGGATTTTTATAATATAGAATAATTAGAATATTTTTAGAATATTGAAATTCGGAATTACGTGTTTCCGAATTTTTGGGTGTTCCCAGTTTAACTAACTAACTTCAACAACTGGACCAACAAGCTTGTAATATAACTACAGTATATTTTTTATTGTAACAGTAATTACGATACTCGTATGGCAAATATTATGTGCCTTTACTATGGTTTTTAGTTGGTGCTGTTTGGAGGGCATTAAATACTAAATTTTTATTTAAGTAGAGCATGGCACGCGAAGTCTCAATTCATTTTAATGAGGGATCAGTACTTTGCAGCGCGATGTTATGAATGAATTCGGTGCAACGAGGATAGCTCGTTGGATTTTTTACTTTTTTACCTTATTGCGTTTAATTATTATGCGCACCCTACCGTTTTAGTTAAAATGTATTTTCATTATTTTAGTCGAAATTTAGCAGGAATAGTTAGAATTGGACAATAATATTTTACTGTTGCCATTTTTGGTGTTCTAATAAACATATTTTACTGTACAAAAAAATAACACATGAAACCTACTCATATACATATTTAATTTTTGTTCTTTTTACCCTTTCAAAGTTTCACGAAACTTCGTTAATTAATATTAAATATAAATAAAATATATATAAACAAATGAGTTCATATTTATGTGAACTTAATTGTATTAAAGTGGCTATTAAATACAGTTTAGTTCACAGACATATATACCTACATGTTACGTCTAGCTAAAAAAGAAAACTACCTTACTACCACCCAAGCTTTTCGGTCACAAAGGTTACCTGTCTACCGAGACCGTTAGTGATACTGAATAAAATAACGCCTGAACCAATAACGTGAAGTCGATGATCGTGAAATTTGCTCAAAATTTCTTTAGTAGAGTTTGGTAAAGTTTCTTTGAGCTTTACGTAGGTGATTTCGTCATTTGCAATGCATCATCTATACTTTTTTTAGAGAGGAAAGTCTAATTTTTCGGTTTTTTGCTCATATCTCGCGATGTGTACTTGAGATTTTATACAAAATGAAAGCTGATTAAATTTGCTACAAGTTTCATTCAGTCAAGTTTTTTGATATCTTGTATAGTTCTTCTGTTTTGACCGGATAACTCTTCAACGATGCACCGATGATTTAATGTTTTTCTTGATAAGTAATTTTTTGGTTCTCAATAAAAAATAATGCGATTTGACCACTTGCATCCTAAAGGCGCGTTTACTTCAGACCAAACCAGCGAATGCTCATTCTTTCTATGAAATTTTGTTTGTGTTATAGTAGTCTGTCTCTGTTTACACAATGACAAGTTGAGAGAGGGAATAGAATGAGCATTCGCTCGCTAGGTCTCTGAATCCACCGTCAGAATTTAAAATTCAAAAATAAATAGCCGAATCGAATTTTCATGTAACATTCATTAATCCCTTTTGGGTTTAAACGATTCCAGCTTAGTAAATGGGATAAAAGAATAAAAGCAAACGTCACAGCCGCACAGGTACGTAGCGAGGGAGCGGGCCGTGCGCTGGCGCGCTGCCAGCCTCGTGGCTCGCGGCCTGACCGAGCCAACCGACTGCACGCTGATTAGAAAAGTTACAACTGAAGCTACTTGTTTCGATTACGTATAATTGAGTGTTTGAGTAGATAAGAACTGAAAATGTGTGGTTCACTTGTGACCATGTACAAACGAAGCGAATTCTCTCACCAAGAAAGTGTACTTCACTATTCACGCTCTGCAAAAAGTACATACTGTATTTTTTTTAAGATTTTTCACTTGTTGCTGGCATAATATAATAGTACAGAATCTCAAATTCAAACATGTAATAATGTTCGCAAATCGTTTTAGTTTACTTTATTTCCTGTTTTTGTTTTATTTAGATATTTTATGTACACCCCATTACGAGTATACTTTTCCCAACACACTACACTGCACACTGCACTTTTGCATATATGAATTTACTTTTTTTCCCAATAAAATGTTAAATAAAATTGTTAAATACCTCTAAAGGATGGACGACCACCTCAGCAGGCCCTTCCAGAATACCAGCGTCTCTGCCGTGCCTGCACGGCAGGGGCACGCGCTGAGGCAGGGTCCTGGTTGGCCCACTATTTTTTGATAATTATGAAGGTTCTGTGTTTTGTTTTAATGTTTTTGTATTGTAATTCTGTTGTATTGTATGGGTCAATAAAAGATTTTTCTTTCTTTCTTTCAAATTGTATTTGTATTTGGCCAAAATATCACAATATTCAATGTACAGTTTTACAATAGTTGCATGATATATCTCGGATCTCTGTTTGAATAATTGTACCTAAGCATTTTCAAAATTACGAGTAACATAAAACTTAGTTAAACGGTATACGTGTTATGTCTTCTCACGCCTATGTACAATTTGCGTCGGTCTATTGTCTTTTATTGATCGCATATAATTATAAAATATTAAAGCCACATCCAACTAAAATTAAGCATGTCGCAGGTGGACCTGAGTCTAAGTTTCAAACTACGAGTATCATGGAGTTATGTTAACTCTCCGTTATTAAACACAACTTTGACGACAAAACATTGCATTCTGCTGAGCACTAAGTACCACGCTCCGTGAATCACTTAGTAAGTTTGAGAAATCCCTATTTCATCGACTCACCCAGTTTCTTGCTCTAAAAGCGAATCTCGATATTGCTAAACTTTGCTCAGTCACGCAGCCCAAGTTTATTGCGAATAGGTTTGCAAATTCACAGCTCATTGTGACTGTCACTACTAGGGTTCTATTTCCCGGGTTGGAATCGCCGCCCTACTTCTCATAACCTATTTATAAATTCGGGTGCAGTCGGCCAAACAGCTGTTGTGATAGTCGGTGCATCAAAGCGGGAACGTTCGAGTGCGTGCCTGCACCAGTGATGTTCGATTGAAAAACTATAAAGGGTAGAATTTATTGATTTCAAAAAATATATTAAACTGTCTTCTTGCTGCAACTTGGTCCGAGTAAAATTTGGACGTAAAAGTTACTTTCGCTAATGTGACTTTTCTGGCATTCGAATGAACTGAAAATAATAGCAATAATCAAATTGTAAATGATAGAGCCCTTTGTCGTGCAGTAGGGCAGTACTGACTCTATTAGGTGTAGCTAAGGTAACTAGTCGCCTGTTGAAATAATATATGTAAAAAGCTCCACCGTCGGATTTAGTAACTCATTTTGAACGACGTCCGTAAGCTAATAGGTACAAATTTCAGAAAGTGATAACAACTCAAATGTAGTCTATTTTGATGTGTGGTTGAGCACGAGATCATCTTGGTATTAAAGTCATGAATTAAAAGTAAGATATTATTTGAAGAATTATCAAACTAATTAAGCACTCAGACAACCCCCTGACCGTGAGAAAATTAGTTTCCTTTCGTTTGTGAAATTACAAAAATCGGACATGAAAAAATAATAAAATATCCCTGGACATTATTCCACACAGCGCCATCTAGCCCCAAAGTAAGCTAATTAAAGCTTGTGTTATGGGATACTAGACAACGGATAAACATACTTAAATACATTTTTCTTTTGTAAATACATACTTATTATACATAGGAGACACCCAGACCAGTACAAACAGACATGTTCATGCACACAAATGTTTGTACTGTGCGGGGATCGAACCCGCGACCTCTGGTGAAGTAGCCAACTTCTTAACCATTACACCAAGTCGGTCGTCTCATGAAAGGTAAAAAGTACCATTTTACTTTGGTTTTGTTGAATAAAAAACTAAGCGTCCTACAGAAATATGTCTTGAATAATGAATAAATGATGAGCCGCCTTTACGTCTACCACGAGTTGCCACTTTGAATTTACGTTATCGTTCGCGTAAAAAAATTGTATTGGGATGTCACATGACCTGACATGACAATCACGACGGTAGAGAAAAAGCCGGACCGGGACATCTTCATGCAGCAAGTAGGTACAATTTTTCTAGTTTCTATCTTTGTGTAGCTAAATATTACGAGTATGGGCGTGTAAATATTTTGAGGACATTTTCGTTCGCGTAAAAAAATGTACTGGGATTTGACATTGTCATGTCATACAAAGATAGAAACTAGAAAAAATCGACCTGCTCCTGGGACTCAAGCGGGATACGAACCCGGACCACATATTTTTTTTTTAAGCGAACGATAATGTTAATTTAAAGTGGCAATTCGTGGTAGTCGTACTGAAGTTAGTAGTGGCTTAAACCAAGAAATTAATACATTTATTTGAAATAAAGATATTTACGAGAGGGCCTCTAACCACAGCAAATCTTTTATTAAGGGTGACGGTAGACTGATACTCGTACACATAAAAAGAGCGATTTTTAATGAAAAACGTTATGGAACGAAACAGCAATACTTACCGATCGCTTGTGTGATTAACTGAAAGCCGTTATCCCATCCCTAGCGATCTACCCGCGTGGCGCGTCTCCCGTTCATTTTCAGTGCACGCTCGATGCATTTCACCACACCCGGGTAATGTTTGCGATGTGTCGGTAAACACTGTCACGGGACCAACTTGTAATGCGACAGCTGTGTGGCGGATACCATTGTTCTATTCCTTTACTTATACACGAAACCATCTAAAATGTTACAGATTCGAGGCGAGTATTCTTTACTTCTATACTCAACTTCAGTAAGAATCCAAGAGTTGTGCAATTTTGACATCGTTAAAACTTGTTATGAGCGTTTTAAAACCGGGTTTACAGCCTTACGTTACTTACTTTCCAGAAATAAAGTACGTGACAGTTGTATTAACCGTTCTCATTTTGCGAGACACTGAAGGAGTATTCCGGAAATATGAGTCTCTGAAGACCACTATAAATATTGGTAAGACTGCAGCCAAGTTGTGAGAGTTTTCTACAAACAATAATTTGCTAACAAGAGAAACATTTTACTTGCTGTTCATTATTTTATTCGCATGGGCACTCTTAAGTATATTTAACACCGTCTTAACTTTACCTAGAACTCTGACAGTTGCTAATAGCCTCCTAAATCAACTTTTGTGGTAAAGTTTGTTATTTGAGTTCAATGATGTCACTAACTCTCAGTAAGTTAAAAATACCGATGTTTGATCAAAAGTTCTGTTTTCTCACTGAGTTCAAACAAACTATAAATCCCGTTCTGATTTAAAGTTTCTCAACTTTATTTTTCATTGCTTATCTTACCCGTTTGATTAAATTTCGTTTTCTAGTAAGATTGTTTGTTGCTGCAATTTATGAAGATCACAACTAGTTGCATTATAAAGTATATTTTCATTTGGGACTGTATACATCAAGTTAATCTTACCTCAATTTAAGCCAGAACAGCTTCAGAGGCTTAAAACATACTTAACTATCTCTTAATACACTTGAAAAGGTTATAACACCCAGACACGAACCAACACTCACGTTTGTCACATGAATGTTTGACATGGTTTTCGAACCATTCTGCTCTTTAGCCGTTAATCCGGGGGTCTGGTTATTTTATTTGTGCTCAATTTCCTTGATACCCCTTTATTATAGGATTTTAATTAGTTTTATTTTAAGTTAAATGGTTTTATAATTTTCAGGGGCAATATTACCACCAAACACTGTCACAGAGGTGGCGTTTGCATCCGCGCTCGCTAGGGCCTCAATGGAGAGTGAAAAGTATCATTATGTCATGCAGGCCGTATACGCTCCTTATGGAGACAGCTTCTCGGCTGCAAAGGCTGGTGAGATAGACTATGGAATTACGGAAGTCCGAAAGAAATACTCGTAGTACAAAATAAGTTCCCCATCTTACATCACCACCGTGATTACCACTTACTTCTTCAAATAACTCCAAGCCAAATTGATACAAGACTGATGTAGAAACATAAATGTTATCAGTCTCTCCGCCGTCACAGCCTTTTTTAAAACCCGGAAGCTCACCTTCTTTTGGGTATCATGAGGAGTCAAATGAGAATATGTGTATTCAGTGGATTTCTATGGAGTTCAGTTGTAAATAAAGTTTTAAAGCGAGTGAAAATCAATGCGGTGATTGAGATTTGAGATTGTATTATTAATACCTCATAGTACGATACCTATTAACGACTCTTTACCATTCATTCATTCTGTTGATCCAAAGGACATAATTATGAGCAGATATAGCGTCAACCAAACTTAAAATGTAAATACCTGAAAAGTTGTAGGAGAATTTAACATTTTTGATGTGTTTTATGTTCTAGCATGTCAGTTGCTATCCCAAGAGGTGATAGCAATATTTGGCCCCTTGGACGTCACCTCTGCAGCGGTTGTCGATGCTCATTGCCGGGCTGCTAAAATACCGCACATACAAGTAAGCCGCAAATGATTTTCGTAATAATACCTAAGTAATATAACTATAATAACACAAATTAACAGAGAAACAGTTAAGATATTCCAATTCCCTAATAAACAACTTGTTTATTAAAGCGATTTTAAATACATATTATAATATTCAATGGCTTTAAAAAAATGCGTTAACTAACGCATTCGTTAAAATACATGACGTTCTTTATGGTGTTATCAGCTCTCCTAGTTCTTTTAACATAACAACTCTTTCACAGTGTGGTAATCAGATTCAAGTTCGATTTATTAGGGATCCTTTTAGGAATCTCGTTAACCTCGCTTTACTGGCTGTTACAGGCTGTCTGGCGTCCACCGCCAGTGCGGGGGAGCCAACAGCCATCCCCTCCTGGAGTCAACTTGTTCCCGGAGGCCGTGGCGCTCTCTAGAGCAGTCGCACTCTTCATAAAAGACAGCGACTGGAGTACCTACACATTATTGTACGATGATGATCAAGGTAAAGCATTCCAGGATGTAACATGTGTTTGATACGTGGCACGTTAGAGGTGCGCTTTATTTTCAGAGTTTGCAATTTTTGGGCAAAATATAATACGCACAAAAAAGTAAAGATTGCTATCAAAAAAAAAGTTAGATAACATAGCTAGGAGGCTTTCCAACTCAGCACATATTTATACAACCTGCATAAGTCCGATTTAAGGTTTAAGCCACAACACAATGCAATGCAGTGTATCTGGCCTAACATTTTTTTAACGTCCTCCTTTTTTTATATACCTTTCGCTACTGTTGTAATTCGTTTTTAGGTTTGATTAGGCTTCAGGAGATATTAAAATACGCCAACCCTGAAGATAAGTGGTTGGTCCGAAGACTGGTGCCTGGCGAAGACAATCGGCCTCTGATGAAAACTTTGAAAGCTACGGGCGAGACCAGAGTCATTATTGACTGTCCAGTGGATCGAGTAATGGACTACTTACGTCAAGCTAACGAAGTCAAATTCTTCGAAGACTATATGGTAACCCTTAAATAAATATTTCAGCTTCATATTACGTCCCACTGAAGGCCTGACCTCAACTTTGAGGAGGTAGGTACGAGACTCAACACGCAGGCTCGGTATGGATTGTTGTAGAGGTGTTATAAACATTATTGTCAGGTAATATCAAGCCACCCCAAGGCCTCCGACAGGCTTAACGTCTGACATAGGGTGAAGTTGGGTGACCCTAACTACTTAACGTCCCATCCGAAGCACCAAGATGCCCGCAAAATACACCCGTCCCTATGTAGTTTAATACCGGATCCGCTGTCACGGGCATCAATCACACATCATATAAGTCTTTCTATTTGTACGATGGAATGGAAACAAAGCGGATGCATACTCATTAGACAATCTTAATTACCTCGACGAATTTACATAGCCTTTGCGAATGACTGGCCTGAAATAGCGAGTAATGTGGAGGGAAGCGGCTTTTGGATAGCGAACTACAGTATTCTTCTCTGTGAGATTAAAACGGCATTAGAGATTATTATAGTGATGATTAAAAATTGTATTCCATTTTTTAAAACGTTAAGGTATGTCATAAGTGTCAATAGACGATACTGAATGTTTGGTTTTCTCTTAAATTAAGTGTGTTTCTCAAAGTACTAAAATTTTTAAACAGTATGTATTGCTTTATTTCCTTCTTCATCTAAATCATGAAGGGAATTTTTGAAATTAGAAATTAAATCCTTTAGATAAGACACTAATACGAATACGAACTGTCTTTTAATCATGTTTTTCTATTGATATTTTAACTTTTCGTATTTGTACTCCTTAGAAAATTTCTTCAAGTAAACTTATTGTTGCCGATTATTTTTATTCATTTTTCACTTGATTTTAATTGCATTATATTCTTTAAACTGAAACATCACATAAATTAAAGACATTATTTTATGGTTTCAGAGCTATGTACTGATGTCTCTAGACGCTCATACATTAGATTTAAAAGAACTTCGCTATAATCTGTCAAACGTCACCTGCTTAAGGATTTTCGATCACTCAGACTCGAGGACTAGCTCCTATTTGGCTGACTGGAAAGTCAGAGAATCACCTGATGTAAAAATTCCACGAGAAACTCGTGAGATCACGGTAAGTACGAGTAGGTGTGAAGTAATGAGCCATCTAAGACGACGGAATGCAAATACCTACGTATCAACTCAGTAATATCACAGGAAACTTCATATTCACCGATTTAAAAAAAAACAATGTAGGATCTTATTGGCAAAGTTTGCATTCGAACTACTTTTCATCTTTCATATTAATTAAGTAAAATATCTAGACTATCGTATTTTTTATTTTGCAGTTTCTTGTAGCATGTTCTAATTTGTTTATTAGTCCTTTAACCATGCCCTTTTTTCATAGAAAAAAAATAATAATATGAAGTTAAAGGAGTTTTTTCATGATCTGTGCATCATGTGTTCTTTCTAGGTTGAAGCAGCATTAGCCAGCGATGCTGCGTGGCTTATAACCGACGCCGTGGAAAATGCACCTGAAGAATTTGAAGTGAAGGCACAAGCGCTCGAGTGTGACTCAGAGGATGGTTGGGAGATCGGGGAGGACTTCACAAACCATTTACTTACGGTAATTTACATTAAGGTGTACATACCTAACTAAAAACAATCTAAATAATAACTTGTTGTTATTCCAGAATCCAATAGTAGGAGTAACTGGTCAAATACAAGTCGACAATACAACGGGAGAGCGCACAAACTTTGATGTAGAAATAATGGAACTGTCGAACGGCCGATTCAGCAGCATTGCTAAATGGAACCCTGAAACTGGATTTAATTATGTTAGATCCGCAAACGAAGTCTCTGATCTTTTGGCAGAAAAATGGCAAAACAAAACTTTCAAAGTTGTATCTCGAATTGGGGCACCGTATCTTATTGAAAAAGTGCCAGCGGAAGGAGAGACTTTAGTTGGAAACGATCGGTACGAAGGATATTCGAAAGACTTGATACATGAAATTTTAAAAGAAACGTTGAACTTAAATTATGAGTTTGAAATCGTGCCGGGAAATGGATATGGGTCGTACAATAAGGACACAAAAAAATGGGATGGACTTGTTGGGCATTTGTTGGACAGGGTGAAGTATTTTACATTTTAATTTTAAATTAGCTTACCTACTGTATGTCTTTCCTTATTATATAATTCATTTGCCTTCCTCCAGAAAGCTGATTTGGCTATATGTGATCTCACTATAACATATGAGCGCAGATCCTACGTCGATTTCACCACTCCTTTCATGACGTTGGGTATCAGTATTTTATATTCGAAGCCCACTCCTCCGGAACCGGAGCTGTTTTCATTTTTGAAACCTTTTTCAGTAGATGTTTGGATTTACATGGCTGGAGCTTATTTAATGGTCTCATTGTTACTTCATATTTTAGCCAGGTAAAAATAAAAATATGTGTAAGTTCATAAATAAATAGTATGTTTTGTTTGAAGACAAAAAATTATCTTTCTTTTTAATTCGTTGTAGTAGCTATTTTAAATTTAAAAAACAAAAAACAGGTTCTTAATAGATTTTCACTCATATTTCAGGTTAGCTCCTAATGACTGGGAAAATCCCCATCCTTGTGATAAATCTCCAGAAGAATTAGAAAATATATGGCATATCAAAAATTCTTGCTGGCTCACAATGGGCTCCATCATGACGCAGGGCTCTGATATTCTGCCAAAGTAAGCAGCGGAAAACGATTTATAAAAACTAATAAATATAATATTACGAAAACTACTTAAAATCATAACATTAATGAAAATGAAAATGAAAATAAAAATGAAAATATATTTATTCGTCATCTGTAAAATGTTACATAACTAGTGAAAGGGACCTCCTTTTAAGTACATGTACCTGTGTTAGGAGACCCCGCTCCTTCTTAAGCTTACTATAAAAATGATACCTTAAAGTTACGAGTATATTCGCTTAATCTATTTATTGTACATTTGTTTTTGCATTTGCTATGAAGTATTACAGTAGTATTTACTTGAAGAAAACCAACATACAATTCGTTACTTATATTAGATAGGTCTTATCAATATAAAGAGGTTTCTTCCAAACAATTTATAATTGGGTTCTTATAAAAATCAACAAACGAATCTTGGGTAAATAACTTAATTTAAGATAGAAAGGTTAAAAAGCACGAGAAGAGGTTTACAGAATTAGTTTGGACTGTGTAAAACGACAAACAAAGTTACTGGTACAGTTTATTGGTGTATGTTTGTGTATGTGTGGATGTGTGTGCGTGTGTGTTTGTGTGTGTGTGTGTGTGTGTGTGTAAAAATAATAATATAATACTAATAATATTATGTCTATATGCATACTAAGTTATGACTTTTTGGTTTATTTGCTAATGTATGGTGAGGTTTTCTATTTCATTATAATTTTTATTTTGAAGCCAATTCTCTAGTATACTTTTGCATTGATGTATGGTTAAAGGGTAAAAATTTAGCATTTTATATTATTAATGAGTGTTCTTCAATCCTATCAGAGGTTATTCTACAAGATGGGTATGCGGCATGTGGTGGTTCTTTGCACTCATTATGTGTTCCTCATATACTGCTAATCTAGCTGCGTTTTTGACAAATGCTGCTATGGACGACTCCATCAAAAGCGCCGAGGATTTGGCCATGCAAACTAAAATTAAATATGGCACCGTCGATGGCGGCTCTACTTATTCATTTTTCAAGGTATTTCTTCAAATTCTACTTTAACTGTTATTCTATTAGCAAAACGGGGACCTACTTATTTTAGCGCACGAACAATGAATAAAATAAGACTTTGAGTTATTTTTATTGGCTTTATTTGACTTACTTATCCAGTTTAATCGGGTTCTGCGAGTTCACGTTTTCGTTAAAAATAACTGAGGTGGTTTCGTGTAAACTTACTATGTGATTTTTTCATGCATTTCTCAAATAAGTTAATGTCAGCTAGTACAAATTGTTGTTGAATGAAGGTTTCTTTAATAGTGTTCTACATTTAAATTTTAAAATCCCGCCGGACACCGTTCAAACCATTGCAGCCAACAGCATTTATTAAAATATTTTACAGCGTTCAAACGTCTCAACGTATCAGCGAATGTGGACAGCTATGGAGTCGACGCGGCCTTCAGTTTTCATGAAAAACAACGACGAGGGCGTGGATAGAGTTCTGAAAAGCAAACGAACTTACGCGTTTTTAATGGAATCGACGGCTATTGAGTATCAATTAGAAAGGCACTGCGATTTGATGCAAGTGGGGGGTCAACTAGACTCAAAGGGATACGGGATAGCCATGCCATTTTGTAAGTATGCATTCATTTGGATGATATACCCAGTGTGGTTCGCCCACTTACAACGTAGATCATCATCATTATCAACAGCCTTCAGAAGTCCACTGCTGGACAAAGGCCTCCCCTATAGAACGCCACAGCGAGCGGCTTTGGGTAATTTGCATCCAGCGGCTTCCTACAACCTGCAGCAGGTCATCGGTCCACCAGAAAGTAGATGAACTGATAAAAATCTCAGGATTTGACTATGCAAGCCGCCTGCAACCAACAGTTTCGGATTATATAAATATTTAATAGTAGACGTAATATGACGACGAATGATAATGATCAACTTTGTTTAGCTTCTTGTGCAAAAAATCCTGCGTCAGGAACCTCTTAGAAAGCTTCAGGAATTACTTAATTTATTGATTTTGCTTTCGCTTGATTAAATAAGCAAACTTTAGTGCAGCTAATGTGACTTAGTAATAAATAAAATGACTAGTAATTTGATTTCAGTTTCATCTTATCGGACCGCTGTTGATAATGCTGTTCTAAAACTAGCAGAAAGTGGAAAATTAGTAGAACTTAAGAATCGGTGGTGGCAGGCGCCGGAAACTGGAGGTTGTGTGGTAAGTAACTAACTATACTCCATTCATTATAGCATTAGACAGAAGTAAAAAGGTTCTTTTTAAGGTATACTTTGTGGTCAAAGTACAATAAACATCATTACTTTTAACATTTATGCCGAATTTATTAAAATCTACTGTTATAGCAGCTGTCACACTTAATTGTTCTCATCTAAAGTAAAGGAACTTCAGAATTTATGAGGCTTTTGCTTAAATAAATTATTTTGTCTTGCATCAAACTATATTGTCGATTTAAAAACCTAAAACAGGCAGGGGTTTTCATTTTTACTTTCACTATAACTCTACCAAATCTAAAATGTTACATAATCCCTTCAGACGTTGTGGCGGAAAGGGTTTTCAATTTTGCCAGGTTATAATAATAATAATAATAAGACTATAAGAAGGCCTATGATTCGGTGCCCCATTCATGGCTCAGGAGGATCTTAGAGCTGTATAAAATTGATACAACTTTGAGATCTTTCTTGAGCACATGCATGGGGCAGTGGATCACAGTCCTTCATCAACCAGGTGGTGGAAATGGCTCCCCTGATCCGCAGGACTTCATAAGGATAGAGCGAGGTATTTTCCAGGGCGATAGTTTGAGTCCTTTGTGGTTTTGTTTAGCTTTGAATCCTCTTAGTACCTTACTAAAGGATTCAAAGCTAGGCTATCGGCTTCGCAGGGGGGGTGAGTTCATCTCTCATTTGTTGTACATGGATGACCTGAAGCTGTTTGCGCCAAGACCCCAGGTATTGATGGAACTGTTAAAAATCACTGAGATTTTTAGCAATGCCATCAAGATGGAGTTTGGTGTAGACAAGTGTGCGGTCATGCATGTACAAGAAGGGAGGGTTGTAGATTCACCGAATTTACAGCTCTCTGAGACGATGACAATCAGATCCCTCTCTGAAGCTGAAACCTACAAATATCTTGGTATGTCAGAGTCATTGGGTATATCAGTAGGAGACGTCAAGCAATCGGTGAAGGAACGCTTCTTTAGTCGCCTTACAAAGGTACTTAAGAGTTCTTTGTCGGGTGGCAATCGGGTGCGCGCCTTCAACGGTTGGGTGATGCCCTTATTGATATACTCCTTTGGCATACTGAGATGGACTCAAACTGAGCTGGGTGCTCTGGATACACGAGTCCGAAAACTGCTCACAACGCATCGCATGCTACATCCACGCTCGTCTGTTATGAGATTGTACATCCCACGGAAGGTGGGGGGTCGTGGCTTCTTAAATGCCAAGGACCTTCACAACCGTGAGGTGTGCAATCTCAGGAGGTTTTTCCTCAACAACGAGTGTGGGATTCATCGCGACGTTGTGGCAGTTGACAAGGGGCTCACGCCGCTCTCCTTGGCAAACGAGAACTGGCGTCAACTACCGATGCTAACCACCGACGACCGCAAGGAAATATGGAAGAGCAAGGAGCTGCATGGTAGGTTCTATCGGGCCTTAACAGGGCCCGATGTGGACATCTCCGCATCGGTGAACTGGCTACGCTTCGGGGACCTCTTTGGGGAAACCGAGGGTTTTGTCTGTGCAATTGCTGATGAAGTTATCAAGGTGAATAACTACCGGAAATACATCATGAAGGACGGTACGGTTGACATTTGTCGGGCATGGCGCCGTCCTGGCGAGTCTATTCGCCACGTTATTTCCGGTTGTTCTCACCTTGCTAACGGAGAGTACTTGCACAGACACAACCTAGTAGCCAGGATCATCCACCAGCAACTTGCTCTTCGATATGGCCTTGTCGAGTCGGAGGTACCGTACTATAAGTACGCACCGGTACCAGTTCTCGAAAATAGTCGTGCATTGCTCTATTGGGATCGCTCTATCATCACGGACAGGACTATTGTAGCCAATAAGCCTGATATCGTGCTGGTAGACCGATCCCAACGCCAGGCAGTGCTCGTCGATATCACCATTCCACATGACGATAACCTCGTAAAAGCTGAGAAGGACAAACTCAGCAAGTACCTTGACTTGGCTCACGAGGTGACCGCCATGTGGAATGTTGATTCGACGATTATTGTCCCGATAGTCGTGTCGGCAAACGGCTTAATAGCGAAGAGCCTCGACCAACACCTCGAGACGCTCTCGCTCAGCGGTTGGATCAAGTATCAGATGCAGAAGGCGGTACTCCTGGACACGGCTCGCATTGTCAGGAGGTTCCTCTCTCTGCAGCCCTAACCACCGGTAGTCTGGGCCTTGCCTGCCCTGCTGCCGGCGGCACCCTAGGTTAAGGTTTTTATAGTATTTTTATAAATCATTGTTTTATAACTTTAATTAAGGCTTAGGTTTTATAATTGTGATTATGTATTTTGTTTTTATAATTATAATTCTTAAGTCGTTTTATTGTTGTAAATCTTTGTTTTTATAAGAATACTGTACAAATTTTATACCTAAGTTTTATGCTAAATAAAGAGAATATAATAATAATAATAAATATCTGGGACAATTCACACCAAGATCATCTGACCCCAAACTAAGCAGAGCTTGTAATATGGGCGTCAGAGACTGATAAACATACTTAAATATTTCTAAATACATACATGTATGTTATCAGGTATTATTTATTCTGTATTATCAGGTATGTTATCGTCATGGCAACATCAAATGCAAATTGCCATTCATTTTAGCCCCCTTGCTTCTTATTTCTAATGTTATAATGAATGAAGTATAAGTAGCTATACTGTTGCTAAGTATTCTATTTCTTAGTGTGGACAATAATCATAAAGTAGACGTTGTGTTTTGTTTTTACCTTTAACAAGTTTAAGAGTAAGGTTTCATATCTTAAGACATTCACCACTTCGTTTTGAGTGCTGTCAGTATGTCTAAAAATATATTTTTGTAAGGAGTAACTGCCTACTGATTTCCTTACCTGGTCTTCTGAGTAGAAACAGCATTTCAACTGCAGTGGTAGAGTTACATTATAAAGATGCTATAAATGTTGTATATAAAAATGTATCGTTGTTTATACGATTGAAAAGCACTGTTCTAAAAAATTTTACTCGAATAAAAATTTATTGACGTTAACTTTGGTTAGTAAGCTGATGTTCATAATAAAGTACCCAAAGAAAAAACACTATAATGTGTAGGCTAAGGAAGCAGTAGAAGACTCCGGCGAGCTGGGCGTGGACAACGTGGGCGGCGTGTTCGTGGTCCTGGGGCTCGGCTGCGGCATCTCGGCCGCTATGGGCATATCTGAATTCCTCTGGCATATCAGAGAAGTCGCTGTTGAACAAAAGGTATATTTATTTCCTACCTTATGCCCGCACTTTCGTACGCCAGTCCCCGTTTTTTACGAGAAATCTTCTTTTAGTTGTGCTGCCTACACTCCTAAGTAACCTACCAAATTTTAGCTTTCTAATACCAGTAATTTTTGATGTGAGTTGATCAATTACTTAATATAGTGCCTAACGGAAGAGTTTTATTAAGTACATTGATTTATGTTTGAATTGCCTTTGAATCAAACCTCGGAAGATATTCTGAAAGAATATATATAAAGTGAAACAAAATAACAATCTGATCAAAATTTTCCCAATTCGCCTCCTAATTATTTTATTATTCCTATTATTTTTCATGCGAAGGGAATTTTCTTGTGTTAGTGAATTTATTCTCGTTCAGGTGTTTTAGCACAGAATAAATAATTGAAATCCGGCTTTAGTCAAACTGTTTAATAAATCAAAATTTTAAAACATTCAGCACGTGCACACTATTGCTTAAATCTGATAAAACCTCAATTGTGATGTTCTTTCTAGATGACACCATCAGAGGCTTTGTGGGCAGAACTCATTTTTGCACTCAGTTTCTGGGAAACTGAAAAGCCGGTGGCACATTCGAGACCGACCTCCTCCGCATCAGGGTCGAAGTCGGGATCCAACATGGCGTCTCGAGCGTCATCAGTACTTCGTTCTGCAGCTGATTTATTCACTCTAAATATGTTTGGCACCAAATAAATTTATAGTGAATGACTTAGACCAAAATCTGTCGCAGCGCACTTGGTTAATTAAGTACAACTTTTAGGAATATTAAAATAAGTTAAAACCATTTTTTAAATCTTTGTATTTACCTAAACTTGATTTGGTTTTCACGTTAGACAAGTTAGTCTACTGTAAGGTATTATAGTAGAGTTGCATTGATATTAAACACGAACTTTGTGTGTGTTATTTTTTTCAATTGCTTGTTATATCGTTATTGCTAGGAAATAGCTCTGCCTCATTTTCCTAATATATCTCATCAAAATTAATAAAAGACGAGGCAGCCCTCAGTACTGAGACGGCGCGGGACTGGGACCGCTCGCGCTGGGGCGACGGGCTGGCGGTGGATGGCGGGGCGGAACGCGGGGGCGCTGCCGCCTTTTGGAGCACACGCGGGTCCATCGAAGCACGCCACTCACTCGATAGGGCTTCCATGAACGTCACCTGTAAGGATAAATAGAAGTTTGAAAATAGTTCTATACTCTTCTAGTCGTCGAGGCGTGACTGCAAGTTTATATGTTATATTACAGTACAATAAAGAACATCTCCGTAATTATATCACCTTGCATACTTTCGGCCAAGACCATGACTATGTATCCTGTAATCCTGCCACAATCTGGAGTGTGAGAACAACATGTTTTTCAATAAATCTCGCAATCGTCTTTAATACCAACATAGTCCAAAATAGATTACTCTATAAATCAATGTTATGTATTTAGGCCAAAGGAAGCTGTAGTTAGCAATATGTATAACAGCCTTTTAGGTCACTCATGGGGATACGCCCCATGAGCGATTAACTAAAAGGATTCACATTGTTTCAACACTAAACATCTAAAAATGAAGCGAAACTTATGCCACTAACAAAATACACGAGCTTTTTCAGGGCAACTGATGAAAAAGCCCAGTGTTACATTATCCCGAGTCCCGAGGCTCTACTCTCATAATTTGACTGTAGATTTTTCCTTGTACGGCACCGGTGTGTATCAATATGATTTTTTGAGTGAAGTTGAAAACTTTTGATAGTTAAATAAGATTTTTAAACAGCTTTACCGTTTGCATGCCCTAAATTTGGTATAAACCAAATTTTCGGAGGATATATTATTAAACTTATTATAAATATCCGATCAGAATGTTGAATACGAACCTTTTCTTTCACACTTATCTGCCTTGCGTTCAATAGGAAATCGACAACGGCCACTAGCAAGCCCAATATACCGCCAAATCCAAGCACCAAGAATATACCACTCGTGTTTTTCATTTGCAAAGAACCGCTGCTGTCATCTCCATCGCCATCTTTTTGTGTCTAAAAAATATCAATAGCTTACAATTTATTGACTACATTTGTTTAAAATACCAATTTTGTGTTTATTAATTGAACTGTGTGATTACATCGCAATGTTTATCGTTATCTTCCTCTTCCCACCATTTGCTTTTCATTTCAAGGAGCTTTCCCGATTCTTGCAAAGATAAAATGGCGTGATCTATCCATGATTTAAATGGATAATCTGAAAGAAATTGTAATTTTTTATAAAATTCATATTCCCATTTTAGAGTTTTGCACGTACTTTTACCCATGGTAATGGGTTGAAAACAAAACGTTTTTACCACACAATTTCACCTATTGATCTGCTTAGTTCAGGGTCAGATGTCCTTGTGTTTTAAAAAAAATAAGTATGCAATTTGCTGTGCAACATTATTTTTCTTTTTGGTTTTAAACATAGCGTGCAAGAAGTTATTTATGTTCGTCAAACTATCCTCCGGTGCTTATATAACGTTTAGTAAACGTAAGCTTTTGAAATTGTTTTACCACCTTCTTGCAACTAATACTCACTTTTAGCCATAGCAATCCCATATTCCTTAGAATCCAGGTTAGGTCCGACCATCTTCAGTTCGCAAATTCTGTGCGTGTAATACTCAATAGCTGTGGATTCCATGAAGAATGCATATTTCCCCTTGCTTCTCAGGACTCGATCCTTGCCCTCATCATTGCTGGTCGTGAAGACAGTGGGCTTTGCGGAGGCCATTGTCGCCCAAATCTTTTTGTAAACAGTCTCATTGGAGAACTAAAAAAATTGTTAGGGTCTGCTCATTAGTTTATCGGGGAGCTGTGGTTTGTCGGATGGTGTTTAAGTCCTAGCAAACTAAACAAAAATTGACATTTGCGTTGAAGAGTCAGCAACACACAAGTGATATCTCTAGGGTTGCACGTGTTTATACGCTTCGTCAACCGCTTATCATCAGACCGTCAGCATTCTTACCACCGACGAATTATTTTTTATTAAAATATGAGGTTCAAATCCTAATAGTTACTTACCCGAAAAAACTACTTTCAAAGCTGTTGCAAAAACAATTAATAGCATCGCTCGTGGTATCGACTGATGTAAAAAAATATATAATAAAATAAAAATTGCAAAAACCTGAAAGAACTTGTAGGTAGAAGCGTTGTACACCGCCCCGTAGGACACCTGGTTCTGTTCTGAGAGAGCTTTGACGTCGCTGATGTCGTTACTTCGACGACTGTTGCTGAGGAAGGTGGACATGTTGGCCGTGTACGACGCCGTCACGATCATCGCGAAGAACCACCACATGCCGGTCACCCAACGGGAACCCACCGCTCTGGGGAAAATCATCATCATCATTCGCTGCTAAAAGACCTCCTCTATAGGACCGTATTTTTCCTTCCTTTTTTTAGTTTTTTGCTTGCTCGTAAGTACATTAAAGTTCCCTAAAACGTCTAACACTAAAGCTTAATTCTTACAGGGTTGCAGGAGACGCTCCGTACGTCCACCACGAGTTGCCACTTAAAATTTACGTTATCGTTCGCGTAAAAAAATTGTGAATATAAAATATCGTGAATTTAAAGTGGTAACTCGTGGTAGACGTACTGTATGTTTGTTTTCCCCGTTACCATACGTTGTGTAAAAAAAGAGAGTAAATCAGAATTTTAAAAATTAAAAAAAATACATGATACATGGTGAATGATGATGATGATGTAAAATAATAATAAAAAAAATTTAAGTACCTTGGTAGTATATCACACCCCTGCGTCATTATGGAGCCCATAGTCAGCCACATGCAGTTGTACAAACTCCAAATGTTCTGCAGGTTTTCTGGATTCTGGTTGCAGGGGTGAGGGTTCACCCAATCTTCTTGACTCATCCTGAAAAGTATAAGTTCCTCAAATTAATAGATTGATAGGGAACGTTTATAAAAAAAAATAGTGTTTGTGATCATACTTAACTATATCTAAATACATACATAACTAGATAGCAACACCTAGACACAGAACAAACACAAATATTCATCACATATAAAATGTATGTCTTCGGTGGGGATTAAACCTTCTCACTCACTCTTTTGCCATTCTCAGATAGGCAACTGTCATGTCTGTGTGTAACTTAGAAGTCTTACTTAGGAGTGCAAAGCAAAGTTTACTTTGAATCCATATAAACAAAAATGAATTATAGTTATTACGCGCATAACTTTTGGACGACTGCACATAATTGAATAATTCTGTTTTCTTGTGTTTGTTATTGGAAGTACAAGGTTTGTCAAGTTTATAATAGAATAAGAAACCTAGCAGTTCTTTTTTATGACATGGTGGTGGTAAGTTGAGTTACAGATGGCTTTAAGAAAATTTGTACAAGATACTCAAATTAATGATGTATTTTTTACTATTATTACATATTCCTTACCTTGCACAAATAAGCAGAATAAACGACACTATGATATAGGTAGTGGCTAAATAAAGCCAGACGTCAAGGGCCAGTGGTTTTAGAAACGAGAACATATCGGGCACCTCAGGGTCTGGTTCACGGAATAACATGCTTATTCCTAAAGTCATGAACGGAATTGAAAAATCCACTGCTGTGTTTCTTTCTGAAGTGATCGAAAGATCGCAGATAGCTAATTCGGCTTTCTGAAACGCAAAGTCATTTAGAAAATACTTGTAGGATATTACTAATGAAAAGAAGTAGTACTTCATCTGTATCTCACAAAATTTGAGATTCGTTCCTAGAAAGGCCCACACAAAAAACTGAAATTCAATGTACGGATTTACCAGAAATTAAAAAATAATATTACTAACACTACGAACGAAGACCCAACTTATGTTAGGGATCCTGGGTTACAAACCAAGTTCTGGCAACTTTTGATGCAATTGAAAACATTTGCCACAGATTAAAATAGTGCCATTACTTTTTGATACTTACGTGTTCCATCAGGTCACCAATCAAACCATCCCACTTCTTGGTCCCTGCTGCGATATTACCGTATTTATTGCCTTCTACTTGATAAAACTCAGCTTCCCAATTAAGATTCTGTTCCTTATTTATAATCTTGAAAATTGCTTCAACCAAGTCCACTGCGTATCCTCTTGGTTGAGGAAGTTGGGAGGTATCATTGACTTGGGTGAATTCAAAATATGGCCTTCCAGTTTTAGTTGCAACCTATAACAAGGTTGTTTTATTTAATTCTCCTGGATTATAATTTTGTACACACACAGCCCTGATCTTCGTACTTACCCTTATTTTATTTGATTTACGCGAATGTGAACGATCTGAAATTGTTTTCATTTCTGTTATTTTATCAGTTTTCGATTCCCAGTCACCGACGTAAACAAAATCACTATCCGGGTTCAGTTTTGAGTAATAAAGTTTAAAATTTTTTCTTCTACCGTCGTCGTCAAACTCTATATTACCCGTGAAACCGTCAACAGCTGTCTGAAAAAAAAATATCTTCAAAACGTTTAAAGTACTTACTTCAACGTTTACTTTATTGCAAAAATAATTTTGAGAAGAGTTTACGATATTAATATAACCAAGTTTAGGACCATTCCTACTTGCCTTTTTCAAAGCTCCAAGAAGATTTGTTCCAGATGCCCACGCCACAGTCTCGTAGTCAGCCTTGGAATTCTGAAAGCACATTGCTGGTGGCTCCACCAAATCGATTGTTCTAGGATATCCGTCTTGGTTTTCCTGCATCCCCCTAATTGTTCTCTCAATGTGAGTGAGGGCGTCGACTACCAATGCAGTCTCTACCTGCAAATGTATTTTAGTTCTACAAGTGTCACAGAAATACGAAAATCTGGCAGGTCTACAAGGATAGGCTTTGCGTTGCCTGAATTATTATTTACGACTGTGAAGAGAAATAAATTAGTGATTACTCGGCCTTACTTCATTCCTGAATAGTAAGGGCCTTATCTTAATATTTAACACGTAATTGGCTTACATTTCCGCCGGTGCTCATCCCAATGTCCCTCCATTGATCCGGATTGGTTGTAGTCAAATGCATGGTCGATACATTAGCCATCAAATCAGGAATGTTTTTCAGATCTAACGTGTATGTATCGAGGTTAGTTAATATAAAACTCTACAAATGAAAATTATCATCAATAAAATGTTCTTTGTTGTAACCAAATTGGTGGAATGTGAGAATATTCTTACTGTAAATTCTGTCGAATTCTCAACTTGTACAATTTCATTCATATACTTAATGACATTTCTAACATCGCAGTCAAGTATATGATAACTAATATGAGCTACTTTAAAGATATGTTTGAAAGTTTCTTTATTATCACCATCAGGATCTAGTTTTCTAAACATAATGGGCTCTTTCTCTTGTGGCCACGTATTAATAATTTCTTGAAGGCGTATGAAACCTAGAAAAAGTAATTACAATCTTAGATAATTATTAAGTCCTTATGAGGTTTCGTAAGTAGGTTATTAGTTATACTCACTGCTGTCATCTTCGTATAATATTGTGAATTTGTCCCATTGTAAGTGTTTTATTAGAGTGGCATAGGCTTTAGAAATTAGTTCAGGAGGTGGATAGTACAACAAAGTAAACTGGTCTTCAATTAGTGTATCTGTTGGCTGCCACCCCAAGGCAAGGTGAGATATCTGTAACACATAAAGAATTTTAATAGAGATCAAATAACTATACGATAGTCTATTATATATAATGATAGATAATGACTATTATAACTTACATTTAATCTATTGCACAATAAACAAGCAGTGTCACATATTCCATTAGTTGGCCGCGCATCAATGAGCGCCACTATACCTTTCCCATCGGAAGTGAAAGAGCATACTGAAAGAATACATGCACAATGTAAATAATTAATATAATTTTTTAATAACTATCTAACTACGAATACTAACTATCTAATCTCCTTTAGAAACGCTCTCCTTTTGGGTTCAGGTGACTAAAAGATGTGGACGAATATTTATTAATTTATCCACTGGGTGCAACGTCGCTTATACTTTAGTTGTATCAGACTACTTCACATAACTTCCAACTCAATCCTGTCTACCTACTCTGATATCCAGGAACTAAGAAAAAATTGCAAATTTTTCTGCACATAAAATTTAAACGCTGCTAGAAGTCATCCAATCAAAAGGTTTTAAGTTATAGCCTAAACAGTAAAAGTGATTAGTTTAATGTGTAGCCGGGCAAAGGCTTCCATCAATGAAATGAAGTTGTTTAATCTCTACCATTGATGGCTAAACAGACTACTTGGAAAAGAAAAAGTACCTACATCTAGACGAGAAATAAAAAAAAGAAGATGTTAACTTACCGTTCAGAGCGGTTGAGTAGCTGTCATCGGCAATGGATCTCAACGCACGACCATGATAGCATTTCCTTGAACCTATATCGGCAATGTTCTCGAAAGCCACAGACGAGGTTGGTTGTGTCTGGCTATTGAACAGTGCTCCTGTAAACAAAAGAAATATCAAACACCAGTTTTAATGTTATTTACTCGCGTACAAATGCGTACCTATTGGAAAGCTCGCGCTGCTTTCTGCACCAGCCTTTAACGATTGATTAAGTATAAGAAGTAGTAATGCATGAAATGGCTTTGTTGACATTTTGGGCCATTCATGAGTATGTTGAGATGGACATGCGGCTGGTCGGCCGCCTCCACACAGTCTGATGTATTTTTGGAGAACAGTATTAGGTCACGTCTCCGGCGTCAGCGCGACCGAGCGACGCGACGTCTTTTACAGCTATTGGGAATTTCGTGAAGAGTTTAGCGCGGAAATTCTTTGGATATGAATGTACAATATAATTAATAAAACTGCGATGCGATGATTTAAACTTTTTGAAGGATTTGGGTTCTAATATACTTAAAACAATCTGTTTGTTCATCATAGGCCAGTTTACTCGTAATAATTTGTTATCAATAACAAAAAAAAACTAAACTTATGTAGCAAGATAGAAATTATAACCTGGCTCATTAAAATAGTTTCTTCTATTTTATCGTAATGAGCGAATTAATGTTTCAAACAGTAATATACTGTAAAAAAGTAAACAAAAATTAAACTCGTCGTAAAGTTTTTTTTAAAAAACAACACTTACTTGAACAAGTCATATCGTAATGTTTACTATAACAGCCGATAAAAGTTATATGCCTCAATATTTTAGGAAACTTTCCAATGAGAAAATGAATAATATTACAAGACCAAGTTGCCTTCTCCGCGGTATTTCTAATTCCGTGAACGTTTAATTTTGTTTGGGCCGCCGGCTAACCAGACTTTAGTGCGCTTACGTAGAGCAACAACGAGTTTAGTGAAATAACAGATGATTTAAATGCTGGTTAGGTTTTACTTGTAAATATCATATAGTGTAATGCTGCTCCTTTTGTGTCTTCTCAGTATTACTGTCCAGAAATGTACGTGTCAAATTATTATCACAGAAAAGCGCGATATTTCCTACCAAATAGGTAAGTAAGGAGTGTGGTGATTGTGAAACTAACCTAACATGAGTTAAATAATATTTTACCCTGACTTTTTCTTAAAACGATATTTAACCTTATATGGCTGATAGGTAGTAAACATTCATGAAGTTTTAACTTAAAACTCTTTAAAGTAAACACTCAAAAGTGTATTTAATTCCTGCGTTTGATGGTACCTATTGAATTAGTACGATTTCTATAAATGTAAGTCACACATATGTACATTTCTCTTGGTTTTTTACAAATTTTTACTTTGAATAAAATCTGAGAGCTTTAAGTTTAAATTTCATTCCTTAAGATTTTCAAAAAAATTGTTTGTCATAAGTACAACGTTAAAGTGAACAATATCTACTATTTAAAATAATAACTATTGGTTCCTTGTCGTAGCGGGCATTTTCACGGCAGATGCGCAGACGCAGATGCTGGCCTTCAACGAGACCATGCACACCAGTGGACTTGATGAATTTCGACTTAGTCCGGTCATTTTGACGCCATCCAGCAAAGACAGTCTTGCTATATGGAAAGAATGTAAGTAATTACTGTGAATTCAACACCGTGTCTGTAAAACATACTGCGTTTTAGAAAGTAGGTGCAAAAATAGTGCCAAATTTACAAAATCGGACCTTATTTATTTTTTATTCTAAGCCAGAAACTGAAAAAGAACCAAATAGTGTAAAACACACTTTAAAATACGTCATATATTATTCTTTTTATGATGTGAAAAAATAATGAGATTTGCGTTTTTAATCTAACCATGTGTTTTTAAATTCATGCTACAACCACAGCTACAGTTTCACAGCCCAATATAAGTATAACTCCCATTTATGAACTTACTCGTACGTTCGTACGTACGAGTATATATCGCGCGGACAGTACGAGGTCCACATTGCATGTTACTAAATAAACAATAACCATAAAAGCCATCACAAAAATTAGCTTTTTTTTTTTATTTGCAGTATGCTCCAACAAAACCATGCGACCAATAGCTGTGGTTGGACCACAAGATGCGGTGGCCGACGGCGTGGTCCGCGACCAGTGTGCGCTGGCGCACATCCCACACATTCAGGCCGCGTGGCAACCTCTAGATCCAGACCTCGCACTCAATGAAGAACAAGATGATGAAGAGGAAGAAGATGATGAAGATAGTGAAGAAAAAGAGCCCACTTTTAAGAATATATCTATTAACTTTTATCCTGACTCCGACGAGATATCATTAGCATACGCCGCGCTTTTGAAGTATTACAGATGGGAGAATTTCGCTGTTCTTTATGAAGACGATTATGGTAAAAACTATTATTTCAAAATATTCGTTGTATTGAAATTCATTTCATTTACCTATTTATTTTATTCATTACAGGTTTATTAAGAATACAAAAAATATTGGCTGAACACACAAAAAACTACCCCGTAGCTGTTCGTAAATTAGAACCGGGAGCTGATAATCGTAATGTAAGAAAGTGGTGTGGATTATTTAGAAACTAGTTTTACTAATACGAAAATTAATTCTAAAAAATATCCTAAATTACATGCAGGTTTTCAAACAACTCTCTAAATATCAGGGAAATAGAATTCTATTGGACTGTAATGCCAGTCGTATCATAAAGTACATGAATGAATCCAGGGAACTCAACATGGTCAACCACTATCAGGTATGTTCGAGTTTAAGATTTTAATACACAAAGAATTCGCGATTTTTAAATTTTACCAGGAAGAGTTAGGTTAAAACACGAACAGAAAAAATGTATATGGTATTTCAGCATTATATTCTGGTTTCAATGGAAGCGTACACCGTGGCAGAACAGCTGTCAGAGTACAACTCAAACATCACCTGGTTGAGCATCACGAACTACGACAAGCTGAAGGACGCGCAGCACGTGCTGGCGCCGATGGTGGGGAAGTGGACCACCAGGCAGACGACGCCGCCGCCGCCTGTCACCGATTTCCCC
Source organism: Udea olivalis (assembly GCA_947369235.1). NCBI lineage: Eukaryota > Metazoa > Arthropoda > Insecta > Lepidoptera > Crambidae > Udea > Udea olivalis. Next base: position 9,829,134 of record OX376352.1, on the reverse strand, counting down.
GTAACTATTTCTTACATAACATACTCTGACGTGGTTGCTGGGGAGCCTCGTTTATGTTCTTTAACGGTTTTTTCACACATCGGAGAGCCGTCTGCTGCACATTGTATGATGAACACAAAAAATTATGAGTATTTCTAAAACTACAAGGTCTAAGATTTAATCAAACTAATTCTTTTCTGCTAAAATCTGTAAGTTTCTAGGTTAAACACTATTACTTATGTTTCCATTGTACTTTGGGGGTTTGCATATCTTGTTGCATACATATACCTACTTTAGAAAATACATAATCAGATGATATGAGACTTAAATCAGTTATCAGGATATATTTCAGTGATTCAAACACTAGCAAATTTTTTTTATATTTTCCTGACAGAACGAGGCAATAATAATGAATGACATAGCAAACCACCTATTGAAGGCACTGCAGTCAGTGAATGAAGAGCAAGATATCAACCATTTCAAGCCACGAGGACCCATCTGCGATTCGGATGTGCAACCGTGGCGGTACGGAGCATTGTTTCAAAATGCCATATTAACGGTAAAACATTTTGACTAATATTATTTTCTAATAATAGTAAAAAAAAGTGTTTTTTTTTATTTTTCGTATCGGCCACCCCAGCTGATTAAGGTCGCTAAAATCCGGTGGATGTAGGCTGCCAGCAACCGGCAGCTGCTGAAAATCTAAAGACGCGTTATATACTCTATGTTTAGCAGTAAACATCTAATGACTGTGAATGATGATGATGATGAACTTACAAATCAGATATTAACTTACCACCGATGACCTAAGAATTTCCGAAATAAGATTCTTTTCATACGTAAGTTTATTTATGACTTTGAAACACTGAACCAAATAAACTTTTGTGTCTCATCGTAAAGGAAGGTTGTGCAGCCATTTTGGGGGGGGTTTGCCATAATCGCCACGCTTGGCAGGCGGGTTGGCGATCGCAGTATGGCCTGCTGTTATCCGGAGACGCTGCTGCCCATCTCCTTATGGCAATTTTCCCTCGGTCGGCTCTTACGACACCCACACCACCCCACCGATGGCCGTTGGGGCGGAAAGGTTCTCGAATGGCGACCGCGTACCGGACGACGTTCCGTGGGCAGGCCCTCTACAAGGTGGACCGACGATCTGGTCAAGGTCGCGGGAAGCCGCTGGATGCGCACAGCGCAGGACCGATCGTTGTGGAGATCCTTGGGGGAGGCCTATGCCCAGCAGTGGGCGTCGTTCGGCTGAAATGATGAATGATGATGATGATGTAAAGGAAGAAAGAATAACAATTTAACTTGCAAACGTACAAATCACCCAGAGATATAAAAGTGAACGAAAACTGTAAGAAATACAAAAAACACGATTGTCATAGTTACAAAAATGGTGCCCATTAGCCATAACGCTAGTTTTCTGTAGCCACGTCATGAAACGAGAGCTCAACTTATACTGGAAGTGTTATTCTCTACCTATAGTTGACAGTATCACCAGTTACTTATCATACCAAAATTTCAATATAGCAGTCGAATGTAATTAGTAAACATAATTTTGGTTACAGACAAACTCTCACGGCGTCACGGGCAATATTGGTTTTGATGAAAATGGCAAAAGATTCAATTATACCCTATACATCAACGAGATTTATGTATCTAAAAGGCAGACAATTGGTACTTGGAAGTCCACGAACGTCACTGAGATTTTCGAGACCAGACCAGATACAGACGCGTTGTCTTCACAACAAAGTAGTAAACATTTCAAGGTGAGTATATTTTCACAGTTATTAAGTGGGAAATTTGTAATACTACGAGAGCAGAACTTCACAAAAAAATCGTAAAATGTGTTTTATATTATGTCGGCAGCATTAGGTGGCCAACCACATATAAATCTTGGCTTGTTGTCGTGTGTTGTGTGTTGCTCATTTAACCAACACAATTAAATAGAAGCAACTTGCAAGAATTTGCAACTCTAACTGCTTTCTTCCTATAACTAACTGCGAAGTGCCCAGGGAGCTGATTCAAGCGCAGTCAGCGTTGTAGTGCAAGCGACAGTCGGAATACAAAAGAAAAGTTTGAGATCGGCTAAAGGAACGTCACGAAGTTTCTGCTAGGCATCTCAGTAGTTTCCTACTTATTCACTAGCATACAATTATATACATACGTTCAGTGCTGCAAACTAAGCGCCTAAAGGAAAAGCTTATAGATAAATATGCGGGATGATAATTCAAAAGAAAATTTTTGACCACTCCAACTGGCACAGCATCGGTTAAATTTAAGGTTCTTAAAAACAGAGTTAGTTACGAACGATACTGCGGCTACCTGATGGTAGGTGGTTACCGCATAATAATACAGACAGTTACAAAATTACAATCATTTTGATCTTCTTTTGCCTATTTCTGTATTGTAGATAATATCGAGGAGAGCCAAGCCATATTTCTACGACAAGCTGCCGTGCGAAGAAGGTGCCGAATGCGAAGATGACGATGGCTTGAAGTACGAAGGCTTCTCCGTGGATCTAGTCAAGGAAATCTTCCGAATACTCCGGGAAGAAAAGTTTAACTACACTTATGAGTTTGTCAATGATGAAGATAAATCGTGGGGAAAATTGGACCCAACCACAAAAAAATGGAATGGTTTAATTGGAGATTTGTTAGACAATGTAAGAAAAGAATTCCTGTTGAATATAGGTTATGTTATATTAGGGCTGTTTCTCAAAAGTCACTTGAAACGTAATTTGGAGACTACAATTGTTGCTGTCACTCTTTAAACTTAAGTAAAAACAGCATCAAATAAGGTATAATTACCGTCGATTAAAAAATCAGCCCCAAGTAACATATTTATTTATGGACGAACTGTACCTGACGAAATTATCAATTACAGTTCGAAGTAACGAACATCAATAATAATTATCGTAGATTTGATACCAGGTGATGATAACCTTTAAACATCCTTATGATCACCTTACATTCATGGGTTGAATTCTCACCTAGAACAAATGAAGTACATATACACGGAAACCAACAAGAAACTAAGTTAGGTAAAAGTAACTATGTACTTGTTTACTTTTTTGTCCTCAGAAAGCAGATCTAGCAGTTTGTGATTTAACAATAACAGAAGAAAGGAAGAAAGTGGTAGACTTCTCAGTGCCATTTATGTCACTCGGCATAAGTATACTGTACACACAGAAAAAAGAAGCCGAGCCTGAATTGTTCTCATTCCTCAACCCTTACACTTTTGAAGTATGGATATATACTGCGACCGCATACTGCGTAGTCTCAATAATATTGTTTATATGCGCAAGGTATTACTATTGTTCGTAATTACGTCAGTTATAATCTGATTTAATGATAAACTAATTACTTTGTTTGTTAATCAGGATATCGCCAGCTGATTGGGAAAATCCTCAGCCGTGCGATAAAGACCCGGAGGAGTTGGAAAACATTTGGAACTTCAAGAATTGCGCTTGGCTAACTATGGGTTCTATAATGACACAAGGATGCGATATTTTACCTAAGTATAGAAAATCGTATTTATACAAAAGTAGCTGAGAGAATATTATTGTTTAAAGCATTGATTTGTATCTCATGAACATTAAATAACTCGTATACTGCTCATTTGGCTCAATCGGTTAATATTAACATTTGAATGCTTTTAGGGCATTTGGTTCCCGCTGGGTGTGCGGCATGTGGTGGTTCTTCGCCATGATCGTTTGTCAAACATACATTGCCCAGTTGTCCGCATCTATGACGTCGGCTCTCGAGGAGGAGCCCATCCAGGGAGTCGAGAGCTTGGCCAAGCAGAACAAGATTCTGTACGGGGCTATTCATAGTGGGTCTACTATCGAGTTCTTCAAGGTATTAGTTTAGTTCAGAAATGCAATGGACGATATCTACACAATTCTCTTCTGATCCTAAAACACTTAGGTGTAACTAAGGCTATGGGTAATATTGTAATGATCACAAGGAGGGACAAAACACATCACAGCGCTTGTAGTCATCAACTAGCTATCAAGTTTATGACCCCAAGGAAACATATTACCAATGCACGGAAGTCAGAAAACATTTCTTTTGATAACATTTACAATATTTTTTAATTTTCACAAATTATTTTGATACTTCACTAATGTAAGAACTTATTAGATTGAGAACAACTTCTATTATTCCAGTCTTCCAAGGACAAAATGTACCGCCAAATTTATGAGAACATGATATCAAACCCCGTAGTACTAGTGGACAATAACGACGAAGGAGAAAAGCGAGTTCTCAACGGAAAGAATCGATACGCTTTCTTCATGGAGTCCTGCACGATAGACTATAAATTAAAAAGAAACTGCGAACTCACAAAAATTGGCGGTGAACTGGACTCGAAAGATTATGGCATCGCCATGCCGGCTAGTGAGTACTGATATTGATAGTCGAACTTATTACTTACTTATTTTCCTGTAAGTCGTAAAGAAAAAATGAAAAGAGCGCTGCTAGGAAAACTATTTATTTTTCTGAGCAACACTATTATATGTCCCTGTTATTTGGAAATAACAGAAGCAAACAGACACAAACCCAAAATTTTCGTTCCAAAATAACAAATTATTAACCAATATGGACAATGTTATGTTTACGATATTTTTAGGCTGTTTTCTGCACGTTTCTTACAAACGAATAAATAGAAAACCTCATTAACTATGAGGTGTTTCATAATAACTATTCATCAAGGGCAGGGTTTTAATAGCTATTCATCTAGTATACGCGGTGAGTAAGGTTTCATTCAAAGACGACTTCAAAGCTAATCTTCGCTCAATATTTCAGACTCTCCATTCAGAAGTCACATAAACAGAGCCATCCTAAGGCTAAAGGAGCTAACACTCTTGGATGAAATAAAAATAAAGTGGTGGGAGACAAAATACGGAGCGATGAAATGTCCAGTAAGTAAATGGCTGTGAAGTAACAAGCTCCAGATATATATTTCATTTTAAAAATAAACCTTCAATCCCTGCTAGATTTTAAGTCTTCAAACAAACAAACAAAACAAACAAAAAATATCTTTATTTAAATAGACCTGTAACAAGTACTTTTAAATCGTCATTACAAGGAAAAAAAATATACTTAGTTATAGACTTAAATACTATAATAATATGAATACATAGATACACTGTATACAAACATAATGTGACTCTACCACCGCATCGGAAGTTGATCTTATACTGAGAAGACCCGGCGAGAAACTCAGTACTTAATCTTTTAAACTTGGTTCGGTTCTAATATTCTGTCTAATATGTTGTAATATCATTCATAAGACTTCTTATTGCTAGGAATGGTAAAACATATTTACAATGGCCTATGAGTACTACGTACTTATTATGAGGTAGGTATTCGTGTGAAAAAACGATTGAGGATTTCATGGCAATAAGGAAATAACAGAAAATAAGTTCTTCCTGAGATCATGTTATAATGGATCGCAATATTGACTGCCATTCAAACTATTTAATACAATTTATAATATATTATTTATTGACATTGACTCGTTCACATCCACATCCACAATTTTATTGTTATTTTGAACCAATGATATTGACTGTTTTTAAAGCACGCTTGCGTGGGCAGAACATGTTAGCACGTTTAAAAAAATGTTTTAAGAACGACAAGGATGACGTTTTGAGAATGACCTTAATATTGCACGTTGACAAAAATACATCTTATTGTTTATCTTAGAAATTTTAAAATAGGTAAGACAATGGCCAAAATAAACTTAGGACCTAAAATTTCACGCATTTTAAAATGTGGGTAATTCTTGAAATTAAAGTACTTTACACGCGAATCCTCTTGTTATCAGGAAAAAGACGACTCTGAAGACGTCGAGGGTTCCCTTGGCATGGAAAACTTGATGGGGGCTTTCCTGGTGCTGATCGTCGGGCTGGTGTTCTGCCTGTTCGTCACAGCCTTCGAGTTCTTGAACGAGGTTCGCAACATCGTCGTCAGGGAACAGGTATATAAATTTAACTGCAGTGAAAAGAGTTTGGTCCCTACCAATTCGTAAAAAAATATACATATTACCACGATGCATTCATTGCTGCAGGTATATTCCTACATGAGCCCTTCATTCCTTTAAGAGCCTTAATAAAAATAGTTTACATTGTTCCAAGCCATTGTTGTAAAAAGAATGCTATAGTAGGATAAATCAATAAATTAATGCGAAATTTTAGATTTTTATCAGCATATTTTGAAGTACCTGCTTAACTTTTTTTTTTATATACTACGTCGGTGACAATCAAGCACGCGGACCGCCTGATGGTAATTAAATGAGTAATTCGTTAAATAAAACACACAACTTCTATATTATTGTTGTCTTTAAGGTTTTACCCATAACACGAGTGAATTTAAAATCATACTCAAGTGGTATAATCTTGTTTACTATCATTACATAATCCACATTTGCAAAAGTCGTTAATTTGATTGCAGTTTACTGTGAATAGTTAAGTTAATAACAAAGTTGTTGCCAACTTTATTTTACTGTTATAATTATTTCATCTTTCTTACGCAGGTGACACACAAAGAAATGGTAATCAAGGATTCGACTCTCTGCATAGGCAATAATAATGTATAATTACTCTTAAACTTATCTCATCTTTTTTATGCAGGTCACACACAAGGAAGTCATAATCAAAGAGTTGCAGGCCTCTCTGAACTTCTTCCAGCTTCAGAAACCAGTCCTTCGAAACCCGAGCAGAGCGCCGTCTATTGCTTCCTCTGGCGACAGCGATGTCAAGAACGATAAACGTTCCGCAATGATTGAAAACTTTTTAGACTTCGAAAAAATGCAGTAAAAAGAATAATATTTCTTTCTTAATGAATAAAAATAAAATTAATAAATAATAGTTCTTACTATTCTGGTTCACTGTTAACCTAACCTAGCTTACTTATTAAGGTAGAAAGATTATATCTATTCGTAGGTAATAATTACTCGTTTAACTGATAGTAAGGTATACGCTAGTGATGAAATTAAATAAACTAATTATATTTCAAAAATATACTAGAGTAAAGATAGAAACTAGAAAAATTCGACCTGGTCCTGGGACTCATACTATACTAGAGTATATCAAAATCTAAGGCCAATCTTAAAGGGATTTGCAATAAAACTCCCTCTTCGCATGTAGTTTATTATGGTACCTACCCTTCTCTATGTAAGCATGATGATCAAATAGTTACTTTCTTTCTGCATAAAACTTCTACAAAAAGATTAATAACATAGTTTCATATAGTTTGGAGACCTATACTAGGTGGATGAACGACTTAGGATTGTTGAGAGCAAACCGCCTTCAACTGGCCCAATATGGTCAGCAGACGATCACTTTCTGTCTGATGATGATGATGTAAAACGTTTAAGAGCCTTATTAGCGAGCTTATGAGTTTTATTACCTGCCGAAGCGTTTTAGTAAAATGCTTGTGTTATGTTTTTTGGGAATTGAAACTAAACTGGTATAAAGTCCTTCTTTCCATTATGGACACAGTCGGTGAGTGTTCAGATCCTATTTCGCCCCTAGAGTGAGCCCAATACCAGAAAATCGTCTTACAGCGACGACAAGACGCTCCACTTTGGTAAGATACAAAGTACGTTGTTTAAATCTTATTCTCACCAGGGGCCGTATTACCATCTCTTATAGCCAGTCAAGTTAATTTCCTTAACTGGGCGTAGCGAGCGCCTTACCATTATGATCTTTAGTTTTGAGCCAGTCAGCGCGGCTAACGGTCAATAATGTATCCTCTAGGCCAGATATTTGCTAGTGTTTAAATAGGTACCTACTCTTTGTATTTACTGAAGAAATTTCTCGTTACCCTCAGTTTAGGAAATTAACTTAACTGGCTATAAGAAATAGTAATACGGCCCCTGTTGGACGACAGAAGAAATATTTTTTTGTAATAGGTACTCCGTTTTTCAACGACATTCGTTTGGTTTTGCACCTCTGATTGAGAAGCGAAATGTGTTGAAACTGTACAGTTATACAACGTGTTCTGTTTGAAATGCCATAACTTTGAGGTTATATTCTAGGTTGAAATAATACATAAAGCTCTAGAACGTGTGGTCCAAAAATATATAGTTCCGAAGATAACTGAAATCGTATTTAAATTAATTTCAAGCTAGTACATCTAAGTCAGTACATGTAACATTAACTTTACGCAGAGGACGATGCCCACCAGTGTCATTGAGAAACCACCAGCTCCCACAGAGTGACTGCGTCAAATACTTAGGCATGTATTTGGATCAGAGACTCACGTGGAGGAAACATCTCCAGACTAAAAGAAACGAGATTAATTTCAAGTACAGGAAGCTCTACTGGATGCTCGAAAAAAAATTAAAATTGTCACTGGACAACAAACTTCTTGTGTACAAATGTTTACTCAAACCAATCTGGATGTATGGCATACAGCTGTGGGGATCGGCGTGTGATTCCAGTATAAGCACTATACAAAGAGCTCAGAACTATATACTGAAGCAAATATCCAACGCACCATGGTTCATGAGGAATGCTGAGGTCCATGAATATCTTGATGTGAAGACAGTTAGGCAGAAAGTTGGGGTCAACTGCTCTAAATACAAATCGAGGCTCGCAAATCATCCAAACTGACTTACTGTGCAGACATTGAAAAGACGGCAAATCTTGGAACTGGACAAGCTATGTATCGCAGGAGCCTACCCAGTGGGGAAGATGCTCTGATCACCGCCACACAACATCAACACATCTGCTCATAGTCAATCGACTGATCGCATGAATAAGCACAAAAAAAAAAAAAAAAAATCACCTCGACGAGTCTTTATTTTTGCAACGTTGCCAAACTTACACTAATATAGTAAAATAGTAGTACCTAGTAGCACGTAGACAAAATAATAATACCAACTAAGACACTCATTGATGAGTTAATTCATACTTGAAGCTGAGAACGTGCATCGTTTTTCACATAAAGAAATTTTGCATAATACCTAATTATTGAATTATTTTGTATGAAAAATTTAAACAAAAAATTTAATAATAATTAACATGCTATTCGATTTCATTACGTGGTCTAATTAATACCCGAGAGTTATGGGATATCAAAAGGAACACACCTTCGTAAATACCATATTTTTATGGCCACAAAATTATCATTTCCGTTACGTGTGAAATGTGTGCCTGCCTGCCTTCTTAAGTTCTAGTAGTATCAAACTAATACTATAATATCAATCAGTTTTGAATTAACTTTTTGCTAAGCATTATATGTTTTTTGCAAAGTGTAATCCAATGTAATAATTTCCCTAAAACAACTTTCATGTAACAATATTTGACTATAAAAAGTTTATGCTACCTACACACTTCATGATACACTACAGCAGAGATATGACTGTCATGAAAATAATGTAGCTTGTGAAACAACATGGAGCTGGTCTAGGTAAGTAGCCCTCCTGCACGGATGCTTCCGGAGATACCTGCATCAAGCCGCCCGGCATGAGCCAACGCCAAGGTGCCAAGAGTGCGGCGCCGACGAGGATACCGCCCAGCACACGCTTGAGGTGAACGTTGCGTGAGCGGACCTCTCGCTCCCGGCATGCTCAGGAGCGAGGAGGCATGGACGGCAATAATGGTCTCCTTCTGTGAGGAGGTGATGACGCAGGAGACCGAGGAGAGGGCCCGGGAGGATGGTCCTCTGGCGGCCCCTCTCCGACGCAGACGGCCGGGAGCAATAAGAGGCGGTTCGCCCGTCCTCCTTCTGCTCCCTAAAAGTAGCACCAAGCTGTAAGCCGGGGGGCTTTCACCCTATCCTATTCCATGGTGCTCCCGTCTGGGGAATCCAGTATACCGAGATGCCCCCGTAGCGTGAGGAGGCCCGGCGCGTAGGATGGGCCGACCGATGGGGCGACGTGGTAATCCGTAAGGCTCCATGTTGCCCTATTCCATAGCGGTGAGGGTATACCCGGGTGTTTTTTAGTGGGTATGCCACTGGTTTTACCGGCGGAGAGCCCCACATTCCCTCACTGCCCCACCCAGGCAGTGGGATAGTGCGTAACGCATTCTCACACCCGGAGAACAAAAAAAAAAGGTAAGAAGCTCCTGAATGAAATTACGCAGACTTACTTACTTTACAATAAATATCTATAACGGTTTAATGTATTGATTGTATGTAATGATTTGCTATGAGAATAATATTACAAAGAGACACATTACGACATTATGATATTCTAATAAAACAAGCCGATTGTTAATGCGTTCGCATAACCCACATACACAGTTTAATAATTTCCCGTGCTAATAAATTGTACATCTCCTAGTGCCATAGGCAGCAAGTATTTAGACTCATTTATGCAGGTAGGTACAGACAGTATATTTACTGTTGTTGTTGAAGTCTCAAAAAAAGTATTATATTTAAATAGAATTGTTGTTGCTTTTAAATCGGCAAACCCAATCATGTTTATGTGACGTCACCAAGTAAAGTGGGCAGGCGTAACGAGATCTTGATAGTTGTCCTGATATATTATCAGATCGATACTTATATCAATTAGGCTTAGTAATATCATAAAATTAATTAAAATAATAATGAGTATCAAACCTATTAAACTTCTTATATTATATACCTGCTTACATAGAGGATGGGCCAAACATAAACGCCAGTAAAAAATAACAGGGTGCTTAACTGCTTACACTCAGGGGTATCCAAAAATACCCCATGTATGTTACCCGATTCTCTGTAGTTTTCGAGTTACGAATTTTTCTAAGAAATTTTAATAATTTCCGGGTCGAGTCACTGTGGGGCGTGGTCGCGATCTGTTGAGAAATGCCTGACTTTATTTTCAGTGTTGGATGAATACTTTGTTTAGTTGATTCTGAATTTTCATCTATAGCGCTTATCAAAAAAAAACTCTAGAAAAAATGCTGAAATTTTAAATCCTAGTAATTAACTTTCAAAATTCTTAAAGAATAATCCATGACCATATAATTAAGTACCATGCAAAACAAAGATCATAATATTGGTAGAGCTATCTCCTATCAAGATATGTATTTGTGTTCTTTTAATTTTACTAAATTGTATTCTTGATTGCTTACGGTCGGAGAGTATTTCATTACCCATAATAACTAGCCTGTTTACACTGAAACTATTACTTACAGAACAGTTTCTCTGCTTTTCGGATGCTAAGGTAAGATACCTATGTAGACTAGAGTAAATCATACACCAGAGCCCAACAGAGCAACACTAAATGGGAACTTATTTGAGTGCATGGAAATTATTGCCATTTTGAAAGTGACCTTCTTAGTGGCGAGCCTCGGTACTATTTATTTCTTTATACAACGAAGTTGAAGCACACCACCTGATGGTAAGCGGTTACCGAAGTCAAAGAATATAGTTTATTTTATCTATGCCGAAGTCTATAAACTCACGCAACACAAGAGGTATTAGGTCCGTTGCCAACCCTGTAAGACATGTATAGTCAGCAAGAAGAAATTGGGTAGAATTTGAGCTGATTAAACAACAGCAGTGGATCTACTTGCATCCCAAAGTGCGATTTAAGTACGGACATCTGTTCAAACTTGCAACTTTATTTTGGAAAACACTATATTTTTGCAGATCGAAGCCAATGCTTAATGCAACGATTAACAATCTGTCTTGAATAAATTAGTCAAATAAAAAATGAATTTCAATAGACGTTTTGAGCGCAGATCAATTCTCATCCGGGACTCGCCTTGCACGTGCGCCGGCGCAGTGTCCAGGCGACGCACGCGACTCTCCATCGGAAGCGCGGGAGCTGACGGAAGCCCGCACAACCATTAGTGTTAATACTACTTACTTTGCAATTTATTGCGAATGTAATAACCTATGTATACATTGGCGCGTGAATTCGGAGATTAATTCACGCGTTGAAAGTGAAGAGGCGTTGTATTGCGCATGTGACGTAGAGCACGTTCGACGCGTGCGTCGATTACTTGGTCTTCAATTTGCAGTGGCGAAAGAGCGCCGAATCTGACGGCTGGTCGTTAGTGGTGTGACAGACACGGTGCGAGATGGCCGTGCAGTGGTGTGCAGTGGCGCTGTTAGCCGCGACAGCGCTCGGGGCGTCCATCGGACGTGAGTTTCGAATGTGTTTACGATTTAAAATATTTTATTGATAAACTGCAAAATAATTACACATTATGTAAGTGGTTACTTAGGCTAAATTAAATGTATTATGCAGCTCCATAATCCATTTATATACAAAAACATGCGAAACAGGAAGAACGCTTGGGTGAACTATAGTATTTATCTTGGCTTATTCAGCGATATTACCCATTCAGGAAATGATCAGGTCATAATCAAGATAATAACATGTAGGTAATTTCTTTAAGTACGCGGTTTCATTTACTAGTACATAAACATGATTTTATTGACGTGCTCTGTAGGCTCCTTTAGCAGAGGCTTTTCATAAAATATGGAATACCTATATTTTTTAAGTTTCTTTATAATATCAGAGGTTTCTGTAGTTCGAGTGTGTACTAATTTCATTGTTTTTCGCAAAATATCACATTGCCTGACAATATCGACAAATAAAACTCTAGCGTATATTTTTAATGACGCCTTAATGACCGTCTGAGTCTGAGCTCTTTCCTAAAACTCTAGAGATCCTGGGTATGATTCCCGAGTCAAGCAAGATTTCTTTTTAATTTATTAAGTCTGCTTGCATTTGGTCAACCTAGATAAACAGGTACTGATGGGCATCACTTAATGCCAAATTGCCAACCAACTGCGTCTGTAGTTTGACAGATTATAATAATAATTGACGACACGATTGGTGTAGTGCGCTGTAGCACGGTTTCTCGCCTCGATTTCCGTAGTGTCCCGGGTTAGATTCCCGGTCGGGTCAATCCAGGAAACGATCTTTTCTGAATTGACTCGTGTCTGGGTGTGCTGTGAGATGCCCCAGGCTTATTTCCTTGTGTGGCACCTCGTAACACAGGAATATTAATCCCTACTTCGAGACCATTACAAGAGGTGTGTTGTGTGGCGCATATTTATTATTAACGTCTAGTTATTTGTTCCTCATAATTATAGTTAAGTATGTCCTAGAAAGAATCAAATAAAATAAAAAAAAACAATGATATTATCTAGCTAAAACTAAACTTCTGATTTTAAAATGAGGTAAATTGCTCACACTCCCTAGCCAAAACAAACAGCAGACATTTGTAATTATTTTTAAAAAAATTATGAGTGAGTTGCATCATCTAACTTTTGCAATAACTTTGACTTAATTTCTTTGAATGGGTTGTCTTAAGCAACTGCAAAGTTATTGTGAAAGATAAGCGCAAATATGGCTCAATATTGTTCTTAGACCAATTATATAATTTGAAAAAAGGTCATTATGAGGACTACTCATCACTTTACTGAGAGAAAACTAAGTATGCTCGGCACATGCAAATTGTGCAATATGCAGTTACACTTATGCAAACATACACAAATTGTATGCACTAAAATTAAAAAGTGTTATTTTGTACTCTCGGCGCCCTACGCCAGGTTAAAAGAATTTCCCTTCCACTTTAATTTTCCGTATAAAAACCTTCACCTGTCTTCAATTAGCACATTTTAGAACTTTAAAACAGGAAAAAATTTCAAGAACATCTAACGTTCTATTTCTGAAACATAACCCAACATTGATCAGGCTCTATCTATAACTGGCCCTTACATATCCACTAGAATAATATGTTACGGACAAGATCAGTTTGAAGGGTGCTCAATTATGAGTGAACAATCAGATGTAAACAATAAAATACTTAAATTATGAGAATGTGGTATTCCCAATAGGTTACAATTAAACGAAAAAAGCGACTCCGTACACCTCGAGCCAAAAAAAAGTAAGATTTACATATCCGTTTATGCAATAAAGAGATCGACAGTCACAAAAAGTGTGGCATACTGGCATAAGAGCTTATCGACTCTTACAATACAACGCATTAAACAACCCTTGCTATTCCCAAATGACTTGTGTTTTAGCATATTGCATCTATAGATCCAAAATAATCTGGGAAACATATTATGACTATATTATTACTTACGCATTGCACAGTGTATATTAATGATCTATTGTTTACTAATGATCGGAATTATGACGTATTTTACATCACTTCTGAAAATGCTTTATCGTTGTTTTTTCAAAGGAAAAGTAATTTGCATTATTTCACTCACTAAAACTTAGGATCAAACGTTAAAGACATTCAACAGAAGAAACAAAGAGAAACATCACAGGCTTTGACAGTGCAGAGTAGGAAAAAAATAATAAAAAAACACATAGAAGAGTCTTTTAATTCAATCAAATACCAACGTACCGAATAACGCTGTTTACAAGAAATATTATCATCATCGATAATCTGATCAGTGAAAATTTTGAGATGATAAATATAATGGAGAAGATAACTGTTATCGGCTGAACGATTATAACAAAACATTGATATAGCAGCTACCGACGCGACGTCTCTTTTTAAGTAGTTACAGTAAGTTATTACAATTCACGAGCACAAAGACATCCAGATTATTTTGATGGTCATCCAAACAAATATATCATAGTCTACATGTTATGAAAAGAAACCTACAACCTGAGCGACATACACACTCAGTCGTTTTTGATTATTTGAGTATCAATTTGATAACTGATTTAATTTCACAATGAAACATTGCTTGAACTCAGGTGGATAATTTGTCCTGAAGTCAATAGCTACCACAGTGACCAATTACGTAAACATGAAAAATTTATTGACTCCTTGGTCAAAATTACCCATTGAGGCCTATCAGATTCAGGAGGCAACGTAATAATGAGGTAATACTTATGGCCAGAAAACAATATGATTATGCTAATACTTTCCAATATGTTTCATAAGGATAGGTACCCCTTAATATCAGTGCTCTTTGGGGCTCTGTTTATTATGGAAGTTAACATCATAAAAGTCCTAAAAGTAAGTAGGTACCTAATATAAATATATATGCGCCAGACAGCACACCACTTGTCATGTCATGGTCTCGAAGTAGGAAATATCAGGGGCGTCTCCCAGCACACCCACACTCGAGCCAATTTAGAAAAGATCGTTTCCTGAATTGGCTCGGCCTGGAATCGAACCCGGAACACTACGATAGTCAAGGTGAGAAACCATGTTACAGCGCACTACGTTAATTGTGTCATCGAAAAAACTACTGTAAAAGAATCTGCTCCAAGCCGCATCTGTCAAGAAAAATTCTAACTAGGCGCAAGTTGTATGGAACTACGCGTCATTGAAGCTACAATAAAACGTCGAAGACGATAATAAAATGCAGAGGAACCCATTCTGAGCAGCAGGAAGATACGAGTATCCCTGTGAAAGTGTGTTGTCGTACGGGTGGTACCACGTAATAGTTGCAACATTGGGCATGACATAAGTGCAGAAGGCTGGTCTTCTCGTTGTAAGAAATATATCATCAGGATAGCTCTAAATATCAGTGCTTTTTGATATCCTGTGTACTTAGGAAGATAACAACATAAAAGTCTTGAAAGTAATTACTGTAATAGAATCCACACCAAACCGCATCAATCGTGAAAATTCTAACCAGACGCAAGTTGTGTAAAACTACGCGTCATTGAACTCAAACTCAAATAACTTTATTCAAATAGACTTTCACAGTAAGTACTTTTAAATCGTCAAATTTAATGAAAAATATACTAAATAATAGACATAAATACTATAAAAATATGTATACATATCTATAGATATAGAGTGCGTCGTGGCCTAGTGCTTCAGCACACGAACTCAGATCGTGGATCCTGTGGTCCCGAGTTTAAATCTCTCCGGAACCAAAATCTTTGTGTTCAGTGTTAAATATCCGACTAACTCTCCGGTGAAGGAAAACATCGATAACTAACCAAACCAACTCCGATAACGGCGGAAGGCTCACCTCCTACCACGTTGGGTTCTAATACCATTGGTGGAAAGTGGGCTTCTGAGTGTTTTGTTTACCATGACGGCACAGTCGCTTGCCTCTAATTACCCCGCTTGGGATAAAGTCGTGACGTTATGTTATGTTGTGTTATATTATATATTTAAACAGTATACAGACATAATGCGACTCTACCACCGCGTCGGGGTTGCTTCTTGCTGAAAAAGACCCGGCGAGAAACTCAGCAGTGGCAACAATACCTCAACGTCCAAGACGATAATGAAATGCAGAGGAAACAATTCTGGGGAGCAGGAAGATATGAGTATCCCTGTAAAAGTGTGTTGTGATTGTACCAACTGAAAGGCCAATCTACAATACTTAAACTGCTTTCATTAGGGCCACATTCCATGGCTATCAAGATTTATAATAGACTCCCGAATGAATTTAGAGAAATTCAAGATATCAAACTATTTATTCTTAGTTTAAGGAAGCATCTCATTTCTGAATGCTACAACGACTTGAAAGAGTTCTTTGTTGATAGATGAGGGAAAACAACTTGTTCTTTTGCATCTCGGTGATGTTCATTTTGTTGATTTTGTTTTCTGTTTTATGTATTTAGGGGGCATAAAATTGTACCCTCTAAATATTGCAATGCCCTAACAGGGCGTCACAAGCACTGTACTACACTGTACTTAGTTTAAGATCTTTTTAATACTGTGGCAAGCAATAAATGATTTGATTTGATTTCTACTGGTGGTAATATCCACGTATTAGTTGCTGCATTGGCCATGACATAAACGCGGAAGGCTGGTGGTGCCTCGTTGTATAACCGTTGCGTGTGTACTGCCAATTATTTCTGTATTTGCAAACGCATGCTTACCAACACCATTGACGATGTTCTGATCTAAACAAAATTTGCAACATGTGAATTTTTCGTGGGAAAAAAGAAACGATTTCGTAATTCAAAGCAAGATTCAAACACAGCAGATAGATTTATTTAAACTCAAACTCAAATAGCTTTATTTGAAAGTACTTACTTTCACAGTAAGTACTTTCAAATCGTCAAGTTTAAAGTACTATTATAAAATGGCTTTATAAATACACAGTATACAGACATAATGCGACTCTACCACACATCGGAGCTGCGACTTATCTTGCTGGGAAGACCCGGCGAGAAACTCAGCAGTTACTCTTTTAAACTTGTTCTGGGCCTGGGTCTACAATAATGTGTCGTTTTGATTCAAATCAACCTAATGAGTACCTTAACTAAAGAATATAAAACAATGGAAAAAAACAAACATAAAAGAACATAAACGTAAGGTCATATTAAAAACGATTCAAAAAGAAGAATAGACAGTCAGTACATACTAAGTATTAACTGTTTAGGTACATAATACAATAAAATATCTGTTACAACAGAGTTATCTAATCCCGCATCGACCGTAGAGCTTACACCCAGGCATTAATTTGTATCTATAAGGTAGTCTTTTGTAGTGAAATAGCCCTTTTTTAATAAAGCTTTATATTTTCATCACTTTGTTTTAATGTTAGCACCTGAACACAACCATAAAAATAATAATTAAAGATTGTATAATTGGTTGTTACAGAGGCTTGAAATTGACATTTTTAGGTTATGTAACCTGAATGTTATCAACCTTGTTATCAATAATACTATAAATCGCCACCGATCCATATACTTTCAGCATGCGTGTAATTTAAGCAGCATTAGTTTAATCGACTTTTATTGAGCTTCGAGATAATGTTTACGGTGAAAAATGAATAATTCAAGACTGTAAGGAATCATTGAGATCACAAAAACTTTGTTGCGTCAGAATGTAATGTAACTGAGCAATTTCCTACCTATTGTTTGATATGTTTATTAATTCATATAACCATTTCGTACTCATCTTCTTCCATCAACAGTGCTTTGATCATCGCTGATTCCATTTCCAGTGTCCCTGGTACCATACCGCGCGCCGCCATCGGAGACCACGCTCAAGTCTAGTCGAATCATTCGCACTCTCAAACGTGTATGTACGTAGGTACTGTCGATGTATGCACTGGGCCTGGAGGCACTGATCATGTAAATACATTGTTTCACGTATTTTTGTACTAATTCAGTGTAAATGGCTTGTAATAATCAAGGAAAGGGTTTGCTGAATAAACACATAGGGGAATGGTAGCACATAACTAAACATTATATCATAATAATTATTTTTAAACACAGTTTTATTGAAACTTTTCGGCTGATGTACTGTTTCACCTCTTTCATTCTCACACACCTGTTTTAGACTAGCCGTTTTTTGGCGCGTATACGGTCGCTTTGGCATTTGCTCGAACCGGTAGTAGTGTAGGAAGTGACTCGCGCGTAGAAGTTGCACGTGCGGCAAAAGCTGCGCTGATACGCACCTACACGCGCTCCCAAAAACGAGCCTATATGCCCGTATAAAACGCTAGTCTAAAACCGCACTTAGCGACAATTGTGTGAAAGTGACAGAATAAAATAGTGTTAAGTTACTATTTGGAACCGAGCTGCCGACTGCAACTGCCGACAGTACGTGCAGCGTCACGTTGTCACTTGATAGTGAGTGACATAGATAACAATGGGACGCTGGACGTGCAGTTGCAGTCGGTAGCTCGGTTCCAAATAGTACCTTACAGTTCTCATTAAGTTTTATGAGGTACTGGTTTCGGTACTAGCATAATGTTACAACTACATATAGTATTTAAAAATGCAACTGGTCATAACATCAGGCGCTGGTGAAGCTTTGGCATGAAATTAATCAGACGTGATATTACTAAAGAGGTTGGTACAAGAATTACTGAATAAAGCTGGCTTTGTTAATCAAATCGAATAGAAATATTTTAATATCGTATTCGAAAACGGCTCCAGAAAGTTAATTCAATTTAACAAAGTTAAATCAATACTTGACAATGGATATGTATTATTTTTTTAAATTTGACGAATTATGATATAGATTGTGACAAGAAATTGTTAATATTTTTTTTTTAAGTATAATAAAACTGCAATAATCTAAAACTATCAGTGTAACACACGCGGAATGCCTATAAATTGCATTGAAGGAAACTAAAATGTTTTCGACATAGAAGATTGTACTGATCATGCATGATTTTGATCTTTTTTACGGAGTTTTATTTCTAATGAATTAGACACTTTTATTATTTCAAACTTAGATATTTATTTATTAACATGAAAGAGTATTTTATGTTAAATCACTAACTTTTGCTCGTCATCGGATAATAATATTTCCTCCATGAACACACATTTGAATGTACGTTGACTTAAGTACGGGTATCATAGTTTTTTGATTGAAAACATGATTAGGGAGGCATATGTACAGCAGTAACTACACTTATTAATGACTACGAGTTTCGACGATGTTGAAGATTGATCTGAATGGAATGCGGAATTTCATTGCTAATCGCAAATCGCAAAGGTGTGGTAATAAAAATAAACTAAGTAGGTACTACATTAATTTTATTATCATGTAGATAATAAGTTGTTTCGAACTGTTAAATACAGTCACGACTCCTGACACTGTCAAGCGACAAGCGAGAATCCAGTAATTGAATCGCATTCTGCAGGTCAAGATCCTAAAAACACCCAAATACGTCCCATGCTGTCGCGCGATTTGCAGTGCTTTATTTTTCTAAACTGCCTTTTCGGAATGTTTCGACAGCGGAAAAGCTAGCTCTCGAGAAGTCACAGTGCGGCCGGGTGTGGGTGACGGTGCATTCGCCCGAGGTCCGCCAGAGCTTGGGGCGCAGACTGCTAGACGCCTTGGAGCTCAACTGGGACTTCAACGGCTGTTCTAACATCCCGAGACAGGTATAATAATAATAATGGTTGACCTGCATCTAGCAGCACCGAATTGCACTTCCTCATCATTTTCTATCATTCCGAACCTTGCCTAGGGCGAGAAAGAGAGCGTACTTGCAACCACACACAGTGGAATTGATGAAAAGGTTAGAAACATAGGAAAGTGCGATTCGGTGCTGCTAGATGTTAGCTCAACCCTAAAACGCTGTTTGACATCCTTGTGTGTCTTGAATGCGGTGTCGAGTCGTTACGCATTTAGCAAGTCTAATACCTGAATAATAATGAAGTAATTTGCAATTAACATTCACAATGATTTATTTTAAAACCAAGTGACCCACGAGGTTAGCTCTGTTGTTCTCTTTTAATTGCAATTATATTTAATTTACAAGGTGTCACTAGACAGTGACCCTCTCATCTGCACCATTAAATAGAATGTCAAAACATCGAGCCTGAAGCCCTAAACCACTAGCAGCTATGGTGTATTTAGTCATCTGTCGAATTAAGATTAAGAATTCATGAAATAATATAATCAATATAATTTGAGCACTTCATTCTAAAATAAAATTGTAACAACGCAAATGAGCTCTATAAACGAAAGTATCAAAGGAGCATGAGCGAAGTGGGCCTCAATTTTTTCAGGAATATGCAGCTTCATGCATAAAACTTTTTGAAAATCGAAAAGCAGATTTCCACATTTATAAAAAATATTTAATAAAATATTTTATACAAGACTTACAGTTAGTAAAAAAGTTATCGAAACTTGTATGGAAAGAACAGGGTTTTTAGCATGGTGAATTTTGCATCACTATTTATTTATTTCTTTCAAAACAAATACATCTATTTTTACAATAATATTATTACTTATGTAATCTATTCATGCATTTAATTTAGTTTCCATATTAAATTTAAAATCTATGTATTTCATTTCATTATATTATACATTATGGTCAGTCTCAAATTTAACTATCCATTACATTAGATTATCTACTAAATTATTTCATCTGATCTAATTTAGATGTAATTTGCAGATATTTAAAGGTAATGTAAAAGTGTAAGAACATCTGCCTAGATACCAAAATACATATATGCGAATAGGATGAATGCGAAGGACCAGCCTAACAAAACATATGTATACCTAGTCTGGCCCAGGTTATAATCATAAAACAACATTGGTGGTAAACCGAAATACTAACGCAATGGAAAATTATTCAACCACTGCCTCGCAGGTCGAAATTATGTCTTTACTCCATCTTACCATATTTGATACTGCATTGAATGGAACAAGTATTAATAATACCTGATTACCTTTGGTTATAACAAATCTTCTGTAAAGTGTTGATTTAACAATTTTTTAACATTTATGCAAATATATAAATTAATAAATATCTGGGACAATTCACACCAAGATCATCTGACCCCAAACTAAGCAGAGCTTGTAATATGGGCGTCAGAGACTGAATTAAATATTTCTAAATACATACTTAAGTAGATAATAACACCCAGACACACAACAAATACAAATGTTCGTCACACAAATATTTGTCATGGGTGGGGATCGAACCCACGACCTCCGGCGCTAAAGGCAGGATCGCTGCCATTGCGCCAACAGGCCAGTCAAATGGTGCGATATTTTTCCTATCAACAATGATAACATAACAAAACAACACACGACACAACACACACTATTCAAAAATGATAAATCAAGATGATTAATTAGCTGTTTGTTCAACGTAATTAATTGTTCACAATCCTTTCTCGTTAAATTTTTTGTACATGTACCTATACACCCAATGAACAGCTTCCTTATTTTATTATAGTTTCCTTTCAGTTTTTTTTTTACATGCTTTTAATTTCTGTTGGAGCAAGGATGTCCTACAAGAAAGCGTTGCCCCAACAAGAGACTTTACTAACTCCTAGCTTTTACATGCATTGATGATAACCAGGAAGGATTACTTCTCACTAGCCAGTCGGTTTTTTCAAACGTATATTACTGGATTTCACGTATTCGGGACTAATGACATTTTATCCTTATTTATTATTATAATAATATATCAGCTGCAATAGTATTTCCTGAGTACAACCCAAAAGTCGTAAAATTACGTTTTGTAGTGAAACAAACGGTCGAAACAGATCCGTGTTTAGGCTACATAAAACACCAATGCGATCAAATGAATCTGCGTATAACACGGCCATTAGTATCGGCATGGACATAGCCGCAAATCCCCATGTTTAGTTCTGATAATGTTATTATTAATTTTACCCTTTCACGAGCTTATTTTTTAAACATTATAATTGATAAAATAACAAAGGTTCTTACCGAACGCGACGTCTCGTTAGCTTATAGGTATCTAATGATTTACTAGCAAATAAAATGCGTAGAAATTTGTGATAAACGTTCATACGAATAAACATTGTGCAAAAAATAAGTCCGAAAAAACATCGTCCAACAAAACATTGTCAGCCCGGAATTGAGTCAATATAAACAATGGACTTGAAATAACAATACTTGAATTGAATACCTAGTGGTTGGTTGGTTTTTTGTTATATCGAAGTCGAACGCGATGTTCCGATTTCGATGGTAAGACATTTTACTTTACCGATGCTTTATTGGTGACATGTAACATGTGTTTAGTAAAAACCATGTAGATCTAAAGATATTCACTTAACCAAGCTCCTAATGGTTACTGGTAGAGCATGCTACATCCATTTAGGCTGTCTGATTGCACGTTTTTGTGCAGTAAACACTATTTATTGTTAAATAAATAAACTCATACTTGAGATATGAGGAAGGGTATAACTATTATTAGTTCATTCATCGTTTTAATATCGCAGATTCGATATCATTTAGCAAAGGTTGCCTGAAAAAAAAACGCTCTATAGCAAAACCACCGTCTGAATTTTACTAATTGTTTCGGTAATAAATTATTTTTTGTGTGGTAATGTGTATCTGATCTAATATATAACGTGGTACCTTTTTTCTTTGCAATATGTATTTCATGCCAAACGTTACAAATGCTCTTGTTACGCCCACTTCGTATATGCTGGGTCTCTATTCTTGAAATTAGTGCCACAGGGCAGGGCACATAGTATACTGATCTAACATGACATGGCATGACTGTTGGGGCAGAAAGAGTGTGAAATGAAGCACATTGACGGTCAATATTATTCAGTATTGGAAGAAGTTGTGGCTGATGATTACATTGATGTATGAAAATTTTCAACAAATTGATCCATTCATTACAGTAATTTAGAATAAAAAAACTTCAATTTTTGAAATGAAATGAAATGAAATGAAATGAACTTTATTGTGAACATAAATTTGGGTACATTGTTAGCGGATACAATTGCTTTTAAAGTATAATCGCAAAATTTTACCTTTTCTTGCAATCAATTAAAAAACTATGTTTACTACATTGTTACTTAAAACGTAATTATTTGGTTTTTTATAGATTTAATCTAATTCTATCGTTTTTTGTTTTATTTAGATTTTTTTTTATTCACATGAGTTGAGTCAGCTGTTAGAAGACTACTCAACGTTTTATTTGCTTATATCTTGAATGAGTCTTAAAGTGAACGCCCCTGACCTCCAGAGGGCGCAGATCACCGTTGATTGGCCATTATAACTGTGTCAATGTCCCTGGAGCTGTGACGTCCGGGCGGTTCTGAAACAGTCACCCCTTCAACAGCTTTATTGCGCGTCACCTCAAAATATTTTATCGACTTCCTTATTAACACATCTCGATCTCTAGCAGAGAAACTGTCAAGCAGAATTTAAGTGCCCAGGCTGTATCCAGTTCAGTGGCCGTGTCGAACGCAGTCCTTAAACTCACAGAAGAATCTGTGAAAGTAATTGAAACAAGAAAAAAGTTATCTAATAATTATTGGGAAAATATTTTTACATGTATATTTAGATTTCAACCATTAAATACGTACTTACACACTGATTTTTTGTAAGTAAGGTGCTGAAGCGAATAACCTCGGATAACAAACAATCCTTTGTTTTTCGTTTTGGCTTGAACGATAAAGTATCTACATAAATATTGCAATATTTATTTGAATTAGTCGAAATTTACCTAGGAAGGTGTAAATGTATTTCGATTTAAAACAAGTTTACAGTAACTTCGTATCGATAAGTCTAACACAGCCCCAGGGTTGTATTGGTTGACGAAAACTAGCCATTGACAACCAGAACCCTCCTTGTGATAACGTCTGCTTCGGTTGTCGGTGATTTCCTAACCTCTAATAAGAGTTGATTCCGACGCGGTCGAGTGCTTCATTCGAAGCTTGCCGTTTCGTAACGCACCATTGTACGGCGTTGCCTCGATAAATAGTCATCCATCTTTGAATAAAAAGAAAACCGTCATCGGACTAGTGTTACGTCGGTATTAGGTAACTCAGAAGTCCTTGAGTGGTCTTGTGTCGTACGATTGCATCCTTTACATTAGAAAAAACCCTTATAAAATGCATTTAGCGATCTTTTAAATATTAAAAGACAAGCGGAAAAACTTATTTAAAATGTATTCATAAAAATGAAGTTGTTGGTACTCGTAGCAACCAGCTGAGTCAACGTGACTAAAACTAACATTGCCCTAAAAGTGGTTATCCAATTTTCTTACGGCAAACTATTTACATAACTTTTCTGTTCTGTAACAGAGAAAATATATCGTCCTGGAAATTGTATCTACCACGTCTGAACGTTTAATAATACCCTAATTATTAAACGTTCAGACGTGGATAATAAAATGTCATAATATTGCGTTGCGTGTGAGTGCAAAAACAATTGCCTGCATAAGGCATGTTAATTCCCGGCTAATTTGGCAAAAGATAGTAACCGCCTAGTAACCGCCCTTAAAATCATTTTTCTTGCCTTAAAAACAGAAAAGTTAGGAAAAAGTAGAATTTAATCCAGCCAGCTGTAAAGCAAACTTTTTTTGGGCACCATCGTCACATCTCCCGTACGAAATCATCATTTAACGCAGCCTAACAATGATGCGTCGATGTAAGACGACACAATTCACGATTGCGACTACGTAGATCCTGCTTAGGCTATGAATGAATGCGAACGTACGCATCGCCTTGGCGGCTCAATTTGCGTCATTCTTTCATTGTGTAACAGTTAAACTGTAACACACGCCCAATATCCTGCTGCTGGATACTTAGTTCCGTTTAAAATGGGAGACATTCGTAGAACTCTATTACGAGAGGTAGAAACAGATATAAGGCACAATGTATTTTTTGGTGCCCATCTGCTCCATACCTCCTCACCTATCTTACCGAAGACCACAGCTAAATAACTATGGGCAGTATTGTGTCCCTTCTGGGCAGAGCTTTACTTCCTCATAGCGCCGAAGGGTCGTGAGGTTCCCAATCATTAATATGATAAACATTTATGTTTGTTATATTTTTGTTTGTTTCATTTGCTATTTTACCGTGCTTTTGGAATATTCAGGGAACTCAATAAGTCTTTAACACATAATTTATGATCTTATAGATACTAGTTGGTTTTTTAATGATCAAATCCCTTTCTTTTTCCGCAGATTGGCCTATTCGGAAGTAGGCCGTCATCATGGGCCAATGCCTTAGAAATACATCAAATTGGCTTCGTGGACGGCCACATAAGGACGGATGTGTCCCTTGGGGAATCAACGCTGCCTGGAGACTGGCTGACGGGCCCCGGGCAGAAGGGCCCCCAGTGCCTCTGGCCTTGGGTGGGCGCAGGTGACACTGACGTTCAGGCACACAACTGCTTGAAGATACAGCCTTCCTGGATGGAGGATAACGCGTAAGTTCTAAACTACGGTTGTTGAACTAGCGTTGCACTTACATAACTTACTTAAATATTCTTAATGCATACTAACTTCAGATAATAACACCCAGATACAGAATGTTTGCTAAGATTGGATGTGAATCTGGATTGAGCTAAATATTTGCTTAGATCCAGCTCATAGGTATCGCGGTATCTGAATTCACTGATATATACCTGACAGCATCTTTTTTCCCCGACAGTAAGACATTTTATAAACTTGTTATGGTTTCTTTAGACTAATAACGATTTGGTTGTATCCAAAAGGTAAAAAAGATCACTCAATCCATACATCGTTCTTCATCATCATCTGACGACACGCATGACGTTGTGCGCTGCACGGTTTCTCGCCTGGACCAACGTACTGTCCCGGGTTTGATAACCGGTCCGAGTCAATTCAGGAAAGGTTCTTTTCTAAATTGGCTCGGATCTGGGTGTGCTGGGACACGCCACGTGTCCGAAACCTCGTAACGCAGGGATATTCATCCTTACTTCGAGACCATGACAAGTGGTGTGTTGTCTGGCACATATTTGTTTATTTTTTTTATATTATTTTGTTGGTGGGGTCGCAGTAAGGCAACAAACACCTCTATAAATTAAGCCGATGGGCTAGTTCTGTGCAGTTATTACTTAATTTATGAATAGTTCTGGGTTTAGTTTATTACTAGCGTTCTAACCTATTTTTTGCCGATTTACGATACTTATCTTTATATGTTAAAATGTTCATAAATTATAGCCTATGTGCTATTCTAATGTATAAGCTGTAATACTGTAGAGTTCCATTTAGATCCGTTTAGAAGTTTCTAATAATTCGTTAAAAATTGTATTAAAGCCTGGTTTCGGTTTTTTTATGATCCAGTAAAGTACATCCTATCATGTAACAAATTAGCTCAGGTTCTAGACAATATCCTAAGGCGTATCATATATTTTTGCAAAACCATTATTAAAAAAAATAGACACCTAAACCATTGAATCGAAAAAAAGGGTTTTCCGAGCAATCTGCCATAACGCCGCCTTAAAGAGTAACAAACACACACACATACATACTTTCGGATTTGTAATATTAGCAAGAAGTAAGATTAACTCAAAAATGTTTTACCTCCCAGGGCCCAAATCAACCGCCTGCGCATAGGCGAGCTGGCCCTCCCGGGCACGCACAACGCGGGCGCATGGCGCTTCAACACGGAGATCAGCAACGTGGCGCGCGACAGCTTCGTGCTCTGCCAGGACCGCTCCATCTGGGCCCAGCTGGTACACGGCATCCGGTACTTCGACTTCAGGATTGCGTACTATGAGTTTTACGAGAATGAAGATGACAGGTGATTTCTTTTGATATTTTGCTTTATGTTTGAAAGAAACTTTCGACTAGGCAGTCCTTTTGATATCCGTTTGCGTAAATAAGTAGTGATGTCAAAAATCAACTAAGAGCAAATATTGATCTATGGTGATTGCACCATTGAAAATAATATTTTATATATTACTTACTTTTGAATAGTCTTTTCCTGGTAACTATAATTATTGAGAGACTTAAATTAGATTTTCTTGTGAAGGAATTCAGTTAATATTTGGATTATTGTAAATGACTGGTTCACAAAAGTCTCAGTCTACAATACAGTCATGTTAAGAACTGTGGTTGCAGGATAAATTGAGTATATTTACTGTAAATATGACGATTTGTAAGTACTGATACTGTTTATTTGAATAAATTTATTGGAGTTGGGTTTGAGTTTGGATAATTTTGGATTTTTCATCGCAAAAGGACAGTATGAATCGAATGTCGTGGTTGCCGACATCCACGCTACGAACGAAGATAACGAATATACCTCATAACCCTGGTTGCGGTAATACTAGAAAATATTTCACTTAAGTTGAATATCCAGACTCAGAACGTTTCTAAAATACTTCCTAAGTTACTGAATTAAAGAAAGTAATACAACATTAATATAAAGAGCATGTTTGTTTAAAAACACGTGACTAGAGCTAGAGTAATGTATTAACACTACATGCAATAGCATAACATGTTTTATTAAATACAGTAGCGTGTTAAGTTTCATTGCTAAGTAAACTCATGTCTTTCATGAACAAAGGGAACATTATCTGGTCAAGCAATCAATGGACATGCTTCGTTTGCTTCATTAGCTGGTTGTGTAACAAATGCGAATGCAAACGAGCCACGAGCTGGAAACTAATGTTCATTCACATTCGATTGATTCAAACGCATACGGTTTAAAGGTATTCTTTTTTGAGTTTACGATGTAAAACAATCAAAAATTATAAAATTCTTACATAACTCACGCAATAATTATCAAACTAACGTAACAACGTCAAATCAAATCGTTATGATAGTTGTGAAAACGCTTTCGAATATGAAAGTTTGTTCATTGAATACTTATTTTACAGGAGAAACAAAAAAAAACTGTACCTACACTTACACATTTCTACTGCTAAAGAACAAAGTAACTATAGACTATTACTTATTCTGTGGTATACGAAATAGGCATGCGTGACACCCAAATCAATGCTCTCAAAATATGCAAACTTCTATTTTAACCACGGTCGAGTAAATAAGCGCTTTTTCACCCATCCGTGATACTAACTTATAAATTTGCTCATACAAAGACGAAGTATATTTATAATGAAACATTACTTTGCATTGTTTCAGATACTGGTTGAACCACAACTTAATTCGAGTCCGGCCACTAGTACCTCTTTTGCGAGAGATAAGGACTTTCTTAGATAATACTAAAGAGGTAGGAGTACGTTTTCGCAATAAAGATTGTTTGTTTATAAGACCCTGTTCCAGTGTGATGTAGGACACAAAAGGATGTTTCCGATAAATTACGGAAATGCTCTAGGCGTTGTTGTGAGGAATATATGAGCTATCTATACCGAGACCTCTCAA
This sequence comes from Udea olivalis, assembly GCA_947369235.1. NCBI lineage: Eukaryota > Metazoa > Arthropoda > Insecta > Lepidoptera > Crambidae > Udea > Udea olivalis. Next base: position 9,800,716 of record OX376352.1, on the reverse strand, counting down.
GGACTTAGGACTTGAAAGATTGTGGCCTGAAAGAATCATGGTTCCTGCCTCATTTTATTTAAACACTTTTTTTACTTGTGCATTGAAGATTAAATAAATAACGTAATAAACACTGAGATGTTTGCTAAGTATATAACGAATTAATTAAGTATGAATTTCATTTGAAATCTATCACCAAATCGTTTCGAACTAAAACTTAATTCATATAAAGTTGACTATCATATCTCGTTAAGCGAACGTAAGCCCCAGAACTGCTCATTTCCAGGTAATTTTCCTCGACGCCCACCATTTCCCGGTAGGATTCTACCAACAAAATGGTGCCCCACACAGGGACGTGCACCGTGGCCTGCTTGAGCTGATCCGCAGGGAGCTGGGGCCCCACATGGCCGACGCAAGGGAGTTCGGCACGGGCCCCGGGACTAGGGGCCCCACGCTGCAGTCCTTGGTAGATGCCGACAAGCGTTTAGTCTTCAGCTACGTGGATAACATTATTGTTGCAGGTCAGTACACTCTCGATATACTCGTAGAAGCAAGATAAGAGTCCATGTCTGCAGAGCAAGAATTTGGTCACTTAATGAAGAGTGGTTTCTAAAGCCTATATACGATACTGTTGTACTGCCCAAGCATTGTTTTCATTTCATTAATGGATGGTGAAATCCCTCTTAATATATTTTTTTATATTTAAAGACTCAAACAGCCGTTTTACTTTCCAGAAAACAATTGGTTGTGGCCTAATCTACCTCACCTATGGGCAAACACAAACAGCCCCACACAGCTGTTCCAGTACTTAGACCAGGCGATCGCCTTCTCTCCGCGACCCAACGCCCGGTCCCCGATGCACTCTGCAATGGCGCAGACAACCCCGACCGTCCTCGACATCGTCTTCTTGCGAGGATCTCTCCGTCACAACGCCGACGAGGTGAACCGTGATGTCACTGCGAGGCTCAAGTCCCGGTGGCGGCAACAAGCGAACATAATATCGAGTGACTTCTTCCTCGGAAATGACGTGATCGACTTGTCGATAGCGCTGAGCATGGAGCGTGCCATTCGTTTATGACGTCACAGCTCGCGCCCACGGTCTGGCGGGCTGGTGGTGCGGTCGCGGGGTCGCGCTGCGGCAATCACTCGCCGCGAGCCCTGGTTGCCGCGCACACGCAACCGTTCCGACTCACTCCGCCGGCCATACTTACCCGACCAATTCGTTTAGTTTGTCTCTGAGAACTTAAGGAGCATGCGCGTGTAATTTAACGATCCAAAATTCCATGACGATTATAATGTAGCATAAGAGGATGTTCAAATTAATGATGAAAATTAAATGATCTCATGAATTTTTCCAAGCAGCAGCAGCAGTTATATCACACACGAATGTTCTGGCTCAGCTTCTTTACTAAGAAAAATTTTATAGGCATTACCAAGCTTTATTAGGGTTTTTCGAACTCCACAGCGTGTACCAAAAGATGCATGTTTTGTATGAGCCTCAACTGATTGATACAGTCAAAGATTCCTAATATATGTGTTATGTAAAGACTCATTTCGGAGCCGTGTGCTTTACATAACAACAAATATATAGAATCCGTCCCTTAGATAAATCACGAGTTTTCAATCAAACCTAAATTGTCGGCACTGTTTGATATGTCAAGCCGTACTTTCTGTAATGTTTATAGGAGTTAACGTTAATAGAATGTAATTTTGTTAGGGGAGCTGATCAGGGATTTCCGCCCGCTGCCCCACTGCCACATTCCTCAAGCAGCGGACAGTAGTGAGATGTTAGTTTATTTTATTTTTATCATGAGCTAGTCCATCGTACCTTTAAGGGACGAGTGTTTTGTATATAAAATATACCAATTTGTTGTGCCAAACTTATTTCTCATTTCCATCGAACCGAATCAAAAAGTCTAAGGAAATATGATTACTTCCTTCAAATACATAAATATCGTTAACATCGTCGTTTTAATTGGGTTACTTGTGTAATTGGGTTCCCGTGACCTTTTGGTCACAGGATCGATTCATGCGCCAAAACAATAATGCGTCAATAAAGTTCTATCGCCCGAATCCAGTCTGGATTCCAGACACGATTATCAAAATAGAGTAGCCCTTACATTACATGTAAATGTATTTTAGGATGTATCTTTCATTTCTTCTGACATGGGACAGGACAGCAACACAACTTGAAGTATGGTCAACTTCGATTATGGTTACAGGATTCGGGCGTAAGACGACTTACGTCAAGTTTATCTGACCCCAAACTGATATTTTGTTGATAAAGCAGATATTATTAGTTAGTTGGGTGTTTGCTGTATCTTTGTTGCTCGAGGCTACTGTATACGAGGAAAACCTTTGATGCTGTCCCTTATTTGTTTATTTTAGTTAGCCATCAATGTTTCTTACGCGTTTGATCTTGACTGGCGATTTTTTTGGTATTTCTTTATATTAAGCCTTTCAGTATTTTTAATAAAACTTACACACAGAATCGGCAAATCGGACATATTAAATACTAGAGGTTATTTGAAACAGTACATAAACACAAACATACTTTCATCTTTAGACACATTTTTATATATCATAAATTAGATACATTAGTACTGGTAAACAATAAATAATATCTAAAAATTACAAAAAATTGTACTTTCTCAACAAAAACGAGGTAGATTCACTGTGCTCAAAGGCACAAAAAAGTTCATCCTAAATATCACGTGTGTGGGGCCAGCAGAGGCAGTAGCTCCGCGCGGCTCATCCGCGACAGCGTCCGCGCGTCGATGCCCATGGCGGCCGCCGCCCCCGTCACGTCCATCCCGAAGCTCTGCAGTAAAGTAGCCAATGCAACCTCCTCACCCGTTCTCGGATCTCTCAAACGAGGACAAGAGCCGTTACACTGCGGCCACGAGCACCGCTCGATTAACCTTCGAGGCGCACACCCTCCCTTGACACTCTTGCTGCCACCCCTGAGACGTTGCTCCCAGCATCGGATAGCATTCGGCAGGGACACACCCGACACGTTAATGGCGAGCCATTCAGGGCGAGCTAGAGCGCCATGCGCAAAACACGCCGGAGCGAACGTCGCCCGCACACCCTTGAGACTCTCACGCAACGCAGCTCCAGTCTCATGCACCGAATTCCACTGCGCTCGCGTCCTCGGCGCGCGGACTCCTTCGGCGGCTAGTTGCGCCGAATCGAACAGATATTGGAACACGAATAGGGGCGTACGAATGTACGGGTACAGTCTGTAGCCGAAGTAGCACAGCCACGGCTTCAGCACGTGTTTGCGCACACACGACGTCGGTGGAGAGCCGCGCCACAGCGTGTGGCCCAACTTGGCGACTGATTCGGCCGGGACGCGTCGCGCTCGCGCGGGTCGGTCGAGGAACCAGCCGGAATCGGAGAGAACGGCGACGCGAACGCCGTGCTGGCGTAGCATTCGTCTCGTAGAATCAGCGTGGAGCATGACCCCGGCGCCTCCGGCACTCGATCCCACGAGGAGAAGCCGGCCGGAGAGTCCGAGGCTGAGGAGATCATTGATGACTGTGCGGACGATGAGTCGCCCGGCGAACGCGAAGGAGCCGTTGCTGGGTCTGTGGGTTTTGGTGCCGACCCACATGTCACTGGAGCAGTAGGGTAACAAGACATGGTTGGAGTCGTGCCAGAGGGGGTTGGCGGCGGTGTCGGCGGAGAGCAGCGCGGGCGCGCGGCGTGTGCGGGGCCATCGCGCCGACGACATGAGCGCAGGCCGCCGACGCCAGCGGGCTGCGCACGACCACGCGTCCCAGCAGTAGCCGCCGCCTTCCAAGTACACCACCCAGTGCTCGCTGTTGCTGCCTCGGCGGATGTAGTAACTGAAAAATTAGTGACTTATTTTAACCGCATCAAAAATGCAAACCTAACATTTTGATTTAAAATTTTAATATTTGCCCCTAGCTCTCAAGTATTGCAACATCAAAAAAGTGATTTAATCTAAAACAAACGGATTTGTTTAATGCTTTCTAGGGTAATGATTGTGTAGCGAAAACTGCAGTATTCTAGGGTTCTGTCGACTGTCGAGCCCTGAGAAAGGACAAGTCAAGAAAGGAAAATAGTCTTCTTGTTAATATACTCGAAGTTTCTTCACCAGGTTCACCAGGTATAACTTTTCACTTATTTTCTAACTTGCGATGAGAAATCCCAAAGAATAATTTGTAAAGTTACAACTTGACTATATAGAGCTAGAGTGTCAGTTAATTTCATCAATGAAAACTTTTATTTAGCTATACCTACCTATCTAAATAAACATGTAAATATTTTGGATTCTGAGTAATTATATACTCATACTACTACTTTTTCTAAGTTACTCTGACATATTGCAGGACAGCCTCAATTTAGGTAACGGTTTCTTAACTTTGAATGACTTGACACATATAGCACAGTTTTGAGTTTTAAAGTTTTCAGTTTTTTTTTTTCCATGGTGAAAAATGTGCAATACAAATATTTATGTGATTCGACAGACAGGTGGTGTCTGAAGCCTTTTTCTGCGTAAGAACTGCAGGTAAGTTGAAGGGTCATCTAAACTTGGGATCTACAAATTTAGAGATTGGGCAAAATTAGTTAGCTGTTTGTTGTACTAAAGGTGGATGAAAGGAATTGATATCAGTTAAGCCTGGTAATATTAATGTCCAGAGTCCTGAATTGTGCCCTTTGAATGTAAGTCAACGACAGAATTACAATAGGCATAATAAAATGACTTTGTTATCGGAAAATCACATGGAAAGAATGCATGAAAGGAACGTTCGAGACGAACGTTCTAACATATTCAGAGAAGATCAGGGATCAGTATTGGCAAGAATACATAAAAGAATCGATGAAACCAGATAAAGTGCAGGATGTGTGTCAGGATTATATTATGTGCGGTATTTGCTGGATAGCATCGGGGCATAACCAAACCTTTTTTAAAGATGCCGCCTCGCAGCTGAAGTGTTGAAGTCAAATACCGTTGGGTATTAGTCGGTCGAAATCCAACATGATCGTCCGACGTAATCATGAGGATTTCCCCACGATACTTAAAAAAAGGTCTTTTCCGGAGAATGGCGAGAGGATCTGTGCAAGTATGTATACCTGGTTTACTGAGAAGAGCACAGCAAACAAAAATATAAGTACTTACCCAGCAGGAGTGCCATCGTTGCAAGTTAGCGTCGAGTTGGAGAGCCACACCAGCTTCAGGCTATCAGGAGACGCGCTCTCACTCACTGTCGGCAATACAGCCTGCGGCACAGATAAATAATAATGAGATGTCGCACCAAAGTAACGTCTTATTTTAAAGATCTTAACAATATATATACTAATTTTATTATAGATACATATCATTCTCAAACTGTTAGATAAGCTGTCATTCGATGATATGCAAAGCAGTTTCGTTTCGAGATTTTCTCAAGCCAGTTAACGGTTAAGCTAGCCCATCTTCGAGGATTTATTGGTCAATATCTTCTTAAAAACAATTCACAAGAATTTTACCGTTACAGTTTTTTTTGCATTGTTCAGAAATTTTCCATAATTGCAAACTAGCTAGCGAGAAATCTGCCAATTAAATACATCGTTTAATAGGGAAAGGAAAAAGCTGTCCTAACGCTATCAAATGAGCTGTTTTATTTCTAGAAGATTCTACGTAATAAGACGCTCATGAAATTAGTGAAAGTTAAGGTAAAAGTAAACCTAGTATAAATTATAGGACCTAGTTACTCGTGTACATTCTAGTTTAATTGACGAAGCAATTACGAGTGAGAATAGAATCCAACTCAATTAGCATGACGTGTCAAAAGGAAAATTGCTACAAATCCCTACAATATAGGAAGCATTATTACCGCAAATTACTAATAGTCACCTACATTACCTAGATAATAAATGTGAATTTAAATTAGGAGAGATAATTTCTGTAATGCGTAGTCGGCCGATATGAATATGAAAATCTGATCAATAAGTCAGTACAAGACACAGATCATGTTACTACTTCAAGTTTCATCATTAATTAGAACTTAAAGCATTTTAAGATTGAAATCTAGAAAATTTCGGTTCTTGACGATATCTTCAAGGGCCAAAATTCGTTTTTTTAAAATCGAATTCGTTGCGATAAATTATCGCGTTTTGATCCAAACATTGATTCTGATTCAAGTTTTCAATTCGTGATTAACAAGGTTACTGTCATCCGTCATCAACACAATTTTATGTGAGTCCGATTGGCTACATATATTTTTTTCTCCACCGTATTTGGTTGACTGACTTTATTATATTATAGGTAAGTAAAAACTCCCAGGTGTACCCTTAACTTTTACAAATACTTCGACGGTTGCAACTGGTTACCTATTCTCAGAATAATTTACTCAGACTAAGCCACTTAGGTAGCCATAACTCACAGAATCTAGAGTCACAGTCAATAAGGGCGTTAATGATTTCACACACTTGAATTTTTCGCCTGTGTTATCACCGGATAAAAAGCTACAATTAAGGCTATGCGTTCCCAAGGTTGTCAATATTTGATCGACTTTGTTTGACGATAACTACTAAATTAAAAGATATTTTATCTAATAAAAAATTGTACGTGTAGGTCAGTGTCTTTGACTAAGGCGACAACTTTTCCAAAACACGAAATAGCATAATTTCACCGATAAAAAAAACACAAAGAAGTAGACGATTTTTTTGTATCACTCTCAAATATTCAAAATTATCTAGAAGGTACGAGAAGAAACCTATTCCAACCTTTACTTTATTACTGGCAAGATCGTCTTTACATATTCATAATTGAAATAAAAACGTGCTATTATAATTTACAAATTCCTACCTCAAAATCTGGTATTTTAAAAAAAGAATAAGTAAGGTAGTTAAAAAAGAACGTACTTTGAGATAAATTAATCTGTGCTCTAAGTGAGTGCCTTGTTTACAACATTTCTCCTTCAGAAGGTACCTACCTGCAAATGCAACAAAGTACCAACTCGTACTAGAGGTAAGTACCTATTAAACGAGAAGTGAAAACATGCAGCCCGAATTTTGCGTCGTGAAAGCGAGTTTTCCGCCGGAAATAGGAAACTGGCGTATTTACATCGGTACTCTTGATTTTAATCCGATCTATTTAACCATCATGTCAACTCTACGGTCTGGAATAATATTTTGGGGCAACTCATCATACAGGGAAATAATATTTAGAGCACGGAAAAGGTGCGTTAGATCCCTAAGCAATCTCAAATCCACTGACAGTTGCGTACCCTAATTCAAATCTCTGAAATCATTGACATTTCCATGTTTATATATTTGGGAACTTTGTATTTTTGTGAAATGTAATCCACAATTATTAAAAAAAGTGAAGCCAGTAATAGGTAAAAAAAAACTATATGTAGGACAGCATTGATGGAAAAAAGTTTGATTGGAATTGAGACTGTTCAATAAACTACCAGAATCAATTAAAAATCTTGAAAATCAGAAATATTAAATTATCCTTGCTGGCTTTCTAGAAACGAAATTTTACTATAAATTTGATCATTTTCTAAACGATGTGCTCTCCTAAGTTAATAATAATTGATTAAATGTTAGAAAAATAGTGTTATACATTGTTAAATCAAGTCTATATATTGTAAGAAAATTAAGTACTTAATTATGATATGCAGCTTTAGAGTTATTTGTCTAAAGGAATATTCGTAAACCTGTAAGGTGAATAAGAGCGGATTGTAAAATATTTACCACCTTTAATTACCTATGATTTGTAACGAATAAATTATGATTATTTCATTTCATTTCATCTCGTCGTTTTTAATTCGTTGCAGTTATTTTTCATGTAAACAAAACATTATTTTTGGTTTCGTAAAGTTAAAGTAAGACAATGTAAAACATTTATAAATACCTACACGCCAACTATTTAAATACTTGAACATATACAATTTAAAATTCTATGCTTTCTCATCAATGTACTTAATTGAAGCAATCGATATCACGTTCAAATCCTATAAAGTACTCGTATTGTAAACTTTATTATTACTGCATTGCCAATATTATTTTATCATTCTACACGAAGTTTTACACTATACCCATCAAAGTGCTTGACAGTGAAAATGATGCTATCCATTATCTCAGATATTTTTAAAGTTTAAGCAAACATAGTAAACAAATTTAAAATTATTAAGAAATAGTATTTTTTGCTCATACGCCCTTAGAATCCCACGGCATAGTACCTACGTACCTACCTATAAACATAAACTACAGAGGGTGAGCTATTGTCTACGGTTCCTGAATTTCGGTAGCCCATTTGGACAAATTACGCAAAACTTTTGACATTTAGGTAGCGTTAGGTACGGTAACGTCTGCGATTCCTAAACCTACCCCTCTGGGCTGTGGGGAAGGCTTAAGATTAACTAAATTTTGCAAGTCGTAAAATTTATAATTTAACGTTTCTACGCTGTACCTTTTTCCTTAAGCAAAACTTTTCTGATTTAAGTTATTTAGAGCCTTTTACAGAAATTTAAAAACACCACGTACATAACTACAGCCTTTTCATCATTTTACGTTTTAACCCTGCTTTGCTGTTGCTATAAAAATCATATATATTTCTGAAATAAATGATTAACTTTCAAACAACGTTTAAACCGGTTCGTTGACATCTGAATTTGCGACAGCAAAAGCTCCCGATTTCGCGCACTAGCAAAACACTCATTGGTAACAGCACAAATAAACACAAAACAAAACAATGCGTACACAGAGTGTCCAAGCGATCCAGTATCGAAGAGCCGCCCTCATTACTCCCAGCCGTGGGCAGTGTGAGTTGCGCGGCGACAGTGGGCGAAGAACGAGCGCATACAGAGAGCTTGACCACACCCCATACTGGCAGCGCGCGCGCACCACTGGGACTGGCTGCCCGGGGCGCACGGTAGCGGCCCGCTGTTTACAAAATAAAGCCTCTATTTAGAGCGAGGGCGAAGGGCCGGACGACTCTGCGCGCGGCGTCGAACCGAATAAAGGTGAGCGGCTCGTTTGTGCGGCAGGGCCGGCGAGACCGGCTCCGCGGCGAGATCAAACGCGCCGCAGATCAAAGGGGCCGCCGCGCGATCGGCATCCGTCATTATTATTATGCAAGCATTACGAGGCGCGCGTGACTCAGGCGAGAGGAGCACGCGAGCTGCGCGGGCGCCGCGCTCGCCCCCGCACCCCTGCGCCGCCTACCCCCACCTGTCAACGGGCTCGGAGAAACAGCCCCGGGACAATCATTGCCACATCAACACATCTCTGCATTTTTGTAACTTTTACAGTGGACTTGCCGCGGAAGATTGTTGGGTTGTTCAAAAACTACAGGTTTGTATTTTTTTCCGGAAAATAGCAAAGGTTCAAGATTTATGTAGTGATCCAAGCAACCCCATGCTTTTTCTCCATGGATCTGTAGATACAGCTTGACGCTCTTGAAGAGTTCAAAAATCCAAATTTAAAAAAAGCAATGGATTAAGAACCTTATTGACCTTTCGATTGTCGGACAAGTTAGTTTATGTGACACATTTTTTTTTAAATTGGCTCAGTTTGGTTGAACTGGTGGTCTGTCACCCCTTTACTTGTTGCAAATAACTAAGTTAGACATAATTTTCATTTCGGTGATATTTAATTCCTAAAGGGGGATTATAATTAAGTCACTAAAGCGTATTAAAATTACCTCAGTAATTAATTATCCAGAAATGTTTAAGTATCAATACTTGATATAACTGTGTAAAGATGAGTTTTATTCTCCGTTCTACTTGTCTGCTGTTTTAGACTTTTGAATAAGAGTTTGCGGCAGGTCAAATCAGACGCGTATTGTACAAAGTATGACGGTCTGTTATTACTAACAACCCCAAACATTGACAGTAACTTATTTATTACAGTCTGTTTCGTCAGTTTTATTTCAGTAAATTACCGTTATTGAATATTTATGGAGAAACCCGATATCTGCTGGCTGGACTCAACCACAAGTAGGTACGTCTGCAGCAGCTGCTGGCAACATTGTCATCGCGGTTACCACGCAACTCTCTCGTTTTTTTCGCTTTTAACATAATTTCGTAGCGCGTTTAATTTCTTAACTTTGTTTGAAGATCGCAGGCAGGTTCGAGAACACAGTTGTTTACATTTTCAATTTGCACCCTCTTTCTAATGGGCGGAACTGTGATCATGGAGGGTAACAAACTACATATTTGATATTTGTTTTACAATAAGATTGTTCTAGGAACATCACCTGGCATTTTAAGACTATGTCCCAATAGCCGATAGTTGACTATTGCCGTCATGGTGAACGATACACTGAGTAGTCCACGTTTTACCAAGCTTATTAGTTAGTGCTCTGCTTTGGGTGCACAGCGTATAAATATTTTTTTATATTTTTGTTTCATATAACCTACAAATAGACTGTTCATCTGCAAAACCTTTACCTAATCTCTCCCTAGTTCATCCGTTTTGGTAAACTCTTACAGGAAATCCATTTTTAAATAATGTACAAGAAATTTCGAAAACAGGATTTCAAGTCTTCATTTGATTCGAAGCATGTAATTGTCGATCATTTCCGAGTACTTTCGTTAACCTGGTATTAAGGGCTGCGGGTAGTGTGACCATCGTTTGCCTTCTAGTTGGGAAAAGTATACAATTGAACAGTTCTATGATTTTGTGTTCAAAATTACTTGTTTAATTATTCCTATTAACCCTTTTTATTTACCTATTTTGTCACTATTACGAGTATCGACTGAACTAGTGTTAAAATATTTAGGGTGATTTTATGAATCCGCGGGTTAGTCAGTGATTGGTAACATTTGAAAACATAAATATATTAATTTGATGCTCCTCGGATGATTTCGCATGTTCAACTTCCAGACTACCGTAAAGGTGGGTACATACCCGCTGCCAGTACATAGTACTACCACCAATGCAAGACTTGCGAGATTTGCTAGGAAAACACATTCCGCAATTTATTTATTTTTTATATTAAGACTGTTATTTATTTCATTGCAATGACACGGCGTTACTTGGGTAGCAGCCTAAATATTCAGAAACGTGATTCATATTTTTGGGTATACTAAACTAACGTTAATAATGAACTAAATACATAACTTATCAGTTCCTTGTTTCTCAACTTTGTTCTTTATAAAATATTAGATTCAGTAAACTAATCCAATCTGGCAGTAAACCACATTGAGATCTGAAAAACGGACTATTACTAGGGTCAAAACTTTGTCAAATGAAAGTGTAGGTACAGACAAAGGTTTCACCATGTTCTGGTATAATTCTTGTCCGGGACTGCGGCCGCGTGGTCACCCAGTTAAGTAGAATATAATTGGCGGCGGGCGGCAGGCGCTCAAAGCTTGTACCTGACTGTAAAAATGCTATCATAAAGGCGCACCGCCACAATGAGCCCTTTGACAGTTGGTACCCACCTTTATGATGCCGACTCTGATAAACGACCCGAACTCATTAAACTTACTTTATCGACTCCCGATCCACCATCTCGCGATCCGTATAGTAAATCAAGCCGTCTAAAAGTATACCATCCACCGCTCACAAACAGGCGGAAAGAATAAACCGCTTAACCATTCAAAATCTTTATAGCTTATTATTCAATCCCATTACTTAGTGGAACGGCCTTTTTAAAAGCGCTTTCAATATAAAAGACTATTATAATGCTTATTTTCCATAACAATGAACATCTCATTTTTTCATAGGATGCGATCGTTAATTCGCTGTTGATTGAAATTAGCGTTGAATGGAAAACATAATTGTGTTCAGGAATTATCGTATTGCGTTATAAGTAGAGGTTTTTAGTGTTAATTATATGCTTTGGCAGCTGTTTCTCTATTGTTAAACTCTTAAAGGCAAAGGTTTAACACAGTGACAGAACCCATTAAGGTTTCTTAAAACTTATCAGAAATCAGAAATATTTATTGAATAAACCATAGATGTCATAAGCTAGTTGGTATTGCAAAAATACAGTACCCTGGTTTAACCATTTCGGGCATTCAACAATACTTTACATATACTTCAACAGTAATGTAAGTATATAAATTCATGTAGATTCTCATATATTATTTAAATTAATAATTAAATTATTTTTATTCATTGTATTTTATCTCTGCATTATAAAGAGAGAGAGGTATGTCCATTTTTATTATAAATTTTGTTAATGTCACATTCATGTTGTTGTTAGGTAGGTACTTAAACTGTCGAGGGATTTGTCTCGAGTAAATGAATCATTAAAATTCTGCGATTGGGATCCTGTCGTTTTGCCAAAAGAAATTTGCCAAAATTTCATTAGCCAAACAAATTTTAGCAACCCTCAATGCTACTTTTCAAATGATTTTAGTACGCAAATTTTCATTAGGACAAATTTAACTTGGTAGAATATCAATATGGATAATGCCATTTGGGCATTTGGTCTTTTACCAAATGATCTATTACAGCAAACAATTTTTAGTTAGACAGTAGACATTCAGTCTAATGATTTTTTATAACAAAAAATAAAAAAACAAAATGTTTTTGGGCATTATATAATTAAAAAATGCACTTTAATTTTAATGAAACACCTTTTTAAATGTACAAGTTTCCATGTACCTATAGTTTATAAACTTTCTTAAAGTTTAGTGACATTTGATACGTAACATGCTTAATTTTTGTACTTTTTCCTAAATCGAAACAGCTAGGTTAGGTTAGGTTAGAACTGCGGCCAAACAACGCACGAACCAAAGGGGCGAAGCGAGCGTGCCGCGGCAGCAGCCAGCGAATGCCAGAACCACATTGAGTGTCAAACTTGGTATGTATAGTTTCTAATATTTTATTTTAATATGTATACTTTGTGCAACTGAGATAAAGATGCAAATCGTTTGCGAGACTCAAAAGAAATGGTATAATAAAATATTTCGATACGATAACTTTGGTTAATTATATTATGCGCAAAATATATTTTGGCAACTGAAACATTTTAATTTTAGCTTTAATTAGCTTACTTTGGGGCTAGATGGCGCTGTGTGGAATAATGTCCAGGGATATTTATTTATTTATTTTATATTTATTTGATCAAATGAAAATTGGTAAAATATTACTTGGTAAACGAGCTATTGTTCAAACGTTCACTTGGCAAACATTAGGTTTGCGTTACAATTTTTTGCTAAAAATGATAATTTGCTTAATTAAATTTTGCGGAAAATTGTTTGAGAAGTGATCATTTAGTAATTTTTTTTTTTGATGAAACGAAGGAGACCCATATATTTGTTTGTATTCAATCACTTCAGAATCATACAGTGTCAGAAGCAATGTAAAATATAATCTTACTTTTTTTCATTCTTTATGTTATTTTTAAAAGCTTATTTTCCTTTCTCACTTTCAAATGTTCCCATTTGCCCCTGTAATAGGAGCTTTCACCTTAAGTCTTCCTAATTAATATTAACTGGGTCCTTTTATGCTATATCATATCTACAATCTTGTCAGCTACAAAATAATGGTTCAATTACAATTTATCAGATGAAATATTTGATGTCTGTTGTAGATGATTGGCCAGTACCAGGTGACCGCTGACTAGTTGGAAACCAAAAATCATAATACGTAATTGCTCACGATCACGACGCTAAACCTTGGGAAAGAATCAACTGTACAATATGTACATGATTGCGAGAATCCTAATTTTAGTTCCCATCCTAAGTTCGATTCCCAATTTCCAAACCAAGAGTAATATCGTTACTTAGTGGGTTTTTATTTATCAGTGAAACTTTAAAAAAAAGTTATATTGTCGTGCTGAATGATTCCAACTCACATAGTACGAGTAACCCCATAGGAAGTGTACTACGATGTGTGCGAAGTCGCATACATATCTGCTGGAATTAAATGAATGAAGTAATTTACATTTTATCAGTAGTTAACGAGCGAACAATGATAACAGCTAATAAATTGCTAGTCACCTCGCGTCGAAGCAATAATGTTGAACTTTTTACAGAAGCCGACCTGCGCCGGCTACCGGGGTCCGCACTGATGGACGCAAAAAATGTAGTGGTCATTCTCTTTGACGCCCCGGTACACTCGGCGACATAACGCGCTTATTTGCATCCTTCATTTGCATACGGTAAAAGAATTTGCAATTAAGTAATGTCCATGGTCCTAATTTTAATTATCTAGTTCAATAGATCATACAAAAAACGGGTGGGTTGTTTTTATTTTTAGCTTTTATTATGCATTATTATCGACTACTTAATTTTTTTCTAGTTTCGATCTGATCTTTGCGCAGAAAATAGTGCATTAATAACTGTTAAAAATAAATATAACATAAGGTAACATTATTATTACTAGTACACTGAAATTTCACGGTTTATTAGGACGTGAGCTTTCGATGCTTCCGCGTAAACGACTTTTTAATAATAATCATTCTTTTTTATATAATCATTCTTGCATTCACCTAGATAGAAATAATAGAAACAGAGTCTTATTCAGGTACCAGCAACCCAGTGTTCATCTGTTAACTTTTTAAGGCACTAACCTGTCAAGCTTAAAAAACATTTGCAAATGAAACCACGTATGTTATTTTCAAATTTAGCTTTTACAATATAGACAGAGTAAAAATTACCCGGTATATTAATTAGTACTTACTGATAGACCGCAAACAAGAAAAACGAAGATCGGGTCTGATTTTTATGAGGCGATACTCATATATTTTATTTAATTTGAAGTGCAATAATGTGAGTTAACAATTTCTTACGAGACATATAAACAGCCCCTGTGCCTCTCGCGCGGTAAGCGCCGCGGTCGGCCTCATTAGCAGCCACTCTATTGTCACTTTCGCAACTAAACGGATTACATGTACCACACCCGGTTACACAACCAACTCTACAGTCTCCGCAACAATTAATTATATTTGAATGTTGACTGAATTGTTGTTTGCCTAATGCTATTTCAATGTTAGAAAGGGTGTTTCTGATGTAATTCAGTCATTAACAAAATTATTCCAAGAAAGTGCTAACCTTATTATTAAAATGTACAACTGCTTTAATAATAATATATAAAAGCAATTACAATTATGTGAATTATATGCTGGAATGGTTAATTAAATAAATTAAAAAGCCCAAACTCTAGGCTTTGGACGACTTTGAATTGACATTAATTTGAACTTTCAAAATATAGATATGATCAAACAATGAATTTCAAATATGTGTTACCATTTTTACAGACTTTCAAAATATGAGCAGATTCTCAATTTGTGAGAATCTTTTTTTTGCTTTGCCAGATACCAAATGCTAAACCACCAGCTACATAATGTTTATTGACTATGTAACTCTTTAAGAGTTATTAAGCTACAATTTTACTAAATTTAAAAGCACTTGTGCGCTCGACAGTCCCACATGAAGCATCGCAACCGACGTAGTAGAAACAGTACTCTTCCGCGGCCCACAGCCTCCGAATCACAATAAATCTGAACCGATAAGTAGTCGGCCGGATTGTCGGCGCGGCGCGATCAAAGCGAGGGGCACATGAAGAACGCCGCCCGCTAAATAGGGTTGTCGGCCGGAGAATAAGTGTAGGGCTCTACATCTACGCGACATGTATTAAAGTTTGAAAATGTTGTAATATTATTTTCATTGCATAACCTGTGTGTGTCCAATTAATTTATTTCTATTTCTAAAAGTGCATTATTTACTTTTAATTCATAAAATTAGCTAAATAAACTTGTTAGATAAAGATTTGAATAGTCTTAGAAGTAAGAAGCATACCCAAGTGCTTAAGTTTTAAAAACTTATTTAGTGCATTTTAGTTAAAATAGTGTTTATGTACCTGCTTACCTACTCATTAAGAATTCATAAGTAAGCTCTAATAAAACGGTTTCACACAAGGAAATATAGAGTTGTCTTAAAGCGCGGACGCTGGGGTTACAACCCATTAGCCGTAAAAAAGACGATTTTGAATTTAATGATTAAATATACTCGTAGTTATTTTTTATCTTTAACTGGTAAGTAGCTTAGAGAGGCAGTAGTCAGAGTACCGCAAGGAACTGATGGCAGTTAGGGAAAGAAAGCTCTGGATTGGAGGTCATCATGTATTGATCAACAGCGGAGTAAGACATCCATCCTACAGACAACTCCTTAAATGCTGCAGGTTTTATTCTTCCGTCATCAGCCTTTCAGACGAAGGCCTCCCCCATAGAATGCCACAGCGAGCGGCTTTGGGAAGTACGCATCGTACGGCTTTCCCCATCCATCACCACCAGCCCCCCGATTCAGAACGAAGTTATTGACCGATTCGGTAAGTTTGTTTTAAGTATAGCAAATGACCCGTTTAACGGTTGCCATCAATATTTTTATATGTTATAGCCAAAGGCCTTTAGTTTTCATAAAATAAATTATATAAAAACTAACTATCTTAAAAAAATAACGAAAAATAAAAGAAAATAACCGAATCGGTCGATAACTTTGTTCTGAATCGGGGGGCAGGTCATCGGTCCCCCGGTTGGGAGTTATTCGATACAGGATTCCATCCGGTATTATTATTTACGGCATTATTATACTCGTGTGAACCCCGTCCACAGCCCTGCCAGTATCGCTTCATTGGCCGGCGCATTTCCACCACCAGGCGTCACGGCCCTTTGTGCTCTGACGTTATAATTAATTCGATCACCGACGACAAACGCGCCCGTGACCGAGCCGATATGTGATTAAAATCTCCGCGACACGCGCGCCGGGCCGGCTTAGGAGAAGGCGCGCTTTTTTAGTGGCCCTCATGCTGCTCTTTCAAGGAATTCCGTTATTTCAAAAATGCCCTAAAACTTAACTAAAATAGTCGGATTATATAATACCTAGTGAAACGCTAACGATATATTGTAAACAAGCTGTTAGCAGCCATTTTGTCTGCGTGGACTTCCTACTAAATAAGTAACCTATTTTAATTTTATCCAGCTTTTGTAGTGTGCACACATTTAATAAAATTAATCCAATAGCTTTCACGTGAGACTGGAACATAAATGAAGGAACAGACACACGCTTATTATAAACAACTCTATTTGTATTAATTATCGCTCATATTAGATTGGTAGGTAACACGTTCAGCGCCATGAGTATCATTTATGATACACAAACAATAAATTATCTATTGTGTCTGGTTTTCCGGTAGTCAAAGTGTTAATCATTATTTTCATCATTAAAAAATTTGATCTATCATTAATATGAATGATAAAAAAGTGACTGAAATTGTATTTCAATAATAATGAATAAATCAATGAACATTGTTCACTCCCTTTTTTTAAGAGTTCAAACCCCAAGCCCTTGTTTTCCTGACCCTTTAACTAAAAAAAATAACATTGTTCAATAAAATCATTATTTTTGAATGCTTTATAGGAAGCGACCTCAATGCGAAGGACAGGATTGTTCAAAACTCTTGTGTAGATTTTAAATCGTATAAACCCCCAATTAGATGTTTAAAAGTTTTCGAATAGACCAAAAGTAAATAAATATATTGTGACTTCAAGAATATAATAATATATATTATATAACTTTATTTCTCACCATAAAACAGACATTTGAGATTATACAATTAACTTAAGAAGTTAAAAACGGAGCTTAAAGTTCGAGTGTGCTAGTGCTGTTTACAGCCGAGCTTAGCAACTGCATTCTTTTAGAATTGAAGGCAAAGTTAAGTTATTTTTCTGAAATTTCAACAAAAAAATAGCAAATGTTACGTCTATAACTCAGAAGAGCCATACACATAACAGTAGACACATTCAGAAAAGTCTGTAAGTTTCTTGATAATTGTTTAAATATGATAATGTTACGGTTTTCAACGTCCCTTTGCACTTTTATGACCACTACTAAACTTAACTAAACTTTCAAATATGTTATCTTTGAAGCAGCCTTTTAAAAGTTAACTGAAACACCATTGCTTCTCTGTGCATTATTTCAAAATAACCACTCGCCGTGATGAACTCATTGATTATTACTATGGGCATAGATAGATATCTACTTTTGCTCATTAAATAGTTGCCAGCCAAGCCGTGATTTTATTACAAGAGCAAATCCTAAATCGCTTTCATTAGGCGAAAAGGTGAAATGAGGCAAGTTTTAACTGATGTATGTGGTGAATTATTCTATTCACGCAAATAGTAATCAATATAATTAATTATAATCGACAATTCTTTCTCTAGGCAGGATCAGGATCAGGTACAATTTTTCTAGTTTCTATCTTTGTGCAGGCCCAAACATAGAATATAGAAAAAATCGACCTGATCTTAGGGGCTCAAGCGGGATCTTTTCCTTCTTTTAACAAGTGAAATTGTAATTGCATTTGCTGCCAAACTTCATTTAGTAACTTCACTCACACATGCCACGGTTGGAACCCAGCAGATGTGGCCCACAACCACCATTAACACCTTTAACCATTTCAGACAATATTTCGAAAAAACACAAAAACTCGTCATAAAGATGTTTGTCTTGTGAGTCCTGTGACCCACGGCGGCCCTAGACCTACGGCGAAGTGGAATCATAAGTGTACGTGTACACTGACGGCCAATCTTTCAAGCCAGACCGAACAAGATATAGAGTTTGCTCAAAGTTATATACGTGGCTTGAACATGTGCTCTAAAAAACTTAGGTCTGTCCGCCATCCAGCGCATCTTGAATTTTATTTTATCATTTGGTGCCATTTTAGAACATACTTTACTAGATTTTAAATCTGTCAAATGTATGTACAGTCAACAGCACAAGGAAGTGATAATATAAGCTCAATAAACTACTTACTAACAATAGAGGTAAATGAGACAATTCATTCATTATAATGGATGTATGCTGCTTGTGATCATATTTTCACGTATTTTTCATTCATAAAAACAAATTGGAAGTTTGTTTAATCATCATTTACTTTTGCTGTTGACTGCATACTTACTTACAGATTTATTCCAAATTTTTGTGAAGTCAGCCGCTAGACCTACCGTTTTAATAATAATTAAAAGTTTATAACATCTGACATTTATGCCACTGATTTAAATTGAATAATATTTTACTGACAACCATTTTAAATTACAAACAAGCTTGATAATCGCTGTGGTTTCCCCATAGGCCGTCACAGCCATTCATTTCTCGACGTTGTAATTATTTCGATTAGGGTAAGTGCTCTAGTGAACGAACACTCCCCAGTGAATGAACAAAAGGCAGATTTTTCATCAACACAAGAAACTCCGTTTTCACTGAACGTTTTAACTACTTTATTATGATTAACAGTGGAATTTTTCAAGAGGGTGATTAGTTATAAGAAACCGAAGTAGTTACGGTGCGGTCAATACTTAGGTTTCACATGCTTATTTATGAAATAAATTGTTCGAGTTTTTATGGATATGCAGAATTATCTTTTAAAACCAACATATAAGCTTAAATTCGTAGCAATTAATGTACTATTGAAATACTACTATCGTTGACGAGATTTTATACTGAAAAAAAATAAAGCTTCTTGGCTTAGTTGGTTCAACAATTGAAAGCGGTTGTTTTATTACTTTTTTAGATCCAATAAAATTAGTTACAGATCTCTTAAAATCTTTGTAAATTTCTGTGAGTTTTCAATTTCTTAAAATTACTTAAGGTATACATACATTGGAGTACCTCACCCTACAACGAGTGTCACCATGACGAAGGTGCATGATTAAAATCAGCAGGAACGCGGCCCATTTCATAAAGGTGGACAGTCCTGTCGGGCAGGATGCTCTTCTCCGTCGCGGTTTATTTTTATATTTCAAACAGCAACTCTACCACTGATGAACATTTGTCAGTTCAATATTGTACGATTTAACAAAAAATACACTCCCGGTTATTTCGTAAATATTTATAATCGGTACAATCAAACTCTAAAATGCGATGCAGTATAGTTTTAGGTGATTTGAAACAAAGTCCCCTCTATATTAATAAAAGTACCTAGATAGCGTGTTATGAAAAATATAAACTCAAACCTCATTTCTTACAACCATTAGCCGTGTAGGTAGTACATACCTATGGCAAAAAAATTACAAAACGAGATCGAAACCTATGTGTGTTGCAACTTTTCTACCAACCAAGAACCCTAAGACGGTTTAGAAATCCGAACAACTCCTTGCAAAATTATCCGGTCTTTAGTCAACTACATACAAACTACTTTTAAAAAATGACTAACTACCTTTAGCTCGGTAACTGATTTTTTTATATATTTTATGTAGCTGTCCGTCAGCTGCTTCGCCAGCGTAAACTATTTCTTCCGTCAAAATAAAGCTAAATTTTAAATAAAACTGATTGTAGCCACTCCCTGATAATGTAGTTTTATATTAGCGAAATAATTTTTAGAATCGGTCCAGTAGTTTCGGAGCCTATACAAACAAACAAATAATTTCTCTTTATATTATTAGTATAGACTAGAGACTCACCCGGCTTGGTACGGGTGCAAATAAGATAGGTACTAATGTGTTTTCTATACTATAATTTGCATGTATGTACTGTACATATTTTTATAAACTTTTCTCTTTGAATCACTGTGTGTCTTTTGAATAAATCTGCTGAAGATTCGTTGCGTAAGGTAGGTACTTTGAATGCGTACAGACGGCAGGCAGCGACTTTTTTATACTATGTAGAGACTAACAATTAAACTGAGCTTAGTCTTAAATCATAGTAACCTTAGTTTTTGCTATCATTTTCTTCTCCTAGTAATTCAGTGACTTTAATTATTATTGTATAATGTAATTTGTAGGAAGTTGTCGCGCCCTCAGTTTTAGGCTAAGAACAGACGGAGCCGTCGTACTTGCACTCGCCGCGGTGGTGGGCCCACACCTATGGAATGCAGAAATATATTATGTAAAATATTAAAGCAGATTTCACCACGCGATTAATCCCTATGCGCGATTCCTGCGCAAGCAGCGGTCAGCGGCAGCAGCGCGGTATGCGACCGCGCGCTCTGCGGTCGATCGGCGGGTGTCTCATCGCCCAATCGCACATCTTGCGATAGTCTCCCGCCAAGTTTGCGAACACCTTAGAATAAATACACCTAGAAGGATAGTTCCATACAAAAAGGAGTGCCATTTGTGATGCCAAAATCAACTGTCAAAATAACAATTCGGTACATACACATGTAATCACAATTTTCAGTATTTAACATGTATTAATTTTACTTGTGCTTCTCTGTTATGTTGTTGCAATCATTTACTTCACAAATTTACATTTTGAAGAAGCTCTTACCTCGAGAAATGAACATCGGTAAGTGTAGATCCAAACGTGACGTCCTGATATTTGTGGCATCAAAACGGGTCACTTCTTGTCAATTAGGTAAGTATACCATTAATTATAATCATTAAAAAACCTATGCGGCCTGAATGATCACGGCAGGGTGAGCTGCAACATTGGTTATAACTACATTTGGGGTAATATGATCTTATGGTCGGTATTGAAAGAAATGCGGCAGTGAATTAGTGAAATGTTTTTAAACTTAACAAAATAAAAACATATTTAGCTACGAGACTGGAGCAGGAAGGCAATTATTTTGTATTTGAACTCCAACACGGGTTTAATGTCAATGGTTCTGAGGAAAACTTGGGCAAAACAAATCCTACTTTTAAGCGTCTCTCTTGCACTTCGTTAAACTTTAACTAGAAACAGCTAAATTGGATCTTAAAGGCGATTAAACTCAACTGAACTTTTAATTGGCGAAAATGGATTCGAAAGGAAATTATTTTATTTCGCTTTTGGATAAAACTGGAATGAAGAAGTTCGAAGTTCTAAATGATATTCTTCTGAGAATACTTCGTAGTCTTGAGCTATGGTTGTGTAAATATTTAGAATAATTATACCTACAAATTACTAATGCCTCCGCGAGTGCAAGACGTTTAATCGTGATTAAACTTAATGTCATTTTCAGATTGTATTTCAGGCTTGGAAAGAAAGGGACAGCAGAGGTTAATATTTAAATTTCAGTAAAAAAAATGAAATTGTATTAAACGGGTTTATTTATAAAAAAAAAGATTTTAAAACAACAGTTTACATAAACATAAAAGCAAAAGTTTATGAAGTTTAACATAAAATTATTTTGTATAAATTACGAAAGTACATCAAAATAACATTCGTTAGAATATGGCAAAGCACAAAAACTGTATACAGAAAGAAACTGGCAAACAGTTCATTAAGAATATTACAAATAAAAATAATTCCAAGACACTTTAAACCGGGCAAACGCGATAATATAAATAAAGTATAAGGCACGTCTTTCTATCACAGAACATAAATCTACTATTTATTTTCAACTTGTTTCTTACAAAAATAAACTTAACTTTTATGTACAATTTGCAATAATCCAACAAGGAAGGAAAAATGTTGGACATTACAAAACACAATTTGTTGAACTTTTTCTTTTTTTTTAAGGAATGTAAAAAAACTGTTTTCAAAAAAAATATATTGAAATGAAGCAGTTTGGCAGTTACGTGCAACATAACGACTGACTCATAGTTGATAGCAACTAAGTGTAGTGTATTTATTTACTTAAAAAAATAATATGAAGATTTCCAAAGATAAGTAAGCTTTCTTCAATCTCTGACATAGAAACCATCGAATAAAATACATACAAATTCCTCGGAGACAAACATGGGGCAGAACATTGTACTTTTTACCCTACAATTTAAGTAATAGAAATTTTATGAATAAACTAAAAAGAAAATAAATATTTAAACCTTAAATTATGGATGACAAGCGAAAAAGTATTTTCCTAGGTATGTTTATTGAGAGTATTTTTTCACATGTAAACCATCCTAGCTGTAGTGAGATCTTTACCTGCATAATTTGACTTTAGTGCTTATTTAAAATGTTACTATTGGTAAATATTTATTATTGTCGCAAAATTAATGCTCGGTTAATTTAGCTTCGAGATTCTGTTACGATTTATTGCGTTAAACTCAAGGACTACAATTCTAACACTATTCAACGCAAGCTTGTGCGATGAAGCAACTATAATCAGTCTATTCTTAATGCCTAGTCACAGTAAAAAGCTCTAGTAATGCAAGGCAAAGTATTTGTCAAAATACTTTTTAATCTTTTCTCAATAGGCCGTACCGTATCAAATATTAAGATAACTTATCGCATAGCACCTCATTCTTACTGGAACACATATTTTTTACAAAATAGTATTATTTACTGGCTAATACATTTATTACGTTCATTCCTTGTTTATATTTCTACTTACAATATTATTAAATAAGTAATTCATAAATTAGCACTTTCATTCGTAGATTACTTCACGTTTTTTCAGAATCATACGACAAGTTCACATGAACACGATTCATATTCATTCACTCCACAGCCGAAACATGATTATGCGTTATTCATCCAAGCAGGAGATTGAGAAGTATCACCCGAGTGAGAAGAACTGTTTACTTGGCATTTTCTGTCTTAACTTCTTGAGGAATTCTCGCGCTTGTTTATCTCCTTGTCGAGTCTCCAGCGCTTTGATTGCTTCACCATCTGCCGGACAAAAATAACGATAAATTCGGACTTGAATCATATTTTATGATGAACATTACGCACTTAATATAAGCATTTTAAAATCCTCAGAAATCATATCCATACCGCCAGTTTTACAGTTACTAAGCAATAACAAGATGACCTGTAACGATTTAATGAAATACGACTGTTCCAAACTTAAAGTAATAAAATTTGAGGTCTGTAACAGTAAGTACTAAACGACCTGGCTTGGAAACACAAATCCCCCGCACAACAGTGTTTTAAGAAGGTATAAATTATCAAGTCAATAAAACGAGCAATGCATTAATACTCTTTCAACATGGAGAACTTGGGCTTACAAGCACTTTACATATGCGTTGCATGTTTGTTAAGTACTTGGTACTTACAATAAATCATGTGTTAAGTACTTTAACACTTACCAGTAAATTTGCATTTTGTTTATTCATTGCTTACTAACTGACATTGTTGATCATTAAGATGATAAGCTATTTCAATGCATGTTTTATTATTTGTAGTTTAAGATAATCTTTTTTTTAAAGCCACATATTATTATGTACAAGAGATAAATGGAAAATATAACAATTATGTAACATTCCTACCAAGAATTTCTTGGAAATTTTTGAGTTTATACGGAGCTACCAATTTTTCTACTATATTTGTAGCCCCCTCCTAATTCGTACGAAACAGAAGTTGTACAAAAATTTTGCAATTCTTAATTTCCTCGGGATTTGCTTGAGCTTTTAATATTGAAAGTCCAGCGATTACACTCGTCTGAAAATATAAGGACGCCATGGGGCGTATGTTGCTTACCTTGTTTACCACGTCCCCTCACGGAGAGACGAAAGCAATAGGGGTTTTCCGCGCATAAACATCAGAAATCCCCAGTTCACCACGTCTACTGTAGGTGACGAGAGCGACTGAGCTTTTTTGGGCTATTTCGAACAGTACTACACTATAGTAGACGTGGTGAGCTGGGGTTTTCTGATGTTTATGCGCGGTAAACCCCTAGCGATTTCGTCTCTCCATGCGGAGACGTGGTGAACAAGGTAAGCCATATACGCCGCCGGGGGGGCGTAGGGTAGTAAGGGCAACTTACAAGAAAGGCTAAAACAGGAAAACACAGTGCCTAAATTAATTATCTTAAATGTTGTTAAAACAAATATAGCGTTGCAATACTGCGAGTTTCTTACAAAACATGACTAATAACTGACCTAGGCTGCTAGGCTTGGTGAGCGGCAACAGCTGCTGCGGTAGGCTGCTGATGGGCGCGGGCGTGTCCGGCACCTCGCTCAGGTGCAGGTAGGCTTCCCCTACGAACGTGTTGCTGACGCTGAACATGTCCTTATCTTTGATCACGAAGTGCATCAGGCCGTCGGTCACGCGCCGCTGTTCCGGTGTTAGGGGTCTGTATTAGAAATAAAAATGTTCTTTTTCCAGGTAACGATATCGACAAATACCATAAAATGCCCTGACTATGATGATGGGGCGTCAAACTAACGTCACTATAAAACAGACCAACAAAGTAGCAATATACCCATTAGGATTACATCACTTAAACTACGAAATGCAATTAATTGCATGTTATTTCTTGTTTCATTTTTATTCACTAGTTTCACTATATTATTCACTAATAAATGTAAGTAAGTAATTAGTCTTTAAACTGCCCCATTGCTGGGCAAAGGCCTTAATCATTGAAATCAAGTCATCGCTACAATGCATGGGTATTGGCTTAATCACCACGCTTGCCAAATGCGGGTTGGTGATCACTAACCCGGGCTATGTTCCGAAAAATCCGAAAACACTCTTTGCTCGACCTGGGAATTGACCCCAGGACCTCCGGGATTCGGGGCGAGCTCTGAAACCACTCTGCCGCGAAAGCGTGTAAACAAATAATTCAAACTAGTAAATAAATAATTCAAAAGTTATGCCAACAATTAAATCACTGATCGATCATAGTATCATTAATTGTTTCGTAAATGACGCGGTAAATGTGCGTTGAATAATTTAAAAATGTTAAAACGAAATTCATTATGATTGGTTGACAATGCATACTCACATTACAAACATCTCGTCATAGAGTGGGAATAGGTTCTTGTTATGTGTCTGGGTTTTAGGCTTCACGATGTTGGCGAATGTGTCCTCGGGTAGCAGGGACATGCGCACGTAGGAGTCGCAGAGACCTGGGACAACAACGGTGTTAACAGCTTGCAATTGGTGAAAATGATGCTTGAACACTGTACGGTTTTACACAGAAAAAA
Source organism: Udea olivalis (assembly GCA_947369235.1). Taxonomy (NCBI): domain Eukaryota; kingdom Metazoa; phylum Arthropoda; class Insecta; order Lepidoptera; family Crambidae; genus Udea; species Udea olivalis. The sequence goes on along the minus strand of OX376352.1, from coordinate 9,775,029 downwards.
TACATCTAAATTTACTCGTCTAAATTAACCATTATATGAATTTATGAAAAGGAACAGTCAGCAATATAAGTAGCTATAAATATCAATATCATTTATACTGTTTACATTTTACTGTAATTGTAAAAACAGCCAACTAATACGATATTTTTTGTTGTTCAGTAGCTTTTGTAGCTGGCGGTACCAATTAACCATCACGCTGCTTTTGAATTTGTTTAGAACACCCTACAATCCATCATGCATCATGCGTTATCCATCTATACTATACTCCCACTTTCACATACGATTAGATTATTCCGGGGGGATAGGATTTATTTAAAATAAAATGTTATATTAAACCATTAAACAGAGTTACTTTACAAACACCATCCAAAATTTTCCCAGACATTGGGCATCAATCGAAGACAGATTTTTTTTTTAAAAGGGTAGGTCTTTCTAACTTTTACATTATTATATTTTTTTCAAACAGCTTATTCGTGCGGTGTGGTTACTTATTCAAAATTAAATTTCAACTTCTGAATAAAGCGCGGGCGTTGTTCGTTTGTTTGTTTTGTAGTTGGAGAGCCATCGAGCCCGCCGCCACTCACGTCGCGCAGTATCAACGAAAGGAGTGTTTTGTTTATTATACCTTTGAGTAGTTATAATAACATTAATAACTCAACATTTTCGTACGGAAGGTTGTCAAACAGAAAAAATACGTATTTTTCCATTTTCTCCATAGGTCCTCAAATTTCAACTTAGATGGTGTTTATAAAATAGCCTGTAAAGCTCTAAACAAAATCACACTTGTATTATTATTTGTAAGATGATGCAACAAAAAAAAAGTATATTTAGGTAATATTATATATTCAGAACGACTACAACTGCAATCTGCAAGATTTTCCCTTAGCAATAACAATAAAATGTTCTCACGTGTGCAAATCACGATATCCCGAAGTCCTAAGTAGGTACTAATCATAAGTGCATGAGTGTATGATAACAAATTATGCCCATCTCATTTACAACAAGTGCTTAAGTAAATCATTGTATAGTTATTATTAATTATTGTATTGCAGAACGGTTCGAATGACCGACATAACTCAAGAGATGTTCTTAAAAATTGCTTACCATTAGAATCTGTCGGCATCAAATTCCTCGCATTCATAATTTCCACCTTTAAATTGTCTTCAATGAACTGCGCTCTTACGGTCAGCATACCAAATTTAGGATCTTGGCAAGCCTGTTGCTCCTGCCACCTCTCCAAGTAGTACTGGTGGATCAACTCCCTGGTCTCCATACCGTGAAGTTTCAGCAAGTATTCCACCCTCTTTAACGTATCCGATAAGTACATCTCTTTGTTATCTTGACGGAAGGACTGTATCATTATCTTGAGACATTCATGGAGATTCGAAAAGAAACTGGGTGGCCGACGTTTCTGTAAGATTTAGACATGAATGAACACGGTGAAGTTTAGGATGAAGAAACATTGTGTAGCCACAACCACGATGCAGATATATTGAAATTCAGACAGACGATAGAAACAGGGAGATAAGACTTGTGTAATTATAGAAAAGAAATTTGAAAATAAAATGCACTATGAATAATTTTAAAGAAGGGACGACACTTAGATTAATTTAATTATGTAAACATTGTGAGAAGTTGCGACCAGTTTATTTTGAGGCGACAAAATAAAATTAAGTACTGACTGTATATTAAAGAACCACCACCATATTGAATATCATTAGTTCATTAGTTGTTTTTATCAAAGTTTAACTTGTGTATGACAAAACTTAATGGTGAGCTGATAATAATCTCTCTGTTTCTGCAAATACCATCACCATGCATAAATATTTGTAATGCTATATGAATACTGATAATAATAATGCAAAATGGCATGCAATGACTGACTTATTTATAGACACTTATTTCATAAAAGATTAAAATTTAACAAACTGATAGTAGAAAACTACATATAAATCTTAATTTTTTCCTGTTGAATGACTGAAATAGCTTGAAATGTATCAGTCATTTTCTGAACTAATTTGAGGAGGTTTAGGATATTCAGGTTGATATAAATGCTACGCAAGACAGGGTTGGCACCTAACGCTCGTAAATAATTACACATGCCGTACTTGTCCTAAACGACAACACAACAGATAGACAGTTTGGAGTAACGACAATTGGTTCATAGGTTGAAGCTTACAAACAGCAAAATAGGTAACACATAACATAATGTACAGGGTGCTATCTAAATGTAGGCTTTACCACTTTGTCTAAGTGGGCGGCGTCCGATTTGCTCAAGCGACGAGGATCGATATATCGAGAAATCTTTGCTCTCCGGTGCTATTGAACAACAATAAAATATTATCAACTAATATCTATGTTATTAAATAAAATAATAATAGATGAACAAAAATGAATAAAATATTTAAACTTCTATGTGCTCGTGTGCACTTCTAGGTAATATTGCAGTAGCGTGCGTAAATGCAATATTATTTACCGGAAACATTACATAGCTGGGAGATATTTTGTTTTTGCCAAAATATCTACGTCTAATCAAGCTGATACGGGTGGAGAGTGTCTCTTTCTACAAACGAATGTTAGTTGTTAGTTTTGATATTAAAACAGTTAATACGAATAATTACATAACTAATTAAGAATTCAGTGAATAGCTATTATTACCTTAAAAAGGAAAACAATAAATAAAATAACAAAAGTTCCGAAATTACGTAAATGCGAGTAGTTATATTTAGGTACATGTGAATTTCACTGAATCCCATTAAAATGGTGTTCGAATAATAGTTAAAATGACACATACAGGCAAAGTTAAGGAGTTAATCTACAGCAAGTTGTTGGAAAATAAAGTAAATAGGAGTACAACAAATCCACATGTTGCACTAACATAACACTGTGTGAATTTTTTGCCTTTTTTAATTAGTTGTTTATTTTGTGCAACTCATCGGGTAGCATAGCAGGACATGGATTTAATAATATAATTTTTAGTTTTAAATCAAAATGACTACTTTGAGAGCTAAATATAAAGCCATGTAACATCCTGATGAGCCACACAGCAGTGTTTGTTCAGTTTGTAATAAACACTTATCATTTATAATCGAAACATACCTCTAAGTTGACTTGTATTAGTTCGTATAGCACTTCACCGAGCTGCTCCCACACTATATCAAGAGTCCTGGAGAAGTTCTCGTTGTTCAGATGTTGGTAGAGCGTGTCCAAGTTGGCTTCGAGATAGCGCATGACGCGGTCCATGCTCGAACAGTCTTGGTGAAGCAATTCAGCCCCTTCCACTAGGAATCGGCGGATTGATGGCATCATCTACAAAAGATAATAAAATTTATTCTAGGATGTTTAGGATATTATAAATCTTTAGGCGTAAGTAAACTATGCTTGATATTTTTTTGCCCAATGCTCAAAATTTTAAGGGGGAAGGTTGATGCAATGAATTTACATAAGGAGCTGTGCAAATTATGTACTCCAAATAAATACTTTAGAAGCAGGCACCACAGGTTACTAACAGCAGTGCCTTAATGTCAGACAGTGCCCCATGCGCAGTTGTTGATGAATGGAAAGATATATTGTCAGTGTGTGTGATGTTCTGTGAGAGATTTGCATGACTGTGTGTACATAAATATAATTGTAATCTTTAATTATTGTAATAAAAAAAATGTTTATTAATCGGACAACAGAGATCCACTTGTTTTAGTAACATTTAACCTAGTAACTAGTGTTAATACTTGATAACTAAAAGTGACGAGGTTATTTTACATAAATGATCGACTAGTGGACAGTCCCCTCTGTCGGCGATCGCTTTGAGAACATTGTTGCGGCTGCCGCATACACGCCGTAATAAAGAGCCGGGTAATAACGTTATAATCAAAGTATAAAAATAAATAAATAAATGAAGGGCAGTTCATACCACAATTTGGCCCTAAATTCGGTCACTGGTTCTAGCCCACCTTCTTTTTAGATGACAAGAGCTGTCCTGTCAGTCGATCTCAGTCAGTGTCAGTAACGCCTCCGACTCTTCCGAAGTCGGGTGGGAAGATCACTTGGCCCGACATCCGGATATTCCGGGTTTGGGCAAAGTCTAATTAGGATTTTTGTGAACACCAACCCGCATTTGGACATGCGTCACATGCGTAATAGTTGAACGAGTTGCCATCAGTTATTGCAGCGATGACTGGATTGCAATGATGATACCTTCGCCTCGCAGTATATATAAGTTCCATCTGTCAATCAACCAGCATCTTTCTTTTGTTTCGGTACTCCTCATACCAAGGGCTTATTTGTAAATATTTAATTCAACTGTTCCTGGCGATTGCTGATAATTGGGCAAGTAATATATTTTAGGTTCGAATGGTTCGATAATGTACTAACCTTTTTCACCATGACTTCCAAAAGGTCCACTATCTTGTTTTTTACTGTATCTATCGCGTTAGCAATCACGTTTTGTAATGTATCCTTGCATCTGAAAAAACACAACATTTTTTTAAATATATATTCAACTATATAACAAAAAATAAAACGAGATATTATTTAGCCGCTCACGCCCGAACCCACAAGCGTCAATCAAAGCTGAGCGAGCAGTCACTCCATGTATAGCTGTCCCTTTCATTTCTATTGACATGTGACAGGGCAGCATCTGAGTATTTGAGGGGTCCTCAACTTTAGATTAGCATTTTTGGATACGGGGATTAGCCGCTCTGATGGTTTTGAGTACGTATCCGAACTGTAGTGTGCAGAGGTAACCTTTATTTGATTGGCTTGCCCAAGGGCAAGGCTTAGAGTGTTACTGGAAGAAGGTCATGGAATGTGGTTTGGAGAAGGCAAATGGACATAGTTTGCTACAATTTCTGCCTTAATCTTCAATTTGAACACCGAAATCATTACATTTCTTTGAACGCTATTCTCTAAGAAAACAGTAAATATTAAGCACTTGCGTCAACAGAACATCTAATCCAAGGTTTCCTAAAGAACCACATAGCGAATAAGCGCAAAAAGACACGACTATGAAGTCAACAATTACCTCTGCGCCTCCATAGGCGACCTAGCTTCGCACATGTTCTGTATGATCTCATCCATGCCCAGCTCCTCCACGAACGGCTGCAGGCTCTGGCGCACGTAGTCGATGTTGTTGATGGCGACGCACCACTCCGTCGTGACCTCGAAGCGGTCTTCATACACCGTGCTCACTGCCCCCGAGTTGTCCACGCGGCTCGCCATCTTGTCCGAGTAGAATACGCAGCAGCGGCAAATGTCCTGAGGGTAATAATATTTCAAATCTCTAGGAGTGTTATGCTTCATTATAAAAATGGGGAATATTCATGGGAATCCGGCCCGAAGGACCAATTCACTGTAACAGTGGCTTAAAAATATTGGTCCTTCGAGCCGGATTTCATTTGCACATACGCAATTCTAGTAGACGTGTCATCCAATATGCAATTAAGATAGGCAAAAAATTGTTTCAGAGAATAGGAGCAGTAAAGGGTGCGTCACTTCAAAGGCAGATTGAAATGTTACTTGCAGTGATTTTTGAAGAAGCGTGTTGACTATCGTTGTATTATTTAGAGAGTACTATTTAATTAACTAAAATTACATATATCAAGAAATAAAAAATCAGCTTTAGCTAGTAGTGTTATTACTACTCTACGAAACTTTAAAGCTTTGTTACAATCCATTGCACAAAATAACAAGTTACATAATGCTACTCACATCAATAATTTTAGCCACAAAAGTGTAACAGCCCTCAACATCAGGCCACGCCAATTGCTGCCAGAAGATCTTGATCTGGTAGAAAATGGCAAGCGTGTCGACTCCCGAGCTGCTGTACTTGACGTTAGTGTCAACAGGAACCAGGGTATCGAGGTCCACCGCCTTTTCTATACGAGTGAGGGCTTTGTATGCGGCTATGTCCAGCCACTGGGCCACGCCGCCGAAGAACCAAGAGTGGAACTTGGAGATGGCGTAGTTGCTCCATTCAATCTCGTTTAGACCTTGGCCCAATCTGTAAATAGGAAAATATAAAACTTAATGTTTAAAAATAAGATATTTTCATCTCCAACACAGGGTTTTGTTGAACTTGTGTGTTTTATTGTGTTTTGGTTTTATTCAATGAACAGTAGCTGGTTAAGTAAAAATAAAATATATCAAAATTAAAAAATCATAAACCTACTCTAAAAAAACACTCAAATTTATAAAATAATATTGATGGGGTGGCGGTCAGCATATCTATTTTCAAATAACATTTTGCTGGTACCTCAAAAAAAATGTAGGCTTCTAATAATAACTTTTAGATCAGAGCAAAGTATATAATTTTTAAAAACAAGGAAATATGCCAGAACGGTCAGCTATAATATTCATGTTCTCGCCATAAAACTAGGACACGTAACCAACATTATTACACGTGAGTAACATTTTAAATTGGTTTAGGCTTCACATAAACAAACGAGCGTCATTTTAAAACTTCTAGGGCGATAATTTGTTATTTAAATCTGAGTGAGTGAGCCATTCGCTGAAGCCATAATAAATTATCATGAAAGAGGATTGGTTTGAGGCCTTGGTCAGAGACGGCTGCTATAGTAAATAAATAACTATCTAATTCAAACCTGTATGGATAGCTTTTGTGTATTTTTAATTTAAAACAAAAACACAGAATACAGTGTTAATATTATTTTTCCCGCATGATATTAACATTCCTACTTAATGGGTAATGTTGAAACCATCAAACTAAAAATCTGAAATCTCAAATAAAGGATTACATACAAAATCAGATGAACATTCGCATTCTTTGTTAGAAACCCTTTAAATGTAACATTATTTAATTATTTTTCACTTTCTAGTTTTTGTACAATTTACTGAATATGCATATCATTTTCCTGATGGCATCAATAATCACCCGGTATAACTGGGACATCTTAACACCACAAGGTCTCCTGTTTAAAGCCAGTCTGAATCAAACAGATACTCACGTCAAAAACCTTTGCAGCGTCAGGTACAACTCAAACAGGGTGGTGCCCATGGCCAGCGGCGTCGAGCCGACGGTGGAGCCCAGGTTCGTGTCCCCGTTGAGGCCTCCCGCGAGGTACACGCTGTTGGTCGAGCCATGGTCGTACTGGAGACGCTTCAGACTCTTGCATACTTGGATCACCTCTGGCTCTACTAATGAAGCAATCTTGTTCTCGTATAGCCCGTATAAAGCTTTCGAGTAGGGGAACGACATCACTCTGAAAAAATAAAAAAAAATGAAAAGGAGTTTTATCAAGACCAAAACCAAATTATCATTAGTTGGTTTACTCAATAAACGTGTTGTTTACTCGTACTTTTCCAGTTCTGGTAAATTTAAATTTTTAGGACTTGTATTTTTAGAAAATTGATTATAACAAAGTTTAGCAACGGCTTTCGCCTTTTGATATTCGGGTATCTATGTCCTAAACATCACATTCGTGGGGCAGTGCCTTTCTCTTTCAGAGTCCTCGTAAAAAAGAATCAAAAACACTTATAGAACTTGTAGGCAGACTTACTCAATAAAAACTCTGTCATAATACTCGACAGCTCGCTGTAGATCTGACCGCACCAGCTGGATCACTCTTATGAGGTGCTGAAGCCTCGACTCCTCAGTCTTGTCTTTACATTCATTGTTGTCCAATATGTGAACGAACCAATCAGACGCGCCCTGGATCACGGCCTGGTTGAGAACTGTGTGGATCGTCGCCTTCAGGTCTTCTCTCAACCAACCGTACAAAGATGCCGGGAATAATTCTACAGTTTCCGGTGCGTCTAAAGCTGACAGTTTGTTAAGGACTTTGAGGACTTCTCTTAGCGTCTTCATAACAGTCTTGTCACCGGCTGTTTTCTTCCTTAATTTCCTGATGTGGCTGTAGCATGTTGGTAGTAATTTTTTGGCACCATCCCAGAATATCTTGACGTCCTCTTCATTGATGAGCCCTGTTGGTTAGAAATATACGGGTGAGTATTTAAATAACATTACCATTTACCATTTAGATCACAGTAAAATGCACACTGTTCAAGTTGACATGGAAACAAACCTCTGTAAGTCTCTACCCAGATCTAGGAAGTGGTCTGAATGGACTGTTGAAATGGTTATACTTATATATACTTTTTTTTGTAAAGATTTACCATTTTGTATTAAAATAAAACCTAAAGATTCCGTGATGAAAAGGTGAAGGTGACAGGACGGAACATTGGAAAGCTTGGGATACGTCGTCTGTTTGTGTGAAGCGGCGTGTTGCAAGAGAGTGACAACTTGTAAACATCAGTTCAAACAGCACAACTCACCGGACTGAAGTGGTTTAGTAAGTTTCTCAAGCAGCTGATTGAAGAGGGCGAAGCTTAGAGGATGGTCGGAGGTGACGGCGCAGAACACGGACCACTGCGCGAGGCAGTTGTCAGTTTGCGTGAGGCCGCTCTGCGCCGCGTGCTGCGTCAGGATCGCTTCCGCTGGCGCGCTGAAGTTGCCGCACCACCAAAATGGGGCTACCTGTAATAATGACACAAATATTCATTCCAAGTTCTTGCTGAGTGGGCTATGGCTTTAGTTCCACATTTTAATAGCAGTCGATTAATGAATTTCTTCAATGTGAACCCGTAGAAAGAATCTTCTTAAGACTCATACACAATAGAATAGCATCAAATGAAAGTAGGTAGTGTTTTTTTGACTACATATTGATAATCCCACGATCTGTACCTTGTATAACTTAAGGTTACCAATTAATTTTAAAACAACAGTAACACCTAGCTAAGAGCAACCTGGCACCTAGCTAGGACCTTGAAAAGTCTTCACACTGTTCCACTCCTAGATAAAGGCCTCCTGGATCTGCCTTCAAACGAATCCAATGCTTTTACGCTGCTACCAAACATCATGAATTTCTAACTTGTATATTGCTATAAAACGAATTATTCAATAGTATTTATTTCTTCCGCTAACTTAACCCCTTCTTGTACAACCCCAAAATATTACTCAAATCCACATTTATGAAAATTTCTAGTGTACGTACCTTAGAACTGTCCAATTCATGAAGCAGTAGTATCCTAAGAAGATGTCGATGCTCCTGCGCGGCGACCTGCGAGTTCTTCTCAGAAGAGAAGTTCAGTCGCACCTTCACTACACCCTGTCGACGCAGCTTGCTTTTCTTGCTCAGGTTGAACCACATAGTCATGCCGCCGGCGGGAATCGACTGATAAACAAACATTGTTAAATCAATGATGCTATACATTAACAAAACATTTTAATTAAGAATAGCACTGATGGCACTAGTGCACCTAATTGGACTCTGAAATTTATAGAGATAATTGCTTTACATGATAAAAATAAGGTCACTTGAAGTGCTATAGGGGGCTATGCTCAGTACCTTTGCATTTAACAAAATCAGAAATAAGGATATCTCGTGTAATACAACTTTAAGGAGCACATAACTCTAAGGAGCAAGTTCTACAAAAGCGAGCAATTGATAGCAAACTTGAAGTTTGTGGCAAGGTGGAGACATTTTCTTGCGCCAAAACCATAACGGGTGTCAAAATATTTTCATGGTGAACATATTAGCCAGGGTGGCAATGGTCAACGAATTCCGGTTCGCCTGTAACATACTTCTCTCAAAATCTACAGGGGAGGATCTCACAATCTTTTTAATACCCGTACAGAAGTGCTCAACTTTTTGAAATTGTAACAGTAAAAATTTCAGATAAAAATGCTATTTATTGAACTTCAAATTCTGTTTTTATAATACGCGTGTGTATAATCTAGTTAGATTGTTCATGATTCTCACTAAATTACATAAGTAATTCTTATGAGTTGTTTTGTTAGGCATGAGTTCACATTCACAGTTGCCCTGCAACTACGGTTTTTTACCGTGGCCTTGAGCGGTATTGCGTAGCAGGTCATCGGTCTGATATGACTAGCATTTTAATAACCCAAGTTGAATTCATCATCAACTCTTAAAACGTAAGCAATATCAATGCTTTATTTTATTCGCGCCACGTTTTCCATACCTAAAGTACGAGTATAGGGGCTTAAGTTTATCATAAACGTTAGCGATAACAATATCTTTGCAATTTTTTTCTTACATCATTTTAGTAATTTAAACTATGCTACGAGTATTTACGACGATACATCTTGCTAGGCTATATAACCACTGGCATATTTAGTTATTCCGAAGCAAGACATTTTCTTTCCAATAATCTAGTGGATATTATTTTTATTTCTGTGATTTATCATCATTTTCCCGCGTGCGTGATGGACGAAACCCACAGCTTGGTAAAACACCCTCAGACGTGGTAATATCATGCCTTGCAACACCTCTACAGGATGCAAACTAATCAAACGCTAATTTTTCAGCAGTAAAGTCATTAATATATTATTATGTTATGCTTAGCTTATGCCAGTATTCAAGTCAGTCATTTTTATGTTATGCATCTTAGCAATCTATCATCCGTTTTATTAAGCCATAGGGAATAGATTTGCTTTTATTCGCAATTGCTTACAGTGCTGTTGGTCTCAATGTTTGAAGCTTACCTTAAGAGGTATGTTGGAAGTACCAATGAGCTCGTTGTCATGCTTGCCAGTGGAGGCGGTAATTGCGATCTCCTTCATAAGTTTACGAAGCCCCTTCACTCCTTTTACTTCGAAGATCTTTGTCATTTTTTCTTTTACCGTCTCGGCAGGATCAAAATCCCTAAAAAAACATTTTCCATCAAAATTAACGAAGAACTATAAAATGTCATTTGACTTACTATTTAATTATTTGCTAAGAGACTTGCGAGTGGAAATCTTCCACAAACAAAAATATCACTAGGAAAGAAACGAAATGTTTAATGTAAGACCCGCACAGTAGAACCAATTCAAATAAAAAATATTGTGCAGTCAATTGGTATTTGAACTATAAGAAATTGGTTATTCATCCGGTCCGACTAAAAAAAGGTTTAATAATATTCTATTATCCCCTTTTTAGTCATATAGCCTTATATAGTGATTCATAAAAAATTTAAAAACTAGCGGTTGCATTATGAAATTTTACAGGGTTTGTGTACCTACAAAAGAGAAAACTAATTGACTGAAATTTAGCCTTGAGAAACACCGGCACGTAGAAACAGCTAAATCCACAAATAGTAACATTTGCTTACCAAACTTCCAAACAGAGTGAGTCTTCGGAGAGGTTTCCGGGCATCGGTCTGCAACAAAACACATCGTATCCTGTTACACCATCGTGTTACAAGGTTGAACTCTCTCGGCCTGCCAAGTGCAAGGCTAGGCCAATACACCATACACACACGCCTCAAGCTAATAGTGTCGTTAAACCTTTACGAGCGTTTCAGACATAGAAACCTACCACATAAAATCTAGACAAAGTGCGCGGAACGAAAGTAGTTCCGGTGCAAAAATAACAAAAATAAGTAATTACCTTCTTACAGTCCTAATTTAGACATTGTGAATATTAACGAATGCCTATCTGCGTGAATTAAAAAAAATTCAATTAGCTACATTATTGAAGTTACTTACAAAGAAAAATGTTCCTCCCATAACGGGTTGAGAGTTCCCGACTTGACCGATGTGTTGTACCTATGCGACGAATTTGACATTAAATATATTGTGACGAACGGGTCGCTGAGACCGTTAGGATCTTTAGGGACAAGGTCCTTCGCTTCTATTACTTCCACATTCAGCATCAACTCGGGCGGCTCTTTGGCCTCAGCCTGCGTCAGCAGCTCAGTGTGCTTGTCATTTGATATTTTGAACGCTTCTTGGACATATGAAAGCATAGCCTGCCCACCGACCTCGCCGCCTACGTCACATCCCCCGACATTGTGTAAAATCTCATAGAGTATTTCCAGGTAGAGTTCATCAATCTGCAGGGAAAAAAAAACAAAAATTAAAGACCACTAAAATTAAGTTCCTAGCCTACATGTTCTTATAGGTATTGACAATTTTGCGATAGCATGAGGCACTACTCTTTGTTTATACTAAAACTACTACACAAGTATTACAGTTCAGTGTCTCTGTATACAACTTATTTCATTCGATTACGTATTTAAAATTGGGGTAACAGTAAACACACCGCGGAGTCATAATAATAGCGAAGTCTCATCGACCAGTAACTTTTCCAAGCCCCACAACCAAACTACAGCAACGGCACACACTTAATGAGTCCACAGCGTACAGGGGCCAAGTCGGTAACCACGGCACCACAGGAACAAACCATGGCCCCACACGCGACCGATTTCGACTGTCATGTCGAGACGACCCCGCGGTATGAATGTACCGACCCTTGCAAATGGCAGGGTTACTGCGCCGCCGTGGGAGCTTATTGATCACTGAGAGTGGTGGTGTTTTCGATTACTCGCCCCGATGCATATCTAGGAGCACTATAACTTACCACTATACTAGTCTAACGGACCGGGAGAGACATGTAATCAGAAATAAAAATTCCCTGCGTTAATGAGTCATTGACGAAACAATAGCGTGGAAAAAGCAGTCAACTTCGAATCAGTGAACCAAAACCATTAGACCACCGAAAGCATCCGTTGAACTTAAATGAACCGGCCAACTTAGTTCCAATTGCTTGCCATCTTTATACCTGTTCCACTTTAAAAGCTTTAAAATCACACCTAAAGGCTGCTGAATCTTTAATTAAATGTTATTTATACAAAAAAATACACACAGTCATAGACTGAATGATAAAGCTGGTCTGCCTATCTAGCAGCTCCTTCTTCACGCCTCTGAACTTAGTCCGTAGTGTGCCTATGCCATTCATATTTGCTAAAATACACAGAACTATTTACATAACACAACACTTCATCAGTATTTTAACTGTTGTTAACTTGATTCATAAACTGCTTCGCGAGCAGCGCACGAACGCGCACACATGGAGTGATAAACGAGTGGGATGAATGCTGAACAGAAATGTATCTGGTGGGTGCCGCCGGTGCACTGACGGTCGGAACTTGGGATTCAACCCGCTCTGAACGCCAAATTCTATTTTCGCAAGGCGCCGCCAACGGAGACGAATGCGAACTCTACCAAACAATAAAAAAATACTGTCCAAAGTTTTTCACCAGCTGATGTCTGGTACTTCCGTCCGATTCATACGCAAACTATTTGCGTTACTCCAATATTACTTATTCCTCCCGCGATTATTCCTAGATTCTGTATTCGTAACTTAAAAACATCTCTGTAAGCTGTGAAGAATATTTCGCGCTCTGACGCAAATTTTTTGAAGTGCTTCCTGGTTATAGCCTCATAATCTCTTTGCTAATGTAGATTCAGATTTATGACATTCAATTACAGACAGAAAATTGACTATAAAAAATATTATGAAAAGTTTTATGGCCATTCCAGTCAGTAAAATTTATTTATGTACTGACTATTAGATACTTGAGGTTGAGCGTAGCTAAAACTATCGGATGAAATGTATAGCCAAGGCAATTTCTGGAAAAAAACTGGCTTACTTTCGTATTATCATATCCAAACCCGAGAAAAGGTAAACGCATTTGAGTTTTAACCAATATCCCACTTGCAAGTTATAGCAAATTCGTAAAAGTACGAGGGATAGCACCTTTGGTTTGGTTAGCGGCGCAGCGCGCCACTTTAAACTCCTTTGCCTAATTTAGAGTGCTGATGGGGAATAGTATCTGGTTTGGTAGATGTTTATAATAATGCAAAACTGTTTGAGCACGTATGTAAAAGCCAAGGCTCACGCAACAGGCGCGCGTGTTGATCGATTTATTTATTTTATTAACCACACGTTCGTTTACATTCACTAAAACGGAAACTAGACTACATTGAACTATTATATTTACCACTAAACTTACTATCCCAACGGGCGTACTTGAATCAATGATAAGCTACCTGATATCAGACAATTCAAAGTAAGTAACTATTTACCAGCTCGTAATTATCAATTGAAGCATGCTATGTAGTTTGATCATCATCAAAAGGCCAGCTTACTTGAAACCCGTAAAATTTTCCATCATTTGTTTGTCAGCAATGTGCAATGAATTCGTCATTAAATATCTGGGACATTAGTAAGATGCTTCACTTGTTCTTTACTAAACCTCAAATGTTCATTCATCTGAATATTAATTCATAATTAGGGAGTATATTAACAATATGCTTTAGCGCGTTTTATAACCTAGGCACTTACTATAAATGAAACCGATCAGTAGGTAATATTATCATCGACGATGATCGAATAGTAAATACAGTTATAGATCAATATGTAGCATTTGCATCAGTGCAGTCACTTCAATAGTTGAAGTACTAACCTACTGCCAAGCGTTATTTAGATTGAATTGGTTCGCTTTTACCTTATCACACATTTAGGTGCGCTATCGCACCTAGGTATATGCAGAATCACATTTACACTGAAAAAAGGGTTTTAGGAATTCAGGCCACGCACATTTTAGGGTATTTTTAAATAAGTATGAATAGAAGTGGCTCGTTAACTACGGTAAAAAATTAAAAACTTATGCAAATGCCATCGCAAGTTCGCAGCAACGATTGTTTTATTAAAAAGCAAGATATATATATGTCCATCGAGTTCTTTGAACTCTCATTGCAGACGAACCTTGGTTGTTAACAATCCACTTTTAGAAACAGGGGAACGACATTGGGACGCATCGCATTCTCTAATGACGTTAGTCATTGAGATCAACCTTGGTGAGGAAGTTGACAAAATAACCGGGGAAAAGTAAGAGGTTTTGGCGAGCTGCCAGGACGACTGAATGTTGCGATTGTGCGCTCAAAACCAACACAACTTTACCGTTTCAATGTCCTTGATAAAGATTTACCTACAATTATTAGTAAGACACTAGGTGTAATAGGATCTAGTAGCAACAATCGATAATACTGAAATGGTTTATGCAACGTAGATACAAGCAATTGTGACATTGGCTTGGAATAGTGCCCAAACAAACGAAAGCGTACCCCAGGCTAGAGCCGCCAGAATGTCTCTGTTTGTGACCCAATTTCTGAGGTTCCACACGTCTGTGAAACTCAATGTCTAGTTCAGCTAAAAAAAAACAAAACGACTAACATATCTATACTAGATATAAAAATATTGGTCCTTCGGATATCCATTCGTTACTATAACGATTCTTTGCTTTCGACGTTACGATATGATGAAATATCTATTGTAGGTAGGTAGTTAGAAGAGGGTCGCCCATTGGGAGCATTCTTAGTAATCGGACTGTGTCCGTTCGCTTGTGAATGTTGTATGTATGAGCACTGCCTCATTTGAGGAACCTGTAACGATTCTGTGTGACACAATCCACTTGTGCAGTTAGCATCACCATAAGATACCTAATGCAAAAAAAAACGATTTTTAACCTTTATGGTAGGTAAGTTTAATGTCTGCCTGTGCTTAGAAAGATTTTCAAACAAAATAGGAGACCCTTAGTGGATAAGTATGTAGTGCACATAAACGGACGATTGATCACACGCAAGTAGGAATTAATAACGTACATCGCTCTAAAATTGAACCCAGAAAATCCTACTTTAACCATAATGCAATCTCCTTCAGGTTAGCTAGCCCTAGACTAGTGACGTAAGGAGAATCTATTCCTGATCAGCGATCACACTCTACATAGGTACTTCGATTGTGGCTGTCTGTTTTAAGTTATTGACTATCATGTTTATGTTTCATAAAAAATATTTACTCACATTCCACCCGACGGCCTCGATATAAAGATCTGTCTTATCCGGGTCATCAGGCTCCGAGTCCGTATCGAGTAGTGTCTCATTCCCGCTGTCTGAGTCAATGGCCAGGCTTCTGCTCTCGCACTGCAAGTCCGTCTCAGTTTTCTGTTCGCCATCTTGTTCTTCTATCTCTTTGAGAGGGGCCAAGGGAGTGGATTCTTCAGCGGCAGCCCTTTGAGACGCCTGTTTCAAAATAGAACCAAATTTTTCGAAGAAACTGTCGTCCACTTCTTGTATTCTGAAACAATGGAGGAAGATTTAGTCTGATAGAAATGATTACCTGAGTAGTGGTGATCAAATGTTTACCTAGGCACTTGCCGTATCCGGCATTTATACAATCTAGAGTTGACACCGCATATTCACTTGGCGATTATCTGATGGACGTAAACCTACTTTCGGAATCCCTTAAAAACAATGACTTGACGCTTTAACTATCTGATCATGATCCAAAGGGAAGTGTTCTACATTGCAGCGATTAGCTGCTTAGTCCCCGACCCCAGCGCAATTCTGCGTTCAGTATTTAGGAAATACGTTTATAATCTTGATGTTATAATGATAAAGTTTTTAAAAATTCACTGAACGCCTACCGGATGCACTAACATCTTTAATTGAACTTATTAGTGATTTGAAAGAAGCGGCTGCCTCGTTCAAATCAGTGTTCACAAATAATAATCATCAGACTTACTAAAAAGTCACTCAAAATTGAGCGCACCAAACATGAGAATAACTATCAATTCTACCTAATCCTAAGTAACTAAAATCGTAAAAGTATGATTTGATATTTAAACCATAAGTAGTGTTTGAATGTTTTTTGTCAATATTCAGTCAAAGATTAAGACAGAATACTTTAAATATTTTATTTCAATACTACTTAATATGAATTAAGGCCTGCGCAGACGAGGGATTATCCGCGGCGTACTTATTTCTCCGTCAAAATAGATTCCTTACAAACTATATCGAGCAACGCACACGAACGACTAAAAGTACGCCGAACCAAAAATCTGCCGAAACATCGCGGACGCCCGCGGACCGTAGCGGTGCGCGGGCGTCCGCGAAAAAAATAGAACGAACGAACTATGAGCAGTCAACGCACACGGCGTATTTTACTACGCGTCAAATATCGATTCAAAACAAAGGAATAGACCCAGTATTATCTTTTAAAACGTCTTCTCTTTTGCTCAAACTTCATGTAAATTACAGCAGAACGTAATCTCATAATATTTAAATACTCTCCAGCAAAAAATGATCGCACACCGTGTGCGTTGAGAAGAATAGAATAGAATAGAATAATTTATTTGCATTAAAATATGGTTTACAAGGTGTCACTTAATTATTAAGATGAGCATATTTGACCTTAATTTGGCATGCAATTTTTTTAAAGCTACATTTCAAACAGGTCATGGAATTGATTAAAAAATAACTAAAACAGGAAAAGTAACCATGCTCATAAAAATAAGATAATAAGATTAACAAATTAGGATAATGTCAAAGTAAAAATAACAAAAAATACAACACTTAATCCCAATAGGTAGTCAAAATAATACTTTTATGTCAACGAGTTAATTAAATTCAATTATCAACATTTATATCGACACAATTAAAAAAATAAAAACATTAACTGTCAAAATATTCTGCTAAACTATAAAAACATTTCTCAATACGCCATTGATGTGGTCTTGATTTAAATAATTTTGGGCGCTAATTCTCTAATTACTAGGGGAATGTGATTATAAATCTTGATTGACATATTAAAACAGTTCTTACTGAATAACGCACTTGTGTGAAATAGTAGGTATAACTAACTTCTCTTGGTCGTAATCTGGGATTCAACACTGATTTAAAAAAAAAAAACCTATTTCCATGATGTACATACATGTCAGTGTCATTACCTTCATTTCTTTAAACTTTGGTTGACAGGATTCACGAGGACCTAGACCACATATAGCTCTAATGTTCTCTGCAGAATAAATGCATTTGTAATGTTAGTTGCGTTACCCCTTATTTAAAAGACCATATCGTAAAACTGAAGCTACATAACCATGGTAACCCTTTAGAGCAGGTTTTCACCAGATATAAATCTGAGGAGCTTGATTGCGTAAACAAACCTACTAAGGCTGAGTCCGTGGTAAATCCGCGGGGGATTACGTATTCGCGTAGCTTACTTTTGTATTCGCGGAGCGTACTTTTTTCTCCGCGTGCGTCGTCTGCGCAGGCCTTTATAATGAACCTATTATAAAAATAAAGTCATGCCAATCAACAGTACCTACCTACCTATCTCAAACACCATGTAAAAAACATTAAAAAATATATATAATAGCCAAAAAAACACTTATTACAAAAAGTCCTTAATTTTCCATGAAGCTACGCATTTGCGTAGTAGTCATTCATTTTATATCTTAAAACTGCCTTGCGAGGACCGTTGAGTAGTAGTGGTAATAAAATACTCATATAAAACGCAACAAAATATATTTCCATACAGACGCCAATTATAAGTATTACATTATAACACATCAGTTGGAAAATGACCTTTACAGCTTAGATCCAATTGAGGTATTAATAACAGTTTTAACACTTGAACAGCGCCTGATCAAAGATTTATAATACAGTAAAATGCATGTGTGTAAAAAGTTAAAAATACATAATATCAGGCAACTTAACTTAAACATAGTTAAGTTGCACTAGACCTAAAAACTTAAACAAAGTTATTGATAAAACATCAACAACCTCGCAAGACTAGGTAGCTACCATCATACACAAAAACATTTGTTCTACGACTTTTGATAATTTGACACATTTTACTTTCATACAAAAATTAATGTCAATTAAATTTTACGTCGGTATGTTCTTATCTCTGTGCGCATGGCATCGCAAAAATAAGGTAAACAAATCCTTCCGAATCATGGGATGTGATTCCAATTCTCGCGCGCGTCCTTTTCGCCGTGTGAATGGAACATAAGACTGACAACATTTTGTAACACAACAACACAAAATAGCTTAAAAAATATTTTTCAAATAATGTATTGAGTTATGATGATAAAACTCGTAGAAGAAATGTTGTTGTGTATATATATGAACAAACCTCGAGGCTTCGAATTCTACTTTTGAAGCTTCGAGGCGGATTGACCGGACTCAGTGAGCTCGGTAGGCTCGTAGACCTGAGTCCAGCCGAGACGCGAGCTCCCTGAGCCACGCTTCGAGGCTTCAAAAGAGTTAGAGCTTTCAAAACAGCTCGAACCTATCAAAACTTCGAACTGAAAATGTAATTTTAAACCGAAAACTTCATATTTGTCACGATGTTTGTACCTAATACAACAAAATATGTTATTTAATAAGATGTTTTATAAAAGGATGTTATTAATACTAGTTATTTAATAAGATGTTAAGTATTGATAACTTTATTTGTTGAGAGAGAAGGTGCTCAACGGCATTTTTGCAGTGCCCCTACGGGGTTCATGTTTTAGTACTGGTGTTCTACATTTAAGATCTTGTAAACCTACATGGAGCAATAAATGATATGACTATGACTATGAAAACAGCTCGGGCCTTCAAAAGAACTCGAGTCTTAAAAGAGCTCGAGTCTTCTTAAACCTTTTCACTATAATATATTTCATGATGATTAAAATGCCTTTTTCTGTTAATTAAACCTCTATTTTTCAAAATACCCATCTGGTCACATATATTATATTATCTCACAAACACATTTAATTGCCTGCTTTGAAAGGGACTCCAAACGGAAACTAACTTGATAGCGCCTCGCCGCGTCTCGAGCGCTAAAAAAGACTCGAGATCGATCGAGCCCTGAAAAATCCTCGAGATCTATCAAGCTCTCAAGAGATCGGGAAAAGACTCTCGAGTCGTCGACCTCATACAAACGAGGCGAGCCCTGTAAACGACACCGAGCTCTAGACAAAAGGACTCGGAAGCCAAGCCTTGTACATCACTAGTTGTGTATGATGGTAGCTAACTAGTCTTGCGAGGTTGTTGATGTTTAATCAATACCCCAATACTTTATTAAATGCATATTCAAATAGTTATTGCCACTGGGTTAATACAATTACATTTCTAATTCTATCATCACAATAAAATGGAAGACTGGAATGGTTTACAATTACATGATTTTAGAGCCTTTTATTTATGGCAAACCTACCTTAATATCTAAAATCAAGTGACTAAATTTAATTCATTTGTTCAAAAAATGTCTGACTAAAAGAAAATTTGCTTACTCTTATTATGCTGTTATTTTATTAAAAAACTACTCTGCATTGGTAAAAAAAACAATCTCATGTTATGATAAATTTAAAAATGGCAACTATAACTTCACTGTATTAGGACAACTCTACTACTCTTTACTTGTATTCAATTTCATTGTTTTAACTGAATAGACTTAAACATGAGTATTTCATTATTAAATATTTTAACAAACAGGCCTATTTGTCTAAAGCTGACATCAAAGTGTATTTAATATCTGTGTATTCCTCTACACCATGCATACTGCCTTCCCTACCAATTCCAGACTCTTTAATGCCACCAAAAGCAGGCTCGGGTGCAGACAGAATCCCATCATTAATTGCAACCATACCAAATTCCAACTTTCTTGACATTCTGAATGCCTGGCCGAGATCTTTAGTGAACACATAGGCAGCTAATCCACTTCTTGTGCCATTGGCAACTTTCAGTACATCCTCCTCGCTCTTGAACTTAAAGCAAGCAGCTACCGGGCCAAAGATCTCTTCATTATAGATATTCATATTAGGTTTTACATCAACCAAAAGTGTGGACTCATAAAATTTGTTTCCCAAGTCTTTTGCAAATTTGCCTCCAATCAATGTTTTGGCTCCTTTAGCAACGGCATCCTCCACAAATCCAGATACTTTTTTTGCTTGTTCCAAGTTCACAAGAGGACCACAAGTCACACCCTTCTTGGTGCCTGGTCCTAGAATACATTTCTGACTGATCCGCTGCTTGAACCCTTCCACAAACTTATCATAGATATCTTCATGAAGCAAGAATCTGTTAGCACCAATACAAGCTTGGCCGTTGTTTCTGAATTTTGCTAGCATAGCTTGGTCTAAAGCATGTTCAATATCTGCACTAGGAAAAACTATAAAAGGAGCATTACCACCCAACTCCAAAGCTACCCGTTTGATGCCTTTAGCTGCTTGACCATATAGGATTTTGCCCACAACTGTAGATCCAGTAAATGAAATACAGCCAACATCATCATCTTCACACAAAACTTTACCTACTGTAGATGCATTTTTCCTGCTGGAAGTAATGACATTTATAACTCCTTTTGGGACTCCAGCCTGTTCAGCTAGCACTGCAGCAGCAAGGGCTGACAAAGGTGTATCCTCTGATGGTTTAATGACACAAGTACATCCAGCAGCCATCAAGGCTGCTACCTTACGGGTTATCATGGCAAATGGAAAATTCCAGGGAGTAATAACAGACACAACACCAATAGGTTGACGGGAGAGAAGAATTTGTTTGTTAGGCCAAGGGCTTTGCACAATTTCCCCATTGATATGTCTAGCAGAATCAGCGAACCATTCTAAAAATGAGTTGCCATAGACTACTTCTCCTTTAGCTTCAGCCAGAGGCTTTCCTGACTCCGCAGTAATGATTTCTGCCAAATTGTCACTATTTTCTTCACACAAATTGAACCACTTTCTTAATATGTAGGACCGCTCTTTAGCTGTTGTGTCTTTCCAAGTCTGAAAAGCGTTTGCTGCTGAACTGATAGCATTTTTAGCGTCGGTAGCATCCATATCGGGCAACTCTGCGATGACACTGTCGTCGGCTGGGTTTAGCACTGGGAACGACGCTTTGCTGTTCGCGTTCACCCATGTTCCGTTAATATACGCCTGTTTTCTTAATAAGTGAAGACCCCGGTACTGTGCAGCAAACATTTTAAAGCTGGTCATAGTACTGCTACACAAAATACCGACCATCCGCGTTCGCAATATGTATAGCACTGATAAAACAAAGATTAGACTCTATTATCTCGTTGAATGTGGACGAGATGGCGGTGAGTACACGAATAAATTGCCCGTCACCCAGTCGGAACAGTTGCGTTATCAATTGAATCTGATTTATTACAAAATAACCACAACATTTGTTACGAAATTGCGAACAATCTGACATTGACATTCGACCGACCACAGCTTAAGACATTGACAGGTATATTTCACTAGAGCGGTGCCTGCCTAAATTATCACGTTACCGTAACGGCGTACTTTAGGAGCAGGGGCCTCACTCTGGAACAGAATTTCATTGGAAAATCTTTGTAGAAATGTCGAACATAAAATTAAGGAACCTTATTAAAAAGTACTAGGGTACATAAAAAAATCTTGGTGACGTTACATTCTCTTAGACGTTCATGTATTGCCAAATCGGAGAAATACGATTCAAGAGCCAGCCAGCAAGAGGCCCCCGAAAGCAGTTTTTTTTTCTACACATTGTTTATAAAAGTTTCTGAGATGATAAATTAAGTCAGAATGACTGAAGTCAGGGGGTACCTAATCGTTTGATTTTATTAAACTCAACTAAGGCAAGGCTCAGACAAATAGAGTTAAGAACATTTTACTGACACTATTTTACAAGAACTAACTGATATTTAGAAATTGTAGCTATAAGCACAATGGGGAGCATCGCTGCATCGGCTGAACTAACCGTGACAGTCCTTCGGCCAACGAATTTAGCTAACAAGAGCAGCGACGCTGACGCCACCAACACAACAGTTTCTTTTGTATGCAAGTATTTAAATCATCTACCCACCCACAAAGAACAGCAACTTACATAAAAGGCTGTAAGTATAAAACTTAATTAAGAAATGTTCTGTATATTTAAAACCTCCCGGTGTTTTCTTTTAACAGTTAATGAGATCGAATGGTTGAAAATTTTATACGCCATAGGTACAATAGTAGGAATCTCTACACTATGCCTTAACGGGTACAAAAGTACCTACGCATAATGCATTAGAAATTGGACTGATGCCACATTTGATGTTTCTTCAATTACCCTTTTAGTAAGTATGTACGTACAATACCACTGAAAAGTGATTAAACTACAAACTAATGAAATGATTATAATTACTGCATGTCCTGCGTGTATGGTGGGTGAGTGACTGTTACTTGTTTCTGTAAGTGTGACTTGTATAGCATAGTAAGTATTAAGATACCTACAAACAGTTCCGCTTCCGCCTCCATTGTTTACTTTACAAAAGGTAATATATTTTCAGATGCACTCTGTACAGCAATTTTAGTAACTAACCTACCTGAATAACCATGCATGTTTATCATTGCTTACCTGATGTCATGCACTTGTTCTTCAGTAGATTTTTGCTGTTGCAGCTTTTCGTAGAATCCTTTCCACATCGATTCTTCATCCATTTTGTTATCGTTTATTTATTCCCTTACTCTTTTAAACTAGTAAAATAAATATATTCACTGCCTGAGGATTATACCGTCAATCTTAGGCTATCCAGAAAGCGTAACTGATTTACAAACAGAATAATTAATCTACCGGTAACCGCCAATGAATCACTAACCGAGTCATATGCTCGGCGAAGAATGACGTAAACACACTGGAAACAAACTTGAGATGCCTAAGATCGGGCTCACGGAAATAACGTTATCGTCTGAAAGGAGGTGAGTTCGATTTAAAGTTCACTGACACCACGGCACAGGAGTTGCTGCAGCGACGTTGCAACAAGTGCGAATGATCTGCGTTAATTTCTTGTATCACGGTTTTCGGAGTAATTTTTGCGTGCTTACTACCAACGTAGTGCTCGTTTGTTATGTTTCGCTTTGCGTGACGGGCTCGTGTTGCCGACTGACGTAATCCAAGCCCAGACGGAACGATTCTCCGCACAGCACCGACCGTGGCGGCGTACTAACTAAGCGATCTGCCATAGCCCACGTGCTTTTGTAATGAATGTCATTTATAATGGCAATGTAAACAAAGAGCATTGTAGAACTAATATATTCCTAGCCTTATGCCATTTTTAGTATCTACGTTCTGTAATGCTGTATCAATTTGCTTGTAACAAATGTAATAAGTTATTAAGAAGGTATAGATATTATATTTTTTCATCTAGAACTGCATCCGAATGACCTTCTCTACCGATTGGGTTGGGTCTGCTGCCCACGGCTTCAACACTTGTATTCGGTTTATCCAATAAAGCTATCTATTCCTAAGTCGAAAATCAGTCTAGTACTGAACCTAGTCATGTCCTTTCTAGTACAGAATGGTACATTTATTGTACACTTCCTAATGTATCATATTATTTATTTTTATTCACTATTTTTATAGGTAAGCCTTTCCTCCTACTCAAGTTTTACAATATTTATTACTAAATTATGGTATAGATATATTTATTGGATTTCCTAAAACGCCTCGAGGTGCATAAGCATCCTGCTTAGTTACTGCCTTAATATTATAAATGCGAAAGTTTGTGAGGATGTATGTATGTTTGTTACTCTTTCACGCGAAAACTACGAAACGGATTTAGTTGAAACGTTACAGTAATACAGCATAAGCCTTATATACATCAGATAACACATAGGCTACAATTTATAAAGATTTTGTGATTTGGCCATAATAAAATGTAATGATGAAGTTCATGCGAGGGTGGCGTTGGGTGTGTCTCGGGGTGGACGTGGGCTTGACAAGGAGACCTGGTAGTGGAACGAAGCAGTCCAGAAGGAGATCAGGGTAAAAAGAAAGCCCTCTTCAAAGCGTGGCAAGCGTCCAAATCTCTTGAAAATCGCGCCGCGTACAGGGATGCCAAACGTGCCTCTAAACGAGCTGTAGCCAAAGCCAGACGTGACCACTGACGTCCTTTGTACGATAAGTTAGAGTCGTCTGAGGGGCAGAAGTTCGTTTACAAGTTGGCACGTTCGAGAGTCAAAGCGGCCCAGGATATTTTCATGTGCCGCTGTGTGAATGACACTCTCGGTAACCTGCTATGCGAGGACCGCGCGGTGAAGGAGATATGGCGCTCTTATTTCCACGAGCTGCTCAACAAGCAGCACAAAGAGGTGTAGCCACCTGAACTCCCTCCGAATCAGGGACTAGTGCCCCCGGTAACGCCTGATGAAGTCCAGTCGGCTTTTCGCCGCATGAAGCACCGGAAAGCTGTCGGACCCGATGGAGACCCTCGCGAAGCGTGGAAATCGACGGGCTCTCGTGGTGTGGGCATACCCGGTGAGGAGAATGCGGTAATAAGGTGGGTACCTTTTCAACCGCATTCTTCTCACCGGGAAGATACCTGACCAATGGAGACTGAGCATTATCACGCCGGTCTCCAAGGGCAAGGGCTCGGTGCAGGAGTGCAGCAATTATCGCGGCATAAAGGTGATGTCCCACACCATAAAGCTCCTCGAGCGCATTGTGGACTTTCGGAATCGACAGGAGTGTACAATCTCAGTGTGTCAGTATGGGTTTCGACCGGGTTGCGGGACCATGGACCCCGTATTTGCCTTGAGAACGCTCATGAAGGAATACAGACTGAAGAATACACCTCTGCATCATCTTTTCTTAGACATGCAGAAGGCCTTCGACTGTGTCCTTCGTGAGATGATCGGCTGGGCGCTGCGGTCCAGGGCCGTTCCCGAAGTCTTTATTGACATTATCCGGAACATGTACCACGATTCCAGTTCCATAGTTAGGACTGCGGTTGGTGACACGCTTCCCTTCCCTATCACCGTTGGAGTACACCAAGGCTCCTTGCTTAGCCCGTTTCTGGTCAGCGTAATATTAGACGTTCTGTCAAACAATGTCCGAGTCCACCACGAGCAACCACCCTGGTTGCTCATGTATGCTGATGATATTGCGCTAGCAGACTCGGACAGGGGACGGCTGGTACAACGGGTGAATAAGTCGAAAAAAACACTTGAAAACGGCGGTCTGAAACCTACTGTGGCGAAGACGGAGTACATGGCTTGCAGCACCACAAATCCCCAGTCCGTCTGCATAGGCGTTGACGAGGTCGAGCGCACGGACCGTGTCAAATCCCTGGGATCTGTGTTAAGCGCGTTCGGGGACATCGACCCGAATTTCCGCGGCTTGGGCCAAATGGCGTGAGGTGACTGGTGTCATTTGTGACCCCATAATGCCTATCAAACTGAAGGGGCAGGTCTATAAAACCATCATTAGGCCTGTCCTTTTATATGGCAGAGAAACATGGCCGTTACTAGAGCGACACAAGCAGGAGCTGCGCGTCACGAAAATGAAGATGCTGTGGTGGATGTGTGCATGGAGTCTCACGCAAAGATCGCGTGCGGAACACCCACATCCGCGGCAGCCTTCGTGTTCGTGACATCGCAGACAAGCTGCAGGAGTGCCGCGTTCGATGGTATGGTCATGTCTCACGGAGATCGGCAAACTACGTGGGCAACAAATGTCTGGCCATGCTGCCCCCGCACAGGTACCGGTAGAAGAGGTCAACCCAGAAAGCGGTGGCTCGACGTCGTTAAGGGTGACATGCGTGCCAACAAACTCACCACTGAGGAAGCACAAGACCGCGCGAAGTTGGCCAAGAAAATAAGAACGGCGGACCCTGGGACCCCACACACCAGTGTGGGTTCACAACCGGAATAGACCGCACGGATGATGATGATGAAGTTCATGCGGGCGAAGCCGCGGGCGGAAAGCTAGTAGGTAATATATATAAAAGCATTCGATCCTACGCAGGAAGTCCCGGGTTCTGTGATGATTTCCGAAAGTCTAGATGTGAGATATGATTTCTAGTACCTACTCCAAAAAAGGGAATTCAATTCTTGTTTTGAATGCAAAAGACTAAATTACCTGCCTACTGGACAAGGCCGCAAAGTGATCCAAGCCACAACATACTTAGTACAAATTTTAACCTTGACACCGCTACTTACTTCCTTTTAATGGTTATTATTCTACGTTTTAATGCTAGTTCTTAATTAGAAGGTAGGTAACTGCGTGGCAACTTAGTTCACATACAAATAATTTGTTTGTGAGCGTTTTTATTATGAGTCAATTTATGTGGTTGTAGCAACAGTTAAATTATTGTTCAGGGACCAAACAGGTAAAAATTTAACTAAACATGTCACTTCCAAAATACTTAAAATTTACAAGAACATCTGCAAATGTGTAAGTTTTCTTGAAACACCACATGCATCTGTTAACTTAGGCATTAGCTGCATATAAGAACTTCCGCTGAATGAAACAACAACTAAGATTCATCTGAGATAAGTAACATGCATAATATCTATTTTAGAACTACGCTAATAGAGTTATCATTCTAATAAGTTTATATTAAAGATCCGCTCACTGAACAGTTTGTAATTGTACATTTGTAACCATCAACGAATACAATTCAAAGTTCAAGGATTACGTAATTTATTTGTCCCTCTGTCGGGCAGAGGTAATCCCGTAATCATCGTTGAAATCAAGTCGGCTATAATGGATTGGCATCGGCTTTGTCACCACGCTTGCCAAATAGGGGTGATCACAAACCAGGACTATGTTCCAAAAAATCCGCCTGGTTTCAGGCAGAGTTCTGTGAACACTCGACCACGGAGGCGTTACAAATACAATAAACTATGTAAATTGTATACCAAACCAGACCTACGCCAAAGAACTAAAATATTTTGCGACTTTCGTTTCACAATTTACACAGTGAACAAAACGTTTTATTCTGAAACTATAAAACGCAAAAAACATTATAATAGGAGGTCCAAAGCCCTTCGGTGATTTCTATTTCAAACCTGACCTTAGGCATCTGGACAATTTACAATTTTACTCTTAACACAATACAAATGAAATCAACCGAACCGCTATATTTATGAATCATTAGCCTAATGCAGTTCTGATGTCGTCAAGTAATAGGCATGTGTTCTTAAAATAAACAAACAGTGTCTAATCTGTTCAGCCTGTTATGAGCTGTATTTTCCCTCAATTGAGGACAATGAGTTGGTGCAATGGTATACCATTATCTGCAGAACAATTTTAGATGTGTTTATTTTTATTTTACTGCGTATTCGCAAATAACTAATCCACATCTGTAGTTAGTTTTGGAGGACAGTGACCATAATGAAAAGAATTTATTTTTTTGATATTCGTGGTGGTAATACTCCTAACACCAACCTATAAGCTGACATTTGCCTATTTTTCAAATTTAAATAGGAAAAAATGTTTTAGTCGATCTAATAATTACTTATGAACTGAGAATTAAATTCATTATGGTGATGCCACAAACATTTAGCCGTTACGGCTAAATATGGACTTACCGTCACAGCACAGCTGCGAAAGGCCAAGTTTTTGTAGTAAGAGCTCCGAATTATAATTATTAATATGCTTGATATAATTTTAGCATTACCATTTTCTACAAATCTTTCAAGGTGTTGTTAATGATTCTAAGCTTAAGGAAGGTTCGGATATCTTCGATACGCTTTTTTAAATTTGGTTTTAATGAAGCATATCAAAGTTTTCTAATTCAAATTAACTTAAGTAGGTACATGTGTAATATTCTGAATGTAAGGAACAAAATGTTAGATACCCCTATTAAGTTGGGCCTAAATCATTCAAAATGCCACTTTATTGTTTAATTTAGTCCCAAAAACAAAGCTAACACTCGCGTGACGAATTATAGACATGTGTAATGTCATGCATTACAATCATTATGTGTTAATTTTATGTGCACAAAGACACGCAAAGTCCCTACTCCAGTGAGTATGACACGGCATGACGTCATGCAACGGTTGGACAACCCTGGTTCAAATCATACTCTGCAAAATAATACTTTAATAAATAACCGCAAATTTACCACACGTTTGACGGGAAACCTTCTTGAAATCGAATGCCTTTGATCGAAAACGTAATCTTAAATTAGATCGAAAAAGCAATTTTATATGCGAGATTTGCAAGTAAACTAAATTAGTTAATGTGTGCTTAAATTACTGCTTTCTTAAAATGAATTGTTGGTTGCATTGTGGTATTAAGAACTTAAGAACAATAGTAAAGGAACCGTAGTGAATTAGTTAACCTACTTAAAAAAATGTGATAACCAATTCAACACGTTTAACTTTAAACCCAACATTGGGACAGCAACAGATTTACATAAATATACTTTATTTTAATATACTATCAAATTTGATCGTATATTAAAATAAAGTATATATACCTTGAAGTAAATACCTAACAACAAAAAAACGACCTGGCTAATTATACCAAAACCTACTTATAATTTTTTTTCCTATTGCCCGTCAAGACGACCTCACTCCACCTGATGGAAAGCGGTTGTGAGGTCCAGATATGAGGCTGGCAAACGAATCACTGGGCTGGCCCTCCTCACCTTGAAGGCCTGCAGAAATATGAAGACTCATGGATCGTTTTGGCCACCCTGTGCTTCTTTAACCTAAGTAGACACTCGTTTATCTACTTATCTGATATCAGAGAAGCAGGCAACAGTTTTGGCTGAAAACCATAACGAAGGCTGTTTTAATATTTACTTTCAAGGTGTTATCATCAGGACCAAACATCAAGAAAATATAGATAACAAGAAGTATGACGCAGGATTCATCACGAATACGAGAACAACAGATAACAGATTAAAATCAGTACAAATACTGTTTTACCAAGAAGTATTCCGTTAGCAGTTTTCTACATAATTTCCGGCTACTTTAAATAAAATAATACCTACGTGTCTTTTTTTTGGTTTTCTGTGTCAAACATTCTGATTTAATTACACAGATTTGAAGTAGGTGGTCAGGAGGGCTAGCGTAGAGCAACGCGCCACGACGATTTCTACAATAGAAATCGTTTAAATGTATGGGGATGGCATAAGCTGTCACTGGCGCCTATGTCATCTCCATACATTTGAACGATTTCTATTGTAGAAATCGTCGTGGCGTGTTGCTCTTGGCTAGCTCCCCAGGTCAACTTGGCCCACTTACTCGTACCTGTCAAAGTTTTTCAATTAAATTTGACTAATGCTGCTAGTAGGCCCCGATGACTTTGGCTTCGTGTAATACATCTTAACCCAGGTAAATTAAATCTAAGTGCATGCTCTATTAATTTATCTTGAACAATAGGATATCTTAATAACATCTAACTGATTATTGATATCAATTGCTAAACTCAATTCATAGCAGGCTATTACTATTCTGTGATATTACCAAAACCTTTACTTGTAAGTATATAGTTGTACCTAGAAATTTTGCCCCAAATGTATCGTTTTCTGAGTAACATAGAAAAAATGGGAAAACAGACCCTGTACCTATGTTTCAATAAACTTTTTAATTAATATTTAGTTTTTACTTAATAAAAGGTAGGTTTATGAAAATACGACCTGGATAAGTACTCACAGGAGTGGCAGATCTTAGCTGATGATAGGGATCACTGGAGGAATTTGGGGGAGGCCTTTGCTCAGCAGTGGGACAATACAGGCTAAATTAAAATATATATATATATATAAATATTCATGTTCGGTGTAAGGAGTTTGATATCCCTGCATTTAATGCAGCTGACTACACTGCTGCTGTACTACTTAGGTACATATTACTTCAATCAATGTTTTATTGGCTTCTTATTTTACTGTCCGTTGCCAAAATATTTGAGTTAGAAATTCACTAATCCTTTTTGTATAGCACTACTTATGCTACTACACAATTTTAGTAAAATTGGGGCTACTGTGGCTACGAGCTACGAGGAATGAGTGCTTTCATTTTGTCTGCTCACGCTGCCGCGCTCCTGCAATGCAGAGAGCCTTCATGAATAAATACTCGATCTGTGTCTAAAACATTACTAATCCACCAGTATTGTACATTTCAGATTCAATTTTGAGCATTTAATTACAATACTGCCTTACAAAACTTCAGGGAAGTTGTATCAAAATATTCCACATTGTATCATCAAGTTGCGCACTGTATCTTCGGTGCTTTTCCCTCACCAACGCGACGTTATGTTCGAATCTGTAACATTACAGTTTGCGCACGGTAATGCTGTTCTCCTTCCTCACTGATGTAATGCTCGACTCTATAACGGTACATTACAGGCAAATGCTTAAAGTGAGGGAGCACCTTAACGGCCACTTCTTGCGCTATATGCGCCCTGGACACTGCTACCACAACTCATCCGCTGATGAATTTAGTTCTTCTGCGGCGGATCTATCCATTTCTGTCGTATTTCTGTCGTTTAATGACGTATTCATTTGATCACGAGCTCGGAAACTGACATAACGGCCTTAAATTTTATGTAACTGCCTATATTTACCTACTATTTTCAGGGGTGGAAAAATCATCCAATCGTAGCATTTCAATTTCATTAAAAAAATATATTTGAAAAAAAAACGATATCAACTCAAAAAATTGTAAACCAATTTCAGGTAATGCCAACTCAAATTCATGATTATCAACACATTCAAAACTTTTGATTATTAAAAACCTGCGTACAGAGGCACTTATGCGCGTGACTCAGTCTGCCTACCTACCTACACCACCTTGCATCTCGATAACTTGCTACAGTTTTCATAGTGCTCTGGTTTTTTCGCAATCACCAGACGTGATCGTGAACCCGGGAAATTTGTCGCTACACCAACGACTTAGAATCGATTACCAAAACTAAAATGCCGATTTTTTTGGTTTACCCAATGCTTAGTATGCGATTGTCAAAATTATGCATAGAAAGAAAGAAAGAAAGAAAATATTTTTATTTGGTGACAAAACAAAAAATAAAAATAACATTAAAGTGCACATTTAAAATGGGGTGACACGTTTTGGCACCAAAAAGGCATGTACCTACTCAGCTTAAGCCGGGGTATCTTAAAGACACCGCGACGCTGGTCTTCCGTAAGGAGAAACGAAATAACAAAATGCAAAAAACAGAAATCATCCCAATTCACAACATATACACAGACAGTTTCTCAGTTTACAATAGTTTTTACAGTACTTCTGTAGAAACTATTATTAAATGTACTAAATGTGTACGATACGAGTCAACCAAATTTGTACTTTTGAATATAATGAGAAAAAAGTTCCTAGTTCTCTATAGTAGAGGTGTGTTTAACCGACCATCGCGTCTTTGATATCAATGTTGAGAACATATATCTATGTATGTATCTACATTTTAGCATATTATATATGACTGATAAACCTTGAGTAAAAGCTCTAAGTTACCTAATTATTGAATAAGTATTCAAAAACTTTAGAAGATAGCATTTATTATGTTTATATGAAAACTATAACTAAATCCATTGTTAATATAATATCACGTATTAATAATTAAGGTTTGTTGCAATATATTGCTAAAAATTTAACTGGGTAAGTCCTTGCAAATAAAAGCTCAGTAATTTGCTACTCAAAGGTCAAGTAAAGCAAGACCGTGTCTAGGTTGTCTGTTCAAAACTTTAAGTCCATATATGTACCTACTTTCTTCTGCTAATAATTTCCTTTTCTTGTAATTTCTTGAAAACCAACTTCCATTGGTCGCACTTCTCCATGTTCACAACACAAAGTTTCACACAAAAAACCACAAAAAGTCCAGCTCCTACGCGATTAACAGTCACTGCTTCTATGCTTATCACTGCAGAAATATATTTTTTGCTTCAATAAAGGGAAAATAAATGTAAAATTATAATGAATATACTGTAGTATAATGTTTCAGAGGCGCAATGCGTGTGCCTGTCGCGGCCGGCTGAATTGTTTGCCGCTGTAAGCTTTGTTTGACGGTATTTTACCCAGTTAATTTTTTAGAGATCCAAGGTTGACGCGCAGAAACCATTTTTTAGGGTAAACCTATTGTGTGTTAATCAACAATTACTATCCCATGACCAAAACGGGTTTTCTTATAAACTCCTGTAGTAAAATACATCTCAAGTTTTATTAGATCACGATCTTAATAAGTTGAACAGTTTTTTATTTGCATTGAAAACTTATCTACCAAATTATGAACACATTGTGTAGTTCAGTTTGATCAAAAAGTGAGACTGCAGCTAGATTCATCAATAAGTTGTTATATCGAAACTCGACTTAGCCGCAGTGATCGATTTTTGCATCTGCAGGGTTGTCAATACGATAACACAATAGGTAAATGTTCTGTTAGGAATCATGCTGCTGAAGGAAGCAATGAAAGACATTCAACCAAATTCCTGGTTATAACCGATTATGTATGCAACCTCTTTAAATTGAGTATGAAATAGTTATTCCCCTATATTTGTGACGCACTAGCAACGAATCGCTTCATAACATAAAATATATTTATCTACTATTTTATGAACATTCAAACGTTTGTTTTAATAAATAGACAGAACCTCTACACATTTGCACGGTAGAGTGTCGCATCGCATCACTTACCATCTCGGGAAACCCATAATAAAATTACCCGTCTTTGCAGGTTTGATTCACTCACTGTTCACCAACACTGGCTCACAATCATCAACATACACGCAACCACTTTGCAAGAACAATGGGATGTTGAAATTACTGAGACTGGTAAAGTGAACTTTTCTTGGTTTCCCGTTTTCTCATAGGGAATCCTAGTTTTCTCAAAGTTTCTTGATTGGGTAATACATAAAGGCCTTAATGCCCCCTTTTCCACAAGGTGTAATATTTGATGGACAATAGTTATTTTTGCATCGTTAGTTCAAATTATTGCTTTCGTTTGCTAAAGAAATTCTTGTGATTAGCATTGAGGCATAAACCACGTAAATATTTACTCTTAGATACAAACGTTGTAAATGTACTAGACATGTACGATTACTTGCCTGTCTCTCATTTTCTGTGTAAATACAATAGATATAAATTTAGATAATGACACAAGAATAGACAGTGAATGTGCCGGCTTCGCTTGTTCGCTCGAAGCATTGATGTGGGCAGCCAATTTGCATCTTCATAATGTAAGAATGTCACGTCATATAGCTTATTGGCAACATTATGACTTTGAAGTAAGCTTTACAACTTATTTGTCAAAGCCGTTTTAATTGGGTTGAGATTCGTTTCCGAGAATCCTAATGATTTTCACTCAAATAAATTACACTACCAGTAGCTGTTTTTATCTCCAAGTTCAGATTTTCTTACCTAGAATAGTCAATCAGATCCTATATTTCTAACCTAGTTTGTCTCTAGTGTATTTATTCTACAGCAGCGGGCATACTGGTTCTTCAAAAACATCCGCAAGTATTTCAATTATCTAACATACTTCCTTTACTGTACTGTATATGTACACATAGCACTTCTATTTTGTTTTTAGTGCCCGTTGGCTATAGCCTGAAAGTGATATCCGTTTATCATAATATACTTAAACATATAACATTGATAACTTGAGAAGTTGAAATATGCCACTCAAGCAAGCGGCTGAGAACCCATTTCAAATGACAGTGCACAGAGCACAAAGAGATGGCGAGCGGAATTCATTGATGCATTTAGAGCAACATGTTTATCAGGATGTTTATCGAGATAAGTGGAAGGAGCCGGTACAGATGCTTCCAGAACTGTGAACGAGCACTTTGATCCGTACAGTGTTTATCATTAGATACTATGTTCAAAGAAATGGAGCAAAACACTTCCTTGGGATAAGTGGACTAATCACGGGATAATTTTGTGGAATGCGATTAGATCAGCAGTTTTGTATGTAATCCTAACAATTCTGTCATCAAGGCTCAGATACTGATAGGTAGGCAACTAGTCAAAATGCTCTAAGTTTAGCCTGCTACCCAGTTAATCTGAATTAACCTCCTAGTTAATTACAAATGGCTCTCTATTTATGGAAGTAATTTGATAAAGGATAACTTAGTTAGGCCTTTTCTATTTCAAATAATAACAACAATAACCTACAATTATAATTATATCACGATAAGTCAGTCCCCTTAAAGTTAATAGCAGTTTCCCCCAACTTACAGTATGAACGTAAGAAGTGTTGCGCAACACCATGACTATTATGACTATGGCGATGCCGCGCTAGCGTCTACAGTAGAGCGAATGACCATGTTCAGGGACACCATTACTCATCAGACTCGTTAGTCTTTTAATTAACAACATACGAATGCTTGCCGAAACAAAGAGAATGGGTACAATACAATCTTTAGAACTGCTGTTATTTACATAGTCCGCGAATTAAAATCTTGCAGGTAGTCAAATGATAATGTGGTTATTGACAAGTTTTAAATTTCAAATGTAGAGAATATGTAATTTATACTAATCGTCTAGAGATAATGGTACTAATTTCGCTTAAAATTACTGTCAAATGATGAGGATTGAAATTAATTACTCTTTGAAATCAACCATTACAATCTTGCAGAATCGGGTTCAAGAAATAGGAAACCACGAGTTAACCTCTTTAGTCATAGGTATGTTACACGTTGTGATCTGGCATTTCTCTTAAACAGAATTTGACTGATTCTACGAAATAATTAAATATAAGATCCTTATTCCAATGTGCAGGTTCAACATGGCATTAATGCGCCAAAACCCCCACTCAAATCTACCAAAGCTTCCTATCTAAGCTCCTAGAAGTTCCTAGGATCGAGTTAGAATATCGTCAGCTTTTTATAGTCCTTTCAGACATGCTTATCTATTGTGGGTACTGATCAGTCAATCAGTTTCAAATTGATAGATAACAAAGCAACACTGCATACTAGAGGTAACCAACGCCACCTGCCCGACACTTGTAAAACGACTACATCGTAGTTCGTGCAATGTGCTCTCTACATCGGATCGATCGCAGTAGGTACCGTCAGTTTTGAGACTTCTCGCAGGGGCGCGCTTCTCGACTGTTTTTCAATAAGTGAATAAGTTTATCTATACTAATAATATTAAGAAGAGGAAAGATTCGATTGTTTGTTTGCTTGTAATGAAGAGGCTCCGAAACTAGTAAACCGATTTTAAAAATTGTTTCACCAATATAAAGTTACATAATCTGCGAGTGAGGCTTATAGGCTACATTTTTTTTTATTCAGGCTATCTTTTGAGTTAAGTCAGTTTACGCGGGCGAAGCCGTTGACTGACAGCTAGTTAATAGTTTTCAAAGAAAGGCAACTGCCTAATAATAACAGTCTAGAATTCTACTCTATGAATGACATCGTAGGAGCATCATAATTAGGCCGGACATATTTTTTAGTTGCCATTAGACAAGTGGATCGTTTCTTTTAATTATTATTATTATATTTAGTTAGGTATGTACTTCCGAACAGGGTTTGGAACCTGTTTGAAAAATAAGGTTTTTAAACGGTTCCTTGCTGTGGCTCCTTGTATAGCATTTTGTTCAGAACGCGAACAAAATGGGAACATTTTATGAGAATGGCATAAGCCGGTTTATACCACAAGGAACTGAGGCTCGTGGTGTGACAGCAAAAATTCATACATGGCGTCACTTTTTATTTATCTGAGAATGTAAATATTTTGTAGCGATAGATCTTCGTTAGATGATACAAGTTAATGACAAAATATAATAGTTGCTGACAAAAAACATAATTCCCTTATCATTGTAAGATCTATTGTGCACAGGTATCTTTGGATACGCAGACGACAGCACTGTTACAGAGAGATATATGTCCAGTGCCCGCGTCAGTGTCGCTGAGACTGAGTCCCTTAGAGAGGCCATGGTTGAGCGGATGAATTCAACATTACAAGCAGTGTCCGACTAGGGCGAAGCTAACCTCGTTGAGTTCAACGCCAGCAAAACCCAGGCTCGTCTGTTCTCCGCCAAACGGAGTCCATTCAATCTGACTCCTACTTTCCTGAATGCACCGATACCGATAACCAACCACCTCGAGCTCCTAGGTATGGAACTCTCTTCCAACCTTAACTTTGGTAGCTCTATTGAGTCGAAAGCAAAAACAGCTGCCAAAAAACTTGGTATCCTCTTTAAGGTTCGGCGTTACTTCACACCGGAACAGCTGCTCTACTTGTATCAAGCACAAGTTCGGTCGTGTATGGAGTACTGCTGCCACCTGTGGGATGGCTCTGCCAAGTACCAGTTGGATGCAATGAACTCAGTGGACCGAAGGGCTAGGAGACTCATAGGCGACGATGCGCTCGTTGGAACCAAACTTCAGAGTTTGGAGCATCGGCGTAAAGTCGCCTGTCTATCGGTTTTCTATAAGGGGTATTTTGAAGAGTGTGCGCAGGAACTACACAACCTGATACCACCGTCTAATTTCTACCACCGGACCACTAGA
The DNA here is from genome assembly GCA_947369235.1 of Udea olivalis. Lineage (NCBI taxonomy): Eukaryota > Metazoa > Arthropoda > Insecta > Lepidoptera > Crambidae > Udea > Udea olivalis. Next base: position 9,738,184 of record OX376352.1, on the reverse strand, counting down.
CGCCGGGAGGGCTTCCACCCCCATGTGGTTGACTTTCCGACAGTCCGTACCCAACGGTTTGCTGCGTCTTTTCTGGTACGCACCGCTAGGGAGTGGAACGCTCTTCCTGCGTCTGTGTTTCCGGATACTTACAACCTTGGTGTCTTTAAGGCCAGAGTGAATAGGCATTTTCTGGGTAAGCGTGTACAACCATCGGCCTCGTCATCGCTTACCACCAGGCGAGACTGAGGCCAAACGCAAACCCATTTTAAATTAGAAAAAAAAAATATTTGGTTCAAACTTTAACGAAACGACAAGGGTCGTTTAGTCACGGCACAGAATAAGGATTCTGTGTGGTGACTAAGCTGCGTGGTTGTGAATTATTATTTCTAGTTTCGTACTGAACCTAATAAATAGAAAAAACAGTTAAAAATGGTTTAAAACGTTTTATTGAGCGAAAACATTTCGTTCCTCTTCTAAATCCTTTTTATTAGATACGTTCCCGTTCGAACGGAAACAAAACCAATACGTTCTTAGGCATTTTGGACGAAAACGGTTTAAAAATGAACCGGTTTCCAAGCCCTGCGTCCGAGTGCAATCATTGTCTTGTAGTATAAACTACACTCTACAGTAGAGTGTAGTTTGAGTAGAATTCCAAATCATTTATAAAACTTTTTCGGTTAGGAATTGACTGAAGATAGCTTGATGACGCCGGCACTCATTAAACTAAATCTGTTTTTATGAATCATCAGCCGGTTAAATTTCGCATAGTAAATTAAAACTTCTTAGGAATATTCCAGTAGGAAAACCGCATACCTAATCTACTTACCTTTTATAAGAAGAAATATCTTTATGTCAAAACAAGGTTTGATGTTCCTAGAAAGGTTTCCAAACTGAGCCACAAGTAGAACTATTCAGTAGATACAAAAATCATACGATTGTCGAGTGGTTCCGTTTTTCCAAGAAAAAATCCCAATACCACAAGAATTTCACGCATGAGATAGATTTGTAACGATAAGTATTTTGATAACCAAATTCCACCAATTCAACGAGCAAAGATAAAACGAAAGCAATCTTCAAAACATAAACATCGAAGTTATCAGTGTGTGTAGTATTGGCTGGATAAAAATACCTTTATATTCAGATTTTCTGAGTTACACACATGGATATATCTCAATCTGCATAAGTACCTATGTATCTACTTTTTGATCTTTTTGATAACTTAATCAATTGAATACCTCGTCTTCTCCTAAATCTTTTCGACCGGCGAAGGGAGAGTATAAACTGTAGATACTGTTTTCTACTATCTACTAATAAAACATTAGAAATGAAATTGCCGTCATTATACTTAATTTCGCCTATCTTACGTCAATTAATCGAAGAGCCTAACTACTCATAGTTATCACGGGAGCACTATGTCATCGCCGTATGAGGACGTCAAATGTTATCTTCACGTGGAAGTTTACTGCTAGCAGAAATTATGTACTGCACACATTAATTATGTGATCAAATTAGCTACTGTATGTATATAATAGGTATTAATGACATCAAATACCGTATAATCATACACCTAATATTGTTATGATATTAAGTATAAGACAAACAAGTCCAAGTTCATCAGGGCATGACTTCTCAAGTGCGAGGTCCACATCGCTATTTGTGTGTACCAACTACCAAGAGATAATTTATTTGCTAGAAGGGTTGACGTTAAGGGGCCTTACAAGTGAAACCTTCAAAACACGCGAACAAGCAAATGATGAGGAAGACTCATCTTACTTGGATCGTAGAAATGAATTAATTAAAATTTAAGCTATTTGCAAGACTCACCTGGTCGGCGGCTCTTTACTGCGAGGCTTCTTGCCACGCCACAGCAGTAAGCAGTCCAAAGCACCTTTCCGAAAAGGTGGCTTCAACAACTTCCACTTCTTCTTCGAATCTGTACTCTTGGTAGTCTCTACAGATTCTCTACTAGAGTTCACATCCAAAATGTCCGGCTCCGAGCTACCTTTTCTGAGTTCACAAACACTATTGTATTCAGTACACTTATCGAAACTGGCCACTGACACAGAATCACCTAATGGGCACGATTTCCTTTTAGACAAAGGAGTAGAAGTCACGAAATTAGATCGATAGGTTGTCCCTAAACCACTGTCATTCATTCCAGAAGTGTCTTCGCAAATGCTGTGTAACTTTACCCTTGCATTTTGATTAACAGGTTTTGCATTTAATATACTGTTCTCCGCAAAATGTTGACTCTTCATCGCGTGTTGGACGTCAACAAAGGCGGTGATATCTTCGCAACTCTTTGCGTTGTACTTGAAGAGAGTCCGAGATTTCGAGGTCTCTGTTGGGTCTGGATGCAGGTCCATAGCGCCGACTACGCTGGCGATGTTGTCTTCGCTTTTCGAGAGAACTTTCAGATTAGTGAGCTTCTTGGGTCTCGGCGGGCGTACAGGAGTGGGTGGTTCGGGTGCTCGTGCCTTCAGCGCTGTGTGGTAGCGCTCGTCCGTCCTGTTGTAGGGTCTGGAGTACTTTGCGATAATTCTGTTGATTTCAGCGCTGTTTTTGCGCCTGTTAGTGTGTCGTTTAAAGTTGAGTGGTTGCTGATAAGACTCGGCCACGCTTGCGCCGGCGACCCGCACTGACCTCTCCCGCCACTCTGTCACTTTGTCTTCTAATATCCTCTGCAGCTCGAGCGCCCGCATCATTGGCCCCAATTCTGGCATTTTCGCTTCTTTCTCTCTTAATTTCTATTAAGATAGGGTGCCTTTGGCACTTCTTTGGTGTCAATTTATTCGCTGATGTTAATTCTAGTTGAGTTATCTTCAGCAATCACTGAAATAAAGTAAAAAAGACTTTCGTAATTGGGGTACAAATTATATAGTTTAAATAAATAAAATTTTGTATTAACACACCATCACGTTAATTTTACTACTCAATTGTAATATTACAAAGCCGGACAACTCCAACGCCAAAGAAAGGAGTAAATTATTTAAGAAAGGGGTGCATTGTGCAATGTTGATATAGTGCCGAGTCTATTTTTTTTACGATGTGTACATATTTTACACCAACTAAGTATGCCTTAAAAACACTGTCCTCTATTTAATTATTTTCAGAACAACTTAAAATTGGAATTAAAGAGACACAAGATCCTAAAAAGCATTATCCTGTTATCTTAGTTAGAAGTCCTTAATCTTGCTATTGACCAACGTGCCGTGGAGTCAACGACCATGCCTCGGGGCTAATTTAATTAGTTACATACTCGTACTCCACATGCGAACCTCGCAATCTGTTCTCGTAAAATACTGTACTGTTACAATGTTCCATCTTAAAAAAAAATATGAACTATACCCGGCAAAGTATTTTTACCATGGTGTGAACTAAAATCTAAAAATTTAAAAATCGACATCGCTCAAAGAAACATTTTTGTTGTTGACATTTTGGGTAGTTTTCTTAGCATTTTGTCCATTTTCTTTTTTTTTTTAACACGTATCAATGTAAGTAAAAAAAAAGGAAAGTATCATTAAATAACACTATTTGTTGGGGTACCTACACGTTTTCCCATTTCTACGTTTGTCTATTTCTGAGTTGACCTTAGATGGTGATTAAACTATGATCACTTATAAATTATCATCTTGAGCGCCTATGTAAATGTTTAAATAAACAAACTATCTATAATTCGTCTGTCATATGATATCAGGCATTGTACCCATCAGTTGGGTAAAGACTCCGACTTAACCACCAGCCAAACCCCAGGTCTCATCAATTATAGATGCTCGTTGTGAAAGAATTCGAACTCTGTTTGTTTCCTACACATTGTTCACGATGTCTATATATATTATTATTTCTGATGAGACCGAAAGCTATTTAATATGAACAATAACAAAGAAGTTTCATTTTGATTTTAACAGTAAATTAGCAAACTAAATAATAGTTATGTTAACCACAAGTTGTGATAAGTAGTAAGCCTACTAAGTACGTTGGCACTAGAGGCATTCTACAATGGGCAGTTTTATATTCAGGCACACAAATAAACTGCCAACAATGAACCAAATGATATTACATAGCTACTGCGATATAAACCTTGTTGATGTATTCTAAATAGTGTCTTTTAAACACAATTCAGGCTCTAGCATTGCTATTGTAAAGCATGTGAAATTTAACGGTATTTTCAAGAAGAATTTGACTAACTACTGCCATTAGCTATACTAGGCCAGTCATTAGGTCACTTTGAAGCCTTTTGGGTCATGGCTCAGTCATTTCAGCTAATTTTAGATGTTTCAGGTGTCTGCGTAAAATTTTAATTAGTTTTTTCACGGGTTACGTAATGTTTATTACGTAAATTAGTCTAATAGCAACATCCGGCAGTTAGTGAAATTGTATATAGGAAATATTGCAGAGACCTAAGCTATATAATAATAATATAATAATTTCCGTTAACATTTTAAAATGGACAGTCAACAGCGGCTCAACAAGCATCTTCCTATCCTCGACCAATAATATCAGAAGTCCACTATTATACAGTACCAAAATGACGATGTAGGCGACTGTACTATAACAACACTTCCATTCCCTTCAAATCTGTTTACAGTGGTAGTACAGAGTTGGTATTGTGTAAAAGCAAAACCTTACTCTGATGTGTTGGTATCAAGATCTTGATGCACTCACTGACTCTAGGATAATGAATATCATCTTGCACTAACTTAACACCATAACTAACTAATAGATGTAGCGTGGCTTGCGTCCGTAGGTAGGTATAACATAACAGCATATACCATTATACGTATTATTTTATCTACATTGTACATCTACCTGCACTTCCGAAACCACTCATCGCCGCATCTTTAGAACCGGTAGCTGCCGATTTGCAAACCACAAACTAGCAATCGGAAATATCGAAATATCGTTGATCACCATCGTGGAAATAATTGCATTTCATCCGTAATTTAATTACAAAACAAGCACTGAAGTATTTACGAACGTAATTACCAACCCGTATGCAGGATCTAAAAAATGCGCCTCTGATAAAAAAAACTCCTTGCGATAGATTATGGCAAGTAGCGTCGTAACGAAAGAATTAACTTGTACACATTGTTTACAAAATGATTTCACTCGCAGGACACAATATTCTTCTGAACTACTGATTGAACAATGCTTACGAAGCGTCTATCTCACACCATTCTGATAACGGACGAGCCAGATCTTTATCACAATACGGTATGGTGTCAGATAACAGAATATGTATGTGCCAACAAGAAGAGATCGGATATATTGCATTATTTTACAGCCTCTTTTTCCCACAAAAATAGAATCAAATGTTTTAGTATTTTTTCTAGGTCTAGAAATAAACTTTTATTATTTACGGTCGGCCCAGTGGTAATATAAGACTATCATTATTTTTGTATCGTTAAGGTTGAATTGAATTTCTAAGCAAAAAAACGCCATCCAACTTTGGGTTACAAACAATAACCTATGGATAGTAGAACAATTCTTGGGTCGACAGACACAAGAAGATGAACATTCGTAGAAATGAAAAGGATCTCATCCGTGGAAGTAAGGCAGAAGTGAAGAACACAATTACATAATTCGGTTCTCCACCGTTGCACATGTAGGCCTTACGTGTTTCGAAATTCTAATCCCACAATATGACGAGGGAAGTATATGGCGTTACCACAGCCGGCAAATAAACATAAAATACCTGACTAAATGTAAGAGCTGATGATGCTGAACAGTGAAATCAGGAAAAGGTAAATTTCAGGCAACCGACATGGTAATCAAGATTGCCGACAAATATTTGGTACTTACGCTAAAATCTATCAGGGCAATCCTTACACTTCACACACAACACTCGATAGCAAACAAAAACTGAGCGTGATAAAGCCATGCTGGAGTCTCGCGTAGAAAAGTGTTCGCAGTCGCAGGGCGTGTTGGTTAGAATGAAGGTATTGTTGCAGCGTTGTTGTGGTGCGTCAGCGCAGCGTGCGTGTTCCGACGCCACGTGCGGGCGCGCAGTGAGCGCGTTCCAGCCCGACGCTCCTGCACTTGACTCACGGGCCCAGACCTGCCCATCCGCCGACTACAATGACCTAAATGGACCAGCCACGCTACACATACGCAGGTGTGCCGAGGAAAAATTACCTAGGATAACATTTTTTCCGCCAGTGTGCACGGAAGTCGATGGAATGTGATGCAATAATTGCAACTACATGTAAACAAATTATTAAGACTTATCTGGAAGGAAATATAAAGAATAACCATACGACTTTAGTAATTTTCTATTACATAAGATAAGTATATGGAAAAATAATGAGTAAAGGTACACAAACAAAGTCGCAACAATTAAAGAGGTATCCACCACCCTTAAGTAGATATCGGATCTTAGTAAATAACGCATCGGAAAATATAACAGATCGACTTGTAAAACGATGAAAATATCTCTGATATCAAAATAAGTCCTCGACAATAGTTTTCCTTCAGAATAGAATCCTCAAATATAATTCACAGGCTACATGGCAGACCAAGCTGCGGCTTCGATGCCTTTGCAATCTGCCCAGTATGGCGAAACAAATAGCTATGTAGTGTCACTTATTTTAGGAGCAGAAGCCGTCACCCGTGACGACCTACTGCGAACGGTTTCCTTCCGGTATGTGAGGCTATGTACGGTATGCCGGGCTAGCTCGAAAGATAGTTTTTTCTAATCGTCAGATAGTATCGGCGCTGTTTGTAGGTAAAGCAGCGGGCATTGTTCCAGCTGCGGGCGTGACAATTGCTTCCGCCAAGTTCATTGTCGTGTGCGTCGCGCTTGTGACCCGCTATTACAAGTGCAGACCGTGACTCCGCTTATTTAATATTCAGAAATTGGTTGAAGGTTTATTGTTTATTAATTATCTCATATGCACCAAAACATTATTACCAACAACGGTCATATTAAACAACTTTTAAAGATGGGTGCTCGTATTTTGAACAAAGTTTCTGAATTGGTTGGTTTTTCATATTATTATAGACTAGGCAGCCATTTAATCACAATCGCTCCTGGTGGTTAGTGATGCTGTAGTTTGAGATGTACATATCGGCCCAGTAGGTACCTAAATGCCTGGTAATTCTTGTCTTAAGGAGACCCAGGTTCTATTGTTCTGGAAAAACATACGCGGACAGGCTCTAGACGCTAGCATTGAGGAAAAGCTTTTCCTAATAAACTTTTGCTTTACCTTCATGCTTATTTATGATTATAGGTGGTCAAAAGTGGTTTGGAAAGGTTCTTGAAGGTCATTAGTCTGTCGTGACGCTTGTGCGTTGTGCTTATAGGCTGAGGTAGAGTTGGTAAACGCTTTTAAAAATATTATTGCTGTACGCCATAGATTTACGAGAGGAAGCTTAAAAGGCTCTCCGTCCATGATTGAAATCTATTTTACTGGTTAGTTTAAACTTTAAAGCGTTAAATTTACTGTCGATGTTTAAGTGCACTCTACCATGAACAATATCCCGTCCCTTTCACGTTCGCCGTACGTGGTGCGTACTACTACATTTCCCATCCGTGAAATTCCCACATAACAAACGAACAAAGGATTCAGTATGCAAAGTTATAGATAGTCGACAGCAATCAGTTGGTGTGACGTGACTCACCTTCACTATAACTTATGTGCTCGTGACAGAATATTCAGATATAGTAGGGGAGGCAGCGATGCTGTATGAGGAGTTACACGTGCGCGAGCGTAGTGTGGACTCATTTTGTTAGGTACGTTGAGTAAAGAAAAAAAATTAAAGACTGTAAGTCATTTCAGCGGTGGAGAGCGGCGCAACTATAGACTGAAAAAAATAACTAGACCATGTCAGATATTTAGAGGGGATGTTATGTGAACTCAAACAAAGCTCTCGTTTGAAAACTGGCTATGAGGATGTGATGTGGATGTGACGACGCTAGCTCGTGATGGTTTTTTGAAAATGCATTTTTTTCACTTTCGATTTTGCTATTTTGTAATCGGCTGGGTTCAATTTTTATTCAGAAAGTTCAGCTTGGTGTTCTGGACGTACTGATTCTAATCTGAAGATTATTCGGAGGAATTTGCCTGATCTGACCACTAGAAAAAGAAAAGTGTCTGCAACAAGTGCGGTAAGTACTTTATATAGGGCTTAAATATGGTAGAGCTAGTTTAGGGGGTTCGAGCGATCCTTCCATATCTTAATCTGCACCGCTCGAGTCAATCCACAAATCCCCTATTCAGCTCCCCTACTAATAACCTAGAAGGTGATATTGGCAAGTATTGATAATGCATAACGCAGATATTGGGGTCAAGACTCCCGCGACGAACGCTGCTGTCAAGTTGTCAACATTCGATAATTGCAAGGTCCTCGCGCCACTGATCCCGACTTTTTACCTAATTACCAGATTTTACGACTTTTTAATCGGCCAAGGAGATTTTCAACGTCACATAAATCTTATAAATATGTAATTTGCTTTGAGTTCAAGAATTGCGTTTGCTTTCCATATGCCTTTATCAATGAGTTTTATTAAAGTTCAATTACCTCAAATTACCATTATAAAGTATTTGGTTCTTGTTAGTGAACACTTACCAATTGGAACGACGTTATTTTACAAATCTCTCACAGCCGGTTCTCAGGTCCAGCAAGCACATCTCAATTGCGTGAATTAACTCAAATTAAGGATGAACACAAAAACATTTCCGGCGGGTCGTATCCAATTATGAGGATAAAGTCGCGACGATTTCACTTCGAAGAACCGGGGATCAGAATAGACTGTTCCTAGGAATTGACTCGCTATTCGTGACCTTGGCGAATTATTTCATCTAAATAGGTATCTATGGGATGGGAACATGGCAGGTACGGACGGACACGGATCCAAAGTACACCAAGTTAATCAATTTATTGCACTAATCACCTTATTCTTAAGAACTAAACCAGGTTTAGATATAATTATGTTTTGATGATTAAAGGGGTAAGGTGATAAAGGTAAATTCCTATGATTCTGTTGAGCGCACTGATATAAAGAAATCATTTGCAAGACCCAACTATCAAACGGTAGGTATGTAATTATCTTTCGAAAAGTAATAACTAAGACGTTAGGACGAAAAAAGTCAATGATACGTTAGAACATAGGATAGTACCTACAAATTAATACAGTTAACCACCGCTCATGCGTAACACTGTATACTTTGTACCTAAATAGACCATCCACGCTTTGTATGAGAGTCAATAGAGATGACAGGTCACCTTATGTAGGCGTAGTTACGCTCTATTTGTGGGCAACAAGTAACGATCTAATTGAAAACACAAGACCAATCTACAGAAAAGGTACCACAAAAAAGATTATTTTAAGTGGTTCCCGTAACACATGACATGTCCCATCGGTTTTTGATGAGAACCGTGCTGAAATGCAATCACTTTCCCTTAAGAGAAGTCGGAGAGTCGGCTGCATACCAATCAAGGAGTATCAAGGAGTCCCCACATCACCTAATTTTCTAATTGACTCGGAACGTATTGACGCAAGCATTAGTATTCCGAAGACGCACGAGTTGCCGCATGCGGTACCGTGTGTAGTATTGTTTGGCTATTCGAGACTACCTCATGATTGTCACTGATACGGAACTGATAGAAAGTTGAATTTCACTTGAGCTTAGAATCTATGACGTTTGTCGTAAACCGAAACATACTTGCGTCATTTTCATGCGGCAATTATAGCTACACAAGTATTAATGATTACTAACAAGTGCAGAATACATACTCATGAGCTTACCAACTACATAAAAATGTTGATTGAATAATACATGACTTATATCAATGATTACTATTGTGGTTTCAGATTCACATAACAAGGAATGGAGATTCAACGGACATGGTGCAGGTACAACATGTCATGGGTGTATGAAATAATGCTCCGATTTTTCGAAAGAGTTTGTGGTGACAACTCCTGCCTCCTCTGCAAGGCAGAGACGTCCTGTCCTATTCTTCACGAAGCCATAAGACGTGTATTTCTGAACATAACTCATAGATTTACACATGATATGGACGGAGTCCACACTAATAATAAGCTGAATAATTAGACCTTCACTTCAGCATAATTAACAAATGTTAAATCTGCAGATATCAATCACCAACGAGTACTGTCTAGATATAAATATAAGAATAACAACTTTAAATTATTTATTGTTTCCTTATAACTACAAATAAATACTTAATATAAAAAACTTGAATTACTCAGACTTCATAATGGCACCTTGCTTATGTTCCATTTGGCTGAACTAGAGGATCACGACGAGTTTTCTCTGTAAAAAAATAAATCATGGTATTGGTTATTGCCCATAACAGTTGTTATGTAGGGTAAACAACGGGGTTTAGTCCATTAAACTTTTTTGGTTTTTTAAGTGCAGATAATAAAATAAAGTTAAAGTATTTATTTGCAAACTAAGTGGCACAAGTCCACCTCTAGATAGCTTGGCTATAGTTTGGCTTCATACATACATACATACCATCACGCTTTTTTCCCAATGGGGTAGGCAGAGACCACATCTTTCCACTTGCTACGTCCTGTCACACCTCTTGTGCTTCTTCCAATCTCATTAATCCTTTCATACATGCTCCTCGATTATGGGTACCTACTCTACCTTCATTAACGAACATTTTAAAAAATAAGGCATTATGAGAACAGATCTTTCTAAGAAAAAGTCCTTCTGCGAATGAGCCCTAAGTATGAAAGTAGATTATGGCATTTCATAAATAGGGCGTATAGAATGAGGCATATCGCGAATGAGTCCTATCGACTGCACGTCATTTCGCGAATAGGTCCTTTATCTACTAAGCCCTCTAGGGGCTATTTAATTAAAACATAAAGTTACGCAAACTTATCGTCACGTGTTTAATAAGAACGTACCTACATTGATTACATTCTCTTAACGTTGTTTTAAGTACCACTTGTTCAACACCCCGACCCCAGTTGAATTAAAGCTTTAACTGGCCAGAATATGGTTTGTAGTCGTATTATGGTTAGAACTACAGCGTTTGTAAGGAATTATAAGGTTTATGTCACCTGTAATAAGGTTGGAATTCGTAGATGTCGTCGATGACTCTGCGCACGCGGCACGCGACGCCGCAGGCCGGCTGCTGGCGCGAGTACACGGAGACGGCGCGTTCCACCAGCTGCTGCACTGACGTCAGCTCCACTTCTGATAATATAACAAAATAATAATTTATATTTCACTGGCATTGGTAACACTCAGAAGGCCACTTTTCACCAATGGTATTAGAACCCAACGTGGTAGGTGGTGAGCCTTCCGCCGCTATCTGGGTTGATTTGGTTTTTTATCGATGTTTTCCATCACCGGAGAGTTAGTCGGAAATCAAACAATGAACACAAAGATTTAGGTTCTGGCCAGATTTGAACTCGGGACCACACGATCCGCGATCCGAGTTGGAGTGCTTAACCACTAGGCCACGACGCTCTCTTCACTAAAAATGTACAGAAAACCACAGTCGAAGCGTAACACAAGGGACTAATGTTGACGAAAGAATGCACTATAAGAAATGAAAGGAACTTACAACAAAGGTTTTATTATTAAGTGATTACTCATTAGGGACTATTTTATCGCGGCAATACGAACTACGAAGTCTTTCAAGTTACGCTGGACCTGGAGTTGAGACCTAATAATAAAATTCCCTAGTATTCTTCCTGGCCGTGTGGTGATGGCAGAGTAGAATAAATTTGTCATCAACCCCTACTCTTCTCGCGGGTCGTAAAAGCCGACTTAGGGACTACACATTAAAGAGAGAACGGGCAGCAGCGCTCTGCGATAAAAAATAACCTTTTAAACTGCGATGGAGATCGCACCCTGCCAAGTCAGGAGATTATGGCAAATCCCTTAACTTATGTGGAGGAGGCTCATAGTCCAGCAGTGGACTGTAACGGGCTGTTGATGAAGATGATGAGTATTCTTTACTGGCAAACACAGCAAAAATAAAAGGTAAATTATTCATCTGGGCGTGGTGGGCCAAAACCAAAAGGTACTTAAGTATATCCCGAGTTTGCCATTTACCACTACTTCCAAAAATGTGATTCCTATTATCGCTACTATGGTATGGCGTAAATTTCAACAGGTTGGATTCTTCCCTAGATTTTTTTTATGAACAAGAACAGTATTAGTTTTAACCAATTTCTTCCCTCAAGACTTTTCCTAGCCTAAATGGCTATTCCCTGTACCTATTTTGAAATTTGACCATTCCGATGTGTTAAAAAGTTCACCGTATAGGTGTTAGGGTAGGTTCCTAAGAATACATCTACTAAAAATGCGTTTAACTCACCACTTTTCCTGAAACCACGCTCATCTTCGTCGTTAATGGGTCCACTGTCATTCTTCTTAAAACTGATTAGCTTCGGAATCACTAACAGCATGCACACAACCGCCAACATGGTCACCAGCTTCTTAAATATCAGCAACTTGAGAAGCAGCTTCGCTATGGTTAGGATATCCAGTTTTAGAGATAGTTTGTCTAGGAAGCTAAATCCAGGAGCCGTATACGGCACGCCATACGAAGGCTTCATTGGGGGTCCATACGCTAGAGGCAGGGGCTTAGGGGCAGGTGGTCCATAACTCGGACCAGGTGGTCCATAACTTGGAGCTGGAGGCCCATAACTCTGCGTCGGGGGACCGTATGTCTGTGTTGGTGGTCCGTACGAGTGAGCCGGAGGCCCATAGTTCGATGAAGGCGGTCCATACGAATTCGGTGGAGAATTGTATGTTATATCTGATTCAAACTTTACTGGCCCATAATTACTTGATGGCGGCAAATAACTGTTCGTCCCAGACGGACCAGAAAAACTGGTAGAGCCTGAACTGTAACTGCTGTCACCGGTGTAAGGCGGAGAATAATCATATCCACTGTCCTCACGATTTGCAATTTGCTTCTCACCATCTTTTGCAGTTACAATTATAACACCTTTTTTTGCCTTTTCGGCATCAACGCGCGACTTCGAGTAGGCGTCAAGATATGAATCGGTCTTTAAGTTTGCTTTCGTGCTGTTGCCTGTCGGTCCAAGAATCGCGGTAACACACGCGCAGAGAGATAAAATGGCTACGCAACTTCGGAGCGGCGCCATGGCGATAATCCTCGAGCTACCGACGAAAAGGAGCGGTCTCCATCAACTGTAGCTGTCGAATGACAAACAACGTCGAGCTCCATTCAGTTTTCACTTTTGACTTACAGTAAAAGAACCTAAATATGATAATGGAACACAATTAAATTCTCTGAGTGACCTCTGCGTTCCGCATTGCTCATGGTAAGTAGGCGCGTGCGCGTGTGACGCGCATGCCAAGCGGCGCCCGCGTCACCTCGGCCACCGTGGATGAGCCGCCCCGAACCCGGGACCTTTCGTGCCATAAAGAAATCTAATAGACTGCAAATTGTCGGTGAAAGTCATCGCTGGCCTTTGCTACTCTTAAATGCGCCTAATAGCCAACGTTATTATAGTTAGGCTAAAAAAGGAAGCCATAAAAGATACGGATGTACCTATAGTCACGAATAATTACGAAACTGTTCTCCCCATCCGGATGCGCGCCTCTTAGGCCAGTTCAATCCTGAAAATTTATTCTAAACTATTGTAATCTACTTTAAGGGTGCTGTCAACTTTACGTTAAGTGCGCCCAGTGGGGATCAGTGGGGATAGCACTCTGACTTGGTTACTGTAAATTCAATTCTATTTATTTTTATTTCGGACAAAGTCCATAGTGTGAGTAACAATAATCTGAACCTAATGTTAGTAAAGGAGTAAAAAATATTAAAAAACTATTTTTTTTATTTAAATAACGAATGAATCACTTCAGCGCAAGTCCGTAGGATATTGCGCTGCAGCGACTCATATACGCACAGTCCATCCTGTCAGCAATCATGTTCAGGATGCTGTTGGTGCTGGCCCGCAGCTGGTGCACTAGGGACGCGCATCTTTTACGCATAGTTGTGTAGAAACAGTATTTGCGTGCTTCTGAAAACATCCCCGAGGCACTACAGAAGCGTGGCAGCCTCAACAGCAAGGACATTTTCTGGGACGATGATGAAGAGCATTTGCCAGAAATTAAAATCGGGGTAAAAAAAATAGGGGCGCGTCGCGAGTCCTAACATATACAACTAGGTATACCGTAAGGGCTGCTTAAGTTTGAGTCAAGTGTGAAAATTCTGGGAAAAGATTTTAAGATCAGAGATCAATGAACCCTTAAGCGAACACTTTTCCAAATTTTACATATTTGGCACAAAACCAATATGTCAAGAGGCTACGTAGCATAATACCTAACCAATGTTACTAGCGAGCGAAGAAAAAAACAATGCCATGAATTGTATTGAAATTGTTTGCGATTTCTCCTGTTCTGCAATGCAAGCGAGAACACGGTTTAACTTGCAAATTAAAACGAAACTAAGTAAATCTTCAGCTGTCTCACCTCTCTTCATCACACAAACATTATGGTGATTGATAGGCAACTATTGATTTAGCCACCTATTGTTTTGGTTGTCAACATTGGCTTGTTAACTATTGTTATATTATACCTATTGTTAAAACTATAGTACTACCTAAGTCAGTAATATCAGTATAAAAAAATATATCACACGAAGAAGTCTGAAGGACTCCAACTGTTGGAGCGAGAAGAACACTCTGAAGTCGAAACCAGATTTAGAGATTTATTTATTTATGTTCTAGCGATGGTGAGCTTACCGTGAGACCATTATTCAATTTACTAAAGTTTTCAAAGGTTTTCTGGTTCTAAACAGAACAGGCTACTCGTATGTTCATCTTTATAAATATTGGTAAACATGAAGAAGTAAACCGTACATCATGCCTTTATACCCACGGGGTAGGCAGACACCACACCATTGAAAAACTATTAAAACACGTTAAAATAAAAACATGCATTTATTGTATCCTTAGAAATAATCGCATTCTCAAATTGTTTTAAGAAGTTAATTAATCAAAAGCATGAAACGTTGTTAAATGTCTTTCCTCAAAAAATTTATGGCGTTTCCTTTTCTTTTCACCATTTTCCGAAACGGCTGAAAAAAAGGAGCTTATAGATTTCGTTTTAGATTTCTTTCCGGAATCTTCGTCATCTACCTCTTCGAAGGTACAAGCAGTAGCTTTTTCCTGAAGCATCAGCTCTGCAGTGGACCAACTGAACCTCACAAGGAGAGGATAGCCAAAAACGTTGTCTATTTGGTCACGGATGAACTTCTTCGTGAGGGGATCTGAAAGATATTATAGTAGTATCAGTAGTAAGTTGCTGACCCAAAAAAATTGATGGCTTGTAGTTTGGTGGCAGATACGCGGGTTGTGAGTTCGATTACCATAGCACCACAAATATGTTGAAAATATGTGAGTTGCAAACACAAGAGCTAACCTTATTTTGAGAAATAGAGAATATGTAACTGCATTAATTGTTATAATGATAAACAATAAGAAAATGTATCCAAATAAGTAAGCGAAAGAGTTACTTAAGACGCGACATGTGTCGTGCTCTATCTGCACAACTACAATAACAAGTAAAACAAACCGAACACTTATTTTATAAGTATCCTCTCATTTATTTAATACTAGCGGCCCCGACAATGTCAAAAGTTATTGGCAAATGCTTGACAGCCGTGAACATTTGGTATGGAAAAATGTTTTTGCTTTTATATATTTTTTTCGTCTTTCCCAATGTTTCTAATACTTAGTATCCTATTCCCGATGTAGACAATCCAAAATCATAAAAATCGGTCCACCCACCCGTTCTTGAGTTATAGGTGGTGTAACTAACAAGACTTTCTTTTAAGTACATATATATATATATATATATATATATATATATATATATATATATATATATATATATATAGATTTACTATTACTATAATATTATACACTAGCTGTCCGTCAGCGGCTTTGCCCGCGTAGACTGTCATTCCCAGTCATTCCCGTCAAAATATGTCACTCCCTGATCGTGTACGAGTAGCTTTATAGTGGTGAAATAATTTTTAAAATCGATACAGTATTTTCGGAGCCTATTCAATACAAACAAACAAACAAATCTGTCCTCTTTAATATTAGCATAGATCAGTCAAGTCAGTCAGTCAAGCGAATCTGGCTGATAGATTGGCACTCTTAAGGTAATGCTGATTTCTAAAAACCCATAGCAGCCACAAATATTTCCAATGATTTTCACTAATTACCCCCCTATCTGTAGAACGAGCTTGTATGGTGACTCTTATACTGTTCAGGCTGTGAAACTGTGGAACAAGCTGCCAGTTTCTATTCGAGAGTGTCGCACTGTGGGTTCCTTCAAAAGATTGTTAAAAGAACATCTTTTAAAAAATGTTTGAATTGTGTTGGATCATAATAATAATAATTATTATTTTATTTATTTTTAAATATGTATAATTATTTTAGTTAGGTACTTATATATTTTATTTTTGTAATAATATATGTCTATTTGTAAGTAAGCTGGTCTATTTATAGAAATTTTGATCTTTAAAATTATGTACACAGTTTTGTCTATCCATCACTGTTTGTTTCATGCTTTTCCTTGCATCATGGTCTGCTGGAAGAAATCTCTCTTTAGAGATAAGCTCACCTGTACTTTAGCTATCCTTATTTTTCTATGTAAAAAACTGTAATTTGTGTACAAACTAATAAATAAATAAATAAATAAATAAAATAATAATTAATTATTATTTTATGCAAATCTATTACTAATATTTTAATGAGGAAAGATTTGTTTGTTTGTTTTTTCGTTTGTTTGTATTGAATAGGCTCCGGAACTACTGTACCGATTTTAAAAATTATTTTACGATATAAAGCTACACTTTAATCGGGAAGTGACATAGCTATATTTTTATTCAATCTAGGATATATTTTGACAGGAGAAGAAGTTTACGCGGGCGAAGCCGCTGGCGTACAGTTAGTAATCAATCTATCTATCCTATTATTTATAAAGAGGAAAGATTTGATTGTTTGTTTTTAATGAATCGGCTCTGAAAATACTGGACAGATTAAAAAAATCTTTTACCAATATAAAGCTACATTATCAGGGCGTGACATAGGCAATTTTTTTATTTAGGCTATATTTTGACGGGAGAAACAGTATACGCGCGCGAAGCTGTTGACGGACACCCAGCATGAAATAAATATCAAACATACCTCCAGGATATCCGCTCCCAAATTCTTTATAGTTCATTTCTAGTCCTTCCTGGAATTGCCACACTTTAAGAGCATGGTCCCTGGTCACCTTAGCGACTATACTAGCTGCCGAAACAATGGGATATATTGAATCAGCCTTTTTTGCAACCTGAAAGGAAAACCTAAGTGGAAATAAAAATAAACAGGGTGTTACCAGTGGCTCGATTAAACTTCATATGACCACAAAGGTTTTTGTGGCCAAATATCTTCACATTTGTGCTGTTTCATTGTATTAGGTCTTCAACAGGTTTCAAAGCCTTTCCAAACCCAACACCAGACTAGAATTTTAAATTATAAATTTTATTTTACAAGCCAATTTATTATAAAATATAATAGATGTATTAATTACTAGCTTTCCGCCCGCAGTACCGTTATATTATGGCCAAATTACACAAAATCTTTATAACTTGTAGCCTATGTGTTATTCTGATGTTTTTGTGCCGTACTGGTGGCGGCACTTTAAAAGAATACTTTCCACAGCCTCATATCTTCCCATGGGTGTCGTAAGAGGCGACTAAGGGTTTCTTCCAGCAGACCATCTGCTCTTCAGGTGGGAGACTTATGTCGGCCGGTTGTTGTTACCACCATGCAGTTGTGTAAAACCCGCCAAGTGATTCTGACCTATCTCATTCAGGTCGCGTTCCGGGATCAGCACTGCACTAACCGGTGCCAGGGGGACTGTGATCGTGGCAATTGTTGGACCAGTGGGAGCCCTAGCGGCGGTATTGTGTGTGTAGTGTGTATCGGCCCGCCGGCCAGGGAGACCCGTAGAAACGGTGGTGCCGCTGGCCGCCCGCGGCATAGTACAGGGGCCCAAAAGGGGTTAACCACCTCTGGAGGTTGCCCCATCAGGTCGCGCATAATCTCGGGGTGGCTCGTCGTGCCGGGTGGTGCCCGGTTCCGGTGGGGCCCGGCGACCACACCCGAGGGGGTGCGGGGGCCCTTCCGTCCGGCGGACCGGCCTACACTATTCCACGCGATTAATACCAATGCAGGGCACCACGCTTTGTCTTTCATTGCCTCGATCACAGTCGTCCTTTCACGCCCCTCCCATCCTCCAACTTCTCTTCAAGCGGGGCGTGAAAAGGCATTTCTGCAGGCCTTCAAGGTGAGGATGGCCAGCCGAGTGATTCGTTTGAATGACTGGGCTTGTCAACCTCATATCTGGACCTCACGACCGCTTTCCATCAGGTGGAGTGAGGTCATCTTGACGGGCCATATAAAAAAAAAAAAAAAAAAAACATAATACTGTATGCTGTATCACTGTAAAGTTTCATCTAAATCCATTCACTAGTTTTGGCGTGAAAGAGTAACAAACACTTATAGTACTAGTCGGAAAAAGTGCCCATTAACAAAGGAACTTGTGCAGCATAAAACCCCATCAGTATATTTTGATGCAATTGCAGAAAATATGTCAATCCTTAAGCAATCCACCAATGTTGACCCAAACCGAAGACAAGGGTTAACAGTTGCAGCAAGTTGGATTCACATTCTGCATGTATGTCAAATTTTAATAATAACAATTAAATACACACATCAACATGGTCTAGGGATATTTCAATTAAACCTAAATTACTAAAATTCTATTAACTTTTTGTTAAGACACTACACATTAAAATAAACCTTGATTAATAGCCTATCTAATCTGATAAATAAACTTTTAGATAAAGTCAAATTGAAAAAAAACTTAGAAGAAGAGGAAAAACTCAGACAAAATTTCAATCTTAACTTTATTTTTGAAACATCAAAACCTAAACAAAACATTTTTTTTTATAAAAATTGTTGAAAACTTAAAATTATTAATCCGTGGATCCACCTAAGACTCTCCTGACACATCTGCAGCGGTTCTGCATACTCAAAACAAGGGTGTCAATATCCTGTTGTGGAATACTGTCCCAAGTCCTGTTAAGATGCAAGAAAAGCTGGTTTTCATGCACAATATCTTCAGGGAAATTCCTAAGAGCTCTTCTCTGAAGCATATCCCAGGCATGCTCAATAGGATTTAAGTCAGGGGATTGTGCAGGCCAGTCTAAAGCTTGGATATCATGCTGTTGTAACCAACTTGTAACGATACGCGCCGTATGGGCATGTGTGTGCATTGTCGTGCTTTTAGCTAGAAATTTTGTCCCATTTGCTGTCTGTGGGGCAAGATTACAGGCTCTAGCACCTCATCTTGGTATTTTAGAGCAGTCATATTGCCTTGTATCCAAACGAGGTCCGTTCTACCGCCGAGACGAATTCCTGCCCAAACCATAATCGTGCCACCTTGATATGCATGAACTTGTTGTGGGTGCTGCAGTCGATTCCAACGTCCAGGTTCTCTTCAAACGCGTACTCTTCGCGAATCAGGATGAAATCCAAACCTGGATTCATCAGTGAAAAGCACAAGTGACCATTGAGAATGGTTCCAGTTTTCGTGTGCAATAGCCCATTGTAATCTTCTTCCTCGATTTCCTCTCTTTAGCGCTGGTACCCGGAGTGGCCTACAAGCAAGTAGGTTTACTTCATGCAGTCGTCTTCTCAAAGTTTGACCGCTTACCAGCAAACCATACTCTCTCCAACCAATTCTCTCCAGGCCTTTGAACCAATTGCATCGCCGTTATGTTTGGTTGACTTCGTGCAGCATTTACTATGAATCGGTCCTGTACATGTGTTATAATGCGTTGAGGTCCTCGGCGGCGTTCCACCACTTACCCCGTGACACGATAACGTGACCAAAGCCTGAATATAACGCTCTGAATGGTCCTCATGGCTTCAGAAACCGCAATTTGGGTAGCGCCAGCTTGGATCATGCCCACTGCTCTTAACATTTCGTTCCTGGTCAAGTGTCTACGTGGCATGATTAAATGAACACCGGAGATGCGTTTGACAAAGATATATAGAATTTATGGAGTTTTAATCAAGTTAGAAGTTCCTGGAGATTTACTTCTTTGGAAGAAATTCAATTAATGCGAATTTCATCTTAAAACAAAACCTTTTATATACAAATTTGAATTTAAAAAAGGAACTTAATAATGTTTTTATAATCTGTCATTAATAGTTTTTTTGTAAGGCCAGTACTTTTTAAGTTATTTAAAAAAGTTTTATATATCCCTAGACCATGATGTTGTGTGTACATTGTGACATAACATTAAACATTTGGATTTTATCATATTCATATTTCAATAAGCTAATACTAAAACATAGAATTATAATATAAAGTTCTGTGCGTTACATGCGTGTTGCTGGAAAACAGAAGGCATTAGCTCAGAAAGAAAGACTAACTTTGCTCACTTTGCAGCCACAAAATCTCACGCTTTTTGAAACAACTAATTTAGCTAACAGGATATTGTCTTCTATGCAATGGATTAAGTGTTGTGAGTGTGATAGCTAGCTTTGCAGGAAGAGATGAAATTCAAATATTTTGAATTTCAATTACAATTAAGTATAACTTTACAAAGCTCCCTTACTACAACTACCCCTTTTTTTTTCTTTAAAACAACAACTACCCCTGCTTTTTAACGAAGTTCAAAAAAGGAGTGGGTTTCCAATTTCGTTGTATGGTTTTTTTTTAAATAACAATATATTATATAGTAGTTTACCTGTATATTTTTTTACAGGACTGTCTATTTAAGCTGCAGTTTGTGAGTGACACAATTATTACAAGTCAATACACCCATTGTGAAACCTAACTCATAAAAAGGCATTTTTGTTATTAATGAATTACAATATTTACAATATAAATTATAAACAGTTATGTATACAGTGGTGATTATAGAATCATGATTTTTCTTTGGATTGAATTGTCCATGTCAATTTTTTTATTCTTTACAGTAATAACAAGAAACTTACCGTTATCTTATACTTGGGAAATATCTCACTCAGTTTTGCTTGATATTTCTCTGGTGGCCCAACAGTGTCCACATAAACTTCTGCTATGTTGGCTCCAGATTCAGCTACCCTCTTTATCAGATCTATGGCAGAATTCATGGACACCTGAAATGAATGTTAGGATTGGGTTAAAAATTTGTTAAATTTACTCTGTATTCAAGAGAACCTAGTCATTACAATATAATGTCTATGAAACCACATGCAACATATGTTTGGTTTCCAAGAACTGGGGTTGCAATGTGATGAGCTATGGCTTTGTCCCTTAAATTTACTATATTTACTATAATATCAATATGTGCAGTGTTCTTATAAAGATATTTTTAAAAACTCTAAAACCTTGTTGATTCGTCATAACATTTAAAACAACCAAATAGCACTCACAGGCTTGTCCAGGACAAACATTTGTGTTCAAGTCTGGATGCTTAAACTGCTTAAGCATGCATTTACAAATATTAATGTTTATTCATCAATCTCAGACACTCACATTTAAGGAACTGCCTAGTTAAATATAAAGGTGAAAGACAAATCGATGGTTTACCTCATTAAGCGAATGTTTTGCCCTTTTAAACATTGAGTTGGAAATATAATTTGGTGAAATAATTTCTGCCGCCCATCCGACATTATTTACAGCATCTGCCTCAATTAGCATTTTTAGTAAAATTTCATCTCTTTTCTCTTCTGTCAATGCCTTAGAATCGGCACACCCGAGATCGATCAACACTTTATTTTGGTCTATCGGACAATATGCGACTCCATAGACCATAGGACCTGAAACATAACATGAACAATAATATCATGTTACTTTCAGTATTACTAATTACAAATGTGTGAAGTAGATGATGATGACAACGCATAAATACCTAACACTGGACCACGACCGGCTTCGTCAACACCCAACATGCATGGTTCTGATTTACAAATTTCGGGCACACTTGAGCAGTTTACAAAATTCTTCGCATTATTATTTGTTTTGATAAAAGTTTGTATATCCTCTAAACACTCCATAATTATTCAGTGATGGAATTCTTGTATGCCTAAATAAAGCACAATACTCTTAAGGACAACCAGTCTACTGCTCTCCTGTTTTCTTTCACTATTATTTAATTTTATTGTAAATAAACAAATTCAAAATATTAAATTTGCCAGTTTGCCGCTCAGCCGCTATAACCTCAAATTCTGTTCTGTCAAAATTAACTTTTCTACAATTTAGGCTTGGCTTCTTTGCATTTCAACCGAATGTGCAATTGAAATATGAACAGTTTGCGTTCAATGGATTAAAAACTAAATCAGGTACAACGCAACCCTAAACCATAGAGACGATAAAATTCATCCGTCTTTCTTTCTGCCACTTTTTCTTTTGTTCATTCACTCATTCATTCAGTGCGCAATGCAATGCGCATAGTCAAAAATCGTAGCCAATCGTAGCATAATATTTTTAGATGTAGGAATTAAGGTGTCATTTTGATTATAATAACAATAATTTGATCAGTCGTACACACAAGGTAAATATTTTATTTCTATTCTATTACACAGCATATTTAGACTATGAAGGGTGAACTATAGTAATCACTGAAAACTCGTTTGTAGGTTAGAAATAGTGCGATCTAATATGCAGAACAACCCCCAAGAGCTTTCATGGCAGGCGATTCAGGCTATTGTGGGGGTTAAACTTCCTTCGAATGTGCTACGATTTGACGATATCGGATTCCATTTAGTCAATAACTCAGTTTCAAGTGCTGAAGATTCCGATTCAGATGTGGAAATCGTGGAAAATGACTGGGAGTCTGATAACAATGCTTCATCCCGCCCCGAGCATTCGGACAACGAGAAGACGTCGCCAGACAGGGAACAGAGCGAGTCACCTGTTCTACATCTCGTAGAACCAGATAATAACAACTCAGGTAAAGACTCAGTACTTTTTAAAGATTTTCTAGAGAAACTGGATTCTAAAGATATTTCTGACAAGGATCAAACATCACAAACTCACATTGATGATCCTGACAGTTCTAATGGAAATGTTATGTCCATTGAAAACTACCTGGAAGTGACACTTTCCACCGAATCTGAAGCTAGTCACACTTGCAACCAGTGTAATCAAATATTCACTAGTGAACAATCACTGTCTTCACATAACTGCAGTGCCAAAATAACAGATGAGAAAAAGTATCCTTGTCATGTATGCTCAGAAAAGTTTCCCAGCTACTGGGAGCTAAGAAAACACATAAACAATCATTTTCCAGGGATGCTGGATTCCAAGTCCAGCTTTTGCCACCTTTGCCAAAAAGATTATACCAAAACAGGTTTTATGAATCATCTACGCAAACACACTGGGGAGAGGCCTTTTGTTTGTGAGCTATGTCACAAAGCCTTCTCACAATCTAGCTCATTGTCAATACATATGAAGTTCCACTTGAATGTTCGTAAACATGCTTGCACTGTGTGCGAGAAGAAGTTTGTAACTAAAAGCGAACTATCACGTCATATGACAGTACACACCAAGCAAAAGTCTTATTACTGTGGTGTGTGTGACAAAGCTTTCACTCGTTCTGACAATATGAAGAAACATGAAAAAACACATGGATAATTTAGGAGTTGACATGTGAGAAGCATCATCTGCAATATCAAGTCAGAATACTAAGTAATATTATTTGTGTACACAGAAGTTTTAATGTTGTACATGATGCATTTCACAACTATCTGATTCTCTAATTGCCAAAAATTTAGTTTTACTTTTTATTAATTAGAATTTTTGCATTATTTATACCAAATTATAAAATATCATGATCTAGTTCATAAATTAGTCATTATGGTGTGTTTATGCGAGTGTCCCTACACTCATAGTGTGCTGTATTTGCTTATTGAGTTAGGTTTTATTTATGCGAAGTTTTATGCATGTTTGTGGTAAAAAGTTAGTTAGTGTCTAATAGATCAATGCCTAAACAGGTGCTCTACAATAAAGTCACATATCTCAATCCAAAGTTGCCTTCTAGATATGATAAGTAAAATTGAGACATGGAAATGGGTCAAATGTCCAAAGATTCCGATCATTGCTGTTTGTAATGTTTACATTAGATAAAGTAAATTGTTTACTACTCATTTGAGGCCTTATAAAAGTTACAAACTGCACTTCTAGTTCCTGCTTCTTAGGAAAGCTTTAAATAAATTATTGATATTTATGCACACCTTTACCATAATGTGGTCTTATTGTAACAAATTGTAAAACATAAATGCCAAATTTTAGATTAAGTGTTTCAAGTGATTCTTATTGTACTGTGCTGTAACCAAAGCAATAATATTGTTAATTGTGCCTATTTTTACATGTACGTATACCAAATATATTTAGATTAGAATACTTGTTGTAAATCTTCTGATGCCTATTAGATATAGGTATAAAAATATAATTTTATTTCACTGTATGTAATAACTACTGCTGTGGAAACCAAGTCACTCAAGTGTTTCGCCTCTTTATGGTCTCATAACAAAGCTAAGCCATTTCGAACAACTGTATTTATATTTCTATGTGCAAATACTGCACTGCAAATTGGTGAAAACATCACATAACTTCATGTAATTTAACTGTGTATGAAATACAATTCTAGATGTTTTTATAATAACATTTTAATGCCCCTATTACTAAATATTAAGTAACAAAAATCCCAAAGACAATGTTATTTAATTGGCTTGTATACCAAAGTTATCATATTGATCATTCTATTTTTCGATTGTGCCACTTTTTCGATTTTAAAAAGGAACTGGTTGTATAATATTAACATTAGATTTTCTAATGTGTAGTTATAGGAATAGACAATAATCATATTTTAATATATTTATTGTAATATTTAATTCTTTAGATGTTTAACTGCATGACTTGTTTATAGATATATGGGTTTGATAATGAGCCAAATATGAAAAATATTACACAAAAATCTACAAGACTGACAATAATATTCAGAGTAGATGTAAATCTTGTGCACAAAGTAAACCTACTATTTAATTAATAATTAAAAGAATTTTAAATATTAATTCAAAATTGCACCTTGTTAAAGACTCAACATGACAATTAGAAATAAGGATCGGTTTGATATGAATTATTAAACATTTATGAGAAATGTAATAATTGTCGATTTTATTAAAGAGTTGTTTGTTTCATTTTTTGTTTTATTTATTTCTGAACTTAACAGTTCATTTTCCCTTGTTCTAGGTAGAGCTAACACTAGCGATGTCTGCAAGATTACGCAATCTTAATCCGTACGAATTGCATAAGTACCTTGTAAACGTTTATTGCCTAAATGAAAAAGGCTCCACTAGCCTTCTCAAACGGGACTCTTCCAAAGATCAGACAGATCTTGACGTCATAAGAGAAAATCATAAATTTCTTTGGGAGGAAGATGATGTTGCAGACTCTTGGGAGAAGCAGTTAGCTAAGAAGTATTATGACAAGCTCTTCAAAGAGTACTGTATTTGTGATTTAAGCAAATTCAAAGAAAATAAAGTAAGTGACTTCATTTGATTTCTATATTCAATAAGTAAGTAGGTATCTGCGATCCTAAGTAGATGTAGCGTTTGAGTTGTGCATTCGGGACTTGCTATATCGACTCAAAAAAGGCTAGCTCGGAAATCGTACCAAATCGCCACAAATCCCGCGGGGCTTGAATGATTTTTACATAATTTAAAATGTCTTCTTAACTTAATATTTCAATGTACAGAGTCTCATTGATTTTCCTCCTGTTTCATTTTTTACTAACATTAGATTAAGATCAATTTGTTACTAACTCCATAGATTGAGAAAATCTAAATTAAATAAATTTATTATTATTATTAACTGAATCAATATGTAATGAACTTCAGTATTTATAATCATCAGTGCAAACAGTTCAATTATTTATTTTGCTCTAATGAGGCATTTAGTAAAAGTTTCAATAGATCATCAAGATAGTTGCTCATATAGTTCATTAACTCTATAATAATTGCTCATTTATGAACAATGCATAGATCCTGAACAAACAAGGCGCAAAAAAACATTAACGAGTAAATGCTCTGATAAACCTAACTGTATTTTGTATCTTCTATAGCCTTTGATAGAACCGTTACAAACAGCCACACGAGAAATCTCAACAAAGCCAGAGCGCGCATAATGTAATGATACCCACGCTTCGTAAACCTCAGATAGGGTCGGACCCCTATCTAACTCAATTGCCTTTTTTGCCCTTCAACCTTCCTTTGTGTGCGCAGTACGGGGAGAGCGCAGGCCGCGACAATAGCCTCGTTGCCTTTCTGTAGTAGGCTAAATATAGCATCGATATACTGTACCTATGCAGCGCGCACGAGTGGTGGCGGGGCGGCTGTATAGTAACGCACATCTGCCTCCTGCGCCTGCGTCATTTTTATTGGAACAATCATGGAGATGTTGCTGCCTCGCTCTTGCACGTTGCAACTGTAAATTATAAATACCTATATCCCGCCTCTGTATAATGTGAGTATTGGGTGCACGGCTCGCCCGCGCTTATTGTGATCGACATCTTGAACGGATGGAGGTAATAATTCCAGGATAGGGGCAGGATTTAAAATCCTCAAACATATATTTTTACATGCTATTCAGCAGAAATGATAGGTGCGAAGTTTTCGTAATGTCAAATAAGCAGCTGAAAAATGAATGTTCCCAATGTTGTTAGCACTGACTGTTATCTGTGTGTGAGTAGGCTTTTTGCACCAAAAATATGTCAAATACGAAGAAGATAATTATAATTAACTACTCTTACGGACAAATAAAAACAAAAAATGAAATCATACGCCGCGTTGCGGGTGGTGACTTCTCCAATGTGGAGCACCTATCTATTTATAAATATCTGACGTGCATATAGGCTTTGCGCCTGCAATCTGGTTTGGTTTGTTATGTAAATCCTGTAAGGTCAATGCAGATGTGCCTTTCATAGATGCCTCAATGGCAATTGGCATCGTCTCGAGGTTTAGTTACTTAAAATAACAAAGGGTGCGCCGGACTTGCAACGGATGCTAACGGTTGCGAGCTCTTTGTTGAATCACTGCTCTGTCATTTCGTTACCCAGGCACAATATGGGTAGGTAGATGTTGTTAGAAAATGGAAAACGACCGAGTTAACTAACACATCAGCCATCGTTCAGTCCTTAAATTTTAACAATGTCATTGCTACCTTCCGCAAACGGGACTACCTAGGTAGATGTAGGGATTTGTTTGTTCATACATAAATTAGTTGTAAATTGTGCCCATCCTGATTTAGAAAATAATATTTTTACCAATCACTTAATTAACTTCACTAAAAGAGCCTTCCATCATCATCATCCGTGCGGTCTATCTCTGTTGTGAACCCACACTGGTGTGTGGTGTTCCAAGGTCCGCCTTTCTTGTTTTCTTGGCCCACTTCGCGCGGTCTTGTGCATCCTCAGTGATGAGTCTGTTAGCACGCATATCACCCTTGACGACGTCGAGTCACTGCTTCTTGGGTCGACCTCTTCTGCCGGTACCTGGCGGGGGCTTCATGGCCAGACATTTGTTGCCCACGTAGTTCGCCGATCTATGTTTTATAGACCTGTCCCTTCAGCTTGATCGGCACTTTGGGGTCACAAATGGGTTTTGGTTTTTTATTGACTTATAAGTATGTTATGTATAATTACTATGTCACTATAAATTACGTAAATTACTGGATAAATTGAAATAGAGATTTCTACATCACAATAAATTGTCTTAAAACAAAAAATATGAAAGCACTAAAATTTCTCTAGCAAATAGGTAGGTATAATTGCTTCTCCCTTGAACTAAATTAGTAATAGAAACTACTGGGAAGCTGTCGCATTTTGTGGTTGAATCTAAAAGTTTTTACATTGAGATAGCCTTTTAGGGAAAGTATTGTCCTTGTGATTGTTTTGTAGAACATAAAAATTGATCTTTGGGAGATAAGAATCATTTTGATGATAGCGACAACTTCAGTATTGATTTAAATGTTGTTGTTGACTTTGCATTGACGTAGAGCCTCGTTGAAGCCCTCGCAAAGCGTTATGTCGTGCTGTTGTTGAGCGCACTCAATGAACTGCTTGATCTCCCAGGCGCAGGGTCCTTGGGGCTGTTGTGCTTGTCCCCGGTTGTAGGACTGGGCTGGGGCGGGGGCTTGTTTCTGAGGTGCTGGCTCGCTGCTGCCACCTCCGCTGAACATGCCAGTTAAAGCACTACCGGCGATGTGACCCACAGCCGAACCGACAGCAACTGCTCCCGCGGTAGCTGCCATCTGCCCGAACATGGACGGCTGCTGAGGCTGGGCCATTGCGGGCGCGAGAGCTGATGGAGGAGCATGAGCCGGCAAACGGCTTCGAGGCGGCGGCGCAGCCCTTCGCGGGGCTGGCGGTGGGCTTGCAGAACGTCCGCGTCGAGGCATGATTACAATTTATAAACGCTTTTAAAAATTCACAAACTTCTTTCGCAGGCACAAGTTATGATTTCTTATTACTGACTGAATGACACCAGTCACCTCACGCTATTGGCCCAAGCCGCGGAAATTCGGAGTCTGACGTCGCTGTCGATGTCCCCAGACGCGCTTAACACAGATCCCAGGTACCTATTTGACACGGTCCGTGCGCTCGACCACGTCAACACATATGCGGACGGACTGGGGATTTGTGGTGTTGCAGGCCATGTACTCCGTCTTCGCCACAATAAGTTTTAGACCGCCGTTTTCAAGTGAATTCTTCCACTTATTCACCCATTGAGTATATCTTGCTTTAAATTTGACGATTTGAAAGTACTTACTGTGAAAGTCCATTTGAATAAAGTTATTTGAGTTTTGAGTTTGAGTGACTCCATCGGGTCCGACAGCTTTCCGGTTCTTCATGCGGCGAAGAGCCGACTGGACTTCATCAGGCGTTACCGGGGGCACTAGTCTCTGATTCGGAGGGAGTTCAGGAGGCAGCACCTCTTTGTGTTGCTTGTTGAGCAGCTCGTGGAAACAAGAGCGCCATCTCTCCTTCACTACGCGGTCCTCGCATAGGTTACCGAGAGTGTCATTTACACAGCGGCACATGGAAATATCCTGGGCTGCTTTGAGTCTCGAACGTGCCAACTTGTAAATGAGGTTCTACCCCTCAGACGACTCCAACTTATCGTACAAAGGACGGAAGTGGTCACGTCTGGCTCTGGCTACAGCTCGTTTAGAGGCACATTTGGCATCCCTGCGCGGCGCGATCTTCAGGTGATTTGGATGCTTGCCACGCTTTGAAGAGGGCTTTCTTTACCCTGATCTTCTTCTGGACTGCTTCGTTCCACCACCAGGTCTCCTTCTGGACTTCTTTGTTCCACCACCAGGTCTCCTTGTTAAGCCTACGTCCACCCCGAGAAACACCCAACACCATCCTCGCCGCTTTGGTGATAGCTGCCTGACACCTATCCCCAGAGCAGTTGCCCGGACTCACTATCCGCTGCAATGCACAGGTCACCGACAGCCGCAGCGAAGTCATGGGATTTGGCTACTTCAAGCAGCCACCATCTGGTTGGGGTGGGCAACGCTCCCGGCATTCCCTCGCCTCGAGGCTTCACTCGCATGTCAATTACAGGTAGACGGTGTTGGGCAGTGAGACTCTCTCCGGGTATGACCTTACAGGTAGCTACCTTGCCGATCTGGGCTCGCATGGTGAGAAAGTAGTGATCTGGGTTGCGCTCCTACCGCTCTTGTAGGTGCTCGGGACTCTTTTCAAAGAACAAACTTGTGTTATTGGCCTTGAGAATTAAGTTATCTTCTCAGTAATAGAGCTCGTCTAAGCAAGCTAAAAATGACGCGCCCCTCCACCAAATAATAGAAAAGATTAAATAGATTAAGCATGTTTTTTGTATTAATAAAGTAAATAATCTTTGTACTTTATTGGTTAAGTAGGTACTAAGCTTTGATTTAACAGTTTAAAACAAATTGGGAGCCAGCTTCTGCCAACAAAATATTGTATACTTAGTTTGGCAGATTTTGTAAAATGAAGAACTGTAAAACTAAAAAGCAAATAAACATTTTTTTTTATTTTATTCCATTTGTAGGTACCGCTTTCACGCACGAATATAAATTTCAAATATTCGAAATACATAATATATTATAAACCACTTGAATTGGTCGAAGTAGCCGGTTGGACTTGAACCCAGGAGCACGCGTAGTTTGTTCGCAAAATTACACTCGGCACAGCTAAATAAACTGAAAAAAGTAGTGGGGCGCTTCATTTAAAATTAGACAAGCCCTTCCATAATAATAAGCAGCTATGTGTAATAATGGTATGAATTATTAAATTTATTAATTACCTAATTTATTTTCTTTACTAGCGAGCTCGATTGTTCGATTTTTGCATCGAAATGCTTTTTTACTAAGTACCTACATTAATTATTTTGGTTTAAGAGAGTTTGCTTTTTGCGTTTGCGGTAGATCGTAAACGGCGCATTTTTTAAGGTTTTCGTGATTATTTAGCTGAATTCAAATTGAGTATAAATTATCTCTCTATTATTGAATGCACCTTCTAATATCATAATTAAAACTTTAACTGTGTACCTACAGTGAATTTTTAGGTGTCTTATAATTTGAAGAAAACGGTTTTCTATTTAATTTAGCAAATAATTGGCGACTACCTAGTTAATTTAATAAAATAATCACGAAAATCTTACAAAAATGCAATGATTTCGATCCACCCCCAGGTAACGCTCTTCTGACCTAGAGACTGCGTCGCTGTGATCGCATGATTGTATCAAACATACTGACGTTTCGTAATGAAAGCATTAAATATAGTTTGCATTTCGACCGGGGGCCTTTCTACAATGGCTTATCAATTTAATTCCCTAAACTGAGGGTAGCGAGCAATTTCGTCAGTAAATATCCAGCCTATAAGATGCGTTAGTGCCAGGTAACCGCCGACTGGCTGGAAATGAAAGATCATCAGTTTAGGGAACGAACTTGGCAAGTTAGTTTTAGTTTTAGTTTTTTCTGCTTAGTTTGGGGCCAGATGGTCTTGGTGTAAATTGTCCCAGATATTTATTTATTTATAAGGGATTGTAATAAGGCCCCGGGTCAGAAAAAGCTCTGTGTATACCCAATGGCGGCCCTAGCTCTTGACCAGGGCAAGGGTAGAGCGAATTTGAATCTCGACGTCTTTTCAATCATCTTGGTTGCGAGTGGATTTTGCTACGTCGGCACCCCTTTGAGCGCTCGAAGGCCTTTTAGGTGGGTGCTTTGGCAGCTAAAACGACCGCACCTTCCGTTCTACCCCAGGGCACCAGGGCGTGTAGGTACACCATTTGACTTCTTAATGTTTGAACAATCCTATAGGTGGCTCTGCGATGGCGCATCGAACAAGAGGTGGTGCTCGGCAAGGGTCAGTTCCAGTGCGGAAGCAAGCACTGCTTAGGCGACCAGAACCTCAAGTCCTGGGAGGTCAACTTTGCATATGTTGAGGATAATCAGAAGAAAAACGCTTTGGTTAAACTTCGTAAGTATCAGTGATTGAATATTGAATCTCAACAAAAATGTAAATTTATCACGCGTCACCATCATTCGCAGCTAATTATGACGCAAAAATAAGGCCCGGCCGGCTGTAGGTCTACCATGAGTTGACATCACGTATCTACGATAGTAAACTACAGCAACTTGTATGTTATTTTTAGTTACAACCCTGTCTGTACCGAAATCCGTTTGAATACTTTAGGAACTAAAAAGGCTAGTTTACGGCGTAAACTTATGGTAGGTACGAGTACTGGTTATAGTCGATCTGCATCCGCCGGAACCCTCCATAAAACCTTCA
Organism: Udea olivalis; assembly: GCA_947369235.1. Classification (NCBI taxonomy): domain Eukaryota; kingdom Metazoa; phylum Arthropoda; class Insecta; order Lepidoptera; family Crambidae; genus Udea; species Udea olivalis. Next base: position 9,706,342 of record OX376352.1, on the reverse strand, counting down.
TCAGTAACCCTACTATGAGTTTGCCTTACGTGAACTACGATAGTTGACTGCAGCTGCTTGTGTGACATTTTCAGTTGCCATTGCTATTCACTACGAGCACCGAAATCCCAGGTATGCAAAAACTTTACTACAGACGCTAGCGACCATCGTTTGTGTAAACTCATAGTACCTACGGTCCTACAGGTCGTCCGTTCAACTTGCGTTAGAGCGTTCAAACGGCACCCATTCTAATCCTTTTAGTTCTAGAATTTGTTGGCCCTGCTAATTGCCACTTATCAATAGGTATCTGTTCAGCTACGACGGCGACTAGCCATTTTACGGATTTTCTCATTCCGGCCCCCCGATTCAGAATGAAGTTATCGACCGATTCGGTAAGTTTGTTTTAAATAGGTAATTACCCGCATAGCGGTAGCAATCAATATTTTTATATGTTAGAGGCAAAAGCTTTTAGTTTTCATAAACTTAATATTATCAAAACTCCCATACTTAAAAAAATAATTAAAAATAAAAGAAAATAACCGAATCGGTCGATAACTTCGTTCTGAATCGGGGGGCTGATCCGCTCACGTAGATCACCTAAAGGTGTCACGTAGATCACAGATAATGATTTAGTTCCTGCAAGGGGTCCATCTACTTGTTTCAATTCAACCGTAGTTACGATTAACTGGTGGATGGTAGGAGGAACGGCTCTTAGTTCCCGTCTCCCGATCGGGCAAACTTGGACCAAGCTTATTAATTGGGGGCTTATAAGTACCAGTGTGGTAACCTGAAAAATCAATTACTTATCTTGCATGTCTTTGCCTAGATTGTTCAGACAGTGTGGGAACCTGAAAAATCAATTACTTATCTTGCAGGTCTTTGCCCAGATTGTTCAGACAAGTTAAATTATAAATCAAAGAAGCGCGAAGTAAAAAGACTTAAGAAGGAAGAGAAAAGGAAGAAGAAAGGTAAACACAAGGAGCTACCGGAAGAGGAAAGGGAGAGCGAGATCGGCGAAGGTCACCGCACCCCCCCAGAGGAGCCAGCGCCTGACTCCGAGCAGCTATCCTCGTCGCAAGTCACGGAGGAGGCTGAGACTGCAGACTCTTTGTGGAAGAAAGGTAGGGTGCATTATAGAAGGCGCAGGAACGGACGACTCTTTTGCAGTTTAGAAATCGCTAAAACGACGGCTGCAAACTGAACGCCGATCGCACCCGCGGTCGTCTAAGTGACCCTTAATGAAATAATTCAAAGTTGCGTATATGTGCAAATGAGTTAACTTTTCTCTTTATTATATCCAAATAAACTTCAATTTAAGGGGGGTCAAATGTATGTAATTTCATTATTATTTTGTATGAGTCAGGATGCTGAACCAATTAATACTTACTTCAAAAACTAGTTGACTAGGAGATATTTCCACTTTCTGCTTTAAGTTTAAAGTTTAAAGTATGTACAAGTCCGCTTTACTTGTACTTTAAACTTTGTGCATTAAAGAATCAACAAATAAATAATAGATATGCATAAAGTAAAAAATGATGACACTCAACTATTACACATAGGTTGCTTCTCGGTCCTATTAAGAGTACTTATTTAGTATATGGTTATTTTTAATACATTGATTTGTAATTACTAAAATAATTATTTCATTACAGCTCCTCAGGAAACAGAAGAAAAAACTCGTGAAGAAGAATTCGAAGAATATTTGGAGGATTTGTTACTATAATTAAAATACTTGAATAAAAACCAAAACTCATTTATTTGAATCATTTATTTTATTCTTTAACATATCTAAGATTTGTGTGATTAGATAAAAAAGTGTGGAATAACTACAGATACAAAAATCACATAATCTCCTCATAACTTATTCTGTACCCAAATGTACTACATACATAATAATTGCATACATACAATACACAACAATAACATTCAACATAGTCCAGTCCTCTTACGGTGTGTTTAAAATAAGTCATAAAAATTATAATCTAATCTCTTTGACTAGTTCAGAAAACACTTCCTGAAAATGGCACTTTCACAGTCAAAACACACGTCTTTAGGTAATTTACAACTTATGGAAACAGAGATAAGATCTTACTCTTAACATCACCGTCTTACGAGAAAAGGGCATACAATGCTTATCTGTAATGTTTTATAAGTGAATTTTTCATGATTTAAATTCAACTTCCATTCAACAAAACACTTACTTAAGAAATAAATATTTATATGAAGTGATTTCAACACCAGAATAGAAGAGAGAGACGTAATAATGACGAATGAGAAAAATGCCTCCGTAGTAACATCGAGTTGAACACCAAAACAGTGTAATTGTTATTTACTGAGAAAATACACACATTTATGACTATCATACGGACTGGACTACGAAAATAAAATATTCACTGATACAACAATACAAGTACCTATAAAAAAATTAAGCATTACGTTTAAAACATATTTCAAATATTGTCAAAGAAAATATTTATGACTTTAGAAAGGGTCACACTGCGTATAGTTGGGCTGGTTCAAGTAAGCTAATAACTCAGTCCCAAGTATAGAATCGGCTTTAATAAGCAAGCTAAAACTAATTACATTTGGATATTAAATTGTAAAGTAAATATTTCAAATCATATTGATGCTTGTGCAACCTGACTGGCCTGTTGGCGCAATGGCAGCGATCCTGCATTTAGCGCCGGAGGTCGTGGGTTCGATCCCACCCATGACAAACATTTATGTGACGAACATTAGTGTTTGTTGTGTGTCTGGGTTTTATTATCTATTTAAGTATGTATTTAGAAATATTTAAGTGTGTTTAACAGTCTCTGATGCCCATAGTACAAGCTCTGCTTAGTTTGGGGTCAGATGATCTTGGTGTAAATTGTCCCAGATATTTATTTATTTACATAGTGAAATGTTAAAAGCAGGACTGAATTTGTGATGCCAATATTTTTGGCTATAGTAATAATGATAGATTTTTTTAACGGTCGTGTTGAGGAATAAACACGATGTTAAATACAACTAGTTTGAGAACAGGTTGATATCTAAAGGTCCAACCCCACCAAACGGCCAGCATCGCGTCGGACAGGAACGGACTTTACAATCTTTTAACGGAATTAAATCTTGTACACAGTGTTTAAAGTCTATATTACCAAGTCAGGCACAGCAGTTTGACTGCCGGCGCTTGCGTCGACGCTGAACACAGCGGGCGACAAGCTGCTGTGCGTGACTTGGTAATATAGACTTTAAACACTGTATATAAGATTGCAAATATTTCTCATTTCGTTCATAGATTGTAATATCCGTTTCTATACGACGCGATGCGGGCCGTTTGTTGGGGTTGAACCTTTCGCAGCGTGTGACCCAGGTAATAATTATTGACTCCAGCCTCTTTACCGTTATAACATACTCACAATTATACAGTCAACTTATGGACAATCCAACGCGGTTCCCACATACAGGATAACGTCCGTCGTTCTAGTTTGCTTACACCGTTAAAATCACTTCGTACGATACGTTCATTTTTGGTAAGAAATCTCCGAACAACATTTCCCATTACAGCATAAAGCAACTCTTAAATCACAACTCCATATAGACCCTGTGCTTTAAATAATTTCGTTCATCTAGCTAGGGTCTCTTAAAATATCGAACTATTCAAAGTATTCAATAAATCTTAAAGCGCTATATGTAACCCGCTAAGATGCCTATCTTTAAATTGAATGTTGTAATACGTATTATATAGTTAATAAATATAATAATCACGTATTACATTTTACAGAATGTTTCGTTTGTATTTGATGGGTTTTTTTAAAAAGTAGATTGAATTAGAAGTATTTATAAACAGGCTAATTCGACACTACTTAGTCAGGAATAGAAACATTTTTATAGCTATCTAAATTGCGATGAAAACTAAACGCCGCGGTTTGAAACGCTTTTTGAAATATTAAAAGTATCAGAACTTTTCAGTAAATAATAATAAATGTAAATAAATATGCGCCAGACAACACACCTCTTGTTGGTCTCGAAGCAGGGATTAATATCCCTGTGTTACGAGGTACCACACAAGGAAATAAGCCAGGGGCGTCTCCCAGCACACCCAGACCCGAGTCAATTCAGAAAAGATCGTTTCCTGAATTGACCCGACCTGGAATCGAACCCGGGACACTAGGGAAATCGAGGCGAGAAACCGTGCTACAGCGCACTACGCCAATCGTGTCGTAAGTTCAGTGAAGGGTCCTTGTGTATAGAACTTTGACAGCCGAATGAGTTGCTCACAAATTCGGCGGACCGATGAAGAATTTTTTGTGAAACAATCGTATAGCGTTTTGTTTGACGTCGTTTGGTGTTGAACGTACTTCAAAAGGAGCAGAATCGAGCTGCTGAATTGACAAACCGGAATGCTTATCTCGTAATACAATTGCATGTTTTAATTAGTGCACGTCTATAATTTATACATTTGTAAACATAGTTTTTCATTTCATTACCAAGCGTCTTATAAGCGCGTCGGGTTATAATAGGCTTGGTGAAAAGTGTTCTTTTGGGTGTTCCGTTCACAATGGCGGCAACAGTCAATCAGGAGCCGTATTACCATCTCTTATAGCCAGTCAAGTTAATTTCCTAAACTGACTGTAGCGAGCGATTTCCTAATATGATCTTTCATTTTCAGCCAGTCAGCCGTTACCTGTCAATAATGCATCCTCTAGGCCAGATGTTTACTGACGAAGCTGCTCGCTACCCTCAGTTTAGGAAAATCAATTGACTGGCTATAAAGGCCCGTATTCACTTTGTTTAGTGCGAGTGCAGGTGATTAGTAGGAGCGAGTGATTAGTGCAGGTGTGTAGCGCAAGTAGAGTCCGATTCTGTTTAGTAACTATTGCAGGTGATAAGTGCTAGTGTGTGGTGCGATTAGTGTCTAATTCTGTTTAATTGAAAGGAAATTCATTTTTACATACTTCCTCACAAATTTATAGATATGTCTTTCGTCTACTAAGCCATTTTTTAGCAAGCGTCCGACGCGCGACGCTAATCACTAAACACTAAACAAATGCAGTCCAGACGTGTTTAGTGGCAGGCACACGCAGCGAGTGAGGGTGAATGAAGGCGTGCGGGACGAGGCACTCGCAGTCCACTCGCAATAAAGTAGAACGCGCTTCTATTCACTTTACTGCGCAGTGTACTAATCAATCGCGGTCCACACGTGTTTTCTACTAACACTAAGCACCTGCACTTAATACTAATCAAAGTGAACACCGGCCAGCCCCCATATTCAGAACGAAGTTATCGAGCGATTCGGTAAATTTGTTTTAATAATAGTAAATGATCCGCTTATCGGTAGCAATCAATATTTTCATACGTTCAAGCTAAAGGCCTTAAGTTTTCATAAAATAAATTACATAAAAAGTACTCTACTTAAAAAAGGAATTAAAAATAAAAGAAAATAACCGAATCGGTCGATAATTCTGTTCTGAATCGGGGGGCTGGTATGGTAATGGCCCCTGCCCCGTTCAAGTATTGCAAAGTGGACCTTCCGCCGCCGGCCTAAGGTCGGGCGGGCGCTCACAGGCCGGGGCGCGCGGCGGCCTTGTCCTCGTCATCCGAGCAGTCGTCGTCGTGCGTGTGCGTGAGCTGGCGCGGCGTCTCGGGCCGCGCGTGCGGGACCGTGGAGCCCTGGGGACATGCATGCCATTTGTTTATTATACATGTTAAACGTGATTTTTAGAAAGATTAAGATACTACAGTCAAAAGCTTTCAAAAATATTTGAACAAAAGATTAACCACAAATATCTATACATACAAGTCAACAAAGAGTCTGCACAAAGTCTCTCTCGTATATGCAGGGTGTCCCGGGTAACCTGTACCAGCGAAGGTCTGTGGTCTGGGATACCTAAACGTATCGATTAAACCCAATGTATTTTCTGCGATTTTTGGTAGTTTTCGAGTTATGATTTTTTTATGAATTTGCTAAAATTACTGGGTTGTTTCCGTTTTTTGGTTACAGTGGCACAAAAAGTTGAAGTACGTGCTTAATTTTTTTTTCATTGTTAGCTGAGTACTAGGACTACCTGATTCGGAAGCATTTACATTTATAACACTGAATAGTAATTTAAAAAAAAAATTGAAAAAACTTTTTCGTTAGTACAGGTTACCCGTGAAACCCTGTATATTTATGTTTAATGTTTTGCTATGATGTTTAGCATGTGGTCTAGTGTTCTGCACTTATAAAAAGGAAAGATTCGATTTTGTGCTTGCTTATTTGTGAAAGATAAAACTAAAAAACTACTAGGTTCATTTAAAAAAATATTATTTACGAATAAAAAGCTCCTTTATCAGCGAGTAATACAGGCTATATTTTAATGGGAGAAATAGCCAACGTGATTGAAGCCATTACTAGGTAAATAAAAAACAATAAGTTTTATAATAATGCGTCAATTTAATATCACATTTATTTTCATAAACGCAATATTTAATATAGTTGCCGAACAAAATGTTGGTTCCTTAACCAAAGCTGCTATAAATTGTGTGGATTATCGAAAGATGTTTATTTTTTTTCTTAAAATGGGCCTTCATTTGAAGAGTTATAAAATAAATATGCTAATGTTTTCAAACTAAAAGTTTTCTTACTGTCCTTTTTAAATGTATCTTCTCACATTATTGAATAAGAGTTAGAATCCGATGATGGCGTCTAATACCTAGTGGCTTTAGACACCCTCACGGGGGCCGCGTACCTTAGCGTCGAGCGCGGCGGGCGCGGCCTCCTCCGGCGCGGCCTCCGCCGCCGCGCAGCCCGCGCGCGCCGCGCCGCCGTGCCGCGACCTGCACACAATTATTATAAATAAATAAATATGCGCCAGACAACACACCAATTGCCATGGTCTCGAAGTAGAGATGAATATCCCTGTGTTACGAGGTACCAGACGAGGAATTACGCCAAAGGCGTCTCCCAGCACATCTAGACACGAGTCAATTCAGAAAATATCGTTTCCTGATGTACGGTTCCACCGTACAAAGTGCATATCAGCATTATTTCACGCATATGCAGTTTTACTCAGTTCACCTAAAAGCCCGCGCGGTATTAGTCGTGTACTCATTATGATTCGCATAAATCATATCATTTTAGCATATAATCAATCAAGCAGTGTTTTGGACAATACAACAACAAACTATCAACTAAGGGTGTACGGGCACACTGTACACATGAATTGACCCGACCGGGGATCTAACCCGGGACACTACGGAAATCGAGGCCATAATATTCACAAATAAATAAACGGAGGTCCACTACGCGTGTGTGTACCACTTTATAGCCGGCCGCTTTCCGTACGTGGCGAAGCCGCAACGTGCGAACTTACGTGCTCACGTGCGCACGTACGGTAGTGCCACCTGTCACAGCGCGGTTGTAGAAGCTTTGTCTCGGTTCCTTTTCTTTATCATGTGGTTAACAAACAATAGCAAATCAGAATAGTTATGCTAAAATTATTCAAACCCGAATTCCCTGATACGACTGAACAAACTTCCATACGCTTAAATTCAAAATCACATTTTAATTGGTTTATTTATTCTACTACTTCATCAGTAAATCGTCCCACTAGTGATCATCTAGTTTTACAGTTGTTATTTAGAATTAGACTCTTATAATGGATTCAGTGGGCAAGGTTCGAAATGAGTTTTTTTTCAGAATTCGTTTTTCAGAATAACCCGAGTTCCATTCTATCATTATTATCATAGTAACATTTCATTTATATAAGTTCTTATTTTTTGATATTTCGCATTCCCAAATGTAAAGCGACTACTACTAATGTGAGTGGTTGGTTTGCAACTGGCAACACCAAAGTGTGTAGCACAAACTGACCGGTCGATAGTGGGCGTGTCCACGGTGAAGCGCTGCTCGTGCGCGACGGTGGACTCGTGCGGCATGAGCATGGCGGGCGCGCGGAACATGTAGCAGAACGGGTAGTACATCAGGTTGAGGAACGACGCCGCGTACAGGTCCGCGTACCTCACCACCTGGGAATAACCCACAATACTTTACTAATACTTAATGATAATAATACAATAATGGATGATAGTGGTGGTAACGGTGGTTGAGTGACTTCGTCATCATCATTCGCAGCCACAAAACGTCCACTGCTGAACATAGGCCTTACCCACAGATTTCCAAAGAAACCGGTTGCAGGCGGTCTGCATCCACCGGAATCCTGCCACCTTTACCAGTTCGTCCATCCACCTTGCAGGCGGACTTCTCACGCTGCGCCTACTTCGAAACGGTCTCCAGTCCAGAACCTTATAAAATCTAGTTGAGTGACAATTTCTAATAAATAATAACTTTTTGACATACACACATCAACATGGTCTAGGGATATTTCAATTAAACCTAAATAACTAAAATTCTATTAACTTTTTGTTAAGACACCTACTCATTAAAATAAACCTTGTTTATTAGCCTATATAATCTGATAAATAAACTTTTAGATAAAGTTAAATTAAAAAAAAACTTAGAAGAAGAGGAAAAACTCAGACAAAATTTCAATCTTAACTTTATTTTTAAAACATCAAAACCTAAACAAAACAACTATTTTTTTTATAAAAATTGTTGAAAACTTAAAATTAATAATCCGTGGATCCACCTAAGACTCTCCTGACACATCTGCAGCGATTCTGCATACTCAAAACAAGGGTGTCAATATCCTGTTGTGGAATACTGTCCCAAGTCCTGTTAAGATGCAAGAAAAGCTGGTTTTCATGCACAATATCTTCAGGGAAATTCCTAAGAGCTCTTCTCTGACGCATATCCCAGGCATGCTCAATAGGATTTAAATCAGGGGATTGTGCAGGCCAGTCTAAAGCTTGGATATCATGCTGTTATAACCAACTTGTAACGATACGCGCCGTATGTGGACGGGCATTGTCGTGCATTAGCTGGTAATTTTGTCCCATTTGCTGTCTGTGGGGCAAGATTACAGGCTCTAGCACCTCATCTCGGTATTTTAGAGCAGTCATATTGCCTTGTATCCAAACGAGGTCCGTTGTACCGCCGAGACGAATTCCTGCCCTTGTTGTGGGTGCTGCAGTCGATTCCAACGTCCAGGTTCTCTCCAAACGCGTACTCTTCGCGAATCAGGATGAAATCCAAACCTGGATTCATCAGTGAAAAGCACAAGTGACCATTAAAAATGGTTCCAGTTTTCGTGTGCAATAGCCCATTGTAATCTTCTTCCTCGATTGCCTCTCCTTAGCGCTGGTACCCGAAGTGGCCTACGAGCACGTAGGTTGACTTCATGCAGTCGTCTTCTCAAAGTTTGACCGCTTACCAGCAAACCATACTCTCTCTGTAGCCTTTGAACCAATTGCATCGCCGTTACATTTGGTTGACTTCGTGCAGCATTTACTATGAATCGGTCCTGTACATGTGTTGTAATGCGTTGAGGTCCTCGGTGCCGTTCCACCACTTCCCCCGTGACACGATTACGTGACCAAAGCCTGAATAATAAATAATAATAATAACGCTCTGAATGGTCCTCATGGCTTCAGAAACCGCAATTTGGGTAGCGCCAGCTTGGATCATGCCCACTGCTCTTAACATTTCGTTCCTGGTCAAGTGTCTACGTGGCATGATTAAATGAACACCAGAGATGCGTTTGACAAAGATTTATATAAATTTATGGAGTTTTAATCAAGTTAGAAGTTCGTGAAGATTTACTTCTTTGGAAGAAATTCAATGAATGTGAATTTCATTCAAACAAAACCTTTTATATACAAATTTGAATTTATAAAAATAACCTAATACTGTTTTTATAATCTGTCATTAATAGTTTTTTTGTAAGGCCAGTACTTTTTAAGTTATTTAAAAAAGTTTTATATATCCCATGTTGTTGTGTGTATTTGACATTTTCATCACCCCGTGGTCACGGCTGCTCTAAAGGAGTCGAAACGTCGGATGAGAAAATGTACTCATATAAAACCGTTATTTTTTAATTCAACACACAATACCACTTCAATACATAAAGAGCACGTTCACGTAAAAATAATGCTAGGTGGCATTGGAGGGGAAAGGGAATGGTTCTGCGCACGTGTACAGTTTGCAGAGGGGTTCCATACCTCCAATTCGGACCTAATTTCGCTCACTGCGCAGGTCCTGGGCCAGCGTTTTTCTTAGATAACAAGAGTTATACCTGAGAAGAGAAGAATGTCTGCCTTGAGCCGGAACGGAAGAGCGAGCCGAGCATGCCGTAGGCGAGGTCCATCTTGTGCGTCACGTCGCGGATCGACGTGCGAAGCTTCGAGATGTCTGGCTTCTCCTTTGTACTCGAGTCCAAGTCTCTGTAAAAGACGTCTACAGTTTGTATACCAGCCTTTATAAACCCCTATAGACAAGTGTAAATGTTAACATTTTCGATTGGTTTTGGGCTTTATGTCAAGGAAATTAATTCCTAATAATAATAGTATCCTTCCGACTTGAAAGGAGAAACTATTTCAATTTCTGTGATTTCAGGATGAAAGTAACCATCGTTTTGATTGCCAGTGTCTTCTTGATGGAATTAAGAGCCTACTTTTATTATGAGCGGATTATCCAACTTTTCAAGCGCCTAATTCAAGACCTTCCAAAAAAACTGTTCAATATATGTAAAACGTTGTCCAACCTTTTGTATTGACAAAATATACTCGTAATGAAACACATTTGTAAATAAAATCTTTTTTCTTTTATAAAACGATCAATGTCGCCACGTCGACATACGAAAAAGTCTTATCGTATCAACTTCGAGGGGCTAAATCTCTGATTACAGCTTATTATAGTCTCTGGACAAAACAACCACAACGTCAGACATAGTTTTGTTGACACATAATGAACCATAATATGCTAATTCATTACAATAACTGTAAAAAAGAGTTTTAACTTTCCCATTTTTTCCCGAATAAAATAGGCCAATTTTACGATGGATTTTTGTGTTAAATAAAGCATAATAACTATAAAAAATTAATGTCAGTATACCTCATCTTTATTAAATACTCCAGTAGTCACGCGTTCAACATTTGTAGAATACGTTTGCAATGCCTTGTTTTTTACGCAAGTTGAAGGTCATTCACGCACACAGTCTTAGTATTCCTCTAATAGTTGGCAATTAACATATTCAGTGTCCTTGCAGCGACCAAAGCGGCTGCATGACAGAAATTTAGCGCCTAAAGTGAATTTCTACGATTATAGAACGCGCGCCCACTCGCGTGACATTTTTTTTAGCGCCTAAAGTGAATTTCTACGATTATAGAACGCGCGCCCACTCGCGTGACATTTTTTTTAACTCACAAAAAAAAATTAAGTATGTTATTACCTTTTCGTTATGTTGATTTCGTTATGTACAATTTATTTTAAGGTAAGTAGTTACCATAGTAATGTTTTTTTTCAGATTATTGGCTCCAGAGAGAATAGAAGAAAGAATTTGTAGATGGCTAGAAAAAGAAGACACTGATGATGGTTATGTTCAAGAAGTATGATTTTTAGTTCCTAACATGTTTTATGTGATTATGTTTTGTTTGTTATACGTTTCCAATAAAGTCTTACGCAGTAATACATAAAAAATACTTTTCAATTTATGAACATTTTTTTATTTATTAAACCATAAAAATTACAGGGATGCTTAACATTATTTTCTGCCAAACTGTGCAACAGTTTGTCGGCATTTCTTTTATAATATTACATTAAAAATTTTCTACGTAAGTAGAGCGCGCGACTACTAACGTCCCAAATCGAAGCGCGACTACTGGAGTGTCAATCGAAATATGAAGTTTTATTTACAATCCAATCAGTTAATTAGACATAAATACGTAATTAGAAAACCCTAAAATTTGCAATAAATCACGATGCACAGACGCGCGCTATGTGAAATTGTGTAAATCTGGTGAAGGCATCCTAACGCTAGAACTGATAGTGGCCTACAAATTGGTTTATTCATAAGATAAAAGTACTTAATTTCTCAAAAAAAATTGTATTTTTATAAGATAAGATAAGATATTCTTTATTGCACAAATATAACAATGGGGAACCCAAACGCAAAGCTAATTGTAGATGGCGCCACCAGCGGCACCGACCTTATGGAATTTGATAGCTTTTACAGATAATTTAGGCTCAGTCGCTAAGAACGCCCTCTGTCGGGATCAAAAAGCAACATTGTTCCCCATTACATATTTTTTTATCTTTATTTATTTTTGGAAGGATTTTTCCGAAGAGATGTCACCCCCATTATTAATGTCTTGGTACAAATATTTAACTTAAAATTTATTTATCTATTTCTAATAGCTAATTGAACAAATTTATATAAAGTAACTGCTTCTTCGTATACTTGGACGCATCAATATACAATTACAAGCACCTATATCAAAATTACTGATACATAGTATTTCCCGAAGATCAGCAGTTCGGGAACATTCCATGATAACATGATATCTTTCACTACATTACAGATGATAGGATTCGGGGTGTCTACTTTTCGCATCATAAATCCAAATTTATTCAGTGGGATATGACCAGATCTATGTCGTAAAGCGGTAACAATTTCATTTCTTTTCAGCGAAGTGTCTTGGTAGAACCAAGGGTAACGAGGAAGTGACGGCTGTATAGTTTTATACCATACACCTTTGGCTAAAGATGTTTCATCGAAATACTCCGCCATGCTTTAAAACAGTATCTTTTAATTTGTTTTACAAAATCAGTATGTAATGGCCGACAATTGTACCTATCCCCATCTGCCAGGCGATCCACTTCCTCGTTTCCCACTACGCCTACATGGGAAGGAATCCATTGTATTACTACATGTTTATTAACAGCCTTCAATTTATATATAATATCTATAGTAACGTATGCCAGTGAAAATCCCCTAACATTAAAAGTAGATCGTGCTAAATGTTGAATGGTACTTTTTGAGTCAGTTACAAATGAAGTTAACATAACTTGACGAGTACAATTTAGGCGTTTATAATTCGTTTTATTATAAGTACGTTTGTAAACCGACATGATATAAATCGATATTGTACAGCGAAACCCCAATGTCCACACCCTTAACCCAAATAGAGTTCATTATGTGATTGCACGGATTGCACCTGTACCTGTAATAATTATGTTTATCCCATAACTAAAATGTACTTTTTTATATATTTTTCCTAGTATTCTGATTACAGTTATAGTAGATTACATAGCAATCTACATGAAAGTGTTTGTCATATAAACATCTACGCAGTCCAAAATAGCTGTTTAGAGTAATGTTTATCAGTGACCGAAAAGTCAATATCCCCTTGTGTATAAATAATCCTTCGTATTGCGTCGTGAAATATCTTGCGCGTCACTCCGTTAACGCTTCGTTTGGTTGCAAAACAAAAAACATGGCGCTTGTTTAAAATTGTCTGTAAATAAAATGCATCTGAAATAGTGTGTCAAGGTTTTACCGATCTATCTCCAAGGTAACACAGCCTTGATGTTGTTTAATTCCTTATGAGCTTAATTCACTACATAGGAATTAGTAAAAAGATATTTTTTTTGGATAGTATTTAATGGAGCAACAGCTGCGGTCCAATTTACGCCGAAAGTACTTTTGGCACTTTTAGCACTTTCGCCCGGTTCAAATTGATAAGTGCGCTGAAATTTAAGGATCAAATATTGATGGTATTTCAAAATATCTACGCCAAAGAAGACTTGTCACTTACAGTGACAAAATCTTAAAGTTTATTCTGAGTATTACAGAAACTCATCTAAAAAATATATTTTACGTAATTTTTATGTTTTACGTTTCTTCTATGAAATTGTCATAACGCTTACAGTGCTAACGCTGAGGAGCAGAGGCACCGTAAGTGCAAGATGACGTAGTTGATGACGTCATTTATGACGTCGCACTATCTGTGAAAATCGCGCTCAAAGTGCTTTCGGCCCAAATCGGGACGCATTTTAGCGCGCTAAAAGTACTTTCAGCGTAAATCGGACCGCAGCCAACCTAACCTAACTACCAAAAATACTATCTGAGCCTCTAAATATTCTAAAATCAGTGTTTTGTGGCCGACATATTAATTCTGCGGTGCATTACAGTATTTTTAGTTGCTCAGTTTATTATTTCTCATTTTTTGTAAGGACTGACATGCTAAGTCTTTTTCATTGAGTCATGAAAGACTTTCTAAGAATATTTTGCTTTTGCTGCACAATAATCAAAAATACTAATGGTAACGATTACATTTGTTTATACAGCTATTTAGCCCGAATAAATGTAAATGACAGACGTAAAATCAATTTCCAAATGACTTTGATAGCTTGGCAAAGCGAGTCTCCTTCAGGGAAAACTAACAGTATGACGACATAGCAATACAGATTCTAAAAACAATTTTTCAACTCACTTGTACATGTCACCTAGTTGTATATCGAGATTCTGCAGCTGCGCGAACAGCTGGCACTTGTCAGTCCACACGTGCAGCTCTTGCACCAGTTCCGGCACGATCAGGAACGTCCGCCATCCGCCGATCTTCTTCGACTTGAGAATGTCCCCGAAAATGTGGTCGCCGATGTACAACACGTCTTTGCCTTTGGCGCTGATCAACTCAGTGAACACGTCGCAAGATCCTGTTGGGGAAATTTTAGTAATCATTAGCATTAAAACGGCCTAAAAGCCTTGGATAGTTGATTACACAATAATTTTTCTATTTTCCTTAAAACACAATATTTACGTATAAATTTTGTTTATAGGACGTGCGTAATAACTAATAAGGCATCACTCGCGCATTGCAGATTTTACTTGTTGTGGTTTATTGTAGTTCATAGTGTATTTGAAAATGGTACAACTACGACCATTTCAAGATGAATGGATAGGTAACCATTTTGCAGGGTACACATAAGACAACCTCACCATTTTAGTAACACATCGTCACTAATGACCAGATGCGATGGTGATCAAATGAATGCCAAGTAAATGAAAAGCGGATAAGGGGCTGCAAGCAGTGGAGTTGACTCTAGTCCATTTGTCGCGCATATATGTAGTTTATCTAGATTTAAGACTTATATGGTTTTCTCATGTATGCCACTGTCAGAACTGGACCAAATTTAAAAAAAATAAACGCGCAAGGTCAAATATTGTTACATTGGACGCCGTCAACGCTGAATTAACAGATATCAACAAGTGCCTCTTCCTTTGAATAAAAATATATATTATTACACTTACTTTTTACAGTCAATAAGCGAGTACGCTTATTGTAAGCCAAGGCAAAAATACGATTTACACCAAACGGTTAGCGCATTGGATAAGAAGGATAAATAAAGGACATAAAGCCGAAGTATTTATAGTTATCGCAGTTAAAATTGTATGTGAGTATATTTATAATTTTGATTTCAAACTTTCCCTATCCATTGCACAATGTATTCCTGTCCTTCTTCAAACGTCGTTCTTTCTAATCGTACTAGAGACTGCTTTATTACTCAGTAGTCTCCAGACTCGAGTACCTACAACCATGTCCACGTCAACCGAGCCGGGATTAGAAGGAAATCGAGAAGAACGCCGCTGGCAATTGCTCTTCAGACACAACAAAGAAAAACTGCGTACCTAATCTTACTACTATTGACTACTAATGAGTACGAGTATGTACTTATTGTCAGCGGATAGTCTGATCGATAGAAATGAATATGACGATGTTACATTTTTCATGGTAGTAATAATAACCGATGGAATTTATAGCTAGCGGGTTCCTAATCGCATGGTGTTTTTATTACTAAGCCTGTGTATCGACAAGTGTACGACTCGCTGATGCAACTCTGATAGTCAATGCTTTTTTGCTTCTAAGATATTGTCTAGAGTTCTAGACCAAGTATTTTTTTAGAGATTGTATTTTTATCTGCCTGTAAGGGCCCTGCAATCATAGGGCGAGTACTTACGAGTATTTAAACGTTTTGTCTGTAAAACATTGGTTAGCAATTCAAGTAAAGACTATACCTACTCATTTGATTAATGTTTTACAAACGTGTTTATCACAGTTGTTTTCTTCCTCAACATTTTCAGGCAACTTATTAAAGATTTTCTTAACATTATAAAGGGGCTGTTTTGTGTTAAATTATTCGAAAAGTTGATAAATTGAGTCTATTTAATTGCGAAACTGTTAGGTTACGTTGTTATCTTTGCCTTTGTTTAGATGTTTGGATGTTTTCTCACCAATTTGCATATTTCCAGAATGTTTACCGATAGCGATAACATTGCCAATTTCACACAGTTTATCGCCGCACTTCAACGTGTCATGGCTATCTGCTAATGCTCAAGTGCAGATTATAAAACAATAGTGATATTCAATGATTGATTTTTCTAGAAGTAGTAATAAATTGTAATTATTAAAAAAAAACTAATCAATAATTAAATATATGTACTTAGACGCCTCGGTTTCCGTGTTTAATTCCCAGTTCAAACAGTAAGTACGATCTGCGTTTGTTGACGTGAGTTTGCGAGGACTTGATTGACATTGATGAGGGCTTATGTCCGGCAGAAGGACAGAATAGATTTTAATATGAAGACATGTTTTTCAATTTCCCATATCAAATTTACATTTGACGAGAGGTAATATCGAAAGTAAATTATATTTAAGAATTTAGGAACCACGGTGGGCGACTTTCTAGTTGAGAAATACAGTACCTACCTGTATAGTTACGTGCAGTGCAGCGTTTTTGGTTAAAGAACTGTGTAGATTTTTACTCATAAATATGCTGAAGAAAAAATAGCGGATATTAATTATGTCACCCACGCGCGTTGAGTGTGGCCTGATAAATCATTCAACGCATTTGAAGCGCAATAATTAACAGATAGCTATCACTTTTACTTACGTTATTTTTCTTATCAGTTTTACTGCTCGTAAAGACATTTGAGAACCTACTTAAAGATTATAGGGATCGCAAATATCAGTTTCAGCCACATAAGCAGACTTTTAGACTTAAAGTATCGCCAAACCAGAGCACAATATAATTATAATATTATTTTCTTCAAATTATTATTAGAATGCACAGAATAACCTTTAATATTAAAACCATACTAAAACAAAAGAATGCAGCATGACCAGCTAGATATCGTAAAATAAAAATAGTTCTGCGCGTCATCGAAATGAACGCACATAGCAACCGTAATCGACCATAACCTCGAGCCTTTGCCAGTTAGTTAGCAGCGCAGTACGCAGGCACACTCAGTCGTGGTCACTTCCCATGCTCAATGATGCATGCTAATTTACGGAGTAGTAGGTCTCGGTCTCACTCTGGGTTATTGTGACAGTATTTCCGTAGGGCTAAACGGAAGTCGCGGTGCGAAATTAGGATCAAACAATTTCTTGGTATCGATTCGATACGAAACTGGGGAAAACCTCACTACTATCGAAGTGAGGTTTTCCCCAGTTTTATGAAAATCTGCTACTAGAAATAAAGACAGTATACACAGATAGTATCATCACCAGAAATTTATGCTGCCGATGCTGCGGAAATCAAACGCACTAAATACAGATGCTCCTAGGCCTGCGCGTCATGAACGGATCGTCAAACTAAGATGTAAAATTTTCTGATGTTATAATAAAACCGTACCTAGGTTGCTTGAAATAGAAGTGACTGCATGCCATAGATTATGCCCTTGCGACTTCATCTTGAGTCTTGCAGTATAGCGTGCTTGCAATGCCATAGCCTATGCAACAGCACATGATTGAAGAATAGCCAACGCATACTAATCCCTAATCGTACGAAAAGCATGAGTGAATTGCAATTGGTCAAACGTTATTGTAAGTCATTTCACTTTTTCACTGAATTAAGGAGGGTTTAGGCCAAACGAGCGAATGCGCATTCTATCCCCACTCTATCAAATTATCTTAGTGTAAACAGAGACCGAGCTTCTTGTCTCTGTTTAGGTACACTAAGAGAATTTGATAGAATGCGCATTAGCTCGTTTGGTCTATCTAAACCGACCTTCAGACGCAAGATGCAATTGACAGTGCATCCACAACTACGGTTCACTAGTGTGTGCATGGCTTAAAAGTGATGATCGTAGAGGAGTGTACGTTCGCATTGTAGTCATTTAAAATTCCTTTTTTGCCATAAGAATAAATAATTCATATGATTATAGATAAAAACCTAGCAATGATCGTTCGTTAAGTAATCGTTATGTTTTTTTTCGTTCAGGTGTGCTCATTATGCAGACTATACTCGAATTGATATCGAATAATTCATCAAAGATTGCGACGCATTTATTCATATTGGTTCTGTTGCAATGGTAAAATTATTCTGTGTTTTTTCAAGTTCTAGAATCGATTATGCTGCTATATTGAGTACCTAAACTTCGTTTTAAAATACTGTTTTGAACCAAACAGGGAGTATACCTTACTGATGTTCTACAAAAGAAGATGCGAATAACTGGTACCATTCAGTTGATGGAGTGTATGCTTGATGAAACCCATCACCTAAGTCTAGATAAAAGACACTAGAATAAAGTTGTACACAAGAGATCACATCGCTCTAACTTATGCTGATAAGATAAGACTCATTTTGCAATCGTTTTAAAAAGGTTGACCTGATATCCCCCTTACGCCTTCATTACAACACAGATCCTTACCTCCGGAGTAGACTAATCCCTCGTGGAGCGGGCCGACGTGGTGCCCCATCTTGAGCGCCCCGGTGCGCGTGTCCACCTGCCGCAGCGTGGTGCCCTCGCCGAAGAACAGCGGCTTCTTGGCGTCCACCACGATCCAGTCGAAGTACGTCTTCCAGTTCCTGTGCGGCTCTCCTGGCTAAGGTAATATTTTGAGGTGTGAATCTATTGGTATTTCAAATAATACATAACTTCAAAATTCAAAAATTCTAACAGTTGTGTTACATTCTTATGCTAAAATCATCACGCAAAGAACTCTTCTACCTTGAACTTGAACCAAGTTACAACTAATGTTTTAAATGTATAACGATGTCATAAAAGTAATATTTTCCTCCATAGCAAAACTGGCAAGTCTATAATGAATAACTACCTCGATATGGAAACGGAAATTCTTACTCATTAGGTTTTGTTAATGATTTTAATACTTAGTCCATTTGTAACAGAACCGTACCTTGGCACCGTGTGGGATATCGAACAAATAGTTCATAATTTTATCGGTGAAATTGAATTCACTATTTGTTAGCAGGAAGAGCTTGGCTCCACTCTCCGTTATCCTAGACAGGAACATGGGTAGCCTCTCATCTTTCTTCAAATATAAGTCTAAATTTTCTGTAGTTTTCTTCTTGAGATCTCCGTGGATGTGTACGTAGTCTACTGCACTCCTCACATCTTGGAAGATGGACTTGAAGGACATCGCCAGGTCGCCACATCGCACTCCCGTCTTCTCTCTAAAAAAACGTAATTATTCGTAACAATCAAATTAGTTTTTGGCTAGTCTCTTTGACCGGTACGCTTTAAAGATACTTTAATATACTTGCCAAAAAGATAAGAACAGACAAGATAGTGACAGACAAGATGTATTCCCGATACCCGATGCTGCTATGTCATCGCGACTTGGCTAGTGTCCAACCGTTAGTTTTTACTAATATAATATTACATATTTTAACAGCCGTGTGCTGAATTAATTTTAATGCTAGTATTAAGTCAACAAGCAAATAAAACTGCCTTACATAGTTAGGCCAGGCCTAGCATAAAATCCGAGAACTAGATTTTTTATCACCGCATTAAAAGCTTGCCGAAATCTTGTCACGGCTCCCGCACCCGGGTACCTATGATGTCATGTCACGCCTATTTTATATAAAGAGTATCTGTGTCTAGATTTGACCGCCTAAATATTATTATGTTAGTCAAGAATATATGAAACCTTCACTTTTTACATTTTGTTTAGTTCTCGAATAAAATTACGTAAAATCCTACTGACATAAAATTATCTAAGCTCACCTCGTGTACTGTGGCGAGTTCGTAAAGAAGTCTATCAGACACGCTATTAGATACGTTTCAGGCAAGTTGAACAGTGTGTTTAGCACGTATACTCTCGATTCATCCAGTGTCAAGAATTTGTTTGGATACAACTCGTACACCTGTGAACTGAAATCCAATCATATAATCAAACAGTTGAATGATTTATTAGCATACAATGGAGTGTTGAAAATGATACTTACTGCTTCAGAAACTCAAACCCGTGCACGCATACTAAAATGTTTCCGTAGGCGTCTACCTTTAACAAGTTGCCATATAATGTGTCGAACCATAGCCCTCTGTAATCAAAAGATGATTATAACAATTTCATCCAGCAATTAAAATAAAATGCATAAAGTTTATTAGCTCCATCAGATCATACGCACCTAACGGGAAACGATGGGTCGTATTCGAATTCTAAAATTTCACTCGGATAGCCTTTATGGATTAATCTTTCTTTAGTTAAATTAAAACCTAGAGTTTCATACTGTGGCGATTTGTACTCTGAAAACAATATTATGTATTAATATAGTAACATAGGAATTAACTATTTAAGGAAACGATTATAACTTAAACAAAGAAGAAGGATCACCTGTGATTCAGGCCCGGCGCAAGATTGAACACATCTCTTTAAATAAATTTGCTATACATGTGTAGATATTGACCCTTCTTTTTTACACATTAAACAAATGTACATACCTGCAAGCGTGTAGTCCATATCAAATCCATAAAATTTAACATTTTCTAAATGCAGGGATCTGTTCACGAATATTCTGGAACAAAGAAAAAAGCCGTCGTCAGAGTTTTAATTCAGAGTATTCCAGCCTAAAATATTCTTAAACCGCCGCCGCTGAGTGATGAAAGAGATATCTTACGAGGTGCTTAAATCCGTATAGACACATTAATAACATGTATGATTTAAAAACGAGATTTATAAAAATACAGTTTAAAAGTGGAACGACCGTGACTGGAGTAAATACGACGTCTATTTGTGGTAGGGAAAACCTTTAATTATGCATACTGCCAACCGTTGTAAGTATTGCAAACGTGCTACGAGTACCAGCTATCTAGGTGCCAGCCTAGTTATCTACACGTTCGGGGGATTTATTTCTAGTTCGAAAACTCTACCTTCACGGTTATTTTGCAACATCTATGAACTTGCTTGTGCCAGTTAGATTTATGTGTTTCATTTAAGCGAAGAAATAAGGATTTCAACGTAGTCAATTCTTGAAACAGAAATTTCAATACACATTTACTATATTAAAGTCTTCATATGAGCAACTCTTTGAGAGGGTTTGTTTTATGCGTTTGGGGTAGACCGTAAACGTCGCATTTTTTAAGGTTTTCGTGATTATTTAGCTGAATTCAAATTAAGTATGAATTATCTCACTATTACTGAATGCACCTTTTAATCTCATAATTATAACTTTAACTGTGTACAGTAAGTTTTCAAGTGTCGTATGTTATAAATAAAAAAAGTTTTTTATTTAATTTAGCAAATAATTGGCGAACTAATTGTAAATAATTTAATGTGTTTTTTTAATAGTATTATGCACACAATAATAGAGCAAAAAAGTAAGTTTTATTTCAATTAACCTTATTAATAAATCTTACAAAAATGCAACGTTTTCGATCCACCCCCAGCAAACGCTCTTAAGCAAAGATATTCTCCGTCCTTGGCAATCCCACACATAGTAGGAAAAAAATCTGTCGTGTAGGTCTAGGTAATTCACTACCTAAGAATTAAATATAAAATAAATAAATATGCGCCAAACCACACACCTCTTGTGATGATCTCGAAGTAGGGATTAATATCCCTGTGTTACGAGGTATCATACAAGGAAATTAGCCAGGGGTGTCTCCCAGCACCCCCACATCCGAGTCAATTTAGAAAAGATCGTTTCCTGAATTGACCGGACCGGGGATCGAACCCGGGACACTACAGAAATCGAGGCGAGAAACCGTGCTACAGCGCACTACGCCAATCGTGTCGTCAAATATTAAGACTTAGATCTACAAAATATCAATGTTATCTCTCTTGACTTCCATGATAGAGGCATATGCCCAGCAATGGGACAGGACATAGGCTTATTACTTTACTTTACTTTTGAGCTCATGATGATAAAGATTTTATTCAAGCAAAGATACCAAGAGGCTTACCTACATGATACATTTTCGTTGATGATTCAACTTACTTGATATCATGAGTAATACTGAAACTGATATTACATAAATAGGTACTTAATTACGATTTCCTTGAACTACAAGCTGCAAAAAGCCGTGATGAACGAAGGAGTCTTGATTACTGGTTTAGTAGTTAAACAGTTAGCTAGATGAGTAGATGAGCAGAGTTAACTCATTCAAGCACGCCACCCATCGCTTTTTAGATAAGAGTTACGTCACGCGGAGACAATGATAAGCTGTGGAGGAATTCCTCGCCACCGGCATCGAGGGCTTATCAAAGGAATGGAAAAGTTGTACTCTAGTTTCATTCAGGGACCGAATGAGAAAGTCAAACTAGTTATACGGTCGGGTTAGCTTTGGAAGTCTGTGGAAATTACCTAGAAGAGTATCCCCCCCCCCCCTTTAATAAAAATAGGTCATTCATGGCCATCTGACTTGGAATTTAGTAATAGTTCTAATAAGAGAAATTCAGAAAAAGATATACAGACATACTTAGAAAATTTAAATATAAATATAAGATACAATTTTAATTGATGCAGCCTTCAGATAACTCAATGGATTTCAAAAGTATTAAGTAGTAGGCAACCTGCATCTACTCAAATTGTGCGAATAGATATACTAACGCCTAAGCCTTATTTAGTTTTTAGAAAAAATATTAATAGGTTATAGGTATATATAGGTTTCGTTATTTACGAAAGTAAATATATATATATATATATATATATATATATATATATATATGCGCCAGACAACACACCTCTTGTAATGGTCTCGAAGTAGGGATTAATATCCCTGTGTCACGAGGTACCACACAAGGTAATCAGCCAGGGGCGTCTCCCAGCACACCCAGACCCGAGTCAATTCAGAAAAGATCGTTTCCTTAATTGACCCGACCGGGAATCGAACCCGGGACACTAAGGAAATCGAGGCGAGAAACCGCGCGAAACGCCAATCGTGTCGTAAGTAGCGTCTTTAAATACTTAATTTATTTATACTGGTTCTATTTTTGATGTTGTTTAAATTATTAGCGTGTCTATTTTAATTCCCATTGCATTTGTTATTATTACAGTACACCGTTTATTTTTGTATATATTACGTTTTTTTAGAACATTGAAAGATGCATATCTTTTTTCTCGATTTTTTGTGTTTCTTCATTTTCTACTGCACCTTTTTCATGTACTTTTCCTGTGTTCTCAAAGGCAATAACTTATTGATCCGAGCTTTCAAGCCTTTAGCGAACAAACCGTGTTTAATTAATGTTAGCTTTCTGATCGAATGCAAACTGCTTGTGCGACCTGCAAGTTTCTCGAGTCTGTTCAGTAAAAGCTGACAAAAGTAGGTCACTCGCCTTATTCAGACCCTACGCAACAAAACATGTGTTTTTGTTTATTTGCACACAAATGGTCAATTTTACATGAGAAATTCATTAACCGCTTAAAACACTGCAATTTGGCACTGCATTTTTGACCGTAGTGAATCCAAATTCAACTAAAATGTAAAGCATTTCCACGTGTAAATATAAACGACATTGAGAAACATCAGGCAATGCTACTCCAGATTTAAACATCGGCGCCAGTGGGTGTAATGTTCAGATTAATAATGAACGCGAATGGTGACAGCGCACGCGCGTCGCATCGCGTCCAGAAGTCTGGCTACCTGAAGAATTCCAGCACTATGCCAATCTTACGGTCAGCAACCGAAGTAGCTCAGTATTTATAGTCCTTTCCACGAAGGATGGCATAGGTACGGTGACATTTGGCATTTGAAGTATCTAGAGATTTAGTTTTGAGTAACACACATCATGATAAGACAGCTGTATCTACTCGAAGGGCAAAGACAGTCCTTATAATATGAATTAAAACTATAAATAAAATATGTTATTATGACTTATGTATGACTTTAAGGTTATGACAGATTATTAATTTACTCGGGCATTAAAACGAACACAATTAAAGTTTTATTGCTAGGTATAACCCGGCCCCTGTCACTTCACGAACTTCATGGAACTCCCATTTGGCAGTTGATTGTCAACGGCCGCGTATGCAAATCTTGCCGTTCAACTGACGCGATGACGTACTGTAGGTACTGACTTCTCACATCTCTATTGAAAGAGGTAGCCCCGGCAATATATATGCCTGACACATGACAGCACGCATTTATTTTTTTCTATTGTATAGGTCTACCAGGATCTGATGGCGAAAAAAAGTTTTAAAAATAGCGATTTTCATATGGTAACAAAAAAAATGTCATCTGTCAACTGAAATTTTAGACTGGTTAGTAGGAATGACACTTTTGATACTTTGGTTTATTGCATTTTTGGTGTGTATTATATTATGTATCCTAAACTTTGGTTTATTTCAGGGGTTTCTAATACTACCATAAGAGGAATTGTTGCCGAATTGTTGCCTAACAGAGGCGTATTTAGTACGCTCGGTAAAAAGAGGAAAGGTGGCAAAAAGAAAATAAACTTGTGTTAAAGTGATATAAAATCTTTAACAGAAGAATATAATAATAATTATAAAAATTGAAAATCGGTTTATAGAACAAGATCGATTACTTGAGATGCAGGAGGAAAGGTTTATCATAAATACTGCGTCTTCTTCGTCTTCCTCTTCCGATGAAGACTTTTTTATGGATGTGCAGTATTTGGAACCATTTTCAAGTTCTGATAGCCTATAATTAATAAATAAACTCATGAACAGAGTAATTGGAGTTTTCATCGAAATTTCGAACCCCACATTCGCCACAGTAACATTTTCAAAAATTATTCCTGATCATTGGATACATTTTTATATTTACATGTATCACACACAGAATCAGCCGCTATACGGAAAAAAAATATCAAAACGGTTTACTCCAATTTCCCCAGTATTGCTAGCGTCAATTTCTTTTTTCCCTTTTTGCCATCAGATCTTGGTAGACCTATAATTGATGTGATTTATCTGTTACGTTAGTAACTATTAAGTAATCTGTGGTATAACGCAGAGTTTCGAGTTAACGTAACGATTTCAAAGCGACTCCGGAAGTGGCCAGAATTGTCAAACAGGCTCTACTAAATAAACCCTTAGAATATTGCTAAAAAAAAATAAAGATAACATCTGAACAAACCGTTAGCTTATTTTTTTAAAACAAGGTGTGAATTGCAAATTGCTAAGCCGATAGCTTGACCCTTCTTCACTAACTAAGCCCTAAGATTTAACTGTTGATTATTTGCTTAGACTATGTAGTGTCATTCGAATTTGCTCTATAAATCTCTGTCTGATAAATACATAACACGTAAAGTTAAATACATATTCATTAACCCACCCACAAACACTAAACCGGTCATGATTAATTTATTTTAATTTATTCATTACTCTACTGGTCAGTAGGTGAGTCAGGCTTATTATTTTTGGATTCTATGTTATCAAGGAGAGGCGGACCTATTCTCCTTCATTTCCATTATGCAACTTGAAGCGCGGGAAATAATTGAGCGCTAATTAAACGACAATCCGCCAGTTCCATCCTCGATAATTAAGCGGCAAAATATTAAACTGGCGGCATTTTCCATTTCGCAAACGCATAGTTAACAGTACATAGCCAGGTACCGGTAGAAGAGGTCGACCCAAGAAGCGGTGGCTCGACGTCTTTAAGGGTGACATGCGTGCCAACTAACTCACCAGAATGCACAAGACCGCGCGAAGTGGGCCAATAAAATAAGAGAGGCGGACCCTGGGACCCCACACACCGGTGTGGGTTCACAACCGGGATAGACCGCACGGATGATGATGATGAACAGTACAGTGCTAAAACTATAGTCAAGGATATCAGCGAACTTACTCGTTTGGTGCGGCCGTGTATCTGTCGCCTTTTCCGTATGAGGAGCCATTCGTATGAAGAAAGTCTTTGGGCACGTAACTAGTTCCGTTCGCCATGGCGTCTTGAAGCTTCATGGTATATCACTCACAAAATCAGTTATTATATTTATTCAAATACCACCACGCAGCTTGCTTCAGCTCAAACAAGTATATCTATCGCAGCGGCCCACGCTTTCGAATGTTGACGACTGTTAAGCAATTCTCGGTATAGTTCCCTATATCACCACTGAGTATAAACAAATAATTTTGATAAAGTTAGAATTCGATGCATGCGTTACTCTAATAGCAACATTCGCGTCAGCGTGAACGCAGGAAGCATTTGACTGGATATCCTTGACAGTAACAAGGTTAAATAGACCGGTTCAGGCAGGAGATCGTCTTTCGTCGAGTAGAGTAGGTTGTACGTAAGAGACAAATCACCGACTCAAGGGCAAAGTAATAAATAATCTAATCCGACATTTGAATATAATTAGGATACCTTTGTTCTTTTATCTGAACGGACATCATAATCGTATCACCGTACAGAGTGTACGATTCGATCATTTATGCTATGAGTAATGTAATAACATTATTAAACTGTGTTGTGTGAGAGTATCGTTTTAAATAATGTTGAATAAGTCAATGTTGCATCGTATCGTATCTCATAGATCTGAACAATGGAATAACTAGGCGGCTACTCTACAGTGTGGTTAATAGTTAGGTTAGTCAGACCTGAATTTTGCAAAGACATTGGCTTTAAAAGAAATTCAAAAACATCATCATAAAATTGGTTAGGTGTTTTTTTAATAAACAAAAACGATTTTGATTTATTAAAATCATTACAAATTGAATTGAAAATAAACAGTTTATCAAACCGAACAACAATGTTCGAAACAGAAACAAACAGTACCTAGGTACCTACCTATACTTATATTAGTATATGTTATAACACTTAATATAAGCGTAGGTATAGATAGGTAATGATATCGTGAATGGGCTCAGTGGGGGCCGGGATGGGATGCAAGGCGCATGGGGGAGCCGCTGCCAGCTCTACCAATCAATATCATTCACCACACATAATATCTTGCCTAGGAAAACGGCTCTGCAATCGAGGAACAGTGCTGTAACTAAAAGCATTCCTCATGATAAAATAACAAACCTTTAGAAATTATCATTAATCGACTAGAGTGTAAAATAAGATCACCTTTTCAACAGTGTATTTGTGTGACGAAAACACACTTTCAGTTCAGAAGAATGAACCGTTCGAAAACAAACTCGATTAAAACAAAGAAGTATTTGTACACAACATATCTGACTCATTTACAGAACAAAGTGTAAGTACCTACCCAATGTATTGTAACAATGAAAACATTATCTGAAAATGGTAGTGCTTCAAATTTTAATCCTGTGAATGAGAGCAGAGCATCACTTTAAGTTGTAACAAGCCTACTAACTATTCAGCTAACTGCCTAGACTCAAAATAATAGATTCGGTTGCAAAACAAACATTATGTCGTAAATGTTACTACGCAATAACAACGCTAATAATTGCTAAAGTCAAACAGAATCACTTTCGAAACCACGTTCTGAAGATACCAGCAAAATATTACTGTCACAGATTTCCAGTTATGCATATCAGCTAAATGTGTCACGAATCACGAAAGTTGAATGTCTCTATCCGCGCAACGACCGTAGTAGGGTTGAATAAAACCGTGGCATGCATGACAACTCACAATCAGAAGTTAACGTCACCGTATCAAGATCGCTCTGATAAGGAAATTATAATCAAGTTGTAAAGAGCGTACTCTACGGCGGGGGCGTCCGCGTATACTGACGCTTTGTCGGCGTTAACGTAGCATATACCCAACAACGTCGGCCGCTTCCCCCTCACCGGTACAACAGCTGATTCACCGGCTCACGACTTCATTCACTTGATATCATCCTCTCCGTCACCGCAGTTCGGAAGAGAAAAAAAATAAGAAAATGTTCTGACCTATACAATGGGTACATTTTTGAAGACATGCTACTGATTCTGTTACCGATGTGTAGTGTGTGACCTACTGACGATCGTTCTTGTTGACGAAACAAATAAATGAAACAGGTGAATATGCCACTAATATTGATACTAACGGACTGAAAACTAAAAATCCGGCCTGCCTTCGTTGCACAAGGAATATAATTATTTTACACTGTTTAAACTTATTTACATCAATGATGCAACATAAACAAATTATTTCTAGACAATTATTTGTGACGAACAACGCCTTATCTGCTTTTTATTCATTTTTGTGAGACAACCAATACAAACAAATGAGGCAAAATAAAAAATACTGCTACTTTTTACCACATTCCGACTTTCAGTCAGCTAAGAAACAAATCACTCATTATAATAAGTTTAATGAAGCTACTTGATACTCAAGTTTATAGGACAGGATCCTACTAAGTACATTGTAAAGAGTTAAGATAGATAGACAGATAGATAGATATATTCTTTATTGTACAAAAACAAAAAGAGGCTTAAAGCTAAGCTAGTTATGCATCTTAGTAAGTACCTAATAAGTCAAATCAAGTGTGCTCTAATGTTTCGTTGGCTGGCCAATGGTAGCATAGCAGACTACTATTTGATTACAAAATACTAAGTATCAATAATACGACGCGACTATTTGATAAAGTCATCAATACTCGTATTGATGTTCATCAGCATAAATACCTTACGAAGTTACGATAATCAAATAATCAAAAGACAGACGTTGCAATGTTGTTGTAGTTTCGTTGCTATGTTTGTATCTAGAAGTCAAGGTGAACTAGTTTCACTGCAACCGTGTAAGCAGAGTAAGAAAATAACTGACTGTGAATATACCAACTTCATTCCCGAACTGACCCTGATGTTAGAGAGTTATGTGAAATTTATGTCACTCCCTACATGGTCAAAGTTGTTTGCCTTTCTCGATGTCGAGAGTCTAGTGCTAACAATCGTTAGCTGTGATTCGGCAAATCAATAACGCGACGAAAGAAACAGAAAACAGAAATATAATCTGCGCCTCCTAGTGTTTTTCAGGCTCAGCATATTCCCATTACATTGAATGTAGGGTCATTTCGCCTGTTCGCGTCCACGTAGTGGAGTTGGTAAGTTTGAGAGAGAAAATGAAAATGTTTGTGCATTCGTTTTGAACGAAAAGTGGATTTTATTTATTCCTTATTTACTCTTTTTCAGTCTGCACACTTTTAAATAAAGCAACTTGTAGTTTATATTATAAATCGAAAAATTGCCGAAACAGGCGATTTACCCATTTCGCGTCAAAAAAAACCCAGATTGCGTCCGCCTATGGACCAATTAGCGTCCACCATTTAGAATAGGGAAATAGGGGAGATGAATTTCATAATTGTAAAGGAAAGCTTCGGTTTATACTTAATCAAATTCTTTATTTAATAAATTCAGGCTTTGATATTTCTTGTAACATTAATCAGACTATCATCATCATCATCCGTGCGGTCTATCCCGGTTGTGAACCAACACTGGTGTGTGGGGTCCCAGGGTCCGCCTTTCTTATTTTCTTGGCCCACTTTGCGGGGTCTTGTGCATTCTGGTGAGTTAGTTGGCACGCATGTCACCCTTAAAGACGTCGAGCCACCGCTTCTTGGGTCGACCTCTTCTACCGGTACCTGGCAGGAGCGGCATGGCCAGACATTTGTTGCCCACGTAGTTTGCCGATCTCCGTGAGACATGACCATACCAACGAAAGCGGCACTCCTGCAGCCGCTTGTCTTGTCTGCGATGTCACGAACACGAAAGCTGCCGCGGATGTGGGTGTTACGCACGCGATTTTTGCGTGAGACTCCACACATCCACCGCAGCATCCTCCTTTACGTTGACGCGCAGCTCCTACTTGTGTCGCTCTAGTAACGGCCATGTTTCACTGCCATATAAAAGGACAGGCCTAATGATGGTTTTAAAGGCCTGCCGCTTCAGCTTGATCGGTATTTAGGGGTCACAAAATGACACCAGTCACCTCACGCCATTTGGCACAAGCCGCGGAAATTCGGGCTCTGACGTCGCGGTCGATGTCTTCGGACGCGCTTAACACAGATCCCAGGTATTTGACACGGTCCGTGCGCTCGACCACGTCAACGCCTATGCCGACGGACTGGGGATTTGTGGTGTTGCAGGTAGGGCTTCCAATACCGGGATCCCGGTATTGCTCAATACCGGTATTTGGCGTTTTTTTTGCCTTTTCTCAATACCGGTTTTGAAATCCAATACCGGTTTTAATACCGTAAATAGTGATGCTTGGAATTGTCACATATAAACTGCAAAATGTCCCTTATTTTTGACAAATCTGCACCCTTTTTTCCAATGATAGTTGTTTAACGGACGCGACGAAAGTCGCAGTTATTGCGTTCCTTCGATGTAATGGAAGGGTACATTCGACTAAAATTCTACAAAATTGTATCTTACTTTATTTTAAAACTAGCTGTTCGTCAGCGGCTTCGCCGTAGGCTGTTTCTTCCGTCAAAATATAGCCTAAATAAAAAGATAGCCTATGTCACTGGTTGATAATGTAGCTTTATATTGGTGAATGAATTTTTAAAATAGTAGTTTCAGAGCCTTTTCGTTACAAACAAAAATTAAATCTCTCAAATGAAACTCTTCATGATATTAGTATAGATACGTTGTTTGTGGCATTTGTCCTTTTAATTAATAGTCCATAATCGATCATAATTATAAATCCTAATTGAGGAATTAAGGTTTAAAACAAATGACTTATTTTGAGGCGTGAGGCTGACAATTTGACAAAAACTTTCAAACGTAGTTTTTTTGTCTGAACAATAACTAAGGAATTAATTTAATGACTACGACTTTTGATAGTGTTTCTGGTTTAAGAACTTTATTTCTCATAAAGAATTACACTAATTCACTTCCTGAGTAAAATATTGCACATTTTTACAAAATAACAATTAAACATAGCGAGCACACACAGATTGCTAAAATTATTGTAATATTACGGGTAGGTGTTTCGGTTAGTAGTAAACATTTTGATAAGTAAAAATACTACTTTTGTTTTTCATAGAAAATTGGAGGGTACTGTTATCAATTCAGCTGTTATACCTTGTGCAGCAGAATGAAACAAAGCTATTAGTAATTGCTTTTCCCTAAGTACATCAGTATGAACAAAAAAAATATCATAGGAATACGGTTCTAAATACTATTTGTTTGCACTGGTAAAATCACACACGTTTTTTAAGTGTCGTTTATATACCTTCATGATACTTACGATAATTTTCTGTTTTAAAATAAAATTTTAGTAGTCTTAAGGCAAAATAAATTGAGTTTGTTACCTTAAGGGGTATGCCGCTATGATAATATAGCCTAAAAGCAGATATTAATATCAGATGTTGTGCGATAGTTACAGAACAATATCGAAAACAAGTAGTTTCTTGGCAATCTTGATAAAACCCTGGTTTACCCCTTACACTATTTGATGATTCCGGTGTCAGTTTCTTAAAAAGAGCTTGCACAATAAAAAAAGTAATAGATCAGTTATAATTGTAAAAAGGTAACATAGTTTTAATTTTGAGATTTACCTAGTTACTATAAAATAAGACAATTTTTATAGGAAGTTGCTTTTTTTTGTAGAAACTATAAACGCATAAAACAAATTTAATTAATATAATTATGCTTTATATATTTATAAAAGTTCATTTTCAAATAAAGCTGTTACTATTCCAGCTTTAACTTTTAAAAAAACGCATTTTTAATAATAATTATAAATTTTCACCTCAATACCGTAATACCGGTATTAATACCGGATTCGAAAAAAAATCCGGTATTGATACCGGTATTGAAAATAGCCGGTATTTGGAAGCCCTAGTTGCAGGCCATGTACTCCGTCTTTGCCACATTAAGTTTCACACCGCCGTTTTCAAATGATTTTTTACACTTATTCACCCGTTGTACCAGCCGTCCCCTGTCCGAATCTGCTGGCGCAATATCATCAGCATACATGAGCAACCTGGGTGGTTGCTCGTGGTGGTCTCGGATGCTGTTTGACAGAACGTCTTATATTACGCTGATCCGAAACGGGCGAAGAACGGAGCCTTGGTGTACTCCAACGGTGATAAGGAAGGGAAGCGTGTCACTAACCGCAGTCCTAACTATGAAACGTCGTCTAACGCTTTCATTAAATCCGCTTCTGAATATGTATTTTTTTCTTTTTACTTGTTACTGTGAAGAACTTGTCTAAAATACAATAAAAATACGGATTAGTACTGTGCAATACGAATTCATTTTTCTATCCTTAATTGTTCTAATACTCAATCCTAAATCTGAAATAAATCAATTAAACACATAAATTAATAAAGAATAAGATTTAATCTCATTTTAGGATGGACGCAATCTTTTTCATGGTCTCTCTTTTTGCTATAAATAGGTCCAATTGGCGTCCGAATATGATTTTCAACATCTGTATCTTGTTTTATAATCCTGATAATGTGGACGTGAATTGGCCATTACAATATGCATGTAAAGAACATTAAAATAAATATAAAAAGTATACTGTTTTTCACTTTTTATCGTGTGATAATTAACATCCAACTTGAAGATAGTTAGACCAGACAGCGTCCACTGCGGACGCAAAGTGGATATTTTATGAATTTACTGTAGCAATTCGCGTCCACCTTATTTTAACCATTATTTATTAAAATACAATGTCAACTATCACTATCCTGACTAATATGGTCCATGGCTAAAACATACCGTGAATCGCGCAGCTGCTCACTATTTTTTTTTTGAAATTACGCACGTGCTCTCTCCTTCGTTTCACACGTTAAACTAGTGCATTTTCTACGCAATAAGGATAGCGCGCAAAAAGCTTTTGTTAATGTGTGTGTACCTGTCATACATCTAGGCATTCATAGAAATGACGTTCGTGCTTGTTACTGTGTCGGTTTGGTTATTTTCCACTGTTTTTAAAGAGTGATCCGTAGTTTGGACGCGAATGGGGCAGTAGACGCGAACAGGGGAAATGACCGTACCAACCTTTAAAACATTTTGAAATATGAAGGAGGAGTTATTTTATTTCCAAAGACACATGACGGTATTTTTTGGAAACTTTATTAAATGTATGAGATTGTGCACAGGTGATTAAACTGCTTAATAAAACAACAACCAGTATCAGCCCCCCCGATTCAGAACGGAGTTATTTACCGATTCGGTAAATTTGTTTTAACTATGGTAAATGATCCGCTTAACGCTAGCAATCAATATTTTTATATGTGAAAGCCAAAGGCCGTAAGTTTTCACAAACTAAATTATATAATAACTACCCTACTAAAAAAATAATTATAAAAATAAAAGTAAATAACCAAATCGGTCGATAAATTTGTTCTGAATCGGGGGGCAGAAGACACTAGTTACCCCAACAGATGCACTCATAAATATTTTTTAACATATATATTTTTAAAGAGTTGTACCTATTCCTTTCAAGCAGCGGGCGTACATGGTGATGAGGGAAACCAAAACAAACATCATCAGACGAATTAAAGAACATCTCTAAAGTTAAAAATAAGAGATCATCGAAGTCAGCAGTTTGCGGGAATCTTTACGTTCCTAGGGTGTAAATAAGAAACATAAATAGGTGTTGGTATATAAACCACAGCGAGGACTTGACGCTTCAAAATTACAGTGCAGTGTATTTTGAATATTCATATTTTAATGCACTTAACGCATTCATCATCATCATCCGTGCGGTCTATCCCGGTTGTGAACCTACACTTGTGAAATGAAATGAAATTGTTAATTTGCGATAAAACACGGTAAACAGATAAGATCTTACATATACATCATAATTATGGTCAAGCGTATTTTGTCCAGTTTTAGACATGCAAATTTTTGTGTGGGGTCCCAGGGTCCGCCTTTCTTATTTTCTTGGCCTACTTCGCGCGGTCTTGTGCATCCTCAGTGGTGAGTCTGTTGGCACGCATGTAAGGGTGCCATGCGTGCCAACGCATTAAAAGATGAATTTTAAATTTTCATCTTTTAATGCCTTAATGCACTTGTAGGCAACTTTCCTACACTTCATATCTTTTATTTATAAATGTTATATTTCACACTTATACCTATTTATTAATCCTAAACTATATTACACTTAACCTAAGCACACACATTACAACACTAAATTACTTATATCTGTAACAACATTATATATTTACATTACATGCGCGACACTACGATGCATATCAGTTTGTCGATATCGATATCGACAATCATCATCATCGAGCATTGCACAGCGCGTTCGTGCGGACCGTACATAACGCTCATGTATCGAACGCGGGGACGCGCCGTCCGCTGCGCCCGCGCATCAGTCGAAACTTGCCTACGACGCGGAACGCACGCTGCTTTTGACTCGCTTATATACTTACGCTTGAGTGCCTTGTATGTTATTATTAAGACTTTCATTCTTCCACATCTATTCTATCATCTATCTTTCCGAACTGTGTAGCTTACTACTATCTGACTGTGCTTGTGCTGTGTGTTCATCTTCCTACTGTGCCTTCTAATAATTGTGTTGGGAATACAAACATTTGAACGTGAGTTTTGAATATTATTTTACTCCGTATACTACACCCGACACCGTGTGGTATAGTTGGTATCATACCAAACCATCATACCCACATTGGTGACCCCTATTTGACTTACGAAGAACACGATAAGGAAGATGGCGGACGGACGCGACTCGTTCGATGACGCTAGTGATGGTAACGTGTCGATAGATCGTGGCGATGTTTATAAGGTCAGCATACGTGTACCACCATTCTGGCCAGAAGAACCTGAGATCTGGTTTGCTCAAGTCGAGGGACAATTCGCCATAAACAAGATTACCAGCGACCTCACAAAATTTAATTATGTGATCGGACAACTCGACAACCAGCATTCTCGCGAGGTGAAAGATATCATCATAAGGCCACCGAAAGAAAACAGATACGAGAAGCTGAAAACAGAGCTTATAAAGCGACTAAGTGCTTCCAATGAAAAGAAGCTGAAGCAGCTGCTGATGAATGAGGAGTTAGGAGATAGAAAACCATCTTCGTTTCTGCGACATCTCCACAGCCTTGCTGGCGTGGATGTACCAGACGACTTTTTGAAGACCATCTGGATCAGTCGTCTTCCCAACAGGATCCAGACAGTGCTAGCAGGTCAACCAGGGTCGACGCCAGTAGAAGACTTGGCAGAATTAGCCGACAGAGTAGTCGATATTGCCACATCCTCACCTATGGATGCTTTTATGGGAGAAGCTGGACCAAGTTCCGTGCTCAGCAACCTGACGAAGGAAATAGCAGAACTTCGCAGGCAGTTCCAGTCATTGGTATCGGAGAGAAACGGCAGACCTCGCTCCCGACCCTCACAATCTGGTCGGAATAGGTCGTCGTCAAGGCAGCAGCGGTCCCAATCCAATTATCGGAAGTTCCCGCTGTGCTGGTACCACAGCAAGTTCGCAGAGAAAGCCAACAGGTGCGTCCGCCCTTGCGACTTCAAGGCGGAAAACTTCAAGGGCGGTCGATAATGGCGACAGACGACAGCCCTAAATCTTCTACTGGTCGCCTATTTGTAACGGATCGACAGTCGAAGACGCAGTTTCTGGTCGACACTGGTAGCGACCTCTGTGTCTTCCCTCGCTCGGTGCTGCGTGATCGTCGTGCTGCGACGGAATTTCAACTTTGCGCTGCCAACGGCTCCAACATCTCTACTTACGGTTATGTACACCTTAATTTAGATTTTGGCTTACGTAGATCTTTCAATTGGCGTTTTGTAGTAGCTGACGTAACAAAACCAATTATTGGTGTAGATTTTCTAAATTATTATAACCTAATTGTAGACTGTCGTAATAAACGCTTAATAGATAGTACAACATCTGTATCTGCAGTAGCTAGTGTTGTAGTTAGTAGTAGTGATAGTAGTCTTTACTCTGTAAAAGTTTTGACTGGTGATTCTCCGTATCATAAAATTCTTAACGAATTTCCAGAGATCACTCGACCAGCTGGTACGCATCGCAACATCCCGCATAACACTCTACATCACATACGCACCACACCAGGCCCTCCAGTAGCTTCACCACCCCGTCGTCTTGCCCCTGACAAATTAAAAATAGCTCAACAGGAGTTCCAGTCCATGCTAGCTAATGGCACAGCCCGACCTTCAGAAAGTCCTTGGTCCTCGCCACTGCATTTAGCTCCGAAGAAGGACAACGGTTGGCGTCCGTGTGGTGATTACCGCATGTTGAATGCCCGTACTGTGCCCGACAGGTATCCGATTCGGCATATACAGGACTTTGCCCATTGTATAACTGGTTGCAAGGTCTTCAGCACCATAGACCTGGTGAAGGCCTATAATCAGATACCTGTCAGCCCAGAGGATATCCCTAAGACAGCCATCACCACACCCTTCGGACTATCCGAATTTCCGTATATGACATTCGGACTTCGTAACGCAGGTCAGACGTTTCAAAGATTTGTGGACGAGATGACTCGGGGCCTTGATTTCATGTACACATATTTGGACGATTTCTTAGTGTATAGTAGGTCCCGAGCTCAGCACGAGGAACACCTCCGAATCATCTTTGGAAGACTGCGTGACTACGGCATGCTGATAAACACGTCTAAGTGTGTTTTCGGGGCAGAGGAGGTAACCTTTTTAGGATACAGTATCTCCGAACGCGGTACCCGACCACTCGACGAGAAGGTTCAAGCCATCAGGGATTTCCCGACACCAACCAACGTGCGACAGCTGAGAGCGTTTTTGGGCATGCTGAATTTTTACAGGAGATTTCTTACTCGCGCTGCCCAAATACAAGCTCCTTTACACGCACTGCTAACAGGTTCAGTGAAGGGAACACAGCCTATAGTCCTAACGGATGAAGCCCTAGCTGCCTTCAAAGCCAGTAAAGATAGCTTGTCTGATGCCGCTTTGTTAGCACATCCAGATTGCGCCGCCAAGCTTGCGCTGGTGACGGATGCATCAGACAAGGCTATAGGTGCCGTACTACAGCAGCTGAAGGACGATGCATGGCAACCACTGGCATTTTTCTCCAGGAAGCTAAGTCCATCGCAAGTGAAATACTCGCCTTACGATAGGGAGCTGCTTGCGATCTACGAGGCAATCAAGTACTTTCGGCATATGGTCGAAGCTCGGCATTTCATTGTCTATACTGACCACAAGCCTATCAGTTTTGCATTCCACGAGCGGAAGAAAAACTGTTCGCCTAGGCAGTATAGACACCTCGACTACATCTCCAAGTTCACTTCTGATATCCGACACATATCCGGCAAGGATAACGTTGTGGCCGATACCTTGTCGCGTATCGAAGAACTGGAAGCGCCTGTAAGCCTCGAGACTTTAGCCGAAGGTCAAGCCTCAGATCCCGAACTTTCCAAGCTGCTTGATGAAGGTTCGTCATTGCGCCTGGAAAGACTGCACGTACCTGGAAGTCGAGTTCCCCTGTACTGCGACGTCAGTTCACCGACATCCAGACCGTTCGTCCCAAAATTCTTCCGGAAGCAGGTTTTTGACAGCCTGCACTCCCTTAGCCACCCAGGTTGCAATGCTTCGGCCAAGTTATTAGCCGAACGTTTTGTTTGGCCGGGTATAAGGAAGGATTGCAGGAAGTGGGCACGGAGCTGTATACAGTGCCAACGAGCTAAGGTCAACCGACACGTGACCGCTCCAGTGGGCATGTTCAACCTACCACGGGAACGCTTCAAGCAGATCCATATTGATCTCGTTGGACCCCTTCCTCTTTCGCATGAGTACCGGTATTGCCTTACCGCCATAGACCGATTTACTCGGTGGCCGGAAGCAATACCGATCAAAGATATAACGGCGGAAACCGTTGCAAAAGCCTTGCTGACTGGCTGGATTGCTCGATTCGGTTGTCTGACAGTCATTACAACAGACCGTGGCCGTCAGTTTGAATCGGCCCTGTTCCAGTGTCTGTCGACTTTAGCCGGATTCGAGCACAAACGGACGACGGCCTATCACCCGGCTTGCAACGGCCTTGTGGAGCGTTTCCACAGGCAGCTTAAAGCCGCAATTGTCTGCCATGCGAACGACAGGTGGACAGAGTCACTTCCGTGGGTCCTGCTAGGCATTAGAACTTCCTTCAAGGAAGATTTACAAGCTTCCTCAGCGGAGCTCGTATATGGTGAACCCTTAAGATTGCCTGGTGAATTTTTTGAAGCTTCAGCTGCTGGCACTACAGATACTTCTGAGTTTGCAGCACGTCTGCGAAACTTTGCCAGAAAATTGCAGCCAACACCTACTTCGCACAATAATAGGTCGAAGGTATTTATACATAAAGATCTCGCCACCAGTGATCACGTTTTCCTTCGCGAAGACGCATTACGTGGTGCACTACAAGCTGCATATTCAGGGCCACACAAAGTTTTGACAAGAGGTGATAAAGTTTTTAAAATCCTTCTCAAAAACAAAGAGGTAACAGTATCGATAGACCGTCTAAAACCGGCCTTCATACTGACTGACCATACCGAAGAACCTCCGCCAGTTATTCAAAAAGAATATGTTACCCGTTCTGGACGACATGTTAAATTTGCAGATTTTTATCGCCCTTGACGGTCTCTGGAGGGGGGTGGTGTAGGCAACTTTCCTACACTTCATATCTTTTATTTATAAATGTTATATTTCACACTTATACCTATTTATTAATCCTAAACTATATTACACTTAACCTAAGCACACACATTACAACACTAAATTACTTCTGTAACAACATTATATATTTACATTACATGCGCGACACTACGATGCATATCAGTTTGTCGATATCGATATCGACAATCATCATCATCGAGCATTGCACAGCGCGTTCGTGCGGACCGTACATAACGCTCATGTATCGAACGCGGGGACGCGCCGTCCGCTGCGCCCGCGCATCAGTCGAAACTTGCTTACGACGCGGAACGCACGCTGGTTTTGACTCGCTTATATACTTACGCTTGAGTGCCTTGCATGTTATTATTAAGACTTTCATTCTTCCACATCTATTCTATCATCTATCTTTCCGAACTGTGTCGCTTACTACTATCTGACTGTGCTTGTGCTGTGTGTTCATCTTCCTACTGTGCCTTCTAATAATTGTGTTGGGAATACAAACATTTGAACGTGAGTTTTGAATATTATTTTACTCCGTATACTACACCCGACACCGTGTGGTATAGTTGGTATCATACCAAACCATCATACCCACACACTTAACGCATTAAAAGATGAAAATTCAAAATAATACTCGGTTTAAATTTCGGGTTAAAAATAATAAAACGCGTAAATAAATACTGTTACATAAAAACTTTCCTTTTTTTCAACTTTTTAATTATTTTGAATTTAGAAGGCGTTTAATATTTTAAAAACTTCTTTCCATTTCGCGCCATTTCACATATTTTTTCGTGTTCATTATTTAATTACGGGTTAGTATTATTTCGTCTAAAACGCAGCTGGTCTAAAAACAGCTAGTCTAAGTAGCAAGTGGTCTAAAACACAGCTAGTCTACCAAGCAATCGGTCTCAAAAGCAGCTAGTCTAAACCGTAGCTGGTCTGAGTAGCTATTGGTCTAAAAAGCAGATGGTCTGAAACGCAACTGGTCTATTTAGCCAATGGTCTAAGAATCAATCAATCTAAAACGCAATTTATGGTCTAAGCCGCAAGTAGTCTAAAATAGACCTGATCTTTCTGGTAATCAGTTTGAAACATAGTATTGTTTTCTTAGACATATAGTCTGAAAGATCAAAAAACAGTTATAAGCGGAAACCCAGTGATAGAACATCATTAGGGCTACCCTTCATGCCCATGTATTTGTCGCGATTTTTGCTACCAAAACATCTTGAATTTTGACTGGCCTATTGGCGCAATGGCAGCGATCCTGCCTTTGACGCCACAACATTTATGTGATGAACATTTGTGTTTGTTGTGTGTCTGGGTGTTATTATATTTTTAAGTATGTATTTAGAAATATTTAAGTATGTTTATCAGTGTCTGACACCCATAATACAAGCTCTGCTTAGTTTGGGGTCAGATGATCTTGGTGTGAATTGTCCCAGATATTTATATTTTACACTTCCAAATCTCCAATACATTCAATGTAAAGGGGTTTGAACATTTTTGTATGGAGGCTGGCATAGCCACTTGCCTCCATTTTATTACTTTTCAACACATTTGGTCGTAAAGTGACTCTTATTGCACCGCTTTTAGGATCATAATGCACCGTATTAAACAGCGAGTTAATTCATCGGTTCGCTAATTTAATTTGTGATTGTTCTGAGTGATTGTTTTGGAAATGTCGAGTTCAAATAATGAAGACGAAATAAATATAGATTCGACGCCGCCGGAAATACTTAGAGAGGCAAGAAATGCAAGTGATAGCCTATTACCACCTAAATAGAAAGAGAAATATATGATAGCCTACGAAAGTTTTATAGAGTAAAACAGCAAAAACATAAGCTTGTTATAAAGATATGGCCCAAGAAAAACATGACTTCGGTGGGAAAGAGCCGTATTGAATGCTTTGGTATGGCATACCCTATCCTTCCTTCTTTTTTTATTCAGCGTTTCTGGGTCATACTTGTCGCGGAGTGTTGTTTAAGAACAGACTGCAATAAAATGTCTGTCTAACAGTCAGTAAGTCCCAGTGTTTTGTAGACCCTGTCAGTGGAAAAACGGAAGGGAAGACCCGCACCAACCTTAAGGATGGCTCGGTGAGCACTTTCAGCCTCAATGAGGAATGTTTTTGCTGCGCCTCCCCACGACAGGATACAGTACTGGACGATAGCCTGGCAGAGGGCATCGAAAACCATTTTGATGGTAAGATAAGATAAGATACTCTTTATTGCACAAAAACAGAGGAAAAAACACAAAGATTACAAAGAAAGTTGATGTACAATTTAGGCGGTCTTATTGCTGAAAGCAATCTCTTCCAGACAACCTCATACAGGTAGAGGAAAGATGACAGAAAGGGTCAGCAAGTGCAGAGATATAAAAAGGATTGCAAAATATTTTAACTAATAAATAAATTACATAATTTTATATAATAATAAATACAAAATATTATATAACCATATAATATACACATATAATATAGGACAGGACATTGTAAAAATAACAACGAAATAACTAAAGTAGACACAGGATTACACTAACAACAAGAGGAAAATAGAAAGAAACAAGAAGACTAGGAGATAATTTAAGTAAGAGTAAGAAAATGAGCCTTCACTCTAGTTTTAAAGACAGGAAGGGACTGTGACTGTCTGATGGACAAAGGTAAGGAGTTCCATAAACGTATGGATTGCACAGTAAAGGAGTTTGTATAGGTGTGAGAGGAATGAGGAGGAAATTTAAGATGACATGTTATCTCTTGGTAATATTCATTGCTATGCGGATGATAGCACGGTCCACGCGCGTTATTTCGGGCGCCCTGGGGCAAAGCAGACTGACATCGAGGAGAAGAGGCGAAGTCTTGTTGTTGAGCTTGACGGAGTGTTGGACCTCATTTCAGAATGGGGTGCATGCAATCTTGTCGAGTTCAATGCCAAGAAAACGCAGGTGTGTGCATTCACAGCAAAGGCGTCGCCGTTCCTTTCCCATCCCACTCTTCAGAGCACCCCGCTACCGATTAAGGATAGCCTAAACATCCTTGGCATGGATGTTCGTAGCAACCTAAACCAGCAGGACTACATTGAGAGCGTCATTAGAACTGCATCCCGTAAACTCGGAGTCCTGAACAGAGTGAGACGATTCTTCACGCCTGAGCAGCTCTGTCTCTTGTATAAGACACAAGTTCGCTCGTGTGTGGAATACTGCTCTCATCTCTGGGACGGTTCCGCTAAGTACCTACTCGAAGCTCTTGACAGGTTGCAGCGGCGTGCTATCCGTATTATTGGAAACCCAGAGGCAACTTTGACCCTTGAGCCTCTCCAATTGCGTAGAGACATTTCCAGGCTAAGTGTTCTCTATCGCTTTTACAATGGGGAATGCTCTGACGAGTTATTCCAGCTTATCCCACCCTCACCTTTCCACTCCCGTGCCACGCGTGCTGGACTACGGCGTCACCCACACACAATTCAACATTTGTTGGCCCGAACTAAAAGGTTCGGTGACTCGTTTCTTTGTCGTACCATCCAGACGTGGAACGCTCTTCCAGCACATGTGTTTCCTTCCTCGTATAGTTCCGGGTTCTTCAAGCGGGGCGTGAAAAGGCATTTCTGCAGGCCTTCAAGGTGGGGATGGCCAGCCCAGTGATTCGTTTGAATGACTGGGCTTGGGAACTCCAAGCGCTCTTTGAGGTAGGGCGGGGACAATGGGTTAAACAAGATGGTGTAGAGAAGAGATAGGACCAGTAAATTGCGACGAAGACGTATAGGGAGCCAGTTCAGCTGAGCTCGGTACTCTGAGACATTGTCATACTTTCGTAGACCGAAAATGATGCGAATGGTACAGCGATTAGCTACATGTCTGAGAGTTCTGAAGACGTATATTAGTTTCCTTAGTCTGGTTACAAGGCTATGTACATGTAGTCTGAGCCTCAACGTTCTATCAATGGTTAATCCCAGGTACTTGATGTTATCAGTTGAGGACAGTAGTAGTGACACTAGTGACCTTATTGCTTTAAGCGATTTCTTTTAGACGACATTGGGATTGGGATTGCGGAAGAAGATAACAGACTGTTCGAATGTCCTAAAATCTGTTATTTGTTAAGGAAATAACACGAAAAGCCTCATAGTTAATGGGTTTTTATTAAAAATCACCTATTTCAAATCGATTTTTACCTGCAAATAACTTGAGCACGTGGCACTTTAGCGTACCAGACATTTATTGTTTTCTTTCCAAATAAATCACTTTCATAGTGCGCGGAAACATCGAGAAAAAAACAAAATGGCGGCTGGGTAACTATGCCACAAAGGTACAAACCCTTTTAGGTATAATGCTGTTAAAGTATCTCATTGAAATTTACATTATGAATAGTTGACATAATAGGCAACTTTTTGAAAAACAATAGGATAAGAATAAAACATGCAACTTTTTTATACCTTATGATGAATCAGTGCTATAAATGTAAAGGCTTCTTAATCCTAGGCCTAGTATTCAGCCAACAAATCAAGCATGTATCTCACTCAACTATTTGCGCCATAGTGACCAAAAAAGTGACCAAAAGTGGGTGGGCAAGAATCGCTGAACATACATGGGGGTAATTCGGGTAACCTTAGTGATGTTCTACCACTGGGCTTCCGCTTATCACTACTTTTTGGGATACCCTGTATAAACAATAGTTTA
Source organism: Udea olivalis (assembly GCA_947369235.1). Taxonomy (NCBI): domain Eukaryota; kingdom Metazoa; phylum Arthropoda; class Insecta; order Lepidoptera; family Crambidae; genus Udea; species Udea olivalis. The sequence goes on along the minus strand of OX376352.1, from coordinate 9,663,108 downwards.
ATAATCTATGGCATTAAGAATAAAGATTTATTTTAACTTAATTCAAAAATAATAAGAATACTAGTTTGTTTTTAAGCCTAACTTATATATGAATATTATAATATTAACATTATAATATTCTATATCAATTTATCAATTCAAAGGACGATACTTTTAACACTGATTTTGAAGTTTGGAACAAGTATAAACAAAACTGTAGAAACTATCTGTATTTTTGACGAGATGAGATTTAGACAAAGAACATTTAAGACCAGTTGTGTTTTTGACGAGAAGCGTTTTAGACCAGCTTCCCGGTGCATTTTAGACCGATAGCTTGGTAGACTAGCTGCTTTTTAGACCACTTGCTACTTAGACTGGCTGCTTTTTAGACCAGCTGCGTTTTAGACGAAATTACAATGTGGAATGGGGTGTTAAAGAAAATAGAATTGCAGTAATCGCCCTGCACAAAGTGGATATGGAGCCGTCGTTCATATTCCAGACTTTTGAAGTAGCTTGGTATCAGCCGTATGTTCGTTTATCGACGTACTATCAACAGACACAACAACACTTCCTCTGTCGAAGACCATAAAAGATCGGGGCGACCGCGTGCTGTTGAACTAAAAAGGCTGTTAATGCTGTTAAAGTCAGAATTCGAGAATCCCCATTAGGAAGCAAAAAATCTTATCGCGAGAAAAGAAGATTCCCGCTAGGACTCTGTCGCGTATTATAAAACAAGGCTTGAAGCCCGGTGATCATAGTAGATATACAGGACATGCCCTGAATCAATCTTTATAATTAAAGACAGTGAATCGATCAAAACGCCTTTGTCGCAATACGCAGGTGAAAGGCAGAAGAAATTAATATCCTCTTCACCGATGAAAAAATTTTCACGATTAAAGAGCACTACAATAAGCAAAATAAGTGTACGCTCACAGTTCTAAAGCTGCTCAAGTGGTCGGAAAGGTACAACGTGGTCATCATACTGCGTCAGTGATGGTTTGGTGGGGCGTGTCTTTTCAAGGAGTCACAAAGCTACATTTTTGTGAAAAAGGAGTCAAAACTTCAGCCAAAGTGTATCAAGAGACAGTCTTGGATCGTGTTGTGAAACCTCTCACTCAGCAATACACTTTTTAAAAATGTACCGTGCCATGGGCTTTCCAGCAGGACTTTGCACCTGGTTACAAGGCACGAACTACCCAAGCCTGGCTTGAAACCAACGTTCCGGACTTGATTAGAGCTGAAGACTGACCCTCATCTAGCCCAGACCTAAACCCTTTATACTACAAATTATGGTCAGTTTTAGAGGACATGGCCTGCTCTAAGCGACACGGCGACATTGAGTCTCTTAAAAAATCTCTGGAGCAAGCAGTGGAAAAATTTCGCACGGAAACAGTGCGTGAATCCATAGATTCGTGGCCAGCAGACAGATTAAAGGCATGTATAAAAGCCAAATATGGCCATTTCGAATAGAATATATATTTTATTTTTTGCTGAGACTTCATTTCAGTAATGTTTCATTACTTCATAAAAAAATGCAATTTCATTTGTAACAGAACTATGGCCGGACTAGGTATGAATACGCTAAGCGAAAGACTTCGTGAAATTATTCAGTATTACAAAAAGGAAAAATGCTGAATATTTTGATCATAATGACGACAGATTAGAACAGAAGAAATAAAAGAAATATTTACGTATCTAAATTAATCCCGATACATTGGCTATAAATCAGGTGAATAAAGTTTACTTACTTATCTTAAAAATTCGTTAAAAATACGCTTGACAATAACCGCCTTTACGACCGATAATAATGTCAGGGATAATCAGTTAATTGATAGCAATGGAATAGTGTTAATGTTTGTTTCTTGTAATTTACTGAAAAATAGTATAGCTTTAAACAAAACATAATTAACCCTTGCAATCTATAAGCTTAAAAAGAGCATAAAATATACATTAATATAAATAAGGTACCTGTGTTCGAGATTTCTCTTATCAAACCATGTGCTGTGCATTGTGGAGAGGGATTCAGCAAAACTGTCTATTTCAGCTTCACTCTTCTCCGTCCTTAACGGCTTGTCGACACCAACTATGGATTTATCAGGGATTTCTAAGGCTTCATCGCCAGCATAGAACGTCACCGATGGCCGTTTTGTCTTAGACGAGGAGTTGGCGCGTGCGCGAATGTCTTGCGGATTCACTAAGGGCGTGAGCGGGTACGCACTCTCAAAAGCGTCGGGCATGGCTTCAATTTTAACGGGATTTCTTGTGTTCGAAACGAAATTCAAACGGTCACTGCCTGAGGCGAGAAATGATAGCAAAATAAGTACACAATCATTACGTGATGACCCTGAGCAGCGATAACCTTTGAGGGGTTGCGTCAACATATGATGTAAATAGTTTTAAAGTAAACTGTTCTGCTTTCGGCTCTCCAAAAATTATTTTGTTTATACTCCAAATGAAGCTCAAATATGCAATTGACGTAATAAGTAGGTACGGCAATTCTAGTCCATATAATTTGTTATTGATACCGCTGGAAATATAATTATGTACATACTAAATCACCTATAATGGTTTTCGTGTAATTTGTGATGCATGAAGGAATTGGATAATTATTCATTATGTTTTGAGGTTTAAGATACTTTATCTCGGTCACACCAACGGGTCCCGTTCTGGAGGACTGTTATTTGTGGCGGCTTATCTTATCATTAGCCCACGGCCATTTTTATATTCGCGTCGCTTGCCAATACAGAGTATTTCTTTACAGGACTTAGAATGTCAGAAGAGCTGAAGATTTCCCACAAGCTACAATATGTGGAGTCGGCAACGCGCATGGGGTACCTCTTGTATTGTCATACCAGACAGTCCTCAGCTAGGAATGTGAAATGATCTATATTTCTCCATAGCAAAAGTTTGGCCTTTTCTAGTTTAAGATTCCCGTCCGAATTGGTCTTCTGTCTGACCCGTTGGGTTCAACTTTAAAACAGGTCAAACCGTGGGCAGTCTTATAGCTCTGTCACCCTATGCTCCTCACGTTGCGCAGGCTTTGCTGTTGCTCCCCGCGCTGCTGCGATGTTGCCCTATCTGTCCACTGCTCTACTTGCACAATTAATCGTCATTTTATTGCTGTTCCTTTGGCTTGCGCCAAAAAACCCGACCAAACAGAGAACGTGCGGCATGCAAAGTAGCCACAGTACCTCTCAGCCTCCTTTCCATGCTACCACTAGACTAATGTGTGGCGTGTTAGGTTGTAGACTGTCTGGTTTCGCGCAAGAATGGAGCGTACGTAACTAAACCACTTGATATAGGTAACCACTTAAAAAAGTGTTATTGATAAATTAAGCTAATTCAAACCGTAAAAATGGTTTCTATTAATATCAGCCTATTATAGGCTGCTTTTAAAGTCTAAAGGCAATCATAACTGAATTTACCAGAAAATGTAATGTATTGTAAAGTTTTATTTGTTAAGCACTGAAAAAAACATGCCCATTATCATATAAACAATACATAATATAAATATTACATATACACCACATATACATAATAGCACTAACTTAAACTGTACTGTAACTGTACTCGACACGATTGGCGTGGTGCGCTGTAGTACTATTTCTCGCCTCGATTTCCGTAGTGTCCCGGGTTCGATTCCCGGTCGGGTAAATTCAGGCAACGATCTTTTCTAAATTGGCTCGGGTCTGGGTGTGCTGGGAGACGCCCCTGGCTTAATCCTGGTGTGGTACCTCATAACACAGGGATGTTTTTCCCTACTTCGAGACCATGACAAGTGGTGTGTTGTCTGCATATTTATTTATTTATTGAACATAGTTAATAATTTTAGTGTCTACTTTGGTAACAGCATCAGAATACTTAAAGTTGGAAGCTTGAGAAAATACATACACTTATTATAGTAAACAACCAGATTGAGGTTTATAGCAAAACTGATTTATTTCAAACTAAGTCACAGCTACCCGCATAAGTTTTAACAAAAGTGACAATCAACTCGAACATAACATACCTTCTCATCATAAACAAAGTAACAAACTTAATTTTGATTCCTAAGATAAAAATCTAACACAATTATTTGTTAACAAATCAAACTACACTAGGTATTTCAATTAACGTTAGGAATGCCAATTATATCTGGCCATAAATCTGGGTTGGGTATTTCTACACTAGGTTCTGGAGAATCATTATCTGACTCAAATTCATTATCTGGTCGATCCCAAGATAACCTTGGTTGAGTAATAGTCTGTGCCTGAGGCACAGCTCTAATCAATATCTGGTCAGCATGTCTTCTATGCAACTCTCCATCTTCTGTTCTTACCCTATACGTCGTAGGCCCTTCAACAGTTTCTATTCTGCCCTTTAACCACTTTTCTCCTGGACCATATATGCGTATCAAACAAGGCTGGTTAACTGTGAAGGCCCGATTTGGCAGGCGTTGTGCTGCTGCCTCCAATTGTTGGTCAGCTGTACCTTCCACATTATCAGGGTGGAGTAAAGACACTGCCGTTTTAAATTTACGTCCATTCAACATTTCTGCTGGTGTCTTGTTTGTACAATTGGGCACAGTACGAAGGTAATATAACGCTTTCGCAAGTTTTTCTGACCAAGACACACCATCATCCGACATCTTTCGGAGCTTATTCTTAAAAGTCTGTATTGCCCGTTCAATTTGTCCATTACTTGCCGGATGGTATGGTGGAGAAAACAAGTGTTTGATGTGGTTCTTTTTCAGAAAAAGATTAAATTCATCAGAGCTGAAAGCCCTACCATTATCAGACACCAGCACCTCCGGTAGCCCTTGGGATGCGAAAATTTTCCTTAATATAGTAATAACCGAGCCACTACTCATTGATGGTACGATTTCTGCCTCAAACCACTTACTATAGCTGTCAATTAGAACCAAGAACGTCTTGCCTTGGAAGGGGCCTGCAAAGTCCACGTGAACACGACTCCATTTATCATGGCTAATCCATGTCTGAGGATCTCTAGGTGGATTATTTCTGACCACTTGACATTGTTCACATTCCGCCACCATTCTTTCAATTTCAGTATCCATTTCTGCCCACCACACATATCCCCTTGCGAATGCTTTTGTTTGCACAATACCCGCATGTGGGGCATGTAATAATTGCAAAACCTCTTTTTGCAAGGTTGTTGGTATAATAACCCTATTACTCCACAGTAAACAATCTTTACTGAGGGAAAGGGCTTCTCTGCGCACCCAAAACGGTTTTAAGTTTGGATCTGGATTAGTGCGCGGCCAGCCATGGACAACAAAAAAGATTACCCTTCGCAGAAGCTGGTCCCTGCGAGTCTCTTTCGCAATTCTATTTGCATCGATTTCCCAGCCATTTGGGCGTTCTTCTAATAAAAGCACTTCTTTAAGGTCTTTCTCTTTTACTACTGCAGTATTTGGAGCATTCCACCGACTCAGAGAATCGGCGTTGCCTATGGCCTTACCCGGCCGATACTTTATAACATAGTCATAGCAACTAAGTTTCAATGACCATCTCAGCATTCTCGGTGATATCTGATCCGGTATTGGTTTTTCCGGATTAAATAATCCCACCAACGGTTTATGATCCGTAACAATACAAAACTTCCGGCCAGCTAAATATTCGTGGAATTTTGATAGTCCGAATATGACAGCTAGAGCTTCTTTGTCGATCTGCCCGTATCTTCTCTCTTGTGGTTGCAAAGTTCGCGAAGCCATCATTACTGGTCGTTCAGTGCCGTCGTCCATGATATGTGCAATGATCGCACCAAGCCCATACTCCGAAGAATCACAAATAAGCAGTAAATCTCGCTTCAAATCATATCCTACTAACGTGAGATCGGATGCAATCAGATTCTTTGCTTTTTTGAAAGCTTCTTCTTCTTCTTCACCCCACGTCCAAGTTCTTTTGCATTCTAAAAGGCGATATAAGGGCTCCAAAACCGTGGCCTTATCTGGCAAAAATTTCTCATAGAAATTGTATAACCCAAGAAATGCCCGTAGCGATTCCTTGTTAGTCGGGGCAGGCTTATCTTTAATTTCTCTCACTTTATCTGGGGATGGGTGCAAGCCATCAGCATCAATTTTATGACCCAGGAAGGTTATGCCCTCTGTTGCAAAAACACATTTACCTAAATTCAGCCTGAAGCCCATCTCATTTAACACACGCAAGACACCCCTCAGTCGACTATTGTGTTGCTCTCGGGTTGCTCCGGTAACCGCTACATCGTCCAACAGGCATGCTACTCCCTCCATACCCGCAAGGGCAGATGACATGAGACGTTGAAAAATAGCTGGCGCGGCACTTACACCAAATGCCAGGCGATTCATTCTCATTAATCCAATAGGTGTGTTAAGGGTTAACAGCTCTGCGGTATGTTCATCGACTTTAAGTTGTGTATAGGCTTGTTTGAGGTCCAATTTACTAAATATTCTGCCTCCACTCAGCTTAACAAAAGCTTCTGATGATTTAGGGAGAGGATAACTGTCAACCTCTATAGCAGCGTTAACCGTAGACCGATAATCCCCGCAGATTCGTAGCGATCCATCATCTCTTTTAACAATCCTTAAGGGTGTAGCCCATTTAGAATATGTCACAGGTGTTAATATACCATTTTTCACCATTCTGTTTAATTCATCAGAAACTTGCTCTTTCAGAGGGAATGGAACTGGTCGCGCTCTCAAAAATTTTGGCACTGCATCAGGTCGCAATTTCAACGACACCTCTAGACCTTTATATTTCCCAAGGCCCTCTTTAAATAACTCTGGAAATTCTTTCACAAGTTCTTCTAACTCGTCTTTAGACCAGCACAATCCCGAAATATAAACGCCTAAAGGCTTAAACCAATTTCTTCCCATAAGACTTGGTCCTTGGCCTGACACAATTAGAAGTTCACATTGAGCTTCCTTGTTGCCCAACTTGACACATACATTTGCTAGTCCGAGCACTTTCAAAGATTCACGAGTCCATGTCACTAATTTTACATTGGTAGAATGCAGCGGTGGGGGTTGAGCCCATAGTCTTTTATAAGTCTCCTCTGATATGATGGTTCTAGATGCCCCTGAATCAATCTCCATCAGCACTGTTGCCCCATCAATAGTCAAATCTGCTGTTATCGGCGGCTGGTAAATTTCTGAACAGTTGTAAATACCATTCATGTTTTCAGAGGCCTGTCTATCAGAACTACTACTCTCTTCCTGAACCTGATGAACTTTTCTTCCTTTTTTATCACAAGCAGATGCAATATGTCCAAAACGTTTGCAGTAGAAACACCTTGCTTTAATAAATGGACAACGTTCCCCGGGTTTGTGTATTCGTGCACAATGCACACACTCATTAGACTTGAGTCTACCAATGTCCATAGGTTCGGTGACACTGGACGGAGTTTGCTTTACTTCAACATGATCAGGGTATAAATCAGGAAATGTCGCTTGGTAATTTAGACACATCTGTAATGCAGTCTCATAACTTAATTGTTTTGTTTTTAACAGTTCTCTCCTTAAGCGATCATCTCGTACCCCCAACACTAATCTGTCCCTCAATTGACGTTTTAAGTCCACAAAATTACACTTGGCAGCGAGTAAGCTTATCGCAGCCACGAAGTCCTGCACGCTTTCACCTTGTGATTGTTGGCGTCTATGAAATTTGCCTGCTTGCAAAATTTCATTAATTTCCGGTTCATAAAACTGGTCCAGAACACGCAAAATTTCCGAAAAAGACACATCCGTAGGTCGATTTGGTACCAGTAGTGACGCAATTAGAGCGTAAGTGTCTTTTCCGCACTGAGATAGGAACAAAGAACGCGCCTTGTCAATGTTCTTATTTTCATAACCTGCGGCGTCGAGAGCACATAATAACTGTTCCTTGTAATCACGCCACTTGTCCGTTTTTGGGTTAAAAGGTCCCGGAAACACTATGTTCGCGATATTTGACACCATTATTCACACAATCACTATTATTTTCCGAAGTCGCCAATATAGTAAACAACCAGATTGAGGTTTATAGCAAAACTGATTTATTTCAAACTAAGTCACAGCTACCCACATAAGTTTTAACAAAAGTGACAATCAACTCGAACATAACACTTATAAAACATTACCCTCCGCAGCATTTGTCGCAGTCAAGTAAAAACAACCCGCGAATACTCGCTTGCTATTACTTGGTATTTGGCATTACTCGAAATAGGAATAAAACCCTGGATCGGCTTAGAACCAGGGCTCGCGAGCCCTGGTTGCTAACATTGCTAAGCGAACTAAACAGTGGGAAGATTCCTGCTAATTTAGCGGACTATCTGGTTCGGTGAGGGTTTAACCAGATAGTCCGCTAAATTATTTGGTTCACCATTTCATTGCTTTGTCACGTAAACAGGTTTTAACATGTACGCAACGTGTTGCTACTGTCAACATGACTAGCATAGCAAGCCGTACCTCACCGCCTGCCACTCGCGCCCACAGTGCTTTGCTTCAAAACATCACAGTTACGTTACGAATTTATAATAATAATTTTAAAAATATTATTTTTATTTTTAAAATTCTAACTGTAGCACATGAATATTGAGTTAAAAAATTAAGTAACTTATACATGAGTGTAATCATAACAAAAAATTAACAAGTTAAATTTTTGTTTTTTTACTTAGCCTCTTTGTGTCTCATTGCTGGCCAACGGCCTCTAAAACACCTTCCAGCTATTCCTATCTGGAGTCAAGACATATTTGTAATTTGATCCTCTTCTACATGTTTGCTATGTAAATACTTGCTATGTGAAAATAAATAGGTGACTCACCTGTGCTCTGCACGACGATAATACTTCTTGGTTATTAATGGATTCTCCTTGTGCACTGGAATAAGGCATTCCTTGGCTTTGCAGCCCTCCATTTTAGTGAAACTATTGGAAGTCTTCTGCTTACAAAGGACGCAGTATGAATAATATGGTCTTTGGCATAACAGTTTGCTTACGACAACACCTGCAAGCCTAAACATGCACTATCTCTATCTTGTAGATGGATCTAGAGATAAAATGTTTGCTTTAGTTTTATTTATCATGTGCACAGTATTCCAATAAACAACACCACTAATGACCGTGGGCGCTTAGGACACGAACAATATTTTTAATTAATGACAAGAAACTGCAAAAGCGGTTCAAACTTCCGACTACATAATTTCCGAGCTTTGTTACAGAATCATTTTGAACCAAGTAAACAAGATTCAACTTTATGAAATGCAGTAAAATTATATTACATGATTCACATAAACATTCATATCGCCACAGTAGGTCTACAACTAATATTTTAAACTTACAAGATTTTTTTATTTTCTCGTAAAAATGTGCGGTAACGCAACAAGGTAAGATACAGAAGAGATTCAGTTCATTCAGTAGGGCTCAGTTGTTTATTAGTATTTAAATTACACAGATTACGGATTTATTTCTGGTGCTATTGAATCTGAAATTTATTCACTTCACTGTTGAATTGAAATCCATGAAAACACAGCCTTCGCTTGTTGCTCCTAAATTTTCAGGAATATGAATAAGAATGTCATTTTGACTTGACAGTTATTGGAGAGCGACATCGTTAATCTAAAGCTACAGTTACACATGCTCATTTGTAGCATAAGCAATAAGCATGCTACAAACGAGTACGCTCATCTACTGACACACTTGCTTTTTATTAGCATGCTTTTTTTAAGCCTGCTACTAAATGACCGTGCTCAAAGCAGAGGATTGAACACACATGCTTTTTAAGCACGGGTTCGATTCGAAATAGTGTTGTTGCGATAGCGATAGTTTCGATAGCGATAGTTGACCTTGAAAATTAGTCGTACTATCGATAGTCCTATCGAAACTATCGACCCGTGATGATACTATCGAAAGTATCAATAGTGAAAATAAAGTGCTGACATTGACCTTTTTCGATACTATCGATAGAACCGCGCCATTAAAGTCGATGCTATCGATACTATTCATAACTATCGACACCTATCGATACTATATATAGTTTTTCTTTAGTAACTATCGAGGTATTTTCGATACTATCGACTGGAAATAAAACGAAACCTTGTATGAGCTTGCAATATCAGCGTAAAATGTTCGACTTTCGATAGGGCAAAACTATCGATAGTATCGATACAATCGACACGCATCCTATCGATTATTTTGATACTATCGAATTTATAGCATAAAGCCTAAATTAAAAAGAAACATAGCCTATGTCAATCCCTGGGGCCGTATTACTATTTCATATAGCCAGTCAAGTTGATTTCCTAAGCTGAGCGTAGCGAGCGATTTCTCACATTTTCAGCCAGTCAGCGGGTACCTGTCAATAAAAATGCATCCTCTAAGCACGAAATGGCTCGCTACCCTCAGTTTAGGAAATTTACTTGACCGGTTAAAGAGATTGTAATACGGCCCCTGATAGTATAGCTTTCTAATGGTGAAGGAATTATTAAAATCGATCCAGTAGATTCGGAGCCCATTTAATACAAACAAACAAATCATTCCTCTTTTTAATATATTATGTATAGATAAACCACAACCTCGCTATATAATTAAACCGAGACTGACATCTCTATACCAGTTCTCAATGGATACTAGCCTAGTAGCATGCTCAACAAGCAAACCTGTTCACACGTGCTGAAAGCACGCCCCCTTCCACCCGCGCCGCAGGTAGCATGCTCATAAATCGCACGGCTGTCGATTTTTGAGCATACTCGAAAGTAGCATGCTCATAACTAGCAAGGCTTCGACACACGTGCTACTAAGTAGCACTTGCTCATTAGTAGCATGCTTTCGTGCTAGTAATGAGCATGTGTAACTGTAGCTTAACGTTCGGTAATAATATAAGGATGCGTTCCAACTCCAAGGGAAAAACAATAAAACTCACCCTGGGACTTTTACCCAAACACTTTTTTCGATCGCTAGCATCTTCAGAAAAGGCACAAAAAAAATAGCTTCGTAAATCAAAATACCGAATTACTGTATTCTGTAAGTTTTTAAGTATGATTTTTGTAGGTTGGATAGTGTGTAAATGTATTATATCCTCTTTGAGTGTGCAATGACGGAATAATACAGTCGTCGAAATCTCTTACGCCCGTTTTAACACCTGTCATCGTGGCGTGATTAGGGAGGGATGTGAGTGAACGCCATCGTCAGTAACCTGATTACCGATTCCCAGACAGGCTTGCTGTGAATTCCTGTCCTAAGGCCTCATTATACCAAAAAAAATTGCTACACTTAATTACTTACTTACTCCGCTAGCTCAGCGACCGTGGATCTTGGCCTCCGACACGAGATGATGTACAAAAAACAACCGCACTCCCGCGTCGCCACAAGCTCGATCCCCGTAGCTGAATGAAATGAATTAATGACGAGATGACGACACTGCTGCTGGTCTTGCGCCACTTCGTGCGCGTCAATGGGTCCGCGCAGCTTGGACAAATCCTTCATCGCCATATCCTTCCAGCGGTACTTGGGGCGCCCGACCGGCCGTCGCCCACGGGGCACTCCAAGGTACGCGCGCTTCACGGCCCGATCCTCCTGCATCCGCTCTACGTGGCCCAGCCAGCGGAGCCTGTGCGCCTTCATCTCCCCCATAATGTTTGGCTGCGCCACCAGCTGTTCCACTTCGTGGCGGCTCCAGTTCTTGCTAATTCTCCAGCTTCAGTCCTCTCTCGTCGTTGGTCCCAAAATCTTCCGAAGTATTTTTCTTGCCGCTACAAGTAGTTTGTAATCCTCCTGCAGCGTAAGGGTCCAAGCCTCACCACCGTACATTGAGATCGGGCGGATAACCATCTTGTAAATACGGATCTTAGTCGCTCTGCTTGAGCAGCGCTGCATCACAGAGCATTTTGTATGCGGATCTTCTGCTCTCTGGTGCGAGTATCAGTGATTGTGCAGCCAAGATATTGGTTATTTCAGTACCTCTTCATGTGCATGTACTCCGTTTTGACTTGGTTGATTTTCAGACCTACTTTAGCCGCCTCGCCTTCTAGTACTTTGGCAGCTTCTTGCACTTATGCTTTTATTTCTCCCAGTAGTGCCAGGGCGTCTTCATAGCCGATTACCCTACGCTGCCCTATCAATTGGGTACGGGAAAAAATATCAAACATGTTCTAAATCGAAAACTATTTCGGGGTATTTGTATTTTATACCTTATTTAAATAGATATTTTACATTTTTAAAGGCAAAGGATCTAGGATATTTTTAATTAGATACGTTGGCAAACTGGGGTCATTCATTTGACCCCAGATTTCCAACTTACGCAAAGAATACTTATAAAAAATGATATAAAATTTTGTTCCCATACCCAATTGCACTCCGCCATCAGTCAACAATACTCTACGGACTCGTCACCACTGGGAACTCATCAGTCAGCTAACTCTCTACCTTAACCCGCATCCTGCTGACTCCAGTGGCCAACTTAATCGTACGAACTCTTTTTAACTCACATTTTGCATAATTTTAGTATTTAAGCAGAATAGTCGGTGTTTATTAAATTAAATTTATATTTATGTTTGGATGTGATTCGTACCGGGTGAACGAACTTAACGGTTTTAGGAAAGAATTGGTTACATCACTATAATTAAAAAAAAAGAGGACTGAGAACGTTAGATAATAAATAAATCCTCTTTGGGAAACGTAACTTCGAAATTAATGATTCAACGTATCATATTTCTTTGTAATGGCGTAAAAATATAAAAAACGCAACATATTTTCTGGCATATCACTTACCGCGCCCTATAGTTATGTGTTTATTTCAACGCACAAAACTGTTTTTTTTATTCGAAATTAAAGTAATTTATATGGTTTCCGTGAAATTAAAAACAAAAATGTCATTTGTTTTAAGCTGTGGTGATTCTCCAGTCAAGGGGAGGAAACCCTGCTTAAAAGCTGTCAAATGGTTTTTGTGCAGCGCCATCTATTTATTTGTTACTCGAACTAAGTGCAAAGCCTTAAAAAAAGTGCAATTGTTTATTTTCTTCTCACTAGATGTCGCTACCAATGAAAAAGAAATCAACAGACAACTGAAAAAATAAAATTAAAAAGTAAAACGAAGTGCCATAGAAAAAAAAGGAAAACGTAATCCCAACTGACTGAAGTTTTAAAAGGTTTTTTCATTTTTTCAATGTTCATTGGAAAATGTGCGTAAATTTTGCTGCTCGTCAATGATTTCACATTAGTTTTTGTGGTTTATCAAGTTCAAGTTCAAGTTATTTATTTGCTAAGAATAGGTACACAATGATGTTAATATATATTACAGTTCTCTATTCAGTTAACAATACATTAACATGCAAAAATATGCGCATAATAATGGTAATTTCCTAATATTATATTTAATTATTACATCACTTCATAAATCATTAATTAGTCAAAAATTCTCTTACACTATAATAACACTTTTCTATGAGCCACATGCGCAGTTTCCTTGTCATTAATTTAGAAGGCCCACACTTAAACTGCTTCGGGATTTTATTATAAATTTTAATGCATATTGCGTAGCAACCCTTTTGGAACAGTGAAGTGTTTGGGCGGAATTCCAATACCAGTCTATCCTTGTCTCAAGAGACAAGGATAGACTGGTATTCGAAATACAAGTATTTCGAGGATATATATCCTTTGCTAGCTTAAACAATTTGGGATGCTGGATGACAAATTTAAAGGCTTCTAATATGTACATGCATGGAACGGTTAACAGTCCTAGTCTGACAAACAACGGTCTGCAAGAATCAAAAGGGCCTTTGCCACAGATAGCTCATATGCTTTTTTTTTGTGAAATGAATACTTTTTGCACGTCTGTTCCATTTCCCCACAATATTAGACCATATGCAATATTTGAAGCGACATAACCATAATAAGCTGATAAGGTCACATTAATGGAAGTTTTCTTTGTTAATCTCCTTAACACATAAACAAACCTGTTGATTTTATTGCATACCTTGTGCACATGAGTAGTGAAGTTTAAACTCTCATTTAGTTCTATTCCTAAGAAGGTAACACTGTCCTTTCTTGCAATGATTTTTTCGTTATACCTTACATTGACATGTTTTACTGAGCGTCCTCTTACATTAAGATTTACAAAATTGGTCTTACCTAAATTAACATTCAAATTATTAACATTAAGATGTTGGATTATATTTTTAAGTCATATTTATGTCACGTTCGTAACTCTCTACGTCGTCAGAATAATTTGATTTAACAATAGTAGAAATATCATCAGCAAACATTTTACATTGGTTATTAGTCACTTTTGGCAAGTCATTAATGTAAATCAAAAACAATATCGGGCCCAACACACTGCCCTGAGGTACGCCAAATTTATTGATTTTATAGTTTGAGCGATCTGCTACAGCTACACTATCGTCGCTCATGCTATCTACTTCTACGCATTGCTGTCTATTGTCTAAGTAGGACTTTATCCAAGAAAGACAACTTCATCTAATTCCATATTTTTCCAGTTTGTCCAGTAATACATCGTGCACTACAAAATCAAACGCCTTGGACATATCAAAAAAGAGTACAGTAGTATGCTGTTTTTATCACTTTCTCGGGATTACGTTGAGTTGAACGGCTAGCTCCTCCGTAGTTTCCACAAGGGCTTTTAACCCTTCTGACCAGGGGCCTGACTCTTGAACAGAATTTCATTGGACAAGCATTGCAGAAATGTCAAACAAGAGATTTTTGAACCTTATTTCAAAGCATTAAGGTTCAAAAAAAAAATTAGTGACAGTAATCTAATGCCAATCCGGCGAAATTTGGTTCGGGAGCCAGGGGCCTAAGTTTTACTGTTGGAAATAGTTTGCGATTCATTCATAAACGCTATTGGATGAGTTTGTGCTTGGGAGTGATCAGTGTAGTTTTTTCATCATGCCAACTAATTTGGCCTTGTTGGGTCTATCTTGTTGACCATAAATTAAACCGTGATGCTTAGATATTAATTAATCTTTATTGCTGACTGTAACATCCCGTCAAATAAATAAATAATTTCTCCCGTTACTCTATAAATAATAAATAAAAAAATGTCTGGGACTAATAAGATCAATTTGAATGCCACACTTCACTATGATCTATGCAACACTTCTCTTCTATGATACTGCAACATTGCTCCTCTGTCAAACTGTGGTACTGAAACTGGTACTCAGTGACGTCCAATTTGTTCATGCCAACAGGAGTTCAGATAAAATAGGAATCAAAATTATGCAACCCTACCCTGAATCAATTCAGTCCCAGCTCTATTCTCCCGTTTTTGTCCAAAATTTTGACATGTAAAAAATGTAAAAATGATTACCACGTGGACTGCACTAAAGTGTCATTTCCCAGATTTCGCATTATGACAGCAGCGAACAAGAATCTTCCACTCCTAAGACTCCTAACATGGGAAATATGTCCGCAAATTCTGCTGGAAACGCCTCAGCCCAAGATAAGGATAACATCACACAAAGAAATAAACATGAGGTCAATGTTCCTACGGAAAACTCCTTTGAAGAATTAGATACTGAAGAGACCGAATTCGAGTCACCCACATCATCACCGCTCATACAAACAAACAGAAGCTGCTCGGAATTGCAGTCAACGGGGACTTACTTATTAGATGAATTAAATGATGAAATAATAACACTAAAGAAGAAATTAGAAATAGCTGAGAATGATATAGAGAATTAGCTTACGGAAAATAATGAATTAAGCAAGCTGAATTCCAAACAAGAACACAGGATAAAACAGCTTTTACTCATTTGTCATCAATGACCAACAAGTAGTACCAAAAAAAACAAAAACAATTCTAAAAAAGAATTGAATTCATCTACTTCACAACTTGAAAGTTTTGAGAACAAGGTACTATCTAATGGAGAATAAATCAAACCAAGAATCAACACCAACTATAGCAAAGGCGATGGACAGGGAAGACAACTCACAAAGCCACTCCAAAGCGAATCAAACATCCCCAGCAATGGAAACTATAGCAAAGGCGATGGACAGGGAAGACAACTCACAAAGCCATTCCAAAGCGAATCAAACATCCCCAGCAATGGAAACTAATAACATAAGTACCGAAGACATAAAAACAAATAGAGCCAAACGCATATTCATCATTGGTGATGAATATTTGAGAGGTCTGGCAGCCGCGATTTCAACAACAAGATCAGGGAAATGTAAAGTCGTCTACCAACCATGCGCATTTATCATGTCGGAAGCAACGAGTACGGAAATCTTAGAAAAATGTAACAGTATTTTGCCGGAAGTAAAGTGCAATGATGTGGTTATTTTGGGTTGTGGCAATAATGACAATGATCTTCATAAACTGCACTCAAACATCTGTATTGCGATCAACAAATTGAGCACTAAAACGTCTTTGTTATTAGCACCCATTATCCACAATCCTTACTTAAACGAAAAAAAATTAAACCAAAATTTACAATTGTGGACTAAACATTTTGTTAATTGTAATTCAATTGACATGAAGGTATTTTTTAATGATAGTAATAACTATGATCGCACTTATAATAACTTACTGAGCTTGAAAATTAATGTGTTCATAGATTACCAAGAATACTAAAACCAATTTTTGTCAATGGAGAGTATAAAAAAGCATATAAAGAAATGTACGCAACAATACAAAAGTGTTAGGTATAATAATTCAAACCCTTTCCCAAAAAAAGGCAAAATTACATTTTATTTCAGGCCTATTGGAAAATGTGTCTCATCTCCTTTAGTTGCATCAAATAGAGGGGATAATGATATGACATCGGATAACCATAATACCCAAAATCCCAAAACAAATCACTCCAATGATCGGTTTTTTCGAGAATAAACCGGGCAATGTTTTTACAATATTGCACCAAAATATACATGGTTTGTGTTCAAAGAAAGAGATCATAGAGATAACGCTAACAGAAATAGGTAAAGATATAAAGCCTGACGTATTGTGTTTTACAGAAACATTCGTTTAATTTCGAATTAGCAGCGAATTATTCGAGACCAAACAAAAGGGGAGGCTCGTGTATAATAGTAAAGAAGGGAATAGACTAAAAAAATTACTTGTTTTGATAAACTCACTGTAATTTTCCACTTCAAATTTTGTGCAGTAAACTTAGTTTCTAACAATATTATTATAGTCTGTATTTATAGAATTCCATCGAAATTACAGAGACATGTAGTAGGTTTCCTGGAAAAATTGATTTATTGTTACATAAATGTTTCAAAAAATATTCGGAAAAAAAAAAAAAAACTGGTGACATGAATTTTAATATGACTGATAAAAATTGTAATGGTGTAGTTCAGGGGTCTCCAAGCTACGGCCCGCCAGTGCCATCAATCCGGCCCGCGACAGCTTAAGACTAGTGTCATCAATCTGGCCCACGCCAGCTAATGTTTTTAGTTGAATGGAAGAGAATGAAAACACAGAATGATAATTACTCGGTTTTATTTACTTGCGAGGTAAAACTTTACGACAGAAATGATGTCACAGAAAACTCAACTTAAATATCTAAGCTTAATATTACTATTATATAAGCATATTGATAACTAACAAATAATTAAATTGAAATAAATCCCACTAATAAAACACTAATGAGATAGATGTGATATATATTATATATAAATCGAATCAGAAATGATGAGATCCGCAGGAGAACAAAAACAACCGACATCGCTCGAAGGATTGCATCGCTGAAGTGGCAGTGGGCGGGACAAATAGCGCGGAGAACCGATGGCCGTTGGGGCGGAAAGGTTCTCGAATGGCGACCGCGTACCGGACGACGTTCCGTGGGCAGGCCCTCTACAAGGTGGACCGACGATCTGGTCAAGGTCGCGGGAAGCCGCTGGATGCGGACAGCGCAGGACCGATCGTTGTGGAGATCCTTGGGGGAGGCCTATGCCCAGCAGTGGGCGTCGTGCGGCTGAAATGATGATGAGATAGATGTAATTGTGCTTTTCCACCGACAATTTGTTTGTAGTTGTGGATTAATTTTACTTGTACCAATTATTAAAGGCGATTTAAGATGCTCATCGGTTAATTTAGATCTGTAAACATTCTTTGTCTACTTCATCTTCGAAAACGTTTTCTCACACAAGTACGTAGTACCAAAAACAGAAAACAACCCACGAGCAAATTTATGCAAATTATCAAATTGTGCCAGTGAAAGACTCTTATAAAATTCTAACAAAGATGAATTTTGATATTTGTTCTTAAACATATCACTGCACTGTAAATCAATAATTTCCATTTGGACTTCCGGAGGCAGGGTTTCAATGTCAGAATCAAAAGGATTTTGAAAAAGCTTAATTTCATTCGCAATGACATCAAAGTCTGAGAAACGAGTATCGAAATTGATCTTTAAAGCACTCAAAGTTTCTACTGCAAAATCGACCGGCAATTCAGTCTCTGTAGTGTGGCTTAATATTTCACATGTTTTAAAATGTGTGAAACATTTTTTACGTAATTGCGATTGAAATAGTATTATTTTCTACCTGAACGATTTGATATTGGTGTATAAATCAGGTTCAGTTCGTTCATATGATTTGTCAAATCAACATACTCGTAGAATGATAACTTCCACTGCCATTCACTATTTCCTAAATCGGCACAAGAGCGTTGCTTCTCATTCAAAAAAATTCTATCTCTGCTCGAAGTTCAAAAAAGCGCTTAAGGACTTTTTCGCAACTAAGCCAGCGTACGGCAGTATGATATGGCAAGTCATTTTCCCCAATCTCTTCAGTAAACTCGCGGAATTGTCGGTGATTCAGCCCTGTGGATCTGATGAAGTTAACAACTGATATGACTGGTTTTAGAACTTCAGACAAATCCAAACATTTTCCGCACAAGGACTGTTGATGAATGATACAATGTAAGACTAATGGTTTTGAACCACCATCATTTTCTACAGCCTTTGACACAAGTGCGACCACTCCTTTATTTTTACCACACATATTTTAGCCTTCATCGGTGGTGATAGATTTCAAGTTTTTCCATCGAAGGTTCTTTTTATTAATGGCATTTTCAACTCCCTTAAAAATATCTGCCCCAGTTGTCGTGCCGTGAATACTATCAATATCAAGAAGTTCTTCATACACTTCATAGTTTTTATCTACTCCACGAATAAAAATCAACACCTAAGCAGTATCTGACACATCCGTAGACTCATCCAAGGCTAGAGAATACCACTCAAGATGTCCATTTTTGTCAGACAGTTGAGATGATATATTTTCTGCGATATCTTGCACCTTCCGAGCCATGGTGTTTGCTGTCAAACTGACACCTTTCAATAAATTTACCTTTTCGGGGCATATTACTTCAGTTACTGCAATCAAGCATTCTTTTATCATTTCTCCATCAGTGAATGGTTTTCCACGTTTTGCGATTTCAAGAGCCACACGAAAGCTGGCGCGAGTTGAAGACTCTTGCTCAGTATTTGCTTTGGTAAACAAAGATTGCTGCGATTTCAACCCGCGCTTTAAAGCTTCAAATTTTTCCGTCCGCAAACTTCCTGCATATTTAGAGTAATTTTGAAGATGTTTCGATTCATGGTGACGTTTAATGTTATATTCTTTGAGAACAGCTATGGTTTCATTACAAATTAAACATAGCGCCTTATTACTGCACTCAATCACAAAATACTGAAAGTTCCATTTATCTTTGAACGTTCTGCATTCACTGTCTATTTTTCGCTTCTTCTCCATACTAATAAATCACACATAAAAACAAGTCTAATCTAAATACTCTTATGCACGGGTATTACTTTATTTCACAATAGGCAGTTTCGCTTCCTTTGCCTTTCCGACGCAAACTGAATTGACTCGCAATGGCGCCGCTGCCGCGCTGCTAGCCTTTTATACCTATGATGCAATTACTGCCATCAAGAAGTGATCGGAAAAACTAGTAGTGCAGTCATTGAAGCATTATTGCTCCGAATTTTTTTACTGTGAACCGAATTGCATACAATTTTGGAATTAGGTTCATCTTACCCTTAACTTCAAAAGTGAAAATGATTTGAACTCCGCAACCACCCTGGGGGTGGTTGCCACCCCTTCTCGGGGGCGAATTTTTTTTTGCAAAATAACCTCGGATATCGATAGAAGGCCTAATTTTAAGCAAAAAATCATCTCTAAAGTTTTTCAAAAAATCCAATACTTTTCAAGTTATTGGCAATTGAAAATTCGCAATTTTTTCACGTTTTTCATCGGTTTTTTGCAAATATCTCCAAAAATATACGTTTTATCGAAAATTTTACGAAGAACAAAATTGTAGCAGGTAAAACAATGAACAATTTCGTTTTTTAAAAAGTATTCTAAGTGCAATATTAAGCTAGATATTAAAGATCAAAGCCGTTTTTTATTTTGTCTGAAATTAATCGATGTGGTCAATGCCATCTAGCGGCGAGCAGATGCATTTTATGCATTCTAATACAAAAGGGTTTTGTAGTGCTTGAAATAAGCTTTAAAATGAGCACTATCAAAAGTCTTTTGCACGTAAAATAAGTGAGCTGTATTGCAAATAAGGGGAGCATCTAATGTTTTTTCTTTTAAATCAATGGGTTTCATAAGTGCCATTTCCACCAAAATTAAAATTAATCGTATTCCGCCTAGAATTAACTTTATTATGAAGAGTTTGATAGATAGTATCAGTATGGCTGCTTCAGGACACATATTTTTCAAAAAAGTCACGATTAAAAAAAAAAAATCAAATTTTTAAAAAACCTACTTTTTTTTCATAATATCTCAAAAATGACGACAGATACGTATAAAAGTGTACGGATTAAAAATTTAGGTATTTTTCTGACAAACAATTTGGTTTTTTTGTTTTTTCTGTCAAACAAAAATTGACGGAGATATGATTGTTTAAAGAGCGCGTGGCAGCGCAATCACAGCCTCTCTTAAGCCCTTTAACCCTTCACCGTTTTAGAAAAAGGTTTTTTTACTATATATTGCAATAAAGGATGTTGTAGCTCTCTTAATTACCTTTACAATGGTTTTTTATAAATTGTGATAGCATGAAAATTGAAGGAGTTATGGTCCAAAAACTTATCATATTTTTTTCTACTTAGTAACTGTTTTTTTTTTTTTTCAAGGGGTTGAAAATGATTTTAATATGAGGTAATTATGTTAAAAATACTTTACAATTTCACTACTTACTATTAGACATGTTTTCTAGCGATAAAATGGCTCAATGTCAATTTTTCCATTAAGGGGTTGTTTACACCCCTTAAAAATAAAAGGCGGAGTACAGATCATTTTCACTTTTGAAGTTAAGGGTAAGATGAGCCTAATTCCAAAATTTCATGCAAATCGGTTCACAGTTAAAAAATTCGGAGGTAAGACCGTATTTTTCGCTTCAATGACTGCACTATAGCCGGAACCAGAACTTTCTCGAACCAATGCGGAAATTCCCAAATATGCCACCTGTTAGTGGATAGCTAAAATAGATAGTACATAGTACAGCACATAGTATCACTACTCGCCACTAGATGTCGTTACGTGTCACAATATATATAATCAATAATCATTGAAATGCAAAAAAAGCCTATGTTTTGCTTAGGTGGGCAGAAAAATTAATATTGTTTTGGCCCTTGGAACATACCGAAAAAAAAATATGGCCCTAAGGCTTCAAAGTTTGGAGACCCCTGGTGTAGTTAAACTAAATGACATTTTTAACAAATATAATCTAAATTTGCACATTGACAAACCAACTCGGCGAAATTCATGCCTAGATCTCATTATTAGTAATATCGATAATGCTACAGGGTTGGTCCTACCTCTAGCACAGCACTGTCCGACGATGACACAGCACGAAATCTGAAATTTACAGTGCAGCAAAAAAATCTCGAGATATGTTCATAAAAATAGAAGGGATTATTCGGAGGACAACATTGAAAAATTTAAACATCACCTAAAATTTAGTCCATTCAAAGACATTTTAAAACACAAGGATGTTAATATTGCATTTAATAAATTTCATGAAAGGTTCAGTCTATTATATGAACTGTGTTTTCCAGTTAATAAAGTTAAAATAGTAGATTATACACCAAGGGGATAAAGCACTGTTTTATGTCACGGGCGCTACATTGAATCCTGAACGTAACGAAGGACTCCAAATTTAACTCCCGAGCGCAGCGAGGGCGTTATAAGTTAATTCCCGAGCAAAGCGAGGGAATTAAGATTGAGTACTGAGTGCAGTGAGTGATTCAAGCGCCCAAAAAAAAAACAGTTTTATCCCGGTGGTGTATACTCTACTTTTCTCACTTTATGCGAGACAATAAAAAACCAGGCTTGGCGTGGCCTACTCGATTTGACAAACAAATGAAGTTCGTCTCAGTGCGAATCTAGTGGGCCACGGCCTCAGTCTTCGAAAATCGAGTTGGCCGCGCCCGCTGAGGACACATTCTGTTTAGTGAAATTAGACTTTATGGACATAGCAATAAGAATTATGAAAGTGAAAATCACATTATTGACCAGCGGGTTATAATAGAACATTATAACCCGGCTAAAGCCAAGAGATATAATGTCTTGCTTTCGGTAAGGTTTACATGACATATAATTCAGAATTGTCGAGCATGTGGTGTGAAAAATACATTAATACTGAACCTCGTTGGATAACATAAGGGTTACAAAAAAGTTGCGCCACTAAGAGAGTATTACGATATCATTATTATACGACGAAAACTGATGTTGACCGGAAAAAATACTTACAATATAACACCATTCTTAAAAAATGCATAAACAATTCAAAAAGCTTAACTAATAAAACATATATAACAAATAGCAGAAACATAGGTAAAGCCACATGGACAATAAAATTATAAAAAATGAAACAAGCAATACGGAGACAAGTAAATATATCAATAAAATAGTTACTGATGATAAAGAAATACTAGAACGGATTGAGATAGCCTCGACATTTAATAAAAACTTTATCAAAATAAATGGAACAAACGCACAAACGGAAAATACATGTAGAGAAAGCAACTTTCATGATTCAATATACCTGAACCCAGTAAATAGAGAATACATGTGTAAAATTATTATGTCATTAAATAACACTCCATCAGAGGGATATGACAGTATTTGCACAAAAGTAATAAGATCCAGCAAGGAAGAATGAAGCCCTATACTAACATATCTAGTTAACTTGTCAATAGAACTTGGTATCTTCCCAAAAAAACTAAAAGTGGCTATTGTCAAACCCCTTTACAAAAAAGACGATAATACAAAAGTAGATAACTATAGACCCGTAACATTGACATCTATATTTTCAAAAATATTTGAAAAAGTCATGCACGACCAGATATCATCATTTTTTGAGAAGTTTAACGTCATTAGCACCAGTCAATATGGTTTTTAAAAATGGAAGTCTACAACTCAAGCTATTTTTTGTTTGGTCAATGATATTCTACAAAATGTTAACGAAAGTAAATACACATCCGTAATCTTTCTAGACATGTCAAAAGCATTCGACCAAGTCTCATACAAACAACTGCTAAGCAAATTTGAAATGAACGGAATAAGAGGACCGGCTAATAGTTGGTTAAAATCGTATCTGGAAGGTAGGCAACAATATGTCGAAATTGAATAACTGGACGTAAGGCATAATTTACAAAAATATAGATCTAACCTAGCATATAATGGAAATGGAGTTCCGCAAGGCAGCATTCTAGGTCCACTAATGTTCCTATTGTATATTAATGACATAATTGGGGTCACAAGGGACAAACTCACTTTATTTGCTGACGATGTTTCAATTCTTGTTTCTAGTAATTAATATTGTACAATGGAACAGCATCAAATAGACATAATGAATACACTGGCATCTATGATAAATTGGTAAAATAAAAATAATCTTCAAATTAATCTTAATAAAACAAATATAATTAATTTTAATAATTTCAAAACGCAGACTATCCACTTAAATCTGAACGGTGAGAATATAAATTGCACTAGTAGTGTGAAGTTTCTAGGTCTCATAGATAGTAAATTCACATGGAAAGAGCAAATAGAAAAAGTTTTTGACAAAATAAATAGATTCGCTTTTGCCCTTTACAAACGGACGAAAATGACCAATTAAAAGACAGCCATTATTGCCTATCATGCATATGTGAAATCATTAATTAGATACAGGCTGATATCATGGGGAAATGGAACCAATATTAAAAAAGTGTTTGTTGCTCAAAAGAGATGCATCCGTGCCATTTCAAATATTGCACCAGATGTTTCCTGCAGGCCGTTTTTTAAGTCCCTTAATGTCTTGCCACTCCAATGTATATATATATTAGAAATGTGAAAGTTTGTAAAACAAAACCAATACCTCTATCAGCAGGCAAAGGGCAACACTAACAGAAGCTTGAGAAATCTTAATAGGCTTATCCTAAATACCCTACCAAGAACTTCGAAATTCAATAAGAATGGTTGTGCGACGGCTACCAAAGTTTTCAACCAAATACCTGATGAAATAAAACTGCTACCCTTCAACAGATTTCGAATGGTTCTAAGGCAATAGCTAATGGAAAAATGCTTTTACTCCATTGACGATTTCTTAAAAAAACTAATTATTATAGAGCGCATTACAAATAATATAAATAATAAGCACAGTTGATGTATTTTACAGAATAAATGAAATAATAAGAATGAATATTGAAATAGTACCGACCTCATAGTTAAATATTTTTTTTGCATGCTATGAACATATAGCTAAGTAGGCATAAGAGCTAATATTGTTATAATAACACCCACAAATTGTGATATGTAACCCTATTTATAGCAAATAAAGTATTTGATTTGATATTTGATTTGAGATAAGCAGGAGAATCACTTGGACGCTGTGTGCTCTTTATCGTTTTAAACTTTTTCTACCTGCCAGTACCAAGGTTTTGTTCCTCCAGCCAGGCTCTTGTTCTTCCTATTACGCTGATGTTTGTTATACAAATATTACACAACAACTTCTGAACAAACTTGAAAGACTTCTGAATAAATTGTATCCGCTTCATCTTTGGTTTACGTAAGTGCGATCACATTTCCTCTTATCGATCTAAACTAAGCTGGTTACCTATTCGTCAACGTATAACTATAAGAATTTTGTGTGTACTTTTTTCTGTTCTCTTTGATCCTAACTCTCCCTCGTACCTCAAAAGTAAATTTCCATTTCTACACTCTTCTCATCAAAAAGTATTCCGTTCAAGTAAAACTTTAGCCCTAGTGACTCTACTATTCTCTACCTCCTACATGTCAAGCTCGTTCAGACTGTCTGCCATTCGCCTCTGAAACTCTCTTCCTATCAACATCCAAAAATCTAATTTCAAACTTGCTCTGAAGCGGTCGTTGCGTGATCGTTTTAAGTAACCGCTGATGTATCCTGTTTTAGTCAACTATGTCATTGAGTTCAGATGCTGACTTTTTTGTTTAACTTTATTTAAGGCAATATGATAATATTATGTAGACCACTTGCCCGTTTTGTTAAATTTAAATGTCGAATTAACTAAAATTAAACCGGAGAAAACACAAAAGATAGTTAACTACAAAAATGCCGCAAAAGATAACACGATTGCGATTTTACCTACTTACTGGAGATTGAACAACCTAATGCTGCTGCGGAAGGATTAATCACGCGCCTGAAACAGTCTATCGATGCTAATACGTCTATTAGAAAGGTTGCCAATAGGAAACAAATCCTTAAGCCCTGGATTAGGCATGGGCGTTGAATGAACGAACGCGTTGAATTAACCGTTGCAGTACAATCAACGTTTTAACGGTTGACCGTTGTTTGATTAACTAGTTAATTCATAAACGACCACATCTAAAAGTCCATGCATTTTTATAAACGGCGTGAACGACACCTTATCGTAGCCGTTTAATACAACTATTCGTTTGATCACGAGTTGCGTTGCCAAACTTCCACGGTAATCGAACGAAAGTGAACACTAATTCAATGACGGTTAAGTTGTAATTTCAGTGGCTCAAATTAGGTTTTTAGTCTGGGGAGCAAGATGCATATTATTATTATAGTTTATTTTCACGGGCAAGAAAAAACGAGCAATAGCGATCTTCGCATTGCGTTGCGCAGCTTGGGCGGTTTATACCATTTTATGAATGCGTGTGGATGCGATGATCTGGTTCTGTTTTATTGCATTTGGTGACAAATTACACTCAAGGTCAAGTCGATAGCAAATTGCATGAACGCAGGATGGTTAAAAGTTATTGATTTAATAGTATTTAGTTTTACTATTCTATAATATTAGTTAACTAAAATTTAGTTTATTGTTTGGGTGTAATTATAGAAACTTTTAAGTATCGTGTAACATGTAAATAAGTACCATTAGTTATTAGAAATGTCGGGGAGAAGTGAATTGTGGCATCACTTTGAAAAAGACGCTGATAGATACTCAAAAAGCTAGTAGATACACATTACATTGTGTGCAAAGAAAAAACATCGTATAAGTCGACTACGAGTCTACGACAAACTTAAAAATTCACTTAAAAGAAAGCATAATTCTATTTTTACCTCGTTATCTTCTGAATAGGTTGATAATTTATTTAAATGTATGTATGTATGTGTAAATGTTTAATCAATAAATAAACCATCTTTAATATTTTTTCTATAAAATAAAAAAATATATAATATTATATTATGTAAGTATATTCATACTAAAAAAAATACCAAGATTTTTACATTCGTAAACCGCATTAATAAACACCCTGTGTAAACCACCCACAACTGCATCGAATTGCAATACAACGATCAGCTTTACGTACAGTGCAAACAAAAATGATTTAACGGTCTAGGTTCATCAACGATAAAAACGTCAACGTCCCTCTCCTAATCTTACGTTATAGAGTTGGCACGTTAACTAGTTGACGAAATCAACTGTTTAATCAACATGTTGACGAACGAAATTTAACGGTTTAGTTTCGTTTATGCTAAAAGCGTCAACGACCCACCCTGCCTGGATCACCACGGGCCTCCTGAGATGTATAGCCCATCGAGACACTTTAAATAAAAAAGTTGAAAAATCTCCAAACAATGAGACACTCAGAACTACTTACTTACGCTACAGGAACTTTTGGAATGATCTACTTAATGGAGTAAAAATTGATTACGAGTAATCTGAAATAAATAATTGTAAAAACTCAAAACAAACGTGGAAAACGATAAGAAAAATGACAAATACATCCCGCTGTGGAACTCCTACAGTTGCATCCAAGTAGTCCTCAAGCCTCTGTAATAATTACAGAATTAATTAATAATTAATTATTAATTACCTCTTACCTATTTGTAACACTTAGTAAGCAAATAAAGAATTGAATTGAATTAAAATTGAAAAAATTCGGTGAATCAATATTTTGCTGAGATATGTCAACAGCTAATTGATAAAGTAAGCAACAGTGACAACAAATCAGATATACTCTGTGAAATAAAGAGTAATACTCATCTAAAATCATTAGTTCTTCTTTAAACGGATAATACGGAAGTTGAAAATTAACTTAGCTTAAAAAGTGATTCCGCTACTGAATGGGATGGTATTCCGACATCTTTCCTTAAGACAGTCACAAAAACAATAGTTCCGGCTCTGACTCACATTTTACATTTTTCACATTTATTTTATCTTTTAACTCTGGAGTTTTTTCTGAATGCTTCAAGCAGTCTATTATTCACCCCATTCAGAATTTCAACATCGTCCATATCAACGCCTAAAGCATTCCAGGTCATTACACTGATCTTCTAGCAACCTTTGATACCAAGAATGTTCACGCAATTCTTGTATCTGAAACTTGGCCTAATCCTTCCCTCCTATCCACATCGTACTCGCTCCCAGGTTTCATACTTGTAAGGAATGACCGTATTTCCCGATCCGGGGGTGGTGTTGCAATGTACTTGCGAGCTAATTTACCCTATTCTGTCATCAAAATTTCACCTTCTACTTCTTCCTCTGATACATCTCAATATCTCTTTCTTGAGGTTAACCTTGCTAACTCTAAAGTTCTACTAGGCGTGTTTTACAGCCCTTCTAAGAGAGTCGACTACTTTCCCTCCCTTGAAAAACTGTTAGAGGACCTGACTCCCTTATACAAGCATACAATATTGATGGGTAATTTTAACACTTGCCTATTGAAGCAAGATTCTCGCACTTCTCGTCTCACATCTTTAATAGACGCCTCAAACTTAAATATTCTTCCACTTCATGCTACTCATTTCTTTCCAAACAGTACTCCATCTCTTCTAGATCTCATCATAACTTCTTCTATTGACCACGTCGCCAAACACGGCCAACATCATGCAGATGCTTTTTCTTACCATGATCTTCTATATCTGTCCTACAAAATTCGTCCTCCAAAAGCAAAGGCAAAAATTGTTATGCAACGTAATTTTGGTGGCATGAGCATTGAATCTTTAAGACGTGATTCTCTTAACATGGACTGGTCCGTGGTCGACAATGCTGCGAGTCTGGATGAGAAGATTCCTCTTTTTAACTCTCTTATCATCCAGCTATACGACAAACATGCTCCAGTCCATCCAGTTAAAATCAAACATTCTCCTGCACCCTGGCTCACTGATGAGCTAAAGGCACTAAGAGACAAAAATAATTCAGCTAAGTGTCACTACAAATTGAACCCATCTGAGAAAAACCGGGATAATTACAAAGCTATTCGGAATCGCTGCAATAGGTTGTGTCACGACGCTCAACGACGCCATATTCATAAATCTGTAGAAAATGGAAATCCAGTAAAAGTTTGGAAATTTCTTAAGTCTATTGGAATTGGAAGAACCCGTAAAGCTTCTATCCCAAATGACGTAAATGTCGAACTTCTTAATAAACACTTCTCTTCGTCTACTCGCATTGGTAGTACTTTAAAGTCCAACACACTTACTCAACTTTCATCTCTTCCAGCACCTGACTACATGTCGTTTAGTTTTAGTCAAATTTACGATTGTGATGTTGAGAAGATCGTTCACTCTATCGCTTCTGATGCGGTTGGTAGTGATAGCATTAGTCGTAAAATGATTATAACCCTCCTTGATATCCTTTCTCCTGTCATCACCCGTATCCAATAGAATAGTTCCGCTGCGTTGTCGTACAGAGCAGACGTCTACGATAAATTCTCTAAAAATAATTAAATCAATAACAAGTGAATATTTACTGTATTGCAAAAGGATAAAACTCCAAATTGTGTTGACGCTGATTGTCTGTTGTGACCACATTCTCCTGCGCACCGACTAAGAGGACCCCCGCGACAACACCAGCGAACCGACCTCACCCCCGCAAGACACGTATGATTGCTATTTTTTAACTCGCTCACTCACTACACGCTGCACCTGTGTGTCGCTGACGTAACGAAACAAGATGAGCGTTCAGAGGTCGCCAACCGGAGGCTCGCAACCAGATTTATCGAAAATGAGTGATTATAATTTGGAACCGGCAATAACATTTCGCAAACGAAAACTGCCTAGCGATATTGCGTGCTCATGCTCAGATGACTTAAGAGAAATTCGATCAGAAATGTCTCGTATAAGTTCTCTGCTAGAAAAGTATGTCGAGTCTAACGAACAGATTTTAAAAACCATGCAAAGCAATATATCTGAAATAAAGAACCAAATTACTGAAATGCAATCTTCAAATGATCTAACACATAAATCAATACAAAACAAGATGGAATCGCTTGAATCCGACATAAATCGACTTAAAATGAGTGAAACTATACCCAAAACATCGGAAGATGACTTCGTTATTGGTGAAAAAATTATACAAGAAATGCAACTACGCAGTAACAGAGAAAAAAATGTTGTGCTTGTTGGATTACCAGAACAAATTGTGTCTTCTCCTCAAGAAAGATCTGAAAAAGACGAAGCTGATGTATTCAAAATTATTTCTCTGGTGAGCCCTGGAATTCCAAATCCATCCAAAGTTTTTAGGATTGGTAAACTCCAACCAGACAAGAACCGTAGCATCAAAATCTGTTTTGACACAATTGGACCTGCCAAAAAACTACTCGTCAATAGAAATAAGCTACAGGATGGTCTTAAAATATTCTCAGACCAGACGCCAACTCAGCAAGTCTATATGAAAAAACTAAGAGAGGAGCTCAAGCAACCACAAGATAAAGGTGAGACTAACCTTACAATTAAGTACATCAATGGAACCCCATCAATCATTAATACGTCAAAAAACTACCTACAATAAGCACAGCAAACAACACTCCTAAAATTAGTAATTCCTACGAAATTCGAAATAGTTATCAAAATTTCCCACTGAACAAGTCGCGATTTACCTTTCTCCACCCTAACGCTCGTAGTATGCGGAAGCATGGAAAACTCGATGAACTCAAATGTATACTACAAGCAATACCAAACACCGTGCACATTATCTTAATAACTGAAACTTGGATTCGTAACAAAGAAGAAGCACTGCAACTACAACTACCGAATTACTATCATTATTATAACTACAGAACAGATTGTGGTGGAGGCGGGGTATCTGCATATGTCCATAATAACCTGAAGCACAGATTATCAGAATCGGTGTACATAGGAGGTAATAACTACTTGTGGATACAACTTGAAAAATATGCACTTGAAGTAGGAGTCGTATATAATCCTGGAAATACAAATTTCAAGCAGTTTCTAGAGGTGTATGAGTCACAACTACAAGAAAGAAAAAAGTCTATAGTTTTTGGCGATTTCAACATTGACCTACTCACGAAAGAAACGAAAACCAAACAATACAATAAACTCTTTAAACAAGCGGGACACAAGATAGTAAATAAAATCACTAAGAAACATTTTACCAGACATGGACTAACTAGAAAATCAATCCTTGATCACGTGAGCACCAACTTAGACAGAGATAACTTTCATATGGTATATATCGACTCATCCCTCTCTGATCATAGGCAGCTATACGCTGAAATTAAGAAAATAAAACCACCTTCAAGACTGCAACATCAATATGAAGCCATCGACTACAGTAAACTTACAACGATAATGAAAAAATCAGTGACACAGAAATCATACGATGACTTTACAACACTAGAAAACCTGATTAGAAAATGTACAGAAGTGAGCACAGTTGTGAAGACTAAGATTATCAATGAACCACAAAAAGAATGGATCAACAGAAAAATCATAACAGAAATCAATGAGAGAAACCTATTAGGTGTGGAATTAAAGAAAAACCCGAATGACGAAAACCTTAGAACAAGATTTAATACAAAACGAAACTACGTAACTAACTTGGACTTTACATGGATGCTCACTTATCATGGAATGCTCACATTAAACAGTTAACAACCAAGTTAATATCACTCCAAGCCTCCCTCCGGTTTAATGTTCGATTCATACCACGTAAACTTCTTTTTACAATTTACAATAGTTTAGTTAAATCACATCTAATATATCTCATTGAAATCTGGGGAAACGCTGCCAAAACGAGTTTAAACAGATTGCAAGTCCTACAAAATAAAATAATTAAAACCATTTTTAACTATAATTTCCGTTCATCAACCTCAAAAATATATCACGAAACTAATCTTATGAATATACAACAATTATACATTTACAACACCTGTATATTCATCTATAAAACTATGAAGAAAAAAATTCGCATTGAACTACAATAAAATTTAACAAATGTCCGAAGGTTGGGCGCCCCTGCACTCGACGCGCGAGCTTCATTGTTCTGCCTAAGACCCGGACAAGGTACGGCCGAACCTCAGTTACATACGAAGGTGCGCGACATTTTAACAAATTACCCTCGGTCATCAAAAATATTGACTCGCTCAGTAGGTTCAAAAAACGGCTAACAAATTACATACTGAACAATAACTAACGTACCTACATGAAGTTTTTGTGCATTGGGATCTGTACCTACTATTGGTCTGTTTGTGACGATGTTAAACATAAAATATTGTATCGCCGGTTGTTTGTTTAGTAACTTATTTATGCAATGTACGACAACGAATTAGAAAACTTACTTTTGTTTACCCATGTTCTCATGTAAGTGATATAATGTACTATGTCTTTATGAGAATAAATGTCTTTAAACCTAAACCTAAACCTATCCTCAACCATTCTCTCACCACCGGTATTTTGCCAAAACTGTGAAAAGATGCGCAAATAATACTACTCCCTAAAAATTCCAAACCTACTGCATACTCTGACTATCGTCCAATATCCATCCTACCGTTCCTGTCAAAAGTACTAGAGCGCGTTGTTCACCAGCAGCTTAGTGGTTTCTTGACTAGGAACCAGCTCCTAAATAATTTCCAATCCGGCTTCCGTCCCGGTCAGAGAACGACTACTGCACTTGTCAAGATCACGGATGACATTCGCTTTGGCATGGACTCTAAATGCCTTTCCGTATTAATCCTGCTGGATTTCAGTAATGCTTTTAACACTGTTGATCTTGACATCCTACTCGGCGTGTTGCGTTCTCTCAATATATCTCCAATGGTAATTGACTGGTTTCATAGTTACTTGCATGGGCGCCGGCAACGCATTAGTGCTGAGGATTCTTTCTCTTCATGGAGCGACCTTAGTGCCGGTGTACCGCAAGGTGGGGTTTTTTTCCCTCTTCTCTTTGCTACTTTCATTAATTCGATAACCCATAATATCTCTTCTTTTTACCACCTATATGCAGACGATCTCCAAATTTACTCCTAAGGCAGCCTTGTTGAGCTTCCAAACGTCGTTCTGACCTTAAATGCTGACCTGGAACAAATCTCTAATTGGAGCAGGTCGTTCGGCCTTAAAGTTAACCCTGCAAAAACTCAAGCACTGATTGTTGGTAGTTCGTGGCTAACTACTAGAATTGATTGGAGTGTTTTGCCGGCAATTGTGTTTGATGGTTTTCAAATTCCTTTCAGTAAGGAAGTGAAAAATCTTGGAATCCACTTTGACAGTACGTTAGCTTGGACAACTCAGGTTGGTCAGGTTAGCAGGAGAATGTTTGCTTCGGCTAGTTCCCTAAGTAGACTTCGTAATTTTCTGCCAATCCCCACCAAAATTGCTCTTGTAAAAGCCTTGCTCTTTTCCATTCTAGACTATGCCGACTGCTGCTACTTAGACCTTAATCAGAATCTTCTGAATAAACTTGAGCGGCTTCAAAATTTTTGCATTCGCATTATTTTTGGACTTCGCAAGTACGACCATGTTTCCGAGATCTGGCCCAGCTTAACTGGCTTCCCATCCGTCTTCGCCGTGATTCTCATTTCCTTTTTCTTCTATATAACATTCTGTTCAACCCAATGTCACCCCGTTATCGCAAAGAGTGGTTCCAATTTTTGCTTCCCATCCGTGGACGGGAAATGCGTTCTTCCAAAAAACTTCGCCTTCATTTCCATCTTTAAAGCAAGGGTCAAAGCACATTTCCTTGCACTTTGACATCAGTCCTTGTTGTTCTTCCTTTTTCTTCTTTATCCTTTATATATCCGGATCATTTTGGTTGCAACTGAGCTGATTGCTATTGTCTGTTTAAGTAACCTTACATTTGTTTCAAGTTTTTATATATAGTATGTATATATTATGTGAATATATGTACCTAGTCCTATACTGTATAGATATTCATAATCAAACTTATTTTCTCTATTATTTTTCTTGGTGCACTTACTCGCCCTTTCCGCCAAATTTCCTTTGCTTTTGGGTTGCTTGGTAGAGATCGCTTTTTAGCGATAAAGCCGCCCAAATTGTACTTGCATTTATTTTTAATTATTTCTGTACTGTAAGTTTTGTGTGCAATAAAGAATATATTATTATTATCATTATTATTCATTAGGGTGGCGGTAGAGACTGTGTTGACAACTATCGGCCTATATCAGTACTATCGGCGCTGTCCAAAATCATAGAAAAACTTATTAACCTACGCTTAATGGGCTATTTAAAACAAGTAGACCTTATTTCTACATCACAATGTGGATTCCAAATAAACAAATCTACCGAGGTTGCAGTGACCGAACTAGTTAACAATGTAGCTGTAAATATTGATCGTGTAAAGAAATGCGTCGGTGTTTTCCTGGAATTGGCCAAGGCATTCGACATGGTCTCTACTACCACATTACTTCGTGAGCTCGAAAACATTGGTAATCGAGGTGTGCCCTTGAAGTTGTTTCATAGCTACTTAACTCACAGGAAACAGCGTGTGAAGATAGGTAACTTTAGCAGCACAGACCTGCCATTTAAGCGCAGAGCTCCCCAGGGCAGTGTTTTGGGCCTGAGTATCTTCCTAGTCTATATAAACGATCTCTGCAATTACAGACCTAAGAACGGCTGCATATTGTCCTAGGCTGATGATACGGCTCTGATATTCAGGGGTGAGCCTCGGGCGGAAGCCAAGACCAATGCAGAAAAGGGTTTAACACATGTAACCGCTTGGCTACAAAAGCACCAACTAACACTAAACTCATCCAAAACATTTTTTTTACCTTTTCAATTAAAAAAGTAATGCACCAGGCTCCGGGTTTTACATAATGGCAAATACATGTCAAAATGCACTGAGCAACACTTTGACGTGTGATTGCCAGATGTTGGAACGTGTAAATGATATTAAATATTTGGGGATACAGCTTGACGATAATTCCTCATGGAGTGCTCAAATCAACTTATTGTCAGCTCGTGCACGAAAATTAATCTGGATTTTCAAAAAACTTAGAGCCTTGCTTAAGCCTCAGTTACTGAAATCTATTTATCTTGCACTGGCACAATCGGTCTTAGGTTATTGTATCTCAGTGTGGGGTGGAGCCGCGAAGACAGAAATGTTAAAACTTGATAGAGCTCAAAGATCCATTCTTAAGGTAATGACAAAAAGGACATTCCGATATCCAACCTTTAAACTTTACCAGGAATGTGAGGTTCTCAGTTCTCACTATACGGCAACTATTCATTTTGAATGCCACTCTTCACAAGCACTTGAAGCTCAAATACGACCCCATTGCCACACTATCAAAGCGATCCGACAGAGTGTGTGAGCCCGTTGTGCATCACACTGCTTTCCTTAAAAGACATTTATAGTTTCTTGCACCTTACTTATATAATAAAATTAATGGAGTACTGAATATCTACTACAGAACACGATATGAATGTAAGTCACTTATTCGAAAATGGCTCCTAAAAATGAATTACACTGACACAGAATCCTTAATACTTACTTTGCTATAAAAGTCACACTCACAGAAACAAGTAACTACGCTTACCCACCATACACGCAGGACATGCAGTAATTACACTCGTGACAGACACCCCTTCATTTTCCATACACCTCACATCATTCACCACACACCTCACATCATGCACCACACACCAAATATCACGCTTCACTCGCCACACACCTCACACCATGTAATGGTGTCATGTCATGTTTAGGTATGTAAATTTGCATGATTGGTAAAATATCATATGTATAGTATATGTATTATGTTTAATATATTTTAGTATTTGAGATTTGTTGTGTCTCTTCTCGCTTCCATTTTCAAATGTTGCACAGCCCAAAATTCGAATGTTTCTGTTATACCTTGCGGTTGACTGGTAGAAAATGCCTCTAGGCATTAAGTCCGCCAATTGTACTTTACTTGTTTGTGCAATAAAAAATAAATAAATAAATGCAATTCAGGTAACTAATGATATTTTTACACAGACTATTCCCACCATCTCGAAAAGAAAATTTCGAACACTTTATCAATTTTATTGTACAATCTACAGTGAGGAATACAATAAATTATTCAGTATTGCGATAATTATGACAGCTCTCTGATATTTTTAAGACTTGTGTTCAGATGCTTACGAGTAATGTAATGTCGACTGAGTCAATGCTGATCATAAAACCGGGCTATATTTTGAAAACTCCGACAACACTTCGTCTAAACAGAGATTTGAACTCAGTACTTCTGGATTAAAGTTCGAGGGCTCTTGCCACAAAGACGGTTGATGGAATAGAAATAAATATGCATATAAATGAAAATATTTGCTTAGCAATCAAAATGGCTGAATATTAAGTAGTTTTAATAATAGCTACAATTGTTTCTTATCACAAGATCTATCCTTGTACTAATGATCCACATACATAATTATTATGCAAAGTTGTATTTTCATTGAATTATAAAAGCAAAATACGAGTAATATTACAATTTACAGATCCGAAAGGCGTAAGAACAGAACCGCTAGTCTGAACTTGAACGAATACAGGACACTTCAAAGATAAATAAAGAATCTGAGATGAGAAACTTTAGACTAGGGAAAAGGGGGTAAACATTCAAAAGAAGATTGGCAAATGCGTCGAAAATTAGTAACAGTAAGTCGTTAGAAATTGCAACAAATAAAATGACTGTACCAGCAAAAATATTTACCCTCATGCAGTTCAAGGAAACAAATAAAAATGCTAAAGGCCCTCGATTCACGACAGAAGAAAAAATGGAGCTCAAGAATATTACAACAAGCGTAATCATTATAATAAAGATACTGCAATGTGATAAAACTGTTTCATTGCCTGTAACATCCTAAAATTCAAGTGATAGAAATGGTCCATTATTAAAAGATGAAAATGAAGATCCACTTTTATGCTTATATTGAACCTAGAAGTGCTACTCTGGATTCAAATAGTATGAAAGATGATCTCCATTCCATTCAAGAACTAATTAAATGATTGTGAGTACTTGTGTCGTACACTGAAACTCGAGTGGGGCGCACGTCTGTATCGAAAAATAGTATGAGACGCGCTCTAAGCCGCGGGCGCTTGAGACAGACTGCTCATACAATTTTTCAATACAGACGTACGCCCCGCCCGAGTTTTAGCGAACACTCTAGTACCAAGTTACCAACATAATGCTATTAGCATGTATGTGTGTGTGTGTTACTATACATCGTGTTAATGAAAAAACGCAAAACCTGAAATTGGTTTGTTCAAAATCGAGAGTAGAATCAATTCCACTAATAAAAAATAGGGGTCAAATCTTAACCAAAAAAAAAATTTTGATTACGCCATGTTTCATCATTACTTATTACATAACTCTATTATTGCTGTGGCACGCGAAGCAGTAACCTCGCAAGTCACACATAATGCTATTAGCATGTATGTGTGTGTGTGTTACTATACATCGTGTTAATGAAAAAACGCAAAACCTGAAATTGGTTTGTTCAAAATCGAGAGTAGAATCAATTCCACTAATAAAAAATAGGGGTCAAATATTAACCAAAAAAAAAAATTTTGATTACGCCATGTTTCATCATTACTTATTACTTAACTCTATTATTGCTGTGGCACGCGAAGCAGTAACCTCGCAAGTCACACTAGATCGTGCGTAATGAGGGTGACAAAAGGATTAAAATGTTACTCTAAAATATGAATAACATCAAAGTATAGACGACGTAGGTTACCTTAGTTTTTATTTCATCTAAATCGATGCAGTATTACCGAAAGTATCGCTGCGAGAAGTTTAGACCAGTTTTTAAATCTCCGAGATGTCGCGCGCTTCGTGCGCGACGTCACGGGTCCAGTGGTACCGTCCCGCGCCACCCGCCGCCCTATTGAAACTCAAGTAAAACTACTTGCGCGCACTGTGTCAGTTGTGATTCTTTTGCAGAAATACGTTAATTTATACATCTTTAACATTAGGTAGCTATCCTTTTTAAGTAATATTGTAAAAAATCATAAAATCCTATTAGATAAACGCGATGGAAGAAGGATTTCAGAAAGGCCAGTCAGACAATCTGCCAAAAGTTGATAGCTTGATGGTGGCTCAATAATTTATAAAAAAAAACTAGCGACTCGCCCCGGCTCCGCACGGTTGCAATGCTGATACTAAATATACTACAGAATGTATACATATTATACGTTACGGGCTACTCGATTAACTGGGCAGTATTAATACGGGCCGGACCTAATGAATAATGAACAAGTGCATTGGTCAATTAGAGAAAATTAATTACCTTGGCCGGTTCATATGAATAATGACAGACTACTCGTGGGCAGTTTAATCAATAAAAAAAGTTTGAGATAGCTTGAATTGATCACTTTTACCGGGCATTATGAATAATTTCACTGTCAGAATCATCTTTTGGCATATATTTTGGGTGGGAAAAAATAAAATCGATTCATATGATTTATTTATCAAAATATCTTTACTTTATAACATTTTGTACTTTCTTGTTGCATTTTAACTAATTCTAATAAAATCGGGTTTTAGCAACGAAACAAAACTACGGTAAATGGTTTTACCTATTTACACGACGTTTAATCGACAATTGCATGTCACCGTGGTCACGAGCGGACTGGTCACAGACTAACTAGGGAACAAGTTGGACTGGTGGTGCGCGGCGTCTTCTAGCATCCACCCCACAAGTACTTGTACTAGTTTTAATCAAAAAAATCGCGCGCTTACTGTATAAAGCCAACCCACCTTCCGTTCGTCACTGCGGCACATTCGCGACTGCTTGCATCGCGAGCGCACCTCGAGATCTGAGGCGCGTGGATAGCTCGCGTTTCGTACGATTGTAAGAAAATACAATACTGATACATAATATTACCGTGCCTACGGTTCCTAGATGTGAAACAGGTTTCGGTATCGCTTGCGCCGGCGGCCGATCATCTCGTCAGCTTTGCTTATTTGCGTGCTCGACGTTATGAATTTTTCGGCCTTGTCATTACTCACATAGGGCTTACCACGTTTTGTATACGTTTTTTGCGGGTGAATACATGGTATAGTGGCCAGTTCCTTACTTATATTCGTACGTAACTCGATTAACTCGGTTTTCGACACTGCATCATTCCGTAGACTTTGGAGTTCTGTTTTCAGTATATCTACCTATATCTTTGGAAAGTCTAGTCACATCAACGTAGTCGAAAGTCACAGACGGTTGAGGTTCTTGGCGACGAACGTAGGTTGCGCTGTTGGTTCGGTTTCCTTAAATATTTTGATGACATCCTTATTAATTTTCTTATTTTTGTCTTCACCTTTTCGCTGTACAATCTTGATTGAAAGCGAATTAAACAGCTCGGCTATTCCGCACTCAAGTTCCAGTTCAGTAAAATTGCTAGCACATATTTTGTTCCGAACAAATGTCAAAAATTCATTAATGATTTTTTTTTCCGACAAGACATTTTCGTCACAGTGTTAAAAACATATAACGAATCGCACTTGAATCCAACTACACCCTACGTCCGCGTCATTAGCGTACCGTCTAACGTTTGACGGTCAAAACTAGTCAAAAGTCAATAAAAATATGTTGGGGTGTCTTACTTATGTTTCGCGCCTATTCATATCACGTTGTTTAGGTTGTGTGTGAGAGTGCGTATGAAAGTTCGGGTCCAACACTCATAGATAGCGCTGTCGGCATCTGGGTGGCAAATAAACTTGAGAGACTGCCTACCTGTGCTGCTAAGTGTGAATCGTTCGTTCGTTGTCAATTTTGTCGCAACTCGCAAGTGTCGCAATCACACTGCAAACCCAAATAATTGTAAAGATTTCGTTGGTTCTTTGTAATTAAATATTAACATAGTTGGTAATTTACAGCATATTTATGTTGCTGTCATTCAAATTGCTTATGTACAGTTAAATTTATGCATTTAATATTGTAATGGCATATACCGAGAAGGTGTCGCTCAGTGGCACCGCGCTGTCCTTCTTGCTTTACGAATGTGTAAACTCAGTGAATAGTCAGGTAAGAACTTAGCGCTTCTTTACTTCCACAACAAGTCCCATAAATTATTGGCGTTTTACTATTTTTCAAGTTGTAAGTGTAACTTATGATATCAATACCTTTCTTACTTTCAGGAAGGCTTTCTCATTGGAGATGTAACTTCAGAAATAACTAATCACATATCAGACTCTCATAGTGATAACGCACGGCTCGACACTCAAATAGTAATACGGACAGTATTACCCTTACCGTCAGTCTCTTTATTTTATTTTCCAACTGGTAGAATAAAAGAGGATGTTCTCTCTGGATTGTTATCAAACAGTGCAAGTGAAATTGTTGGATGGTACAAATTTAGAAAGAATACCAATATTAAACCAACTTTTAGAGATAAGTTGATATCCAAAGGTTTGCAAAAATACTTTGAAAAGTATCATGGACGGAAAAACTTTGTCACTTGCAACTTATCCAACAAAACATCATCAACTGGCTCAACCCATACGTTTACTTATAGGTTTGGGAAAATTAATTGTTTTGATATGTATGAGTATATTGAGGATGTCACTGCTAATTTGGGAGAAAAACTTACAGGCTACAAAAAGGCTAACCGAATGTCACCAAACAGTGTCTTTAATGAGATCATTAATGAAAGTAATGTGCAGAGCAACAATACAAGCGATGCAATCCTACGCATACAAGAAGCTGTTGATGTAAGACTTATGAAAGAAGCAAAAATTGCAGCAAAGAATGAAAATACAATCAGAGAATTAGAGGCAGAAATAAAGCAGATGAGTACAATATTATCTGACAAGCAGTCAGTGGACCTTCATGCAGCTTACAATAAGATACTTGAAGAGAAGTTTATGACAAGGGAAGTTGAAATGGCTGAAGCTTGTGTAAAAGCTCTGGAAACTCCTCCTGATGTGGACATTCTCAATGTCCCTAACATTGTAATGAATAGCAATAGTTTGTCTGACAGTGAAAACTCAGTTCAATTAGTGGAGAATGAAATGACGGATAGGAGCCCAAGTCCTGGTTTGATGCAAACTAGCTCAGCCAAGCCATGCCTAAACTATGCTGCAGCATTAAAAAATAGCACTGAAGTAGCATCAACAAGTGTAAGTGCTTTCATGAAATAAATTAGTTGAACCCCTGGTATGAAAAACTGATGCGCTAACAGTAC
Organism: Udea olivalis; assembly: GCA_947369235.1. Taxonomy (NCBI): domain Eukaryota; kingdom Metazoa; phylum Arthropoda; class Insecta; order Lepidoptera; family Crambidae; genus Udea; species Udea olivalis. Next base: position 9,622,364 of record OX376352.1, on the reverse strand, counting down.
CCATCATCTGCGCAGAGTTCACGATCAATGGCGACGCTCGCACCTATTGATAGAATTTGTTGAAACTCTCCTTTTATTTACCTAAATAGTTTTTCTATCTTATGCACCGAGTTTTATTGATAATTATTTGTATTTATTCTATAGACCATTGATCACAGCTATTCGACATAAAAAAAACACAAGCATGAGTACTAGAAACACCAAATCTCAACAACTTCTTCATTTTGAATTGAACCATTTGATCAAGTAGTAAGTCCAAATGTAAGAGCGATTGTTGTCTTATGATCAGTTCGAAACAAATGCAAGCAATAAAAAACTTTAATTCTTTGTAATAAATCTTATATTCGCGTAAAAGCTGACGCGTGCCTACTCAGTTGACGGGTGAAACGCATACGGGACAAACCATACCAGGGGTTAAGGTCCATATTCTAAAACTTATCTCCTAAACTATTACTTGAGTTAACTTCTTGAATACATGCTTCAAAGGTTTTTCATAAATACTCATAGGTCATATCAATTAATTAAATGTGATTTCTGTTACAGAAAGCAAATATCTTCACCGATGATCTTATAAGCTTTGATGTTGAGGAAAAACATACAAAAAAGCCTATCTTTATAAATGATGATGGAAAATGTTTAGGTGACAGTTCACCTGAATACTGACAAGTGCCTTAAAAAATATCTTAAAATATTTACAAGCAAGTTACCATGTAAAGTTAACTGTAATTGTATTACCATTTTGTTACTAATACTCATCTTTAAATACATTATTACACATGTCCATTAAATGTAAACAAAATATCAAAGATAAGATCAGAGAACTGTAAAGTTTGCTTTTAAAATACCATAGCAAAGCCAAATAATGCATCACACAAAAATATTGCAAGTTTTTTGAAAAATATGTGTAATATCACTAATAACTTCATTAAATAGTAATAAAAACGAATGATTTATGTATCTGCTACCATCTTGTTGACATTGTATATTAAACTATAAAAATAAAGCTGAGATTTAAGTTAGGAAGTAGTTGTGCCCTATAAGTTCTTTTACTCATTACACAGCTACATTTTCTCAATAAGAATGAGTGGATACTAGATTTAAAGTATTATATGATTTAAATGGCATAGCTATTTAACATTACAAGAATTTTTGATCTAACTTGCAAAACTTTCCTAGATGATGAATGAAAACTGCAATCATCTGAATATTCCTTTATTTCCACTATTCCAGTGACACAGGTCTACCAGATGCTTTCCCACCAGAAATGTGCTATGATGATGCTACATTACTATGGATTATAAGATATACACTATTCATATTCATTGTGCTCCATAAGGCATAGCACTGGTGGAAACGGGTTCTACTAAGCTATGGTTTTATAAGAATGGATGCGTGCTGGTGGATGGTCAGGAGAGGTGCACAGCACTAATGCCGATATATCCCAAAGCTCGAGCTGCGCACCCCCTCGCACAGCTACCTTGCAGCGGCGGATCTTCGTAGCAAATCATACTTGCTCCGTTAAAAAGCTTAGCATCAGTGGAAATAGTTTCGTAGCTCAGCTTACACATCTTCGCAGCATAGCAAATCTCTGGTGGAAAAGCACCTTTAGCGTTTTCGCGCTCCGCTGCGGTGCGCGGGGCGGCAGATTTTAAAATTGTAATTTGTATAGAAAACACGCCGTTAATAGAACAACACAAAATAAATAACAGAAAAAAGACTGACAACGCGACTGCGCAAGAGATCAGAGTACTGGCCGTCCCGCGCACCGCGGAGAATGCAGTGTGATATCGCCTTACTGCTCTCTGACTTCTACTGATTCATTAGTTTTTTTTTATATTGCCCGTCAAGATGACCTCACTCCACCTGATGGAGTGTCGTGAGGTTCAGTTATGAGGTTGACAAGCCCAGTCATTCAAACGAATCACTGGGCTGGCCATCCTCACCTTGAAGGCCTGCAAAAATGCCTTTTCACGCCCCGCTTAAAGAACCCGGGACTATAAGAGGAAGGAAACACATGTGCTGGAGAAGCGGTCCACGTCTGGATGGTACGAGAAAGAAACGAGTCACCGAACCTTTTAGTTCGGGCCAACAAATGTTGAACTGTGTGTGGATGACGCCGTAGTCCAGCACGCGTGGTACGGGAGTGGAAAAGTACATACATACATATATAGGTACATCACGCCTTCACGCCTTTTTCCCAACGGGGTAGGCAGAGACCACATCTTTCCACTTGCTACGGTCCTGACACACCTCTTGCGCTTCTTCCACTCTCATTAATCCTTTCATGCTGCTCGTCGATTATGGGTACTCCTGACCTGACCTTTTCTGAGCACGGCTTGGACTTGTCTTAAGTACGTCCATCTAGGCCTTTCCCTTTCAACAGCTCCATCCACCCTTGCCTTGTAAATTTGTTCCGTTAATCGCCTTTCATCCATCCTTTCCATATGCCCAAACCATCTTAGCATGCCCATCTCAATTTTTGTGACAACATCCTCATTCAAACCACATCACTCTCCTATTATGCTATTCCTTACTTTATCACTCAATGTCACTCCTGCAAAACTTCGCAATGCTCTCATTTCCACTGCATTTATCCTACTTTCATCCTTCTTTTGCTATACCCAACTCTCCGTACATAAGCTGAGGGTGGAATAAGCTGGAGTAATTCGTCAAAGCATTCCCCAGTGTAGAAGCGATAGAGAACACTTAGCCTGGCAATGTCTCTACGCAATTGGAGAGGCTCAAGGGTCAAAGTTGCCTCTGGAGTTGCCGCTGCAACCTGTCAAGGGTTTCGAGTAGGTACTTGGCGGAACCGTCCCAGAGATGAGAGCAGTATTCTACACACGAGTGAAATTGTGTTTTATACAAAAGACAGAGCTGCCCAGGCGTGAAGAAGAATCGTCTCACTCTGTTCAGGATTTCGAGTTTACGGGATGCAGTTCTAATGACGCTCTCAATGTAGTCCCGCTGGTTTAGGTTGCTGCGAACATCCATGCCAAGGATGTTTAGGCTATCCTTAATAATGCGATACAGGTTAGTGAACACTGGAGACAACTCCGCTGCACATTTCTTCAGCACCACAGCTGGAATTGCATCAGGGCCACTGGGTTTCCTAACATCGAGTGACTGCAGTTCGGCACGAACATCACACTGCCTGATGCGAATATCAGGCATTGTGGAGCCGCAATGTGGAATTTCTCTTGCGGCTGATGAGCCAACGATCCATCAGGGAATCTCAGTGGGGGCAGCGAAGGCACGCAGAAGTTAGATTGCACGTGTTTAGCCAGTCGCCAGTAGGAGCGGCTACCCGTAGGGTGCGTGATGAGTTCTTGGCCAACACGTGCAATTCGCTGGGCGTCTGCTCTAATGTAAGCCCTCTTTGTGGCCTTGGTGACTTTATTAAAGGCTGCTTTCAGGGCGGCCAGGTTTGAATAATCATTGAGTGCCTGGGCCCTAGACCAAGCACCCTGTACGCCGCCTGTTTTTGTTCAACAGCTGCGGCACGCTCGCGATTGAACCAGAGACCGGTTTTGCTAGCACTGACGGACGACATCAGTAAAAGGAATGTAGTATTCCATTCCGGTACTGATCTCGTCAGCGATAGCAGATGCACGAATGAAGCATCCCTTTCTCCAAAGCAGCACTGCCGCCAAGGGACGGAGGCAAAATATTCTCGCAATCCGTCCCAATCTGTCGACGAGTAGTGCCATAACCGCCGCGCCACCTGCACAGGTTGTGGGGGAGCTGCACAGGGCACTGTTGCGCCAACCAGGCAGTGATCGGAGGAGCCCAACGGAGCACCAACCGACACTTTATACCCGGCTGGGTGACTCGTCAGCAGAAGGTCCAATAAGGAGGGTGTATGATCGACAATATCTGGTACCCGGGTGGGCTGGTGTACCAGTTGCGTCAGGTCTTGCGTGAGAGCAATCGCATGGGCAGTTAGGCCTGCATGGTCTGTTTTTGATAAGCCTAACCAGGACTCTGTCTCGGCGTCGCCTTTGTGTGAGCGGTATATGCACGCATAGACCCGGCTCGTGGAGCCCAGTTCAACGTGCGCCCAGAGGGTGGAGAAGGATGGGTCTTCTAGGCAGCGGAGACGGCTACAGCAGACGTCCGCCCTGACGAACAGACATACACCGGCTTTTGGTTGGAAGGACTCTTCCAGCACATAACCCGGGTAGTGCAGGTATGACGTATCGGCAGAGCGGCCTATCTGTGTTTTCGTCAAAAAGAGCATCGCAGGCCGCACCGTCTCAAGGTGTTGATGGACGGCGTTGAGGTTTGCATGGAGTCCGCGGATGTGCGAACTCCACCTTAAACAGCGTGTTGGTGGGGGATGGGGATGCCGCTGTTGGCCTTTTTTTCGTGCTTCTGACTGCCATAGAAGTTGGAGGAAGAGAGGGGCGTGAAAGGACGACTGTGATCGAGGCAATGAAAGACAAAGCGTGGGTGCCCTGCGTTGGTATTAATCGTGTGGGCCGGTCCGCCGGACGGAAGGGCCCCCATACCCCCCCATACCTGGTGGGGCAACCTCCAGAGGTGGTTAGCCCCTTTTGGGCCCCTGTACTATGCCGCGGGCGGCCAGCGGCACCACCGTTTCTACGGGTCTCCCTGGCCAGCGGGTCTATACATACTACACACACAATACCGCCGCCAAGGCTCCCACTGGTCACGATCACAGTCCCCCTGACACCGGTTAGTGCTGTGCTGATCCCGGAACGCGACCTGACCGAGATAGGTCAGAATCACTTGGCGGGTTTTACACAACTGCATGGTGGTAACAACAACCGGCCGACATAAGTCTCCCACCTGGAGAGCAAGTCCCTTTCCCAAAACTACAAAGATTTATTTTAGTGCTTAGTTAACAGATTGCACATAGGTACATGCCACTATTTTAACTTGATGCCGTTAACTGTCGTCTCAATGTAGAAAAGCAGGTACAATATTTCAACACAAACACAAAACAAAAACCTGTCATGAATTCTTAGGTACTTCTACAAAATCTGCTGAAACTATAAGATAATCTGAAATATGTGCAAAGTCAATATAATATGTAGTTTCATTTATTTTCAATATCATAATGCTGGTTGACTACTTTCGTAGTTAATGATCTAAAATAAATAGGTATATACCAACAAAATTAAAAATTAAAACAAATTTTGCTTAGTGTTCTCTTATTTTATGCGTTGCATACTCAAACTTCTTTTTATGTGTAACTACCTAAAAGTATGTGGACGGAATATTTTTGTAATAGTATCCCATAAGAATGACTAATGCCCACAAAACACAAAATAAGATAAGTGCATTTTTATTTTTTAGCATTAAACAATGTTCTGTTTTCTACACAAAGATAGAAACTAGAAAAATTCGAAATTCGCGGGTTCGAATCCCGCTTGAGTCCCAGGACCAGGTCGAATTTTTCTAGTTTCTATCTTTGTGTACAAAATAAGATGTTTCCTACAATTTATATTCATAGTATGTTTTTTAATAAAATAAACATGATTTTTTATTACAACTTTAATTTTCTTTACATTCTTACATAGTTCTACTACCGCAAAACAATTAAAAAACCATATTTATAACAATGGATTTTTTTACAACTAGCAAATAAACAAGAACAGAATACCGAATACCTACATAACAAAATAACTAACAATAAAATAAATTCGTTTTAAAAAAAGAAAAATAAAGTAAATGTTATACAATTCCATGTCTGCTAAGCAAAAACATGAACTACTTACATAATACCTAATAATATATGTATTTCACTTGACTTAAAAAATACGCAACCTAGTTTGATGATGTCATATTTATTCTTATTATAATCTACAATAGTCATTAATTGTCAACGTTTTGCCCGCTTCAAATAGCTTTTAATATTACTCAAAGCTTGGCGCATGGGAGCTACTCGCACAAACAGTAAACAAACCAACATGATGCGCTATTTCGTTGGTAATTGTAATTAATACTATGGATTTGGCCTACATAAAGGTACGAAAAAAAGATAAATTATTAAGAAACTTATGCTAATCTGAACCTATGTAACTCAATTTAACGGGTTTAAGGTAAATTTAGCTTTTTCAGGAATTAACATTGCGATAACAAACACGCAGCCTGAATTTTCGCGACGATAACCGGTCACATCTGTGTGTATCGTGTCAGGACGCGAAGCTTTGTGACGATACACGATAAACTTCGTTCGAGCTTATACAAGAGAAGAATTTAACTCAACAAAATAAGGTTTTAAAAGATGTAACACAAGTTTTGAACCAAAAAAGCAACATTAAAGAACTTGCACACGAGGAAGAAGAAAACCTAAATCACGATGATTCAGACAAAAGTACAATTTGTGAAAGTCCTTTAATACTTAATTCCTTTGATGTAGATACCGAAAAATATGATTATAATTCTGACCAGAATAAGTTGCCTTTGAAGATTCAAAAAGTTACAGTTGCTGAATTAAAAGCTCTTCCAAGAATGATAGAAAAGAAGAAAATAACAAGACTAAGCCTTAAGTCAGAAATTATAACTTCTACTCCTTACAAGAATCAGTTAGAAGAAAAGAAAAAATAGAAGCAGACAGAAACTAAAGGCTAGCCATCTCAAGAAACTCAGTTTTGATAAGCTATATCAGGGAGAGAAGATAAAAGACTGCAACAAAAACGAAAAGCCACTGAGTTACAAACTGGAGTGTCAAAGTCTCAAAAGAGAAATACATACGTAAACTAATTGTGTAGCAAATGAACCTCAACCTGGGCCTTCAGGCATGTTTGCCTGAAAAAACTTCGATCTCAAATAAAAACAAAAAGCAAGTTGCGTAAGATACAGAAAAGGCTCGAGGCTGAACATTTTTGTCCAATATGTAATGAGAAGTACGAAGATCCACCATCTGAGGACTGGATCGAATGTACTGCCTGCAAAAGGTGGTTCCATGAAGATTGCACGGCATATGAATCGGGAGTATTTAGATGTGATTTTTGTGAGTAGTCTTCCATGAAGATTGCACGGCATATGAATCGGGAGTATTGAGATGTGATTTTTGTGAGTAGTCTCTAAGTAATATTTTTGAATCTCAGTTTGATCTCTTTGTTTCAAGTACGTATGTTACCTTTACTATGAATGAATAACATTCTCCTCGACTGATTTGTGATAAATATAGATCTCTTTAAGATCTCTTAGTACCTACAATGTTGCTTTATTAGTAATATCATTTTTCTTGATTGATTGAAATTAAAACTTACCAAAGTTTAAAGAAAAGTAAGAATAATTCAATATACTTGGTTTTATTTTAGTTTGATAAAAGCATAGATATTTATGGATCTGTTTTTGTATTTTTATTTAAATTTTATGTTAATTCCTAATTGAGATTTTTTAATTGAGTTGTTTAGATTATAAACAAAAGTCCACAATACAATTTTTTTGCATGATGACTAAGCCCTACTCTGATAAAAGCATCGTCAGTTTGGTTTTATCATTTTTATTTTCATTTAATAAACACATTATTTCAGTTTAGCTTTTTGTTTTATTTTATCATTTCATTCACTTTCCTGGAATGCGTACTTCTACCCGATGAGCGCACTATTACCCAAACGAGAAACTTTTACCCACATGTCGGGGCAAAAATACGCAGTTCGACTAAATCACTTATTTATTCAATTAAAAAAATATTGTTGGGTATGTTGGTGAGTACTCACTCTAGGTCATCACTCTATAAAATATACTATCGGATAGCGTATAAAAAAATTCTAATATTGCGATGGTAACAGTGTAGTAAATGAAGAAAGTGAAAAGTGCGTCGTCTTACCCCGAATGACTCTACCCCTCACTCGCAGCGTGCCTGCCACTTAACACGTCTGGACAGCAGGTGTTAGTGTTTAGTGTTGAGCGTTTTGCAAAACTTGCATAAAATGGCAAAGTAGACGGAAGATTTACCATAAAAATGTCTGCAAGAGTATGTAAAAATCAATGTCTTTTAAATTGTAAAGACCTTAGGTACAAAATTAAAGGTGTCCGAGATAAACTAAACACATCCACTAAACAGAATTAGACACTACTTGCACTACACACCTGCACTGATCAATCGCTCCTACTAGTCACCTGCACTCGCACTAAGCTAAGTGCACACCGGCCTTAAAGGCCTGTATTCACTTTGATTAGTGCGAGTGCAAGTGCTTAGTGATTATGAGAAAACACGTGTAGACAGCGATGGATTATTGCGAGTGATCCTGTGTCGTGAAGTGATAAGAAGCGTGTTCTATTCAATCGCACTAATCAATCGCTGTCCACACGTGTTTTCTCATAAACACTAAGCACCTGCACTAATCGCCTGCACTTTCTAGTAACTAATCAAAGTGAATATGGCCCTTAAGTCATACGTACAACGTAGCAACACTTCACGCTTCCCATAGTGCTCGAACTGTATGTCTCCTGCGGGGCTAAGATGCGCGCCCTACGAGAAGAGTAGACAAAAAATTCTCCAATCAAATTGCGCCTTTTCTCGATTTCTCTATTTTGTCGACAGATCCTAACATGGCGCCTTATTTTTGTCGTGGTTTGATATCTCGTGTGTGAAATCGTCGGTCATTTTTGTGGACGACAAACCAATTATGCATTAAAAAAATAGCATAAAAACAGGCGTTGCGGTGCGTCAAAATGCCGACATTTTTTTTAAGTGAATAAAGCAATGCATTTAAGAGCCGTCGTTATTGTAGCTATTAATGAGTGTAAATTTTACATAAAAATATTAAATTCAAATAGAGTGAACTATTTTTTTTTCGCTTTTGGCCTAAAAACTTATTTAGGTATACTTTCCATAAAAAACAAGTGTTATAGTTTGGGATATCAATAGTATGGATAAAATTATTTATCTCGATTTTTGGTTTCTTTTAAATCGATTATTTGTATCGATTAATTAAATATTCGTTTCAATAAATCGATTGTTATTCATCAATTAATTAACTATTTAACGATTATTATTTCAAATCGATTACTTGAATCGATTAGTTGAATTTATTTGTTGAATCGATTTGTTAAATCGATTAGTTGACTCGATTAGTTTAATTGACTAGTTTAATCGATCGTTTCGATTCTTTGTATCGTTTAGCTGCATCGATTACATCGATTATTTAAATCGATTATTTGTGTCGATTGTTTATATCGATACTATCGTGTCTTCAAATCAGTAATATTGATAATATCGATTATAACATTAATAAATCTGTGTAAAACATGTCCTCGCATGACCCCTTTGTCATGCGAGGAAACTTGTCTTGTCTACCTCTTTTGTCGACTCTCAGAGACGAGAACCGAGAAATTACCTTATGTTGCGCATCTTAGCCAGGCTGGAAATGAAGTTTTCTTTTATTTCTACGTCTAAACATGCAGCTTTGAAGCATTACGGGAAAAACTACACTCTTCATAATTGTAAACCTCAAAACGATTTGTCTTAAAAAAAGTGTATACTCTTTGCAGTAAATATTTCATATTATTCAACGCGCTTACATTTTTCAATCGTACTAACTAATTATAATGAATGCCTAAAATTACTCCCTAATCATTCTAACTTTTGGTATTGAGTACCTACATAATTGTCAATCATCATACCCTATCAAGTACATGGGCTGGCAAGTCTTTCTTACATGGTTAAAAGATGGATATGAATATGCTGGATTTTTAATGGCACAACAAGAGGAGAGTTCTGCTGATCATCAAGTCACATGGACATAACATATTAAAGACTAAATTATACCTAAATTCTAAAACTATGTCAGAAGGTATATCCGAAAATGGTGGGTAGCAAATCAGTAGCAGTGTTGCTCTGCGAAGCTATTGGTAGTACCGATAGTTGTCCTTGAAAAACAGTGCCGCTGTCAAAGAGTACTAAGTTACTAACTAATTGATATTTGTTGATACTATGAACACTCTTTTTCTTCTTTTCAGCCTATAGCAATCCACTCTTGGACATAAGCCTCCCTCAGGGCGCGCCACAAAGTCCGATCTCCCGTTTGTGCCACCCAGTGACTACCAGTCTTTAGGTCGTCGGTCCAACGTGCCGGTGGACGTTCAACACTACGCTTGCCGAGTCGTGGTCTCCACTCGAGAAGCCGTCTACTCCACCGAGCATCGGTTCTTAGACAGATGTGACCAGCCCACTGCCACTTCACTCTGATACACTTTTGGACTACGTCAGTCACTTTGATTTTTAGCCGGATTATCTCGTTCCGGACCTTGTCCCTTAACGAGATTCCTAGCATGTACCTTTCCAAAGCTCTCTGAGTGACGTGTAATCGGTGGGCTAGTTTCACTGTCAGGTTCCACGTTTAGGCTCCGTATGTCATGACCGGTAGGACGCACTGATCAGACACTTTGTTCTTCAGGCATTGTGGCAAGGGTGACTCGAGGATGTGACGCAAATTTCCAGATGCTGCCTATCCAAGCTGAACTCTACTGGTGATTTCACAATCAAAGTTGTCTCTACCCAGCTGTAATTTCTGACCCAGGTATCGACACTATAGAGGCGTTATTATTATCTAGAGTCAATAGTTTTGAAGACTGATTTCCAAGGTACTATCACTTTCCCATATTGATCAGCGGACGTGGCAGCAGTCCCAGGTGGATGCACACCAGTTCCTTGATTCTCAAGCCTTGGCTGTCGGTGGGTAACGCTTGTAGTAGTTGCCTGTCTCTCTCTCCCTACAACACTGATCAGCTCACAGCTCAGAGCAGATCCGCGGCGGAGGCCAGGTTGCCGGCCGCCAGCTCCTGCACGGCATGCGCGAGCCGGCGCGCCTGCTGCACGGCCGTGGACGCCGGCAGCAGTCCCAGGTGGATGCACACCAGCTCCTTCATGCTCACGCCTTGGTTGTCCGTGGGGAACGCTTGCTCCAGGAGTTGCCTAGGAAACGATAGTTGAATAAAATTAGAAACTTCGTGTCCTCTGAGCCACGCACGCCAAGTGGGGAAAGTAGCATGTTAGTTTTCATGCTTTGGAAGGCACGTTCAACTGTTAATTTCGGTAGAAGTCAGTCGTTGAGCCTAGTCAGAAGCCTTAAGGCGTCCTAACTAGACATGACAGGAAAGTTCATACAACTATACAACAATTCACACTTAGCCCGCATGTTGGAAGTATCGAAGCAAGAGTGATGTCTGCCTATCCTGTGGGGAGAAAGAAGTGATGTATGTAATTATTTTTGTAAAGAGGGTTTATTTCACCTGTAGAAGCTGGAGAGTATGTCCCCGGGCGGCGGCAGCGCGCGCACGGCGGCGGGATGCAGGGGACGCGTCGGCTTCACCGCCTGGCCCTTACGTTCCCACCACAAAACGGAGCACGCGTGTAGGGCTCCGCGCCGCCATGTAGCCGCCATATAACCTTCGCGGACGACGCGTAGGCTGCGGGATACGATCGCGCGCACCTGAAGGGTTTTAACAGATTAAAGCTTTCATCAGCTGCCTAAGTTAATTGATATAGCGGAGATAATTTGACTGAAAATTAAATACATTTTGAATAAGATATATTTTATGTATGACACATATTTTAGTGTTAAGTTACAATTTTGGCGGTAATATTCCGCAATCTTTTTCAGACAACCTATCTACAGGCAGAGGATGGATGACAGAATGGTTATTGCACTGATAGTTTTATAACAAACGTAATCATAAATCTTACTTTTACCGAGTGATTATCAAATAACTTCTGAAAACGATATGGCTTGCTCAGTAAGTGATGTAGTAACAGTAACTCTATATGCGTCAATTAGATTTTTTTAATTAACTTTATTTTTAAGGTTTTCATACAAAAAATACTGATCGTTCGAGTGATTTGTGATCTTGAAATTAAAGTTAGTTAAATAAATTTCATTTTCACTTACATAGATTCTACATCACTTACAGTCCAACTTTTCTAAGATATTATCAGTTTTGACAGATGTCATACTGATTGGACTAGGCATAAGGTCAAGAAATCGGTACCAAAATTTGCGATTCTCAAGAGATAGGTATCGATTTACATTCCTAAGGGATGGTAATCAATAACAGGTTTTTTTTTTTTTTATATTGCCCGTCAAGATGACCTCACTCCACCTGATGGAAAGCGGTCGTGAGGTCCAGATATGAGGCTGACAAGCCCAGTCATTCAAACGAATCACTAGGCTGGCCATCCTCACCTTGAAGGACTGCAGAAATGCCTTTTCACGCCCCGCTTGAAGAACCCGGGACTATAAGAGGAAGGAAACACATGTGCTGGAAGAGCGTTCCACGTCTGGATGGTACGACAAAGAAACGAGTCACCGAACCTTTTAGTTCGGGCCAACAAATGTTGAATTGTGTGTGGGTGACGCCGTAGTCCAGCACGCGTGGTACGGGAGTGGAAAGGTGAGGGTGGGATAAGCTGGAATAACTCGTCAGAGCATTCCCCATTGTAGAAGCGATAGAGAACACTTAGCCTGGCAATGTCTCTACGCAATTGGAGAGGCTCAAGGGTCAAAGTTGCCTCTGGGTTTCCAATAATACGGATAGCACGCCGCTGCAACCTGTCAAGAGCTTCGAGTAGGTACTTAGCGGAACCGTCCCAGAGATGAGAGCAGTATTCCACACACGAGCGAACTTGTGTCTTATACAAGAGACAGAGCTGCTCAGGCGTGAAGAATCGTCTCACTCTGTTCAGGACTCCCGAGTTTACGGGATGCAGTTCTAATGACGCTCTCAATGTAGTCCCGCTGGTTTAGGTTGCTACGAACATCCATGCCAAGGATGTTTAGGCTATCCTTAATCGGTAGTGGGGTGCTCTGAAGAGTGGGATGGGAAAGGAAAGGCGACGCTTTTGCTGTGAATGCACACACCTGCGTTTTCTTGGCATTGAACTCGACAAGATTGCATGCACCCCATTCTGAAATGCGGTCCAACACTCCGTCAAGCTCAACAACAAGACTTCGCCTCTTCTCCTTGATGTCAGTCTGCTTTGCCCCAGGGCGCTCGAAATATCGCGCGTGGACCGTGCTATCATCCGCATAGCAATGAATATTACCAAGAGATAACATGTCATTGATATGCAGAAGAAACAACGTCGGCGACAAGACGGAGCCCTGCGGCACTCCGGCATTAATCTGGAGAAAGCGTGATTCTTGACCATCGCAAAGGACACGAATTCTACGTCCCTCCAGAAATCCGGCGACCCAGTCGCATAGGCGAGGTGGCAGACCATATGCTGGAAGCTTGGAAAGAAGCGAACGATGCCATACACGGTCGAAAGCTTTGGCAATGTCAAGGCTGACGGCCAAAGATTCCCCATGCTTGTCCATAGCCTCCCCCCAGATGTGTGTTACGTACGCTAGAAGATCACCCGTAGACCGTTTTGGTCGGAAGCCGTACTGTCGGTCGTGAATGAGAGAGTGATCCTCTAGGTAGCGGATGAGCTGCGTGTTTATGATCCGCTCAAATACTTTAGCTAAAACTGAGGTTACGGCTATTGGACGGTAATTGGCAGGGTCAGACCGGTCCCCTTTTTTGGGAACTGGTTGAACGTTCGCCTCCCTCCAAGACAGCGGCACAAGACCCGAATTGTAGGAGAGGCGATACAGGCTAGTGAATACTGGAAAAGTAATGTAGTATTCCATTCCGGTACTGATCTCGTCAGCGATAGCAGATGCACTCTCTGAAGCATCCCTTTCTCCAAAGCAGCACTGCCGCCAAGGGACGGAGGCAAAATACTCTCGCAATCCGTCCCAATCTGCCGACGAGTAGTGCCATAACCGCCGCGTCACCTCCACAGGTTGTGGGGGAGCTGCACAAGGCACTGTAGCGCCAACCAGACAGTGATCGGAGGAGCCCAATGGAGCACCAACCGACACTTTATACCCGGCTGGGTGACTCGTCAGCAGAAGGTCCAATAAGGAGGGAGTATGACCGACAATATCTGGTACCCGGGTGGGCTGGTGTACCAGTTGCGTCAGGTCTTGCGTGAGAGCAAACGCATGGGCAGTTCGGCCTGCATGGTCTGTTTTTGATGAGCCTAACCAGGACTCATGGTGGGCATTGAAGTCTCCCAAAAACACCATTTCGGCATTTGGGAACTGCGCCTGAGCGTTGTCTGCGGCCTGACACAGATGCTCGAAGAGTCGAGTTGTCTCGCCGTCGCCTTTGTGGGAGCGGTATATGCACGCATAGACCCGGCTTGTGGAGCCCAGGTCAACGTGCACCCAGAGAGTGGAGAAGGATGGGTCTTCTAGGCAGCGGAGACGGCTACAGCAGACGTCCGCCCTGACGAATAGACATACACCGGCTTTAGGTTGGAAGGACTCTTCCAGCACATAGCCGGGGTAGTGCAGGTATGACGTATCGGCAGGGCGGCCTATCTGTGTTTCCGTCAAAAAGAGCATCGCAGGCCTCGCCGTCTCAAGGTGTTGATGGACGGCGTTGAGGTTTGCATGGAGTCCGCGGATGTTAGCGAACTCCACCTCAAACAGCGTGTTGGTGGGGGATGGGGATGCCGATGTAGGCCGTTTTTTCGTGCTTCTGACTGCCATAGAAGTTGGAGGATGGGAGGGGCGTGAAAGGACGACTGTGATCGAGGCAATGAAAGACAAAGCGTAGTGCCCTGCATTGGTATTAATCGCGTGGAATAGTGTAGGCCGGACCCCACCGGAACCGGGCACCACCCGGCACGACGAGCCACCCCGAGATTATGCGCGACCTGGTGGGGCAGCCTCCAGAGGTGGTTAACCCCTTTTGGGCCCCTGTACTATGGCCGCGGGCGGCCAGCGGCACCACCGTTTCTACGGGTCTCCCTGGCCGGCGGGCCGATACACACTACACACACAATACCGCCGCTAGGGCTCCCACTGGTCCAACAATTGCCACGATCACAGTCCCCCTGGCACCGGTTAGTGCAGTGCTGATCCCGGAACGCGACCTGACCGAGATAGGTCAGAATCACTTGGCGGGTTTTACACAACTGCATGGTGGTAACAACAACCGGCCGACATAAGTCTCCCACCTGAAGAGCAGATGGTCTGCTGGAAGAAACCCTTAGTCGCCTCTTACGACACCCATGGGAAGATATGGGGCTGTGGAAAGTATTCTTTTAAAGTGCCGCCACCAGCACGGCACAAAACACGGCACGGTTTTCTGAATTAGTATCAGAATAAATTGAAATAGAACACGTAATGAACAAGTTTATGGGTTTTTATTGCTAAAAAGTCATTGTATTTTTTCAGCTGTGAAACATTTGATGTCGCTTGTCTTTTCAAACTGATCTATGCCAGTCACAGGTTTCTGCTTTTTTCGCTTTTTCGGCGTGCGATGTTGATTTTCTTCACTGCCTGAAGGTCCGTACTTTTCAGTGACTATTCTGCTGACGGTACATTTGCCTATACTAAGTGCTCCACCCACACGACCAAGCACCTGTGTCACAGGTAATAGAGGCCCACGCACGGTTTTTTGTGACTCGCGCTCGAAATAGTCGTGTAGTTTTACAACTAAATCACGAGCCTGGCTATTCATAGTGCGTACTACTACGTCCTCTTTTCATGATCACTTGCTTATTCAGAGTTCAGTACACTTGCTACGGTCAACGAATAAAGTAGAATCAGTCCGAAAAGTAAAGCAGTCACAAAATTAGGTTCAATCACACACACAAAAGTACGCGCAGTCAGCTTCCGAGATGGCGAGAGACTGCACCAGAAACAAATACTGCCCTACCGAAGAGGACTGCACGTCCATAGATAATCTAAGGGCTGTTTTTTTTGCATTGGCCCTTTTAATACACAGTTAGCGCCCTACGTTGTACTAATTGACAGTTTACAATCCCCGTTATATTATTTATCTACCAAGAAAGCTACTAAATTGTATATTTATAAAATGAAATGTTTGATTATCCGTGAATTTGCAAAGATAATTGGTATGAACGTGAATTTAAAATGTCCCAACCCAACACTATGGTAAAGTACCTAACGCCACAACATGTGTACGACGTCAAGAAAAAACATGTTTTCTGTTAATTATTCATGATTTGCTACATTTCTGAGCAACAAAATTATTTTTTGTGAACCATTTGCAGTGAATTGAGTGAAACCTCATAACAAATAACAAAACAATGTTTGAAGTTTTGTGAATACGCTATTACGATGTGATTTCACTGTGACAACCATGGAACGTCAAAAGTTATATATCTTAGAATAGTTGGACTGTAGTGAGTATGCCATATCGTTTTCGGAAGTTATTTGATAATTATAGCATAAACCGGTATACATAGCATGAACGTAAAAAAAATTACAGGTCATAAAGTTCTGGTTAATAAATAATATAAATATGCGCCAGACAATACACCGTTCGTCATGGTCTCGAAGTAAGGATAAATATCCTTGTCTTACGAGGTACCAGACAAGGATTTAAGCCAGGGGCGTCTCCCAGCACACTCAGACACGAGCCAATTTAGAAAAAACAGTTTACTCAATTGAACCTATCGGGAATCGAACCCAGGACTCTACGGAAATCGTGGCGAGAAACCGTGTTCCAGCGCACCACGCCAATCTTGTCGTCAAATGTCTGTCTCATCTGTCAAAAAAAGTAAAGTAAAAAATATCTTTATTCTTATAGACTTATAAAAAGTACTTATGACAAGTCATATACAAAAATTAAAATTATAGCGAAAATATACTAAAAATAAACTTACATAAAATAATACTATGATAGTAAACATCATAATTAAACATAATGTGACTCTACCACCGGTTCGGAGGTTGGTTTCGATCGAGAAGACTCCGGCAAGAAACTCGATGGTTACTCTTTGCAATCTTGTTTTTATACACAAAAATTGAATTGACAGAGTAAAGTCATAACAAAAAAAGAAAAATGTGCAGAGGAGCAGATCATACTTAAGATGACCACAAATTCTTATCATTTAAGAAATCCTCAACACTATATTAACCTCGCTTCATTAATTTAGCTTTAATTTGTGACTTAAACTGGTGAAGAGGCAGTTCAAAATTCCCACTCACAGTATCAGGCGACAGCATGTCAGCGCAGTCCGCGCAGTCGGGCGCCAGGAACCGGCCGCTGGTGCGGTCCGCGTACACGAAGTGGATCAGCCCCGGGAACTCCTCCACATACTTGTGCAGCGTTAGGGAACCACTGTCTGTTGGACCCGTGCACTCACAAATAGCCCACATTAAGCGAAATAATTGATTCAAACGATGAGTGGATGATACCATGTTTGGCAAATAAATATCACCAAACAACTTTAATGTATGACATGCATGGTGAGTAAGCATAAAGATAAATGAAAAGGTAAGCACAATAAACATGGCCTTTATTCATAGCAATCGACTTATATTTTGAAGGTAAAAACACAATATCACTTTCTTGAGATCTTCTGGGGTATTGCCATTGAACCAGTTTGGTCAATTGAATTTGTAGAGATTGAATGGCAATTTATTAGAGCAACTTTGACATAGCTTGCTCTGACTGTTTAGGATATGGATCAAAAACAAGCACATAATTTAGATATAAGTATACCTCCCAGTTTTATTTGAAAGCACTCGTAGAGTGCCTTTAGTGGCAGGTTATAACGACCACATACAGAACAAACACAAACGCATCATTATTGATTACCAAAAAACATTCATAAAATTATGAAAAGGATATGATTCCATGCTGAAGTATCTCATCGCCTTCACGCGTAGAAACTCCACGTATGGTGCTAATATGTGTCTCAGCTGCCGCACGGGATCGTGCAACTTCACGCTCGGTATGTCCGGCTTAAGAATATGGACTGCAGCGTCTAACGCAGCAGAGAGCGCTACGGCCGCACTCTCAGGTGTCAGTGGGGCGGTGGTAGCGCACGCACTGCGGAGCTCTTGGAGGCGCGAGACCAGCCGAGAACACAGCCCGCTGTGAGAACGGTTCTTGCGGAGGCAGTCTGTTGTCTAGTGCACAAACAGTTGGAAGGTCAATTTACAGGTTGATAAAGTATAATGCTGAATAATTGCCTACCAGCTACAAAGGGCTTCAACAAAATATACCAGTATTTTATTAGAGTTCTTTTATTTAAATTAAGTGGACTGATACAAACAGTAATACAAAGTTAAAATGTTTTTATAATGAAAAATTAGGCCAGAATGCACCATGACGGCTGTTGAAAGTTACATGTAGATAATTCATTCAGGACCAACCACCGTACCTTTTTTAAAGCAGCCTCTAAGGAATCTAATGTTGCTGGCAGCAATTCCAAATTCCTTTGTAATAACAGTCTTCTCAAATTAGATAATATTTGACTAGACATGTGTACAGCAATTCCAACTTCCCTGTAACGAAATATACTATTGTAAACACATAAAGGTTTTCATTGACTTAATAGGTGATCCACCTATTAAGTCAATGAAAACGTTTTTAAGAGTCAATACTGCGTGTGCTCTTGCCTCATAAGGCCCAACACAGCATGCAGTTGAGACGTCAGCAACTGCAGCAAGCACAAATGTTCCATTTATTTAAAGCGTTATTTTTACTTTGCTGGGTATAATCGTTTTCTTACCTCAGATCCATATCAATCAGAACCACGAAAGTGATGCGTGGTGCCACTTCCGCAATGTGCATAGAGTATGGCGCGCTCGGGTTGCACGCTGCACCGGCGCATAGGTTTACAATTGCGCTATTTTCTTGAGACAACCCTATGCAATAATATAAAATAAATTAAATTTCTGTTATAGTCCAATCATTTTACGAGCGCGCGTGCCGACGCTCTTAATCCTGAACAATAAAGTTTAATTTCGTTAGATTCACGCGCGCTCGTGATTTGCGCTACTGTGAACTATAGTAACTATAACATGAACATGTCTGTTTGTACTGGTCTGGGTGTCTCCTATGTATAATAAGTATGTATTTACAAAAGAAAATGTATTTAAGTATGTTTATCCGTTGTCTAGTATCCCATAACACAAGCTTTAATTAGCTTACTTTGGGGCTAGATGGCGCAGTGTGGAATAATGTCCAGGGATATTTATTTATAGTGAGTTGTGTGAGTAAAAACTGAAATAATGGTAAAAGAAAACCTTCATTGCTTGCTGCATTTTTGCAGATTAATTTATTAAAATGTTTACTTCTCTTTAGTTTCAATGTTTTAAAACAGGCCTAGGGAATTGTTGGTACCATGGAATTCCTTGGAGGCTTCACTTTTTAAGGTGGTGTATACTAAATTCTGTCTGATAAGTACAAGGTGTAAAACAAGAATGCCTATGAATTTTCAAAATATTGTTTTTAATGGTTGATATGAACTTACACGGTAAGTGAAATGAGTTATATCCATGGTTATCACTTGTTTCAACATTATTCCAATACTCTTGTGCAGCAACACACTGGTTACTAATGAGAATCAAATCAGGTGGAGCCAAGTCTTCACTGCCCCGGCTAAAATGTTAAAAGTATAAATAAATTACAAATATTTAGATTATTAATAAATTATCTGATTAAAATAGCATGAAAAACTTCATACCTGGAGTAAAGAGCTAATATTTTATCACCAACATAAAGCATAAGGTGGTAGTGGTGATGTGCTGAACATTTAATATCTTTGGAGGCTGCTTTCAAAGCATTTAGTGCAGCTGCAGTGGCCCCACTCTCACCAATTGTCCCACTGGCACCAGGGATAGAGTCCCCTTTGGTTCGACAGTCCAATAGCACTGATAACCAATCTTGGTAAACAGATGATTGGAGGCTAGATCAAAATACTAAGTTAAACTAATTATTTCATTTATTACACTCTGTGACAAACAGTTTTAAAACAAGATTGTGAAAGCAAATAAAGCATGTTTGAAATCAAATATTGAAATGCAAAACTGAACTTAAGTACCTATCTCCAATGCCATTAACATTGTCATGCCTATAATGGAACATATAAATGCACAGCAAAAGTTTTAATTTATACAATGTAACTTACAGATTTATGTTTTGGCCACAAATATGTTGCACAAAAGTTTTACAGTCAAGTAATTCCCTTTGGGCATCATCAACATTGTCTTCACTGATTATCATGAAAACATGGTCCAGCCACTGGAGAAAAAAGATTCATTACTACAGCTAAACTGTCATAGTCCATTTTCATCAAGGAATGTGATGGGTGATGTTTGGGCTTTGAGTTTTTAAAAGAGTATTTGGTCGTAGGGTAGGGTAGGGGCAAGTTGGAGTATAATAGGTCCCTAAGGGGCACTGTGAGCGACAAAGAAATCAATTTAGAATAAAACGCATAATTTTTGAGATACACACATTTAAATTGTCCAACTATATCTTTTTTATATCTTTTTTCTCGCATATTAATGAGAAAATATTGAAAATTATGTGAGAAAAATTGACCTACCCATTGAAAAAAAGGGGGGTTATAAAGGTAGGAAATTTTTGACGAATTTTTTTTCAAGTCCCTGATGCCTTTAAAATACGCTTTAGTTTTCACCCTCTAGCTTCGCGAGGGTTGACTTCAGGGCAAAGTAACCTTGACTAAAATTGATGTCTATCTACTCGTACCAACTCTAGGTAACAAAAAAAAACAACTTCAAAAAAACTATTCCAGAACAAAGCACTAAAAAGTAAAGAAATAATTGCGTATTCTTCTAAAACTTAAACGATAATATAATGTAGGTACAATTATTGTTATTGATGGAGTCAGTGTGAGCCAAGGAAACACTACAATATACCTATTTCTTACATATCACGTTTATGCATGTATGTAGGTAGTTACAAACTTACATTGGCTGACACAGACTCTAACAATAACTGTACCTTTATTATATTATTATCGTTTAAGTTTTAGAAGAATACGCAATTATTTCTTCACTTTTTAGTGCTTTGTTTAAGAATAGTTTTTTTGGAAGTTGTTTTTTTTTGGTAAAATTTTTGTTTATTTCTCGATTTTAAGTGAATAGTTCTTATTTATTTCATACATCGAAAACGTATAGTCCAATTGCTCCTAAGAATTGGCGAGTTCCGTTACTTTGTCATGGATCCCACAATCAGAACCTAACCAAACTCTCTTCAAACTACCCTTGAAGTATATCCTTTCCAATAAAAAAGGAAACATCGAAATTGATTAGCATGATATGTTTGTCCATTTGTCACGCATATGGTTTATCTAGATTTAAGACTTATATGGATTTCCAATGGATACCACTGTCAGAACTGGACCAAATTAAAATAGGACCACACGGGCAGCATCAGCTTTCAAATAAAAAAAGAATTATCAAAATCGGTTGGCGTAATATTGAGTTATTCATCCATTTGTCGCGCATTTTGTCTATCTAGATTTAAGACATAAATGGTTTTCTCATGGATGCCATTGTCAGAACTAGACCAAATTAAAATGGGACCACACGGGAAGCACCAGCTTTCAAGTAAAAAAAAAATCAAAATCGGTTCACCCAGTCGAAAGTTATGAGGTAACAAACATTTTAAAAAAATAACATAAAGAAAACATACAGTAGAATTGAGAACCTCCTCCTTTTTTTGAAGTTGGTTGAAAATGATACGCCCTAAAGACATAATAAACTTTCAGCATGCACATTTGTTAAAATATCATTATTTAAACAGCAGTACTATAAATAAAACCAAATAAATCTAGAAAATATAACTGTATCTTTACGAAAAATACAAAATGCTGTAAACATTCTAACAAATTGATGAATAACTTATAAGTTTTTTTAGTAAGCAAAATTAGGGTAAATTACATATTTGGATCTCGTTTTTTTTATTATAATCAAATTTCCACTATACTTCATTCTGAATATTACAAAATAATTATGTTTCTTAAGCTAAATAACAAATCAGGACAGCCACGAGAAATTCAATGTAATTTCTTGATTCTCTGTTGCTCGCTGAAGGTATATTTGTCATCACTTTTCTCCAAAGCTGCCTGAAGCTGACTGAATCTAGTCATCGTAATAATATACTAAAATTATCCTAAACAACATATAAAATTATGTAAAATGTAGTTGAATGACTGAGGCAGCAAGTCCAAAAGTTACTTAAAAGTTAATCATACCGATCATACGTCTTATACACCTTACTCTTAGATACGAAAATAAAAGGGAAAAAATGCGTCCCTCGGAAGCTCTACCCAGCAACTGAGTTGACTAAGATGAACAGCGCGTTACAACGCGAAAAAAAATGATACAACATTTTTATTTCCGATACGTATCAAAGTTTCTAGGGTTGAAGAAAAAGTGCAAAAGTTATGAACTTACCTCATCAAAAACAATGGTAGTGTTATCCTTACACTGCATAGAAGAATATGTGTTTCCAAATTGGGCAGCCATAACTCGTTGGGAAGTAATAATCGGTGATAAAAGTTGAGATACATTGTAACCGTCAGCTAAGCTTTCATTTTCCTAAAAAAACCATTTACCTACATTATAGATTCAACACATGAGAAGCAAGTCAAAAAATATATAATAAACGCCAGAGCTGTTCACCTGATCATTGAAACATTTCAAACGTTGTATAAAAGAATCATCCCACTTGGAAAAAAGTAAATTATTTACACTATCAAAAATCAAAGTCGCTTTCATTTTAGATGTACGATTTTGTCAGATAGAATCGTAATTCGTATTCTCAAATCTCAAAGAAACAACTTTAATCAGCAAAAACACAACACAGGAGAAGAGAAATCTGTCCAAATCTGTCAGTCAGACTGACATTCTTTTTTTTTTGTGTATTGTTTTACGGCTCCGAATGAAATCCATCAAGCCTATTCTTCAATTTCTATCTTCTTCCTCGGTTGTTTTGGGCAGAGTTAATTATATCTTCGCTTTCTTATTGGATTGTAATTTGCGTTGCACTTGGTTCAAAAATGTCTTATTTTTATAACTCTCCAATGGTGTCCACTATATAACTGCAGATTAAAAAGTAAGTTTTCGTATTCTGGAGTAAAGATGACAGGAGGCGGGTAATACCTTCATTTTTATAAATCTTTAGTAGGCCATCTATTAAAAGCAATCTTTGCACACTGAAGGCGGAGCAGTGTAAGATAAGATGTTCGAGTGTGGCTTCATCACAATTTCTGCAATATCCACAAACGGCTGAGTTGACAAGGCTGATTCTTCTAAAGACTGCTATTCAAAAATTAAATGACAGGAATGACCACAGACCATTCTATTATTAAGCTCTATGCCACAGACTAACTAGAGACAGACAGCAATCTCCAAATAGACCAGCTTACTTACAAATAGACATTTAATATTACAAACCTAAAATATATAAGTACCTAACTAAAATAATTCGCGTGGATCAAGTCCTTTCAGATTGGTCAGACTTGGAGACAGGTGTACCGCAAGGTGGAATTTTATCGCCTATCCTGTTTTCGGTTTTTATAAATATGCTTACAGATAAAATTCAATGCTCACACCACTTGTATGCCGATGATCTGCAACTGTACGTGCAGGCGGGTGTTGCTGACTTAAACGCCGCCATTGACAAACTTAACTATGACCTCAGCTGCATCAGTGAGTGGTCACTCAAGTTTGGTGTCAAAGTTAACCCGGGCAAGTGTCAGGCTATAATGTTTGGTAGCTCATATCAGTTGCGTGCGGCTGGCTGTTCACCTATTACTCCGGTAGTGATGGACTGCGACTTGATACCATTTTCACCATGCGTCAAAAATCTCGGTCTTTTCATGGACAGCACACTGAGCTGGGGCCAGCAGGTGAAGGAGATGAGCAGAAGGATAACCTGGACGCTGCGAGCGCTTTACCGCTTCAAATTTTTTCTACCAGTCAACACCAAAGTTCTGCTCGTCCAGGCTCTTGTCCTGCCTATTCTCGACTATGCTGATGTTTGTTTTACTAATATCTCACAGGAACTTCTCAACAAACTTGACAGACTCCTGAATAACTGTATCCGCTTTATCTTCGGATTGCGAAAGTACGATCACATTTCTTCTTATCGATCTAAGCTCAACTGGTTACCGATTCGTCAACGCAGAAAAGTGAGAATTTTGTGTGTTCTTTTTTCTATTCTCTTCGATCCAAACTCTCCGATGTACCTAAAAAATAAGTTTCAATTCCTACACTCGTCTCATCAAAAAGATCTCCGTTCAAGTAAAACTTTAGCTCTATTTACACCCCTTTTCTTTTCCTCCTATATGTCAAGCTCCTTCAGACTGTCTGCCATACGGCTATGGAACTCTCTCCCAAGCAACATTCAGAAATCTACCTCCAAACTTGCTCTGAAGAGGTCGTTGCGTGAGCATTTTAAGTGAGCCGCGGATTCAGTAAACCATTTCATTGAGTTCAGATTCAGGCATCTTCGTTTAACTCTCTTAAATGGCAATTTAATTTAATTTCATATTATATATTATTATTATTTTTTTATTATTATTTAATATTATATTAGTATATTTATTTTCAATGTATAAAGATAGGTATATTTGTTGGCATGATAAGTATATATAGTTTATATGTATTTATGTAGTATATTGTATTAGGTATTTGTTAGTTTGAGTATTAGTAGGTTTTAAAGTTTTAGTTAAGTAACTAATTTGTTGTTTGTATTTTCTTGCACCAAGTTCCATACGTTGCACAGCCCAAAATTTGTATGTTCTCTGTTAAACCTTGCGGTTGACTGGTAGAGAATGCCTCTAGGCATTAAGTCCGCCAATTGTACCTATTTTTATAAATGTGCAATAAAGAATAAATAAATAAATAAATAAATTATACATATTAAAAAATAAATAAAATAATAATTATTATTATTATGATCCAACACAATTCAAACTCTTCTGGTAGATGGTACATAGCAAAAAAGAGACTCTGTTTCCGCTGCCTTCGCTACAGAAATAGAACACACATTTCAAGAAGATATAAAACAATGAAGTCGTCAGCTCAACCTGGATACCCAGAGGAACGCAAGCATTCCTGAAGATTGTGCTAATCCAGATAATTAGGCGGAGAAAGAAGATCAACACTTTCGCTCTCTTAGACGAGGGGTCAAGGGTACTTTAATCGACGAAGATTTAGCACAGCAAGCCGGCCTGCGGGAACCCAAGGATCACTCCGCATAGAAGCCATCGGAGACACTCAAGTGGACACATCAGATTCAAGAAGACTTTGCATCGTCCTCAGCGGGTCAGCAGGAAGCAGACACACAATAGCTGCCAGAACGATCAAATACCTCCGACTTTCACCACAGACCGTCAAATAAGAAAACATAGAAGGCTGTGAACATCTTCAAGACCTCATCCAGAAGATAAAATATAGTGCAGCAAGTCCTAATCGGTCAAGACAATTGGCAACTTCTTTTGGCCGAAGATAGCAGAATTGGAAGTAGAAACCGGCCAATAGCCTCACTAACGCCCATTGGGTTGGGTTCTACATGGAGCTTGCAGTCGAACAACAGGACATAGAGTAAACTTCATCCATCAGCAAATAATAGGCATAGATACAGCGCTGAAACACTTCTTCTCGCTGGAGGCCCTCTCAATAGCACCGAAAACGCCTCGCAGCGACCCAGAAGCTCAAGCCTTGAAAATATTAAAAGAGAAAACAGTCAAATTAGAAGATGAAAGATATCAATCTGCATTACGCTGTAAACAAGAGGACATCAAATTGCCAGACAACAAAGAATACGCATTGAGAAGACTTGAAGCCAAGGAAAGAAGATAAACAAGAATCCAGACTTGAAGAAAAAGGTCATAGAACTGATGAACGGATTACTTGAGAAGAATTACGCCGTGCCTGCGCCAGAAGATAGAAAATTAGACAGAACATGGTACCTGCCTTGTTTTCCAGTCATCAATCCAATGAAGCCTGGGAAAGTTAGAATGGTGCACGATGCAGCGGCGACTACGAAACGCGTTGCACTCAATGATGTCTTACTCACCGGCCCTGATCTTCTTCAATCTCTTCCTGGCGTACTGATGCGGACGCGATAACACCAAATAGCAGTGTCAGCAGATATAGCAGAGATGTTCCTCCAGATTAAGATAGCACCAGAGGATCGAGATGCTCTTCGATATCTCTGGAGAGACGGAGACTCAACAGCGAAGCCAAAAGAATACAGAATGACGTCATTGATCTTCGGCGCAACATCTTCTCCAGCTACAGCAATTTATGTAAAGAATAGAAATGCTGAAGAATACGCTGAAAAATATCTAGAAGCGGCCTCCGCCATCAAGATACACCATTATATGGATGACCAAAGCTTTGAAAACGAAGAAACAGCAATTGAAGTGGCGCGCCAAGTACAGCACATACACAGACAAACGCACTTCGACTAAGAAAATGGGCTTCAAATTCAGAAACAGGCTTGAAAGAATTAGATGCACACGCTTCAACCCTAGGCTTATAACTCGAAGTTGGACCGAAGACAGAAAAGGTACTCGGGATGGCCTGGCAGACTTCTACTGATACGCTCCAGTATAACCTCGACTTCTCCAGACTTCCAGACAATATTCTGTAGCAAACACCTACGAAGAGACAGGCTCTGCGGAGCGTCATGCCACTATTCGATCCGCTGGGGCTTGTCTACCCAGTCACCATGAAGGCGAAACGGATTCTGCAGGAGGTCTGGAAAAGAAGCACCGGGTGGGATGAGCCATTAGAGGAAGATCTATCAGAAGAATGGCTCAAATGGCACACAGCACACAGCACTTGAAAGATCTCAAGAAAATGTCCATCCCGAGGACTTACATCCAATACAGCCAAGGGAAGAATCTTCAACTCCATGTGTTCGTGGACGTGAGTGAAGTCGCCTACGCAGCAGCCCTCTACTGGAGAATAGAAGATGAAGATGGAGAAATACACACCTTTCTGGTTTTAGGCAAACCCAGAGTAGCTACACCCAAGACCACTTCGATTCCTCGATTGGGGTTGCAGGCAGCAGTCATGGGCAGTAGAATGGCAACCTGCGTCTTACAATAACACCAGAGGAAGCCAGAAGCTCGAATATTCTGGACAGATAGCAGGACAATGCTAACTTGGCTGAAGACTGGCTCAATCAAGATCCTATAAGCCGTTCGTCGGTCACAGAATCGCCGAGTTAGAAGAAAACACCAAGACAGAGGAATGGCACTGGGTGCCTACCAAACTCAACGTCTCCAATGACAGCACGAGAAAAGTACCAAGACACTTTGATAATGATCACAGATGGTTTTCCGGCCCACCATTCCTCAAAGAAGACCATCAAGATTGGCCCAGTGAAACTTCAAGTTCCAAAATCATCACGGGAGTGATGATTTCTGTGATCTTCAAAGTTCGTTCCCCGAACTCACCCGAACGACAAAGCGAAAGATAAGCAAATTTATTAAGAAAACTCAGAAACTGATAAAAAACCAGAAAATGGTGTATAAAAATGCATAATATATTCAGGAACGCCGACGATTAGGTGATGAACTGGATGTCTATTCTATAATCATAGACAATAATTTAAGTCAATATAACAATGAAGTGAAAGTATTACAAGCAGAAATATGTAGTCTTAAAGAAAATCTGAGGCGTTTAACTGACAGATACACAATCACCAAAAAATAAAATGAGGAGCATATTTTGGCCCTGACCAAACTCTTGTGCAACCCGGACTCAGTTTCCAGCAGTAATGATGGCCATACTGTTATTCAGTCAGAATGTGATTCCTCTCTTCATAACACCCTTACTTCACAATCAACCACCAACATTTCCATCTCTGATGCCTGCCCTGTCAGTAACACTGATAAAAATCCAGATTGTAACATTGTAATGTTTAGTGACGACATTAGAAAAAGTATAGGCCACATTTTGTTTAATAGTCTCGGAAAGTCAGTTATAAATCACTGTTCACCGGGTGCCTCATACTGTGATATCATTCAGAAAATTGCTGAATATTGTTTCAGCCCCAATTCAACCCTTATTATTTTAATTGGAAACAGAGGTACTGTGAACAAGCACCAAATGAAAATACATTGCATTAATACTTTATGTTCATTAGTTAATGTCAGTAAAATTGTGATGTTAACATTGCCTTACAGTAGGGGTCTGTCACAAGACCGAGAAAATGGAAAAAGACATAGAATCAATTTGACATTTGATACTGTGACATTTTCAAATAATTTAATAAATCTCATTGACATTAATCCTATTATTAATAATAATATGTACCTGACAAAAGCTAAACGACAGATAGCTATGTTGCTATCTTATTTTTTTAACATTTCAGCCAATTATTTGGCTAAACACTCTGCTTTTATTAAGCAGAATGATACCATTGTACCACAGACTTTTGAACTTGCTCCAAATCATTTAAATTAGATTCAGAGACAATAGAGGTAAACTCTTGCACATTGTTGACAAAAGAGAAGCCCCAAAATAATTGTATAAACTTTGTGCATCAAAACATGCAAGGCTTCTCTGGCAAATAATTAGAAGTAGGTTTATTTTTAGACTGTATGGATATTATGACATGTCTTATGTTTAACTGAACACTGGCTGAAAAAAAAATGAATGCATGATTAGCATTGATAATTACAGTATCATTAGTTCGTTCTGGAGAAGTTCCTCTATTCGCGGTGGGTCACTGATATTAATTCACAATAAGTTTAAATCTAAAGAGCGTAAAGACATAGTAGCACTCTCAATTGAGCGAACTATTGAACTTGCATGCGCAGAGTTAGAGCAGATTATTATTGTGTGTGTGTACCCCCTTCTGCTGATTATTGTCAGTTCGTAGAGACCATGGAAGAAGTACTGAAAAAGGTTTGTAAATCAAACAAGAAGGTGGTTGTATGTGGGGATTTTAATGTTAACATTTTAGATTCTTCTCAGACCTCTGTAAGATTTTTAAATCTGTTTAAATCATTTGATTTACTTAATCTTTTTGATCAACCAACCAGGATCACCGAGTTAACAGCCACCTGCTTAGACAATATTTTTTATGAAAATATCTATATTGAGAAATCAATTATAAACTGTTTGAAATCAGATCACTGTGGTCTATTGACCAAATTTGAGCACCGTCATGTCTCTCAATCAGTGGATATTAGTTATAGACCAGTTACCAAGAGTCGAGTAAAAAAGTTTCAAACTGATATAAATAAAAACATTTCTAACCTACTGCCCCAAGGTCATCATAACATAGATGATCAGTATAGGCATCTCTTTGAGATAATATTGCATGAACATAACCATATTTTTCCTAAGAAGAAAGTAACTGTTTATAATTTTATGTTTAAATTTAGTGATTGGGCCACTCCAGGCATCAATAAAAGTAGAAAAAAATTATATGAATTATATGGATTAAAAGCTAACTCAAACTGTCAAAAACTAGTTGAGTATGTAAAATTATATTCAAAAACATTCAAGATATCATGTCATATTGCAAAGTCAATTTTTTTGCGAGACAAAAAAAACAGGCTAAAAATAAAATCAAAGCCACTTGGAACATAATTAATAAAGAAACCTGTAAATCTAAACCTCGCGATCACTCATTCTCTCTGAAAATTCAAAATAATGTTATAGAGTCTGAGATTGAAATAGCAAATACATTTGAAACTTTTTTTTCTAATATACCACCTCCATATATGTAGTTAACCACCTCTGGAGGCTGCCCCACCAGGTCGCGCATAATCTCGGGGTGGCTCGTCGTGCCGGGTGGTGCCCGGTTCCGGTGGGGCCCGGCGACCACACCCGAGGGGGTACGGGGGCCCTTCCGTCCGGCGGACCGGCCTACACTATTCCACGCGATTGATACCAATGCAGGGCACCACGCTTTGTCTTTCATTGCCTCGATCACAGTCGTCCTTTCACGCCCCTCCCATCCTCCAACTTCTATGGCAGTCAGAAGCACGAAAAAACGGCCTACAGCGGCATCCTCATCCCCCACCAACACGCTGTTTGAGGTGGAGTTCGCTAACATCCGCGGACTCCATGCAAACCTCAACGCCGTCCATCGACACCTTGAGACGGCGAGGCCTGCGATGCTATTTTTGACGGAAACACAGATAGGCCGCCGTGCCGATACGTCATACCTGCACTACCCCGGCTATGTGCTGGAAGAGTCCTTGCAACCTAAAGCCGGTGTATGTCTATTCGTCAGAGCGGACGTCTGCTGTAGCCGTCTCCGCTGCCTAGAAGACCCATCCCTCTCCACCCTCTGGTTGCACGTTGACCTGGGCTCCACAAGCCGGGTCTATGCGTGCATATACCGCTCCCACAAAGGCGACGCCGAGACAACTCGGCTCTTCGAGCATCTGTGTCAGGCCGCAGACAACGCTCAGGCGCAGTTCCCAAATGCTGAAATGGTGTTTTTGGGAGACTTCAATGCCCACCATGAGTCCTGGTTAGGCTCATCAAAAACAGACCATGCAGGCCGAACTGCCCATGCGTTTGCTCTCACGCAAGACCTGACGCAACTGGTACACCAGCCCACCCGGGTACCAGATATTGTCGGTCATACTCCCTCTTTATTGGACCTTCTGCTGACGAGTCACCCAGCCGGGTATAAAGTGTCGGTTGGTGCTCCATTGGGCTCCTCCGATCACTGTCTGGTTGGCGCTACAGTGCCTTGTGCAGCTCCCCCACAACCTGTGGAGGTGACGCGGCGGTTATGGCACTACTCGTCGGCAGATTGGGACGGATTGCGAGAGTATTTTGCCTCCGTCCCTTGGCGGCAGTGCTGCTTTGGAGAAAGGGATGCTTCAGAGAGTGCATCTGCTATCGCTGACGAGATCAGTACCGGAATGGAATACTACATTCCTTTTACTGATGTCGTCAGTGCTAGCAAAACTGGTCCCTGGTTCAATCGCGAGTGTGCCGCAGCTGTTGAACAAAAACAGGCGGCGTACCGTGCTTGGTCTAGGGCCCAGGCACTCAATGATCATTCAAACCTTGCCTCCCTGAAAGCAGCCTTTAATAAAGCCACCAAGGCCACGAAGAGGGCTTACATTAGAGCAGACGCCCAGCGAATTGCACGTGTTGGCCAAGAACTCATCACGCACCCTACGGGTAGCCGCTCCTACTGGCGACTGGCTAAACACGTGCAATCTAACTTCTGCGTGCCTTCGCTGCCCCCACTGAGATTCCCTGATGGATCGTTGGCTCATCAGCCGCAAGAAAAAGCCGATTTACTGGCTAACCTCTTTGCCGCAAACTCTTGCATCGATGACTGCGGTGCTGCGCCGCCTGATATTCCACATTGCGGCTCCACAATGCCTGATATTCGTATCAGGCAGTGTGATGTTCGTGCCGAACTGCAGTCACTCGATGTCAGGAAAGCCAGTGGCCCTGATGGAATTCCAGCTGTGGTGCTGAAGAAATGTGCAGCGGAGTTGTCTCCAGTGTTCACTAGCATGTATCGCCTCTCCTACAATTCGGGTCTTGTGCCGCTGTCTTGGAGGGAGGCGAACGTTCAACCAGTTCCCAAGAAAGGGGACCGGTCTGACCCTGCCAATTACCGTCCAATAGCCGTAGCCTCAGTTTTAGCTAAAGTGTTTGAGCGGATCATAAACACGCAGCTCATCCGCTACCTAGAGGATCACTCTCTCATTCACGACCGTCAGTACGGCTTCCGACCAAAACGGTCTACGGGTGATCTTCAAGCGTACGTAACACACATCTGGGGGGAAGCTATGGACAAGCATGGGGAATCTTTGGCCGTCAGCCTTGACATTGCCAAAGCTTTCGAC
This sequence comes from Udea olivalis, assembly GCA_947369235.1. NCBI lineage: Eukaryota > Metazoa > Arthropoda > Insecta > Lepidoptera > Crambidae > Udea > Udea olivalis. Next base: position 9,590,740 of record OX376352.1, on the reverse strand, counting down.
CATGTATGGCATCGTTCGCTTCTTTCCAAGCTTCCGGCATATGGTCTGCCACCTCGCCTATGCGACTGGGTCGCCGGATTTCTGGAGGGACGTAGAATTCGTGTCCTTTGCGATGGTCAAAAATCACGCTTTCTCCAGATTAATGCCGGAGTGCCGCAGGGCTCCGTCTTGTCGCCGACGTTGTTTCTTCTGCATATCAATGACATGTTATCTCTTGGTAATATTCATTGCTATGCGGATGATAGCACGGTCCACGCGCGATATTTCGAGCGCCCTGGGGCAAAGCAGACTGACATCGAGGAGAAGAGGCGAAGTCTTGTTGTTGAGCTTGACGGAGTGTTGGACCGCATTTCAGAATGGGGTGCATGCAATCTTGTCGAGTTCAATGCCAAGAAAACGCAGGTGTGTGCATTCACAGCAAAGGCGTCGCCTTTCCTTTCCCATCCCACTCTTCAGAGCACCCCACTACCGATTAAGGATAGCCTAAACATCCTTGGCATGGATGTTCGTAGCAACCTAAACCAGCGGGACTACATTGAGAGCGTCATTAGAACTGCATCCCGTAAACTCGGAGTCCTGAACAGAGTGAGACGATTCTTCACGCCTGAGCAGCTATGTCTCTTGTATAAGACACAAGTTCGCTCGTGTGTGGAATACTGCTCTCATCTCTGGGACGGTTCCGCTAAGTACCTACTCGAAGCTCTTGACAGGTTGCAGCGGCGTACTATCCGTATTATTGGAAACCCAGAGGCAACTTTGACCCTTGAGCCTCTCCAATTGCGTAGAGACATTGCCAGGCTAAGTGTTCTCTATCGCTTCTACAATGGGAAATGCTCTGACGAGTTATTCCAGCTTATCCCACCCTCACCTTTCCACTCCCGTACCACGCGTGCTGGACTACGGCGTCACCCACACACAATTCAACATTTGTTGGCCCGAACTAAAAGGTTCGGTGACTCGTTTCTTTGTCGTACCATCCAGACGTGGAACGCTCTTCCAGCACATGTGTTTCCTTCCTCTTATAGTCCCGGGTTCTTCAAGCGGGGCGTGAAAAGGCATTTCTGCAGGCCTTCAAGGTGAGGATGGCCAGCCCAGTGATTCGTTTGAATGACTGGGCTTGTCAACCTCATATCTGGACCTCACGACCGCTTTCCATCAGGTGGAGTGAGGTCATCTTGACGGGCAATAAAAAAAAATAACTTAGCTAAACTTTTTAATAATTGCATAGACCAAGGTCAGTTACCAAACTTAATGAAATTTAGTAAGGTCATCCCGTTTTTAAATCTGGTAGCAAAAGTGACCCATCTAATTATAGACCCATTTCTATACTACCAGCTCTCAGTAAAATCTTTGTAAAAATTATATTGAAAAATTATATTGAACCAAGCAAGATGCAGTAGGAATATTTTGTGATCTTTCAAAAGCATTTGATTGCGTGGATCATGAAATATTACTGATTAAGCTAAGACATTACGCTGTTTCAGGTATATCATCTCAATTAATACAATCCTATCTTACAGATAGAACTCAAAAAGTTAGTATCAACGGAACTGCATCTTCCGGTGCCACCATACGTATGGGAGTGCCCCAGGGATCTATATTAGGACCTTTGCTTTTCCTTATTTATATAAATAATCTTCCTACCTATGTCAAAGATATTTGTGAGATAGTATTATTTGCTGACGGTACCTCGTTGATTTTTAAGTCGACAGAGGTAAGCAAGCATTTGACGATGTAAATAATACTCTCTCAAAAGAACTATGTTGGTTCACTAGTAATAATTTATTACTTAATGCAAAAAAAACAAAGTGCATAAAATTCTCTATGCCCAATGTGAGACAGGTTGATACTATTGTAATTATGAATGACGAGCCATTAGAATTAACAAATTCTACTGTATTTTTAGGAATAACTTTAGATTCTAAGTTACAATGGGGTCCGCATATAACGGCCCTGGCAGGGAGACTCAGTTCCGCTGCTTGTGCTGGTAGAAAAATAAGACTCTTGACTGATATTGAAACAGCAAGACTAGTATATTTTAGCTACTTTCATAGTGTTATGTCGTATGGTCTACTGTTGTGGGGTTCAGCTGCAGACTTGAACACCATTTTTGTACTTCAAAAAAGAGCCATCCGCTCCATTTACAAACTTAGACCACGCGACTCGCTTAGGGAAGTATTTAAGAAGATCGATATTTTGACTGTGCATGCTCAGTATATTTTAGATAACATATGTGCGCAAAAACTTGCATCTGTTCAAAAAAAACAGTGATACTCATAAACATAATACCAGAAATAAAAACAAATTGAAAACTCCCAGTCTTAGGCTACACAAGGTGGGAAACTCATTTGTGGGTCAATCTGTAAAATACTTTAACAAAATACCTCAAAGTCTTGTTGATCTACCTCTTCACAAGTTTAAGTCTGCAATTAAAGCAAAGTTAATGAAACAAGGTTATTATAACGTAGAGGATTACTTGAACGACAAAAGTTTGTGGTCATAGTAGGAATAATTTGCTCCTCTGCTCAATATTGTGTTCTTTTTTGTTCTCTCATTGACTGTACTCTGAATTTATTTTTGTAAAACAAACAAAGTTCAAAAGAGTAACTATCGAGTTTCTTGCCGGAGTCTTCTAGATAAGAAGTAACGTCCGAACCGGTGGTAGATTCACATTATGTATATTCACGATATGTACTAATATTGTACTATTTTAATTACGTTTATTATTATTATTTCTATATACTTTTTTTGACATGTCATAAGTGCTTTGTACAAGCTTAAATGAATAAATGATTTTTTTACTTTTACTTTACTTTACGACAGCCAGAGTCCTGCAATATAAAATTACTGGAAACAGTAGTAAAGTAAAGTAAACTCCTACATTAAAAATAAAGATTGGCAGGTTGCAATAAGTGATCCCAATAGAATCTTTAATGCGGATGAAAGTGCTTTTTACTTACAGTCAAAGGCTGGGCGAGTTATAGTCCGCAAAGGGGAGAGAAATGTCTATGCTGCATCAGGAGATGACAAAGAAAATTTGATTGTGTTGGTTACTGGTAATGCTGCTGGAGTTTTGGTCCCACCTATGATATTATACCCTTATGAGCGTTTGCCTGCTGTCATATAAAGTTGCCAGATTCAGAAATAACGCACTGTATGGAAAGGTTCACGGTTCTAAGCCCATTGATTTAGAACCTGCTTTGAGTAAAAATGTACAAATATTACAATATGCTGATGATCTACTCTTGTATTGCGCAAATAGTCTATTTCAGAAGCTGAATCTTTGGTATCTCATTCATGAACGCTTCGTAAGTTGTAAATGAATAGAAATGACCTAACACTATCAGTATCAAAATGTGCAACTATGTTTTTTTCTCGTAAACTTTTACTACCTCAAATTAAATTAACTTACAATGATTGTATTCTGCCGTTGGTAAAACAGCTTAAATTTTTTGGGATAATCCTGGATTCCAAACTAACTGGTGTTGCTCATTGTAACTACATGTCGCCGAAAAGAGAGGCGTTAAAGCCTCTGTTTTTGAGCTTATTCTTCAGATCGGCGACTTCTTTCTGGCATTTATCCATAATGACATCAATAACACCCGCAAATACAATAGAATTTCAAAAAACAATTATATTTTCGGTACGAATCTATGGGACCTGACAGCTGTTTGGGCCTTACGCAACAGCAGCGCTGACTGGTGGCAGAAAAAGAATCCGAAACCCTAATAATATAATGAAAATTTATGGTTATAGCTAGATAGCCTAACCATTAAACTTTAAAAAAAATTAAATGTCTTAGTAGATACGGAGCGTGCTCAATTTTGGCTGTAAATGGAGTATATCTTTGCCTGGCATTTGGCTTCAAGAAAAAAGCAAAACCTTTAGGTATCATTTTCACCCAGCCAATCAGCGATGATCTCTACGTCTAGTCTGGTATTCTTTGGTCTAGTCCAATCAAGAAGGCTAGAAACTAAGGAGATAACTCCCGAAGTGGGGGTAAGCTTTCGAGGGCCGAAAGTCGTATACTCTGTGCCGGGCAAAACGCTGTATTGCGCATGTGCAGCGGCAGCTATTTGTCATTTCATGGTCACATGGTTTTGTTTTGAACGGTGTCACGTGCGACAGTTGTTGTTTTTCGAGGTTGTGTTGACCAATTTTGACACTTCGCGAGGATCGCGGCAAAGAAGCGTAATGCGCATGCGTCACTGTGGGATACGGATTTAGTCCAACCCTTTCCAGGGAGTTATCTCTCCTTAGTCTCTAGCCTTCTTGAGTCCAATTTGGAGATTGCTGTCTGTCCCTAGTTAGTCTGTGGCATAGAGCATATTAATAGAATGCAAACAAGTTTTGAAGACCGATGTGGAGGGCTTGTTTACAAGTCCTTTTTTTTTTTTTGACTCTGCTTGAACTTTGAAACTGGCAAATGCACAAGCCAAGCGCGAGCCTTATCAAGCAAAAAAAACTTCCTTCCTTATTCTGTGGGTCCCGTCACTTCACTTGTTCCTTAGTTAGTCTGTGGTCCCGTCCCGGCGAGCGACGTGACATTTCTATTCTAAACAAAATATTAGAAATTTGGTTTATATAAATTTCTAGTTATAAAATGGTGACCTCACTGATGATACGTTACGTAAGTTTGCGTGCAAACTTAAATACTTACTAACACATTACTATACAAAATATTTTGTAAGTACATTTTTGTAGTTATTTTATTTTATACTTTCAGAATCCTTTGCGATCCAGCCGAAAACTTTTCACACCTAGTAGTAACCAGAGCCGTAACTTCTGGGAATATGTGAATATGATGTTTAATAAGCCTGATCCAGAGCGTATAGCGCGTGTCGGCCCTGATCGTGCTTGCGCAGAGTGGGTGTTGCGGAACGGTGGTAAAGTGGTATGGGCTGACGGGAAGAAGCTATCAGACTACAACGCTTTACCCTCCGAAGATTTCGGTGTTTCTAAACTTCTAGAAGTTGATGGGTCAGATTCATCGATATCCCATTATGGATTTGCACATTTAAGTTAGTTTTTCTGGCTAACTAAACTCTTATTCTAACAGACTGACCAACAGCGTGTGTATTGATTAACTAGAGCAACAGATAACTGTAGCAATCTAGTAATGAGTGCTTGAAATGCATTCTGAAATGATAATTGCTGGAACATGTAACAGTCTAAATGGCCTCACCTAGAGCATTTTCCTGTAATGCAATGTGGCAGAGTCAAGCATTACATCAGTGAGGGAGGAGAACCGCGCATTACAGTGCGCAACTTGATGTTACAATGTGTTATATTTTGATACAGCTTCCCTGAAGTTTTGTGAGGCAGTTTTGTAATGTAATGCTCAAAAACGATTCTGAAATTTACAATACAGGCAAATGATTGTCGTGTCAGGGAGGCAGTTTTGTAATCTAATGCTCTAAATGAAATCTGTAACATTACATTACAGGAAAATGCTCCAGGTAAGGGACCACCTTATGCCCAAAATAACCTTACAATAGAACTTATAACATATTACTTGAAATCTTGAATATTATTTTAGGTGGATGTAAAATGTTGCAAAGAATCATTCTCCATAAAGACTACTATATTGATGATAGAGCCATGGAAGGTCTTTCACATGGTAAATCAACATTGATCCATGTTCAGGTCTCTAAATGTCCAAGTGTTAGTGACAGTGGACTGAAACAAATTAAGGAATTGGACAAACTCCAAACTTTGGTACTATATGATTTGAAAGGTGTTACAAACCTGGATAAATGCATACAATACTTGCAAACACAACTACCCAAATGTGACATAAAAGGTAACAACATTTTGTTATTTATTCAATATATTATTAGGTATTATACTTTAGAATTCAGATCATGATTATTTTCTATACTCACTCAAATCAATACAAAATAGGTAACAAAGAAGATTTTTATTAGTTTCAAAATATATCGTTTTTATAACAATTATTATTGTTTCACAAAAATATAATATTTGATTGGGTATCATTGCATTAGGCTTTTGCAATTGATTCCCTACAAATTAATCATCATAATAAATCTAATTTGATCTAGTAATTCTGTCTAGAATGATTTTTAGTAACAATCAAATTTAAAAGTTGTTTTGTTATTCAGGTTGATTCACTTTAAGACAAAATCAATAATTAACATGTAGGTTTTTTCAGGTAACTCAAAAATAAACGATATCCCCTGCTAGAAGGCATGAACCAACCCAAGGGAATCTGCCAAGTCACACACTTATAATGAACCAAATCAAAATATTGTTAACTATGAACTTAAATAAAATGTATGCTTTAATATTTTGTACTAAGTCTATTTGAGGTTAATAAAGTGTTTTAAACAAATTAAAAAAACATTAATGGTTTTTTAAGTTGCTATAAAAATAGCATAGCAGTAGCATGAATCCTATATTAACTGTGTTTTGCATGGCTTTACAGAGATAGCTTTTGCAGATTTACCTTTTTAATTTTATTTAACTCCTTTGCCAATAGCTTCATTAACATTTTTATATCCATTTTTGTCGAGTAGTTCTGCTAGCTCTGTTTTGATCTTAGTGACAATAGGAGGTCCATGGTAAATTAACGCTGTGTATATTTGCACAATGCTTGCTCCCGCTAAAATCTTTTCAAATGCATCTTGGCCACTGAATACACCACCAACCCCTATTATAGGTATCCTGCCTAAAACAATCCAATTAATTCTGTAAATACATGGTTACTTTCAAAGGAGGAGCCTTATTTTTTGTGGTAAATTATACTCAGAGTAACAGTTTTATATAAAAAAAAATTAAATACTAACCCTTAGTTAACATAAACATGTCCTTTATCATCTCTGTAGATTTGTTAGTTAATGGTTTCCCACTAAGACCACCAGCCTCATTTGAGAATTCTTTGTTTGAAAGATAAGATCTATCAATGGTTGTATTTGAGATTATAAGACCATCAACTCTACTGTCCTGCTTGGTAATGACAGACACAATATCCTTCATTTCTTCTAAATTTAGATCAGGTGCCAGCTTTAGTAACAGAGGAGGTTTCTTTTCTACAGATAATGCATGTCTAGCTTTGTTTACCTCTGTGAGAAGTTCCTTCAGTTCCTCTTTATTCTGTAATGCTCTTAAACCTGGAGTGTTAGGGCTAAAAAAGAAAAGATTAGATTGAGTGATCAATTATGTTAGGATAAAATTAATGTATCTTCAAAAATTGCTTATGTGAAGATTGTTATGCTATTATTTCAACTAGAAAATTGTATATACCTGCTAATATTTATAACAAAATAATCGGCTATATTGCTAAACTTCTGAATTCCTTGTACATAGTCCTTAGTAGCATTGCTAGATAATTTATTTTTTCCTAAATTAATTCCTAAAAGCCCCTCATCCAAAAGAGCTTTGTCCATGTTGTTCAGCTTCTTATACACTTCATTATAGCCTTCACTGTTGAAACCATATCTATTGATAACAGCTTTGTCTTCTGGTAATCGAAAAACTCTGGGCCTAGGATTACCTGGCTGAGCTTCTGGTGTCACTGAACCAATTTCAACAACAGAGAATCCAATATTCCTTAATCCTAAAACTGCATCTCCATGTTTGTCAAAACCAGCTGCAATTCCTATTGGATTGCTTACTTTATAATTTAAAAATTTTGTTTGCTAAAAAGTAATTAGGCAAAATTAAGTAAAATATTAGTTCCGGACTAAAAAATGGGACATAAATGTTGTTCATATTTAAAGAAGTCTGTTGTACTGCTATATTATCTTATTCTCTAAAAAATATTGTATTGGGAATATTACTTTTTTCCTAGATGAGAATGGCTATACTTTTTTTTATACTAGCTGCAGCCTATGAAATAGAAATAAGCTAAAGTAATGTCTTGATTGTCTGATTAGCTACCTCAATAATATAAAGTTACTGGTGTTATAAACTTGTATTATTTCAGTCCATAACGCATGGCTGATAGGATTAATGTAACTTTCATGAACGCAGTGGATCACCCCCTTACCAACTACTGAGATTTATTTTAGTGGCCCGACCAACCTCACGGTTATCAAGAAGGGCACACTATTCCTAGCACACCGTAAAGTTTGCTAGGAATAGTGTGCCCTTCTGGATGATGGAAACAACCAGGGACCACCTGCGGTAGGTCCTGCCGCCACAAAGCACAATGCATTACACACTATGGTACTCATAGGCGAGTAGCCCGTGGCATTACCCACTCCCATTTATCTACTACTGAGCAGACGAACATGCCCCTCCTCTGCAACTAACCACATGCCACCACAAATCCAACTCCAAGTTAGGGCCTGCCTTAAGAAAGGCAGAGCTGGGACCTTCAACACCCGTGTTACCCTGATCCTAACAGCCAGACCCGTAGTTCCAGCTAGACCGCAGTGAATCAGTGAATGTTTCTTATTTGTGAATGCTCCCTTAAGTAAATGTTTATGTCAATCAAAGGGAGTGTGCTTTTGTCTTTGTTTTTCACGGCCATGCGTTATGGACTGAAATAATACAAGATTATAAAATATCAATCTTTTATTGAGCCTATATGCTTATTACAACTGGTATATACTGGTAATATTTTAAACGAAGTAGGTAAATTATACTTTCTTCATATAATCATATAATCATATAATAATATAAATGCGAAAGTTTGTTATTCTATCACGCAAAAACTTCTGAAGGGTTTTAGATGAAACTTTACAGTAATACAATTCAGAACAATTCAATTCAAACTTCAGAATAACACATAGGCTACAATCTAAGAAGATTTAATAAGTAATTTGGCTTTAATATTATTATGACTATAAGTTCACGCGGGCGAAACGTAAATCTAGATTTAATAAATGTATGTACTTACTAAAACTTGGGGATCCTTGTATCGCTCTGGTGGAAAAATGCCATACTTTAGAGCTGATACGCCTATCTTGTGCGCCAATTCCGGGTTCAGGTACTGGCTTGCAGGTTGTAAAACTTTATCATAATACCCATTGAAGTCTTTTTTGAAATAAATCCATTGGTATGCAACTGAACCTCCGAGAGTCAAGTAACATAATGATTTAATCTTTTTCTAAAAACAATTTGATTAATCAGGTTTTAAATTTAACATTTTAATTTAAGAATCTCATGAAAAAAACTTACCACAGCTTGCTTTTTACTACTCATAATAATATAGAAGCAGTATGTAAGTAGTCTGGGGAGGTTTCGAGATTGAAATCGACTTAAATTAGGTACAAGTACATACAATATCAAGTAATTCACTGAAACCGAAAGTCCAAAATAAAATCGGTTTTACACCCAGGTAAATAAATGTTGTGATGGTGACGTGACGATGGTGTAGCGTAGCGCCGTCAGTCAGTCCACAGTCAACACCACAGACTAACTGTCCACACTCCACAGATTTACCGATTAAAGACCCAAAGAGGATATTAATTTAAAATAACTAAGCGTTTTAAGAGACGGGACTCCCATACCAAGAACAAAAGGCAATATGTATGAAACGCATGGACTGCTCACTCGGTGACAACCTTACAAAAACTACGACAAGCTATGCTGCCAACATCTTAACAACATAATAGGGTTGTGCTAACCAAAGATTCTGTGTATTGGTGGTATCGATAAAATGAGATCGAAAACACCTGTAGGAACCTACCTATTTCACTTAGGACTAGGGGGTTAAATTCAAAATAAAAGGCCTTAATTTTAACTTTTATTTATTGACAAAAGACGTAGGACCCAATGGGCTCACTTGGCATAAGCATGTACCTATACAATCACTTAACCCTTCATAAATCGGAACATGATAAACATAATATAGGTTACCTTCATTTCATCGAAAAAAAAGACCAAATCATCGCTTCCCAAAAAATTTTTCAGATAATTTCATTTCCCAAATTAATAATTAGCAAATGGACTCTTCGCAAATAACTGTAGACAGCTCTGTAAAGTGTAAAATTCATAATTAATTTTTTTTTCTTAGTTTTGAATTTGCTTATGTAGTGAAAAACAGATGAATAAAGATGAAAAAGTAATCAGAACAAAGAACCATTTTAGCATTGAGGTGCTGAAGGCTCATCTTTTACCGCTTTTTTGGCTATATGGAGTGGAAATTGACTCAAAACTTAATCACTTAATGGCTTGGCAGTAATTTCAATACATGGTATAGCATTTCTCCGTAGTTGAGTTTTTTTCTTTTAAAATCCTTAGGTCAAGAATGCTTTCCACAAATATGCTTCAATTGGTGTAGTTTTGCTTTTGGCTGGCACATATGCCAAATCTCCTTTGCCAGTAACTTTAACCCATTGCCTGCAACTGGAAAGTGAATGAACATTATAGAAAAAAAAATATTCTGAGGATAAAGAGACGCGGAGGAATGGAGGGCCGTAAAAGCTGATAAAATTTACTCTTTGTAATAGCATCACATGAGAGAACGAAATGTGAAATTTAAAAAATTTGAAAAAGACTGTCGATAAAAAATGGCACTGCACTTTTTGTTCACATGTAAAGCGGGTATGATTTTTTTGTACGAAAATCTGCACTAAAATTCCAATAAACTATACCATACATGACCCTAAAACAAAAACAAATTATATTAAGCACTAACCGATCTTCATCCAGCGGGAATTGTGCCATAAATGTTCGTTTTTTATTTGCTACACGACTCGTTTTAAAACCACATATTTCGCACATTACTATTGGCATCTTGAATAAACACAAAATACTTGACAAATAAATCACTGAATTCGTTAATTTTACTAGGTTTTAAACACCAAAACATAACAAGTTTTACAGAAACAGTTTTATCACATAGTCGCCATGTGATAAAACTGTTTCTATAAAATGACAAACCTACAGATTACGGAAAAGAGAAAAAACAAATTGTCAAATTGCAAGACATGCTGGGTCGGTGACGTATAACACGGCTAAAGAAGAGAGTCCGCAACGTCTACGCAATCATGTCGGTTTGGTACCTAGTCTTAACTTATACGGGTTCTGCCACCATAAAAAAATCCATGTGTTACATACATTTTTATTTTCCTGTTGAGCTTCGTCAGACTGTAAAGACCCTTATAGTACTTTTTAAAAATAAAGTCAGACCACAGATTAGAGAAAAAAGACAGATGCGAAAGAGCGCCCAAACCGTTTGATTTTTGGCCCAGTCGCGTAGTCGCCAATGCCACAATAAAAAAAAGCTGTCAATGTCATAGACTATAGCAGTGAGTGTAGTTTGTATTTTTTGTGATTTTGCTTGTTATACGGCACGGCTGGTAATGTCGCCTTCAAAAATACAACACGTGGGGGAAAATGATACATGACTTTTACCTCCCCTACCGCTACCCTGTCGATTCAACGCCTTCTGTCGAGTTAACTTCAGGTTATCCTTCACAACGTATACAGTGAAGTATTCCAAGTGCTGTGTGCCGGATTGCAAAGTATAGTTTATGACAAATGATTTTCTCCGGCTCCTGTATTGCTAGCCTGCAACTAGGATTTCGCCACAGCGTAACGGGTGGTGGCTCTGTCTACAAAACTAAGGGTCATTGGTTCAGGTAGTCAATATTAAAAAAGAATATAAGATATTATTTCTAACTGTATGCATAATGGGACAGTTAAATCATCTTGCATATTGTAAAATAGCCTAAAATACGGAGTATTTGTTTTATTTACAGGTTCAAAACCATCAACAAGTTTTTATTAAGACTGTGGCTTAGGACTGGTCTTATTCTGCTGCATTTTGTAAGTATATCTGGTTGTTTTTCGTGTATCATTATTGTTTAGTAAATTGTTACGGCAACCACAGTACATTTTTTTAGCAGCGTTTTACCTACCAATGAAACGCTTATTAAGCGATAACCCTATTTGAATCCTATAAACATATTTGAGAGTAGCGAACTTGACTTCCGGTAACGGTTCGGTTGTAGAACTACACTTCCGCCTAAACCCCTACCTTGCAATTGTGACGTCACGTCCTGTTCAACATGGCGGGGAGCTGTCAGACTGAAGTCTGCCACGAGCTCCGTCCCTCATTGGATCTCAAATATTTTGCAATCAATAAATTATAGCACCAGGCAGTGTTACAAAATTAGGCTTCAAATGTGGTTATCGCTTAATAAGCGTTTTATTGGTAGGTAAAACGCTGCTATTAAGCTTTGAACCGCTATTTGAAGCCTATAAACATATTTGAGACGTGTTTGTTATCGCCTGGTGGACAGGACAACGCCAATGTGATGTGATTGTTTCAGGGGTCTCTATAAACAAATGTCAAATTAAACAATTGAGTGTTGTAATATACAATGATGAAACACAGTGTATGTGGAAGCAAACCATTCACGTAAGTAAAACAACAACATGGATGTAAATATAAATGTGTATATTTAGTAACAATTCAAAATCACAATACATGATAATCATATTTTATTTTAACTATGTTTGTCTGTCTTATTCTTTGACAATTCAGCTTGCATTACTCTTAATTTATCAATGGTACATAAACAACAACTGACATAAACAACGAGGAAAAAGTTCTTAAAAATACATTAAAAATTGATATGTTTTTAGCATACATACGCTAAAACAAAAACGAAAATTTTACAATCATTTTATTTGAAAAACAAATTATAATTCATTCTGTAATTGGGGTGAATAAATCTGCAACAACAGATGGGATTGTTGTGCTAATCTCTCTACAATAGTATTTCAGAAAAGTGTTTTCAGAACGCCAGTTACCTTTTGCGAGAATTGCATCCAGTGGACAGTTTGAAACCCAACTTTTAGATGCAACAGCCGGGCGAATACTACCTGGACTAGCTTTTATACCAGCTTTCATAAGAACATGTTTGACCCATCCAGCAATGTGGGTACGAGATGCTGCCTTTGGAGGACCACAAGTTGTTAAAAATAAATTATCTGCATTACAAATAGAGCGTTTGTCTTGTGATAAAAATACTACTCTTTTTATCCAATATACAGGATCCAGGGACTGTTTTGTTTTATTTATGGACACACGCCAGCCTGACTGTTTGTTATGAACTGTGTCAGTTTTAGACCCATATTTAGGCCAAAAAATAACATAATCATCTGAAAAGGAACAGTTATCCTTGCCGACAGACAGTAAAGTGAGGTCGTGTACCCGACGGCCTGAACATAAAAGAAGTAATACAGCAGCACGTGCAGAACACTCAAATAGACTGTTCTTATTAGGCATATTGGTGCTTAAATGAATAATCAGGATATCTGTATCCCATATAGGAACTATGGTCTTCTTTTCCTTTGCTAAGTTTATAGATTTCAGTGCTTGTCGAACTAAAATGTGTGAACTCAAACGACTCTCTAAATTAGGATCACATAAAGTTGATACTGCGGATTTGTATACTAAAATTGTACTATATTTAAGGTGATATTTCAGATGTAGATCAATAAGAAATCTAGCCAAGTCTGCTCCTTTGGGCTTAGACACATTTACCTTATTTTCTAAGACCCAGTTACACCATTTTTGCCATGCATTTTTATAAGTTTTCAATGAGGAATCTCTCCAACATTTCTGTAAGAACTGTTTTTGCTCAAGAGACCAGTCTATCAAACTATTACTCCACCCCCACATATCCATACCTCCAGGACCATATCCGAGGTCATCTTGGGGGTTTGGCCTGTCGATGCATCGATTAGTACTTGTGTTAAATGTTGAATCGTAAACGGTGGGCCTAAGGCTCGATTCTTGAGGTCGGGCCTCCAAAAAACTTTCATCCAACGCGGAGCCACTACTAGGAACATGCCCTTTGCCCTGTTTAAGTGCTGTAACACGCGTGGCATTAGGTATGGTGGTGGAAATACCCATGCTAGGGAATAATCCCACGCATGGCTGAAAGCATCGTGTATGTAAGCTTGTTGATCTGTTAGGTCCCGAGAGCAATAAACCGGGACCACATGAGCTTTCCTCGAGGCGAAAAGGTCGATTACAGGGTGACCGAACTTCGTAAAGATTAGGTTCATTACTTGCGGCAGCAGATGCCATTCTGGTGGGCTGGCTAGCCGAGACAAGTGGTCGGCCTCGCTGTTGTAACGACCCGGCAAGTAATATATTTACATGTGTATGTTGTACGAGTCTAGAAGGTGAAGTATATGGTATGTCAAATCCATGAGAAACACTGATTTCGTGCCCCCCTCGTTTCGTAGGTATGGCTACTACTGTTCGATTGTCGCTTTGAATTAACAGTGAAGAATCGGCCAGGTGTTGAGCGCGATCTTTGAGGGCGTGCCAGACGGCTCACATCTCTCGATGGTTGGAATGTAATTTCATTTCCTCGGGAGTCCATAGGCCTGCCAGATTCAAGCTGTTGAGTTGTGCGCCCCAGGCTAGATTAGAGGCATCGGTTACCAAAAAATGTGTTGGAGGTGGATAATGAACTGGAGAATGTTTGTCTAGGTTGACCTGCCACCATGCTAATTCTCTCAACACAGCTGCCGGTAGTGTATAGCGGGACAGACTGTTTTTGTGCATTTTTGTGCATTAATTGTTGACAATGTTTCAGAAGGGCTCGATGGTGTAATCGTCCCCTGGGAACAGGAAAGCTTGCGAAATTGAGTGACCCTACTATGCTCTGAACCTCGTTTAAGTTGGCCGTTTTTCTCTTCATCAATACTTGTAATTTCTTTAGAATGTTTTTGCACTTTTCTTTGGGAAGATATTTTTGGTTTGTATGTGGATTCCAAACAATGCCTAGATACAGAGCCGCTCTTTGAGGCGTTAATACAGATTTCGGGTAGTTTATTTCCCAACCTAGGTATTCTAAAGTAAGTAAGGTTTCTTCTGTCTGAGCCATCAATATACAGGGATCCTGATGGGCCAGTAAGAAATCGTCCAAATAAAGAATTATACGTATGCCCTTGTCTCTCAACTTTTGAGTTACAAAATTGGTCAGAGAAGCAAAGATTTTTGGAGCGCACGCTAGACCAAAAGGGAGGCATGTCATTTGGTAAAGTTTTTGCTCGTATACCAACCGGAGAAAGCACCTGTGAGGCTTTGAAATGGAAAGGTGAAAGTAAGTATTTGCCAAATCTATTTTGATCAACCAATCCTGGGGTTGTAAGAAACCTGCTACTTTCTGAATATTTATTAGACGAAATTTGCTCAACTTTACGTATTTGTTCAGATTTTTTAAATTGAAAATTGGGCGCACAGTCCCGTCCTTCTTGGGAATAAGAAAAATCTGAGAGACAAAGCTTGGACTCGACTTTACTGGCTCCAAAACCTTCATTTCTAACATTTGATTTATAATTTTTGCAATTTGAGGGGATGTACGTGTGTGTAAACGACTTTTTCTTAAGTTTGGAGTCACTAATGGTGGTTTTCGAAACAAGGGGATACGAAAATTCTGTATGACATTTATCAATGAACTCGGAGCCTCGAAATCTACCCAACGGCTGACAAATTTCTTTAATTGGCCGGCTTGAAAACTGTTCGAGTCAATATCTCCTTCGAGTCTGTCCTCGGGGTTGATTTGAACTACGGAACTGGCCTCTGCTGGCCCGCATGTAGACTTCATTATTCTGAAAAGTCGACCGAGGAGGCCGAACATTGGCAGATTGTCTTAATGGCGGCTGAACCAAGTCGCGCCCTTGAAATTGGTAAGGATACCCGATGTTTTGCGGTAGATTTCTGCTTACAAAACTGAACTGTGGGTTCAATTTCCCTTTATTGTTATTATGATTAGAAGCATAACTGGGCGTGGCCCGCGTCTGCTGTTGTGGTTGTGCTTGCGCAGCAACTTTATTTTGTGATGATGGCGCCCGGGGCGGCCAAAAGCACTTTGATAAACCGCCAGATTTTTCAATAGTGGTAGGTTTACTACCACTATTGAAATTCTTTTTGAAACAAATTTTCACAAGATGGAGGTATTTTACGCAACTTTGATTTTAGAAAACTGTCTTTTACAGAGCGTAATAAAACATCTCGCCTCTGTTGAATAATCTCAGACCTGTGGCCACAGGCCATTTGCAATACATCCCCACTAATCGTTTGAAAGCTTCCATTAACAAAAATTTCACTGATCTTTTCCTGTAAAGATTGAATAGATATTTCCCCAGATGAACTAACCCACTCTATTAAAGTCTTAAAGCCATCTTGAGCAGCTTCGTTTTGCTTCACTAAGGCATGAGTTATTGCTGCAAAACCCCGTTCAATTAGTGCCAGAGAATTATTTTTATCATAAGCTTAAACTCGTCGTTACTTTCTAGATATGTATTCCCGGGAAAAGAACAATAATGTTTTTGGACATCTGCGTATCGCACATTGTCCCAATCTTTAGAATTAAAATGTTGTAAATTATTAAGCAAGTCTATGTGAGACTGCGATGTTTTTTGTATGGTTGGCTCTTTCAGAACTGTATTCAATGGTAAGGTAAAAGCATCAATGGGCAAATCGGATGGTTTAACTTGGTTTTGGTTGGATGAGGTAGACGGGCTGACCGCATCGTCCTCGCAATAAAGCTCTCCACTCAGGTTTGCGTCGACTTCAAAATTATTATTATTATGGTCAGTATCCAGCAACTGGGAAGTTGAATGCTGTGTAGGTTGAAAAGCAACGTTACTAGCCAAATAATGTTTAATGTCACTCACTTGCTCCGCCAAAAAAGCAATTGCATCGTCCATTTTACACCGATGCTTACTTTTATTCTTCAATTTCTTTGCCTTCCTTTTTCTACCCGCATTTAGAGGTGCTGACGACGGACCAGCTACGGGTTCTGATGCAGAACTGGTAGATGAATCGGATGATTCACCTGCTTCCTTATTATTTTCCATCTGCAAAATTACTATGTTAAACTTTTAACTGAAACGAACGGAAAATCCGTTATTTTTCTTCTTGAAGTGTAATTCTATTATAAAAATTAAAATTTTATCTAAAGGAAAAGTAATACTAATACCTTTCAAAACTATTTGTAAGTATAATCACTTACTAGACAACCGATCGCTACGGCAAATCGGACGCCAATGAGGGACGGAGCTCGTGGCAGACTTCAGTCCGACAGCTCCCCGCCATGTTGAACAGGACGTGACGTCACAATTGCAAGGTAGGGGTTTAGGCGGAAGTGTAGTTCTACAACCGAACCGTTACCGGAAGTCAAGTTCGCTACTCTCAAATATGTTTATAGGCTTCAAATAGCGGTTCAAAGCTTAATACTACTAAATCTTTGGTGGAGTGCAATATCAGTTTTAAGAATTAAATTCACTTACATGAGAACATTACATAAATTATTAACTTAAAAATATTCAATTGTTGGGCAACCTAATTATAACGCAGTTATGTAGGTAAATCAAAATACGATCGTATTGTGACAAACACTCGCTTCGGAACCGTACAACAACAAAAAGTAGTGGGCGTACTTAGGAAAAGTCTTAGAGCTTTAAGTTTTTGTGTTATCATTTTATTTATTTCTAAATGTGATTTTAATTCAATTAATATAATTTTAATGCAATTAATTATAACTTATTCATAGGGTTTCAATTTAATTTAGACTTATAATTTCAATCATAGTATTTAACATTATCAATTATTATTTTTATTGCATAATTGTTATTTATTTGTTCAATTAATTGAGTTTTATAAATTATCAAAATATGGATTTTATTATATGAAATATATATATCGAAACTTATGTGCTAAATATGAGATGTTTTAATAGTTTTTTAAAAGATACAAAAGATTTGGATGGCTTAATATATTCAGGCAGCTGGTTATACATTTTGAATCCTTCATACATCATATTCCTTCTACCGTAATTTGTATGTAGTGTGTATAATTGTATGTAATCGCAACACCTGATTTTCATTTTATGTGTTTGAGGTTTTTTTTGTGAAACTTGTACTTATATGTATTTGTTTATTCAATATTTTACGAACTAGTATGCAGGTACAGTACTTGTAGATTTGAGCTATATTCAATAAATTGATTTCTGTATAGAGTTTACTAGTTGGTGTCATGTAATCAAAGTTAAAAAGTATTTTCAGTAGTTTGTAATATGGATAGATTAGTCTTAGCTGCTTTGCCCCATAGTTCTAGTAGGTAATCGAAGTGTGGTTTCACTAATGAATTCTAAATTGTATAACGGACACACCGCAGTAATGATTTAACAATTCAACGTACCATACCAGTTAATGATGATATTTCGCTTATTCCGAATAGGAATGTGGACGGACGCCAAGTCAATTTAGTATCTAAAATCTGAATATAAATTGATTATTTACTTTGTAAAAATAATTTGAAAACATAATTTTCAGCACACTACGCAGAACTAATCCAGTGAGCAGTACTTTGATAAACATGGCAGAAGTGGTGACTTTCCTGCACAATCTCTTCAGTGGTGGAAAGGGAGCCAGTATCTACAGCAATAAAGGGAAAAGGAGCTGCAATCACCTGTGACAGCCTCTTCAAAACATGAAATGTTTTTGGAAACTGTAATTGAATGTCTTAGTAAATCGTCGGCTTATTGCAAGAAGTCAGTAACTGCCAAAAGTCATTAAGTGAAGTTGAGACACAATATTTAAGGGAAATAAGACTTGATGATTTTTTGGAGTTACTTAATAACTTAGATAGATACGGGAGATATCGCAGACAAAAGTAATTACAGGCCAATCTCTTTGGCAACAGTGACGGTGAAGATCCTGGATAGTCTTTTAAATAATGAATTAGAGAAATGTCTTAAGTTAAATGATGCCCAGTTCGGTTTTCGTGCGGGTCTGTCAACGGAAAGTGCCATATTAGGATTAAAGCATACAGTTAAGTATTACACAGATCGTAAGACACCAGTGTATGGATGTTTCTTGGACCTGTCCAAGGCTTTTGACCTGGTGTCTTACGATATCCTGTTAAAAAAACTTTCATAATGTAACCTACCTCCCGGTCTCCTGGCTATCTTTCGCTGTTGGTACAAACATCAGACCAACCATGTAAGATGGTCCGATAAACTCTCAGAGCCATACAAGCTGAAATGTGGAGTGAGACAAGGCGGGTTAAGCTCGCCTCATTTGTTTAACTTGTACATAAACGAGCTGCTCGTGAGGCTCAGCAGCGCACAGGTCGGTTGTCACGTAGATGGGAAGTGTGTCAATAATTTCAGTTATGCGGATGACATGGTGCTGCTGAGTCTCTCGGTCAGTGCGCTCAGGAAACTGATTTGTATTTGTGAGACCTACGCCATCGAAAATGGACTCATTTATAATGTAAAAAAAAGTGAGTTTGTTTTATTCAAAGCCGCCAACAAAGGTCCTAGCTTCATACCACCTATTAAGCTCAACAACATAGCGCTGGCCAGGGTCTCTCATTTCAAGTACCTAGGCCACTATGTTACTGAAGATTTGAAGGATGAGATGGACATGGAAAGAGAGCGAAGAGCTTTGGCGGCCCGGAGCAATATGTTGGCTCGGAGGTTTTCTCGTTGTAGTAGTGAAGTAAAAATAACACTATTTAAGGCATACTGCACATCCTTTTACAAGAGTTCCCTCTGGGTCAACTATACGCAAAGGGCGCTCAAGGCACTGAAAGTGCACTACAACAATGCTTTCAGAGTGCTGTTGGGGCTGCCTCGTTTCTGCAGCTCGTCCGGCATGTTCTGCGAGGCTCGCACGGACGGGTTTGACGCGATAATGCGTAAAAAGGCTGCCTCACTATTATGCAGAGTGCGGAGCAGGTCATAGCCGAAAAATACGATTGCCCTATTATAAGGCATCTCGTAAAATTACTGTGCGGCTAATTTATGCAAATATTGAGTTGTTATTGTGTTTCTTCCTGTAATATTTCCAGAAAATAACTGCATAAACTGTAAAACTCTTTTTTAAAAAGCAAAAAGCATTGTTAAGTGGGATGATCTAACTAAACGAGCAAATGCTCATTCTATCACCACCCTTCACATTATCTTTGTGTAAACATAGACATTGAATTCTTTTGTTGTTTTATCTTTGTTCCCAGAGATCCTAAGGTACGAGCAAGAATGCTCTTTCTGGATTCCTAGTTCTTGTTCGTTAGAATTCTTTTGGTGTGTAAATGAACTAAATAATTATTTAATTACACTAAAAGATCATAAAAGAACATAATTGTTCTAACTCTATGGTCGTTTGGCCTCAACTCACCCGAAGCCGATCTAACAAAATAAACTGACCCAACAGAATGTTCTGTCTGTTACTTTGGCACTATTGTTCAGTAATCTAACAAATGTTTAGTAAGAAATGCTTTTGCAGAAGATATTGGCGTTCTGATAGAATATAATATGTTTATTTGCTTTAAATGTGCTACATTTTTGATGTTATTTCTTTATTCAGCTACACAACACAGCACATTTAGCTAATTTACTTAGAAAATTGACTGACATGTTGGTGCAATGGTAGCGATCCTGCCTTTAGCACCGGAGGTCGTGGGTTCGATCCCCACCCAGAACAAACATTTATGCGACAAACATTTGTGTTTGTTGTGTGTCTGGGTGTTATTATTTGTTTAAGTATGTATTTAGAAATATTCATGTTTGTGTATCAGTCTCTGACACCCATAGTACAAGCTCTGCTTAGTTTGGGGTCAGATGATCTCGGTGTAATTTGTCCTGGATATTTATTTAAACAAAATTATAAGTGAAATATTATTAAGACAGTTTAACACAAACATGTCAACATTATTTTATTATAAACTAAAATTGGCAAGCAGCATTATTCGAGCATTAACAAAATAAGATTATAATTATGTAATTACAAGTCAAGTAATTATTCATTTAGTCTATTTAAATAAAAATATATTAGTCAAGTTAATTTACATAAAGAGATGATAAATAAATAAATATCTGGGACAATTAACACCAAGATCATCTAACCCCAAACTAAGCAGAGCTTGTACTATGGGTGTCGTAGTCTGATAAACATACTTAAATATTTTTAAATACATACTTTAGTGGATAATAACACCCAAACACACAACAAACAAATTTTCATCACATAAATGTTATTCATGAGTGGGGATCGAACCCACGACCCCCCGTACGAAGATAACATGTCAAGATAATCTAAATTCTCTAAGATACTAGTCATATTATCAGCTCTGATATCTAACTAATTATATTTTTTGTTTTAGAGCCATTTGCTAAGTGCCTTTTTGTACTGTAAATATGGTAGACCCTTCATGTGACTTGGTTTGGCATTGTAATTTTTATACACATTGCGCAGCATTGTCTCTTACACATTTGTCTGCAACAAAGTATCGATAATCTATGCGATAAAAAATAATCTCCAGTATAATTGTAAATTCATGAGAGGAGCCAAATTCATTAATGTTAAATGCAAGTAGCTTTTATTTTATGTACCCCACTTAATAACCTGATAACCTTTCAATTGAGTCTTAACGTGCCCCGCATAAAAAAAGCTTTAAATGAATTTCGTTTAAGAAAGGATCAGACATAAAAACATAAGAATTCATCTTAAGTTATTGTGTTTTTTATCTTTTCTAGTCTTTTCTTTAAATTGATTTAAAAAATTATAAGGAATCAATTTAAGGAAAATTTATGGCTCTAGACATCCTAACCCTTTAACTTTTTAAAAACTTTAATGCCTTAATAGGTGTGAGCGTGCTCCATTTTGGCTGCAAATGGAGAATATCTTTGCCTGGCATTTGCCTTCAAGGAAAAAAAGTAAAACGTCGTGTATCATTTTCACCCAGCCAATCAGCGATGATCCTCTACGTCTAGTCCAATTTGTATGGGAGATTGCCGTCTGAACTTGTTCCCTAGTTAGTCTGTGGCTTGATAGAAAAAAAAACAGGAAATTTTTGTTTTGTGCAGTTTGTTGTTCTTCTGCTCGGAGGACGCTAAATGGAAAGAGCTGAGTTTTGTGTTACAGTATAGAAAAACATCTGTTTTTCTCATTGAGATTAATTTTACAACTCAATATGTCCGAGTCGTACGGTACGTATGATTTATCAACAGTAATCGACACCCATGGTAGACCTTGCAAGATTTTGCAAAGCTTTTACGTATTCTGATTTGTTTTCCCGGTTATTTAGTTAAATAAATTGTTGCTTTCAGAATATCTTTTTAAATTTTTGGTCATTGGAAGTGCTGGCACAGGGAAATCAAGCCTCCTTAACAATTTTCTTGGAAATAAGTGTAAGTGTTATTATCATCCTCAGCTAAAACTTCAAAAAAATTCTGTTATTTACATTTTAATATAACTTTAATCGCTTCAGTTAAGGAAGAAAGATGTCACACTATTGGCGTTGAATTTGGATCCAAGATTGTTAATATAGGAGGAAAATCCACGAAATTGCAAATATGGGACACAGCTGGTCAAGAGAGGTTTCGCTCCGTAACCCGCTCTTACTACCGCGGCGCCGCTGGAGCCCTCCTCGTTTACGACATAACGTCGCGCGACTCCTTCAATGCCCTGGCGAACTGGCTCAGAGATGCTAGAACATTGGCTAGCCCTAATATAGTCATCTTATTGGTTGGTAACAAAAAAGACCTGGAAGAATCAAGGGAAGTCACATTTACAGAGGCTAGTCAGTTTGCACAAGAAAATGGTAATTAAAACATTATTTGTTAACCTTGAGGCATGCCATGCATTAAAATTCATTAAATAAATGATTGAAGGCTCAAAATTTGTACAAATCATCTATTTATCTTCATTCAAGGCTTATAAGGGTTTAAAAAGGTTTTTACAGGGCTAGCAACAGCAAAACGCAATGCCCCTGATGTTGAGTGTGTTCATAGACCACTTACAATCAGGCCATCCTCATCTTTTTTTTTCACCAAAATAGTATTAAGAAAAGAAGACATTATCTTTTAATAATTGACCTGACTAGGCAATAATTTAATCATAAATTGTAACTGGTGGTTAGTGACCTAATGAACTAATTTAAAAAATTCCTTAACTGTTAGAAAGCTTCATTACTCCTGATTGCTATAGGCATATATACATTTTATAAAGACGTTAGGGATCGTGGCATAGTGGTTCAGCACCCGAACTCAGAATTGTGTGATCCCGAGTTCATTGTTAAATATCCAACTAACTCTCTGGAAAACATCGATAACAAACCAAATCTACCCGGATAACGGCCGAAGGCTCACCATGTTGGGTTCTAATACCATTGGTGAAAAGTGGGCTTCTGAGTGTTTCGTTCACCATGACGGTACAGTCACTTGCCTCTGACTAGGAATCTGTATGAAAATTTTGATATGTAACTCAATGTGTGAGAAAAATCAGTCCACGCCGGCTAAGCTGCAGGCCGAAAGCTAGTGCATTATAAAACTTTTCTAGTCTTCTAGTATGTAATATTATATTTAAATTATTTATACTTACAGAATTAATGTTCCTAGAGACCAGTGCTAAAACAGGGGAGAATGTGGAAGAAGCATTTTTGAAATGCTCAAAAACAATATTAGCAAAAATAGAAACTGGAGAACTAGACCCTGAAAGAATTGGTTCTGGAATTCAGTATGGAACATGCACTTCTAAGAGATTAAGCACTCCTAAGAAGCCTGCCCGGACCCCATCAGAGTGTGCTTGCCGTGTTTAGACTGAACACCAAACAGCTGGAAAGAAAATCTAAATGTCTTAAGCAATCATGGAATCTTAACAAAAAGATGGTAAGAATATAAATTGGTTATTTGTGTATCAACCAATATGATTACAGGGCAAAAAGTTGTCTGTAATTCACTACATGGGTGAAATAAAATAATTTAGGGAAGTGTTACTTAGCTAATTATTGTTATTATAAAAACAACATGCTGATAAATTACTATTATGTGAAATTACTACGCATTCTTATAATTGCTTTTTTAATTTGAATTGGATGATTGATTAATGTATTCTTTATACATTTGAATCATTCAATTCAACTAAACTTTGCCTTAATAGACTACTGTCTGTCAGCGGCTTCGCCCGCGTAGAATATTTTTCCTGTTAAAAATAGCCTAAAAATAAGCCTTTGTTACTTGCTGATAATGTAGCTTTATAATGATGATTTTTTTTTGAAATCAGTTCAGTAGTTTCGGAGCCTATACAGCAAACAAACAAAAAATCTTTCCATTTGATAATGGTAATCTATATAAATGTCGTAGAATAATAGGAAGTGTGGATTTACGCGAAAATCCTAGGACGATCGAGAAACGCCGGATAATAGGAATCTGACATTTAATATCGATATTACACTAGTTATTTGACAGGATGGTCGCAAAAATCCGGCTAGTCCTAGGACGATCGGAAACTTTAGCGCTGCTTGGCCAATCGACGAAGGGCAGACTGCCTGACATCTCTGTTCTGATTGGTCCTAATACTCCTAATAACACAAGCCACTTCAATCGATTCAGTCATAGCACTGGTAAACAATAAAAGCTATTGATTCACCATAACACGTAGTTTTAGTTTACGCAAAAATAACGTTTTTATGTTAATAAAAGACTGAAGCATATTTTGAGAAAAACTTCGGGAACGTAACTTTTGACCAAACAAAGACGAGGGAATTGTGAACGTAACTTTTGACCAATCGGCGCGGTGTGTATGACATATTTATCAGCCAATCAGCTTTCAGAACGTGATTGCTTATTCGCGGTCGTCTAAATAGTAGCGATATTAAATGTCAGATTACTAATATTCGGCCTATCGCGATCGTCCTAGGATTTTCGGGAGAATCCGGCTCTTCCTATTATATACCGGGTGATTATCAAATAACTTCCGGAAACGATATGGCATACTCAGTAAGTGATGTAAGACTATCACTCATCATGAAATATCAGTAACTTCAAGTGCTAGGAGTTGTGGAGTGGAGAATCTTGCCCACTAAGATGGGATGTTGCGAAATTTTACCCCTAAGGAGTTGTTTTTGGGGTTGATGGTTTATATGAAACTTTATTACTACAAGTGCTAGGACTCTCAAATTTTGCATAGGGGTATATTTTAGGACGTAGGGGCTAACTAAGACGGAATTTTGTGAATCAAGTATCGTAAAGGTCACACAGCACACCATTCCAGCACCGCTCCAAGCCGGCAATAGGGAACATGCTCTGTTTTTTTTATGATAACTTATATCGTTTTATTACTGTTAAATAATATTCAGCACCAAAACCAAAAATGTAAATTGTAGTATATATTTCCTTTTTTAAAAATTCAATTTTTTTTGAGGCGTTTTAAACGCCCGCCATTAAAGTCAAAGTCTATACAACTTAACAACAAATGTAACCTACAAATTGTTAAATTCTTGTTCAGTTGATTTTGCTTGGATGTTGCAATCACCATCAATCAACAATGATAATAAAGACAATTTCAGAACTTCACCGTCGCGACGGTACGCGTCGTTACGAACAGAACAAGCGCTTTTTCAGTGACATACACATAGACTTTGACGTCACACTCGACTGACGCCATTGGTCAAATTGTCTGACCAATAACGCTCCGTTTCAATTGCTTTGAATTTCCCACATTTTTTTTGCACTTTACAATAATTATTTTCACATCGAAAAAGAAATAAAATTAGGAAATATTGATAGATACTTAATGAGGATTGAAAATAGAACCCAAATAAAAAATATTACCCTCATCTGTTTCAAGTGCATATTGCCTATTAACTTGCCATTAAAATTAAAGCATGGAATTGTGTTTACACAGTATATTTTTCAATGTCAATATGAAATAGCGGACGGCGGCGGGCAGCGCGCGGTGCTGGGATACTGTGATGTGACTATAAGTCGGAAAACAGCCTCTATGTCATAAATGAAGTTCACGCGGGCGGAAAGCTAGTATATATTATTACTGAATATAAAGTAGTATCATAATTACTGAACCAATTTAAACAACATGATTTGAAATCAAATTCAAACTTTAAAAAATCAGCCCTTGTAGTGAATTATTGAATAATATAATATACATACCTTAATATCATGTAATCATTATATATAACACACCATACTCAAGTAAAATTGGAATAAGTTAATTATTAAAAAAAAATTCACATTGGTTTGATGGATTGATAATATTTCCTTTGTACTAGTTCAGAATTACACACCATAAAATTAAATGTAATGCAATGACTGAATTCTGATTCTCATATCTCATAATATTATTAGGCGTATAAATTATTTAATTTAATTACTTTTATAAAACACTATTTTGTCAGTTTTCACTTCATTTTTTAAAATTATATTTATTCAATGAAAACTATTTTTTGGTTAAACATTTTGAATTAAATGCCATTATTAAACATGCAGGACTAATGTTGAATCTGTTTTATTTATTGAGTAATACTATATGGTATGCATGATAGATAATAAGATATCTTATAAAGATAAATATATTTTAGAACTGAAACAAAATTACTAAATAACTTCAAAATAAATCATTCTAGGGTAAAAATATTTTGTGTTACTACTATAGGACTATTTATTGTATAAGTGTATTTTAGTAGATCTTTTTCGTGATAATTAATAACACATCTTACGATTTGTTTCTTAGGTTGTTAAATGAGGCTTTTCATTGTAACACTTTTATTTGAAAACTGCACCATTTGATGTAAAGTGACAATAAAGGATTAAATGCAGATTTAGTAGTTTTGTTCTGATAATTTACCTGGTAGGTCAGCTGTAAGAGGTAAGTGTAGTGAAAATAAGAAAGAGGAATAGGTAACAACAACTAAACAAAAACTCTTTTATAAAAATTTATTTTCGAATAAGTAACATTGCTATTAGCTCATACATGCGGAACTAGCTACAAACGGTTTCTTTCTTCATTATTCTGATGTGTCTTAATCTTTAAACAAATTCTCTTAAAATGACTATCTACAGTATTATTGGTAGGTAGCTTTAAGTATAACTATGATTTTCATAAAACATAATTATTTAAATACCATTATGTACACAAATGTTTGAATATAAACGAGAATATGAAACAAAGCTCCAGGCTTCGACAAGTATATAGGTATATATTTACATAGTGGACATCTCTTTAATCGCAAGTAACAGATGTGATATGTACCATAATTTCTGCAGTTTTGTAGATCATTGTAATTAGGTATTCCCCAAACATAAAATGCCAAATTATCCACGGTTTTTATGTTTTAGAATACATACATTGACCTTGATTATTAGGAGTAGTAAGTTCTTTGAGACCTATGGAATGTTATCTGTGCTTGTTTAAGTCAGCTCTGGGCTGAGTGCGATCATTTTGGCATTTCGTACTGCAATCACTGCACGTTAACATGCTTTATTAAACTTTTATTACTTACTACAATTACGTTTCACGAGGAATACTGGGTACAAAAATTTTATGCAAGGCTTTAGACAATCTGATGTTCACGTAAGTCCATCTTAATTCAAGTACTCAGCCTACAGATAGACCTTTACTTTTCTTGGATGTAAACTCCGAGCACTAAATCCACTTTTCAACTAATCAATTCGTTTCGAGACAAAATTGCTAGCTTTTAAAATATGTTTTGTGTTATTATCTTTTTTTACACATTTTTTGTACGCGTTCTATGGTTCTGAAAAAGCATGCGCTGCATTAGTTTGCTACTTATAGTAACTGAATTAAAACTCCACTTGCACAACACTCATAATCTGGGTTTAGCAAAATCTTATATTGCTTGCCTCTAAGAACCCTGAATAACATTCTTGTTAAAAAAATACTGAAAGGAAGATACTGAAAAACTTTTCAATCTAAATGATAGTGTGAGTACAAGTGAAATCAGATTAATTCATTAATGTAAATGAGCAAATCAACCTTTTCCACGCCACGCTTTTTTGCAAATCAATACACATATTTTTGAAAGATTAAACCAAAATGTGTTATATATTTTGAATATTATGTGTATTGTTTTAAGGTTTTTATGATCTTATTTGAAAAACTGAATTGGAAATGTATCAAAAAATTGGTCTCTTGTTCGACGATAAGATACTATCAGATTTGTACTTTACACATAAGTTAATATTGATTAAATTATAAAATCAGATTCATTCATAAGTTATACCTATATTAACAAAACTGGTAATAAAATAAATATTAAGTAAACATCGAAATATTATCAAACTATTTAACTAAACCTTAATGCAATAATGATTAGGTACACATAAACAAAAGAGCATGCAACAAAAATCTGACAACAAGCCTAACGTAAAATGCACCTATTTATAACTAGGAACTATAATCGGCTTGAGATGTAATATCGCTAAAGGAAATTGCCTAATTTTGTATGGAAGTTGGACCAAGGTTGCTGCCTAGAATGCACAAAGCGCATACAAATCTATCGCAGGAGTCCAAAAAAACAGCCTCTTGTTTTAAATATTTTTATTTGAAAAAATATTGTGCGTTGCATTATTTTTTTTTTCTTAGGCCAATTTAAAAAAAATATATTTATAGTTCATGAATGCTACAGTACCACTGGACCAACTCATTCCTATTCTGCACGTGGTGCAAACCTTGGCAATGTCCTTTATAAATGAGGCCACTTAGTTTAATAATATGATTTTACATATAAAATGAAATTAAGTAAGTGAACATTTGAGTTCAATTCGTTTAAAATTATTATTTATGAATCAACAGCTCTAGATTTTATTAGTACCCAATTCATTTCAGATGACTATCAGAGTAAATTAATTCATACACTAACCTCTAAAGTATAATACCATACTAACGAAAAAAATTAGAATGGCAACAAAAACATTCTTTATAAAATAGTCCTAGTTCTATCACAGTACAATATCAAAACACTTACGCGTAAGTATCTTAAACATCAATTTTAATGTTTCTATAATGGTTTTATTTCGATTAAAACTGGTATAAAGTAACGTCAAATTTTCTGTATGATTTATTTATTTATTCGTTTGCTAATATGTACATTCACATTAAAGATGGCCATTACAATTATTGGTACAGTACATAACCCCGTAAGGACATAGCAAATAATTATGATGTATTTGATTTATTTATGTTTAACAAAAAGCGGCTCAAAGTGCAGGGCTGATGGATAAATGGAATGATCAAATTAATGACACTAAGTACATGTAGGGTAAATTATGCACACATTTACACTCACTTAATCACCACCTACATTCACTAACAATGATCATAGGACCCAAAGACGGGGTCTGAGAAAAATGTATATGAACCATTTGTTAAATTCTTCGTTTATAAAACTTTTCTGAAATCTATCTTCTGTAAAATGTGGATGATAAAACGATCCATCAGTAGTTAAATACCACTATTTTTTACTGATATTTAGCTTGTAAAGTAGGTAGATTTTAATACTAAGAATAACATCGTACTTAGTAAATTTTTTTCATCCTTTTCAACAATATTTAAATCATGGATTTCTGTATCTACTTAAATTTACACAAGCTATGCTATCTCTCCGTTAAAATCAATAAAACTATTTATTGCTAACATAATAATAAAATATTCACAGAAAATACATCTTGGACATATTTTTCGTCTGCTGGCTAAGATAGGCACTTTAACCAAAATGCAGATTGTTTTATTTATAGTTGTGTTTACTGACACTTTAAAGGATTTCATAAACTTGCGGTAAGTAGTGAAAATCTTGAAATCAGTATTTTTATTTAAACGGCTTTAATTGTTTTCTTTAGGTATATGTATTATATTATGGAAAATTAAGATAAAGCAGAAAAAGTAAAAGTTGCCATGAGAAGACATTTTAAGTAGCCAGATTTCTTAAAATGTAATAATTTGTGACTAGACTTACATTACAATAAGTACACAAAGACTGTTTTTAAGTTCTCTCCTTTAGTGTCAGCTCCTGAGACCTAACGTTCGTGCCTATCCCATTAAAGTTCCTTACATTCCATTTTATTAGGGAAATAAACTAAAGGGTAAAATGTTCTTATAACAGAGAGCTTACGTGTTGTAGCCACTGGTTTAAGATTGGACTACATATATTCTTGTCTTATTCAACGTGCTTGGCACCCCCTCTACGGGCTGAAGGTGATTTTATACCTATAGAGGTCTTTGAAACTAAGAACAACTTACCGATTCGACGGCTCTTTCGATAAAATGACTGCTTTCTGTTACCGTAGAAATGCTTAAAACTACATAATAAATAGGCAGGTAAGATCTATAGAAACCCACAACGAGGCTAGGTAAACGCTTTCGATACAACATCGCAAATGCTCGTTTACGTGACGAATAAAAAATTACTTATGGCATAGTGGACTTTGGGAGTTACGTCAGCAGTAATCGCGCCAAGTCAATCATGACTCATCTCGGAATGGAACAACACGGGTTAATCACAGCTACCGGACCAGCGTTGCTGTTTAATACTTGTTTGTATGTTGGAAGCGAAAAGCGAGCGGAGAGATGGTCGTTGTGGTTGTGTTCTAATGGTATGTTTAACACAGGCTGTCCCGAGCGGCGCCGCGGCCTGGGCGTTCGGCAGCCGTCTACGCGACCGGCAGCCGCCTACGCGACCGGCAGCCGCCTACGCGACCGGCAGCCGCCTAAGCGACCGGCAGCCGCCTAAGCGACCGCCAACCGCCTACGCGACCGGCAACCGCCTACGCGACCGGCAGCCGCCTAAGCGACCGGCAACCGCCTACGCGACCGGCAGCCGCCTAAGCGACCGGCAACCGCCTACGCGACCGGCAGCCGCCTAAGCGACCGGCAACCGCCTACGCGACCGGAACCGCCTACGCGACCGGCATTCGCTGCCGGCACGCCACCGCCGCGACCAGCGCTGCGCCGCGCCCGCTGCCGTCCTCCGACAGCATCAGGTCGAACTGCAACAGAACGGTAAACGATCACGGTACATTCTACACTCCCTAGTTCACGTATAAGTGCGTGTGAATTTTAGTAAACACTGTAACTGTAAACTTTGTTAGCACAGTTTGGAGTTACAGTAAGCACTAAGGGCCCTTACACATTGCAACTTTTTGCAGCGATACAAACGAGATTCAATACAGTATCGATACAGTCGCAAGACCTACTCGTACCTTAACACACACACGTTACAAAAATCGGCGATACAGTCTCAATGCAGTCGCGATTCAGTATCGATGTAAACGCGATACAGGATCGATACAAACGCAACGATACAGAACGTCGTTCAGTATTGCGTCGGCCAGCCACAGTCGCCATCTGAATCGATGCAAACGTGCGTGTGCATCGTTACTCACGCGCAGCTGCTTCGATGCAAACGCAAAGCAGCAAACGCTACAAACGCGCGATTCCATCGATTCAAAAGCGCGTATGAATTGATACAAATACATGTTGATCGCTGGGGTCGCAATGCAG
Source organism: Udea olivalis (assembly GCA_947369235.1). Classification (NCBI taxonomy): domain Eukaryota; kingdom Metazoa; phylum Arthropoda; class Insecta; order Lepidoptera; family Crambidae; genus Udea; species Udea olivalis. Next base: position 9,559,480 of record OX376352.1, on the reverse strand, counting down.
TGGCGCGACTGTCAAACGCGCGTTTGTATCGCTTCAAAAAGTCGCAATGTGTAAGGGCCCTAACTGTGAGAGGAACAATGAACTTGTCAGGAGGCAATGTCTTATGTAGGTACTTAAAAAAAGTTTATAATTGTAAGTAGTGTAGTGATAATACCTATAGAGCAAAAAAGGATAACTATCTTGTCAAACCTATGTTAAACTAAAATTTAGTGGAGTACCTAGTGACTTAATGCATGTTTCACTTAAGGTAGCTGTAGGTAGATATCGCAGGTAAAAGTAACAACGAAATCTAGGGAACAATAAAATGTCGTGTCAGTGGTCGTTCTTTGTCATGCATTTACCGCTGGAGAGGAATCTCAGTCTTGCCTGGTCGATCTATTGGAAGTTTTCTACTTATTTCAATTAGGTATACATATACAGTTTACTTATTTTAATTTATTAACCGTGATTATTATACGGTTAATTAACTAAAGTTTAATTTTTTTCTGTACTCAAAATTGCTGGGTGTTTGGTTACCGGTGGAAAAAGGTGGTTATTATATTGGTTGGCTATGCCCCACTTGTAGATGTAACAATCCGCCTAATGAATAAAATAAATAAATATCTGGGACAATTTACACCAAGATCATCTGACCCCAAACTAAGCATAGCTCGTACTATGGGCGTCAGAGACTGATAAACATACTTAATTTTTTTTTTTATATTGCCCGTCAAGATGACCTCACTCCACCTGATGGAAAGCGGTCGTGAGGTCCAGATATGAGGTTGACAAGCCCAGTCATTCAAACGAATCACTGGCCGGGCTGGCCTTGAAGGCCTGCAGAAATGCCTTTTCACGCCCCGCTTGAAGAACCCGGGACTATAAGAGGAAGGAAACACATGTGCTGGAAGAGCGTTCCACGTCTGGATGGTACGACAAAGAAACGAGTCACCGAACCTTTTAGTTCGGGCTAACAAATGTTGAATTGTATGTGGGTGACGCCGTAGTCCAGCACGCGTGGTACGGGAGTGGAAAGGTGAGGGTGGGATAAGCTGGAATAACTCGTCAGAGCATTCCCCATTGTAGAAGCGATAGAGAACACTTAGCCTGGCAATGTCTCTACGCAATTGGAGAGGCTCAAGGGTCAAAGTTGCCTCTGGGTTTCCAATAATACGGATAGCACGCCGTTGCAACCTGTCAAGAGCTTCGAGTAGGTACTTGGCGGAACCGTCCCAGAGATGAGAGCAGTATTCCACACACGAGCGAACTTGTGTCTTATACAAGAGACAGAGCTGCCCAGGCGTGAAGAATCGTCTCACTCTGTTCAGGACTCCGAGTTTGCAGTTCTAATGACGCTCTCAATGTAGTCCCGCTGGTTTAGGTTGCTACGAACATCCATGCCAAGGATGTTTAGGCTATCCTTAATCGGTAGTGGGGTGCTCTAAAGAGTGGGATGGGAAAGGAAAGGCGACGCCTTTGCTGTGAATGCACACACCTGCGTTTTCTTGGCATTGAACTCGACAAGATTGCATGCACCCCATTCTGAAATGCGGTCCAACACTCCGTCAAGCTGAACAACAAGACTTCGCCTCTTCTCCTCGATGTCAGAAAATACATACTTGAATAGATAATAACACATAGACACACAACAAACACTAATGTTCGTCACACAATGTTGGTCATGGGTGGGGATCGAACCCACGAACTCCGGCGCTAAAGGCAGTATCGCTGACATTCCGCCAACAGGCCTATGAGAAGAATTTTTTTTCACTCTCATGCTCTAAAAGTACGCCGATATAGCCCTACGAAGCGGGCCCAAAGTGACCACTTTAGACCCTAGGGAGTAAAAAGTAATTAGGTTTTTAATTTCCTTCATGTGACAAAGACAAACTCAAACAGCCAGTTTAAATATACTATTATCTGTGGAGTGTGGACCGTCTTCATTGCGAAAATGTTAGTTTCATGGTTTGTCCGCAAAGAAGTTGGCGCCATGTGTTTTAAATTGTTAATCTGTGGTCAGTTCAGAAGAAAAAAATGACTACGAAAATTTAAGAACTTTTGTCAAGTGTAAAGTTCGGTTTTAAATGTTTTTGTACTTAATTGACTATTTGTCTCGCTCTCAAAGTGAAAAGTACAGTTTGCACCTCGAGACTAAACGCCAACTTAATATACCCTCGGTTTCATTGACTCCCTCGCACGCTCGGGAATCAAACCACCTCTGGTATATTAAAGCTTCGTTTAGTCCCTTGATATAAAATATACGATATCAAGTACTTTCCTTTTAGTGCCTTATTCCTGGCTTTATTAATATGAACACTCAGCATGCATATATTGAAAGAAGGTGAAATCATCTGAACCTCAAACTAAGCAGTGCTTGTACTGGAAACGAATAAACATCGTAAGCATTTTAAAAATATACTTAGATGGATGATAATGATAAGATAACACCAAGACACAAAACAGACACAAACTTAAATCAAAAAGAAATGTCCTGAGGATATTAGGATCGGTAGGTATTATGATAACCTAATGTGAATAAATAATGCAATACAAATAATCAAGTACGCAATGATGCAGGCATTCAGTTCGAATTACATATATTTTATTTGCATTATAGAAGGCGTGTCTGTTGAACATAAACTGGGTAGCGTCTCGATGGAGCTACATATGTAGATAAAAATGTTAATTAGATTGTGTGCAAAGTTCAATGGTTGGCCTTTTGTCAACTTCATTTAATTAAACAAAAACATGTTTATCTTTAATGTTCAACTTAAAATTCCAGGGGCTCGTCTCAAATAATTATCTGTTGGTAGGTACTCACTGGCAAATATGTGAAGCGGAGCAAAACGTTCTAGAAGATTTGATTTTTCAAATTCGCAGCCCATAAAATAGGTAGCTTTTTCTAACTTCTACGGTTAAAAGCATCTTAAAATTTTATGATATCGAAGTCATGTTTATGATAACGAAGTGTTGTTCCAGTAGGAAAAGATTAAATAATAGAATCAGGTTACGCTGAATTGATAGCCGATGCTGGTTTCATCAATCACATCTTTAATGACCTTAATTTAGACAGCAACTCTACTTTAGATATCAGAATAAGTACGCGGTCATGTTAAAATATCATTTTAAGTATACTTACCGATTTTAAAAACTAAAAAGATGTATAATTTTAAATAAATACTAATCAAAACATAGACATATTGCGTTAGTGGTTTGACTTGTATACTTTTATTCTTGAACCTTGATATTCTGGGTTTTGCATTTTTACAAAATTCATAATTATAATCAGACGAGTATCAAGAACGAATGGCGCTAGGTAACCGCAGAATCGACTGGTTTGCAATGTCGTTTCAAATATGTTTGAATTAATTGATTTGTTTATTGTGTGCTTCCGAAATACACTACCTAGTTAATATTTCTATGTAAAATGCGACAGTTTCCATAAGGAAATGTATACTATAGTTTTTTTTATTGAAACGTGACTAATCTTCTTATTATCACATTAATGCCTTCATTTGTTGTTTTTTGCGCCAATTAAGGTTTCAAAATTGCACTACAATTATTCTTTACCACCTACTTTGAACACCTTGCAGTCTGTATGTATGCAGTATTAATTTTTCAGTGTAGGTAAAAAGGAAACTGTTCCGAGGCAAACATCGAAGATATTAAGAAACTTCACGTATCAAACGACGATAATTTAAAAATGATTTAATCTGAATGATATCAATGTCATGAACGCTACTTGTAGGTATTATTTCAATATTTGTACATTTTTAATTTCAGAATTGCAAATAGCTTTGCTACCTAATCGGAATTTAGTAGAACCTATGCACATTACTAAAATAAAATTAGTCTAAAATGATATTAACATTTTGGTACAATCACAATCATAAATAACTTGCAAAATCGGTATAATGGCTTAGGAGTAATTATAACGTAGCAAAACCGACAGAGATATTATCCGATTTATAATATTGAGATTGATTGCAATATCGCATATACAATATAAGAAGGTACGTGAGTTTATACCAAGCGGTGCTGGTGTTAATCACGAAGTAAGTATGATAAAGTTGGTTCTGTAAGAACTTTTCATGCCAAGTTCCTAATTTACGTATGTACCTAGCACGTCAATCGATCGTCGTCACCGTGTCTCAGATTAGCATAACGATTTATTAAGCAGTTTTACTCTTTGGAGATAAAAACGTAGGCAGCTACTTTACACAATGATCATCCGTCATCATTAAATACCTACGAGTAAAAGACTAGCACTGTATGCACATAATAAAATTATGATCTCAAAAAAATGCATTTTAAAATACCTGCTCATAAGTTATTTAGATTTATGCCTAAAACTACCTCTTTGTGCACGACTCGACCTAATGAAGGAGAGTAGAAGGATATGACAACAGCCTTAATGCAGAGCGTATCATTCATTCACAGACAGGTGCCTCTGATAAATGGGGGTTCATTTAAAGCAGTTGAATAACTACTGTCGTTTGCTGATACATACATACATACCATCACGCCTTTTTCCCAACGGGGTAGGCAGAGACCACATCTTTCCACTTGCTACGGTCCTGACACACCTCTTGCGCTTCTTCCACTCATAAATCCTTTCACACATGTTCGTCGATTATGGGTACTCCTGATCTGACCTTTTCTGAGCACGTCTTGGGCTTGTCCTAAGTGCGTCCGTCTAGGCCTTCCCCTTACAACAGCTCCATCCACTCTCGCCTTGCTAATTTGTTTCGTTAATCGCCTTTCATCCATCCTTTCTATATGCCCAAACCATTGTATCAGCAAACGACAGTAGTTATTCAACTGAGTAAGCACTGACTTATGGGAGTAGTCAGAGTACATGAAATAAACACTGAGTGCGGCTAAACGGATTCTCAAACGACAGCCTTTACCTATGCAGAGCGTAGCAGGTCATTGCCCGTGTCAAATAGGGGTTTATTTAAAGCAGTTGAATAACTACTGACGTTTGCCGATACAATGGTTAAAAGAAAACTTCAAAACTAAAGGGGGGTAGTCTTACACGAAACAAACTCTGAGTGCGGCTAAACGGATTCTCAAATGAAATTGAGTTAACTGCGCGTACGAGCTAAAAGTCCTGACAAAACGAAGGTAGGTGTACTTAGCAACATATATAGTTCCCGTCATCTGAAAAGAACCCTGGCCATCCCCTCCACTGTCGCCGAGAGCTCTTTTTACACGAGGCGATCTGTAACTCACCTGTATACCGGGCCGTACGAGCTGAGCGATCTTCTCGCACATGAGCGTGTGGAAGTGCGGGTGGAAGCGGTAGACGGAGCCGTCGATGCCGACGGTGACGCGCGGCTCGGCCATCTTGTTGAGCAGCGTGGCGATGCCCGCCGACACCAGGTGCGCCGCGCGCCGCGACACGCTCTCGCACGCGTGCCGCACGCCGGCCATGTCGGCTTCGGTCGCGTGTGACAGCCCTGGAATTATAACCAGAGGTTATGAGCAGGCTAATATGAGTGATTTGCATCTGCAGATAAGTTAGTTGTTTGTGGAAATAGTTTACAAGTTATATCAGTCAGATTTGTAATTAAAACTAAAACATTTAAGTAGGTAGGTCTTTGACTGCCGTCAAACCAGACACAATAGAAAATGCATTGTTTGCCGGTCACCGGTGCGGTGACCCCCACGGCGTTCAACGTGGATGCTGGCGCTCATAACAGGAATTTGATAAATTATGAACATGACGACTTCTTCAATAGCTATCACGTTTATTCTGCCACCATGATTATTCTGTCATTGTGTTACAGAACAATAATGTATTTGGTATTAAACTGAGTTTTTAGCTAGGAAGGCACCTAAATAAAAAATATGCAATTCATTGTTGTGACAAAACAACACTGAACGTCTAAGTTACTTGTCTTGTGACGAAGTTACGATCCGTTTAACACGCAATGTTTTCTCACCACTTGAGCTAGGTTTTTTGATTTGTATTTTGATTCTTAAGAAACTACGCAATAACGGCTTTGGACATTGACGTTGCAGTCCAAAGTCCCGCATGTTTTTACTGAGTCTTGCTAATGATACAGGCACATGCATTATTTTATCTAGCTACTACTTCCAATACCATGATATGTAGCACATTATACTGCTACAAATAAGATAGATAATATCCAAAAGGAAGACATCCTAAATAAATCAATTTTTAAATCTGCTATAATATTTTGAACATTGTATAAAATGGCTCAGCTTTAGTTGAAAATACTTATAAGTAGGTATACCTCTAACTTTGATTCTGCTGTAGGTTATTTTATTAGACGTCATATCTGAATTCAAAGTAGAGATAAGGGCATTCCGGTTGGTCGATTAAAAGCATCCAGTTTTTTAAAGGGTCAAGAAGATTCCCTACCTACGTAATATCGTTGACTCCAGGAAGTATATAGAAATAAATACGTTTAACTTTAAGGCAATCTGTGAAAATAGACCAAACGTTTATCGTTAACACTCAACCAGCAAAGTCAAGCCAAGATAAGGCTATAATGTCAGCAAAATACTCTATTCAGGCATCAATAATAGTTTCCGTCATGATGCCTAATTTGTTTTAAAAATCACTGCTTGCTTATGCAAAGTACAAGCTGATTGATCGCTTTAGGTAACAAGATTCCATGAATAGAATATGTAGGTAAAGTAAGATTTTTTTTGGAAAAGAAGATGCTTACTGTACTTGACTTTACTTGATTTTGCCGTTGATTTGTTAATAGCTAAATGTTATTATCATAGGTTAAAAAAATTCTATTCACAAATCAGCGCTAAAATCAAATAACCTTTGTTCTGTGATTTGCCTGTCTATTTATCAGACATAATATATAATATCTTATTGGCATTCAAAAGAGATCAAAGTTTACTTAGTGTCATATAAACATTGATTAAGTTGGTATATGGTTAATAATATTATCTACCTATCATTGAAATTGTTCCGTAGATAAGTTATAGTGTGGGTAAACCTCAAATACAATAATGTATAATATAGTGCAGCGATAGTGCAGGAGTTGCAAAAAATTAACCTCTTATTGCAGATTCATAATCCTCAAAATTGATTGGAAATAATCGGTTTTTCTTTATCGATGCAATCGATGTTTGATGTTGTATAATAACCAGGGAACTCATGACTACAAAGTTCAAACTTGCTTAAGTAAACTAAGGTTATAGTCGCGATTGTGCTAACCGACTTATCTTATGTAACGTAGTACATGCCTATACCTCATAAATATTGTGGTCAAAATGAGTGGCAGTATGTACCTACCCACAGGTTCCAGTATGTTTAGTTAATAACTAGGATTGAAATCGGTCTGGTCTTTTGATATCATGACTGTTTTTTGATAAAGTTTTGACGCAAACCGATAATCAACTACTAAGTATCCTAGTCCGTACGTGTTTTTTTATGTTAAAACCTTTATCTTGGTGGGCTTGGTCCTAAGATAGACTGATAGATTGTAACAATGAATTCGCAATAAACCACTCCACTGATTACCTTTTATGATACTTTCTTGGCTTAACTGATATGGACAATATAACTTCGCATTTCTTTGGTCGTGAGTAAAAAATACACAATGATGCAATAATGTGAACGTGCCATTTACAATTTATCGAAATTTATGAGTAAAATGTATGACGATAACAGTGAATTCATAATTATTTATTGACTTCTAGGTAGATGCCAAGCCTTATACCTAATTAAAGGGAGAAACTTACATTAATTTCTAATACAACTTCTAATACAACCCTTTTAGTTGGGGTTACAAAAATTTGGTTGATTTCACCTAGGTACGAGCCAATCTGGTCATCAATTGGGAAGGCCTATGCCAGTGGCTACTCATGATAATGATGATAAGTCCCGAGTACTTTACTATCAGAGAATACCTCTATGGGCACAAGGCCCTACTGCTGTGAACTCACCGAGTTCCTCAAGGACCTCCATGCAGCTGGTGAAGTCTCCTGGCTTATCTGACTCGATCTCAGACACGTATTTTGTGTAGAAGCTCCCCTTCTGGAACAGCAGGTCGGAACCGCGACCGCCAAACAGCAACCCCATCTTTGTGAACTTCACCAGAACTAACCGGACCAGCTCGCCCATATACATGCCTGATATCATCTTTTCTTGACTGGAATACAAAAGATTTTGACTTAGAATTTGCAGGTTTAGCCACTGAATGTGCCATGAGATACCTATTTGGGATAAAATTATACAATACCTAGATGATTTAGCAGGTTTACTTCGCGTATGGCGTGATTCTATTGATCCTAAGAATAATGATTATTATTTAATAACAGGAAAACGGCAGCCATGCAATCATATTTCCTTTAAGAAATTGCTATGCAAATTGTACCGAGCTGGTTTATTGTTCATGAAATATTTACTGCCTATGTGTTATTTTTTGAATAAATAAGAAGTTTATGCCTTACATCTGTTTTCCAGGGTTGATGGAGCTTGTGTCGACTTCTCTATCAAACTCAGTGCGAACAAAGTCGAGGGTGCCGTCATCTCCGAACGCGCCCCACTCAGTGTTTATGAGAAGATCCTCCTTGCCCGGCTCCCCGTCAAACAGTTCGCAGTTCTCAGTCTTCTCGACGTAGCAAGCGTTGCTGCCGGTACCTGTGTGCGCACGCGCGTGGGTAAGTACTAAGTACAGGACAAAGTCGGGGAATCACGCTGACGCAACTTTGTTGTTGTGTCGCGTCGCGATGTATTGAAAGCAATTAATTTGAGTAGTTCTTTCCCGCAAGCAGAATGATAAGAATGTATGCCACCCAGTACCCGTCATTCACGATTTTATCAATTGATAGGTGTTATGACTTTAAATAACATATTTTGGATTTTAAATCTACTAGATATGAGTAAGTACTTAAAATGAAGACAAATGAAAAAATAATTTGTGAAACAGCATTCACTGTCAAACTAATCCGTCACGATTTCACCCAATAAAAACGATAAGCAACACACCCAAAAAACAGTAAAGGAGGTAGGTACACATGAAAGAAAACCAATTGAAAAAAAATTCCACAGAAATGAAGTTAAACCATACCTAAAAGTTTTTTACTGTGACAGTTATAGTGTATTTATGAAAAACGTGAATCATGCCATATAATATTATTATGTTAAGCAATGATGTTAGTTTAGAAAACAGAGCCGGAGATTTACTTGGAAAAGATAGCTAGACTCGACACGTGACTGGTTAAGTATTTTGTGCGTACGCGGACAACGGACGTAAATACTGTGTTATGTATAGCAAAATATATATTTACTTATATAATTTGTCGTTATATTTCGCAGTAAATAAAATAATACACAAAACAACACTAAAGCTACATAAAAACACCACCACACGGCAAATAACAATATAAACCTACCAACAATGAGTCCTATTTTGCAGTTGTGGTTTTTCCACGCGCAAGACATCAATGTACCCGTAGTGTCATTCAGTATGGCACAAATGTCAATCTGTACGTCCTACAAGAGTGAGAACATGCGCATTAGGAGAGAGATACATTCCAGACTGATTATGTATGAAACCACGTGAAGACACCTGATAAATGTTGAAGATGATTACAGAGGCCTTCAAGCACTTTATATCAACTCAGTTACCAGTTTAAATAAACTCATTAGCTATAATTATCACATAACCGAAACCAGACCACTTTAAACTAAATTCTACATTTACAATTCAAACTACTAAATTAAACAAAAGTGCAATTAAGTAGTGCTCTCTTGTAAATATAATGTATCCTTAACCTTGATAATTATTATAAAACAAAATAAAAAAGCGTAAGAAAATAGTAGGTACTAATAATAATACTTATTCTACATTATTATTTAAAATTTCTAAATGCTACATGCATTGCTTGCTTCATCTTGTAATCATTTTGCACAGAAGTAAGTCTCGTAAAATAGTAACATGTGTGCGAACAATCTATACCTACTTGAACATTTAAAAAGTTGGACAGACTATTCAAGTTTAAACAAACGCATAAACAACCATTGTTTTGGTTTACTACAACAACAATTTTTGCAACCAAGCAAAGTCAAGTCAACAGATTTGTTTTTTTTCAGTGTATAAAGTTAGTATATCTGTTTTTTTTATGTACCTACCTAATTCGTTGATGTATTTTAACACCTAGAAATAAATATTCATAGCACTGAGTTGGTATAATAAGTCACCTTGAATGCCTCTTTGGCTCTCGTTTTGGCTCCAAATATCATGCCTTATTATAATGCTAGATTGAGGAGAGCTGTTTATCATCGTCAACTCACCAATTATAACCCCTATTCTGCAATTACGTTCCTTATGTGCACATGACATAAGAGTGCCAGTAGAATCATTTAAGATACCCATCACAGACAATGAAAGGTCCTGGAAAATTTCTACATTTTTATACAGGTATCTAATCTAAGGTAGGAAAGTTGGAAGTTTTACCTTAATGGTCCATAATGTTTTTATGTAAGTCAATAAAATTTTCCCTATCACGTGAAAAATAAGATATCTGCATACTAGTTCAGTACTGATAACATTTTAACTAGTGTTTCTTACCCCTCGTCTTGCGATGGCATCCTTAAGGCCTTGCACGACATCTTCGCCGACCACTCCGCTGCAAGAGAAACCTTTAGTCCAGCGCTGCAGAATTCCTTTTGTTAGACCCAGTTGCTTTAATGGGAAACTGAATGTGAATCCAAGCGCTAGTCGTTCCTCGTACACGTTATGTTCCTAAAATGAGTTTGTATTAGAATAAGGTACACCATTATATACCTAATTGTGTCGCTTCTAAATTATAAAATATTTTTCTCACTTAATGAAAATTGATGATTACCTTCATAAAGTTGGCTAAACATTCTGCTATGTGATCAAACAAGGCGACGCCAGTACCAGTCATTATGTGATTTGGTATGGCGTAAATTTTTGACTGCATATCAAAGTGGTTTTCGCCGAGATTTATAATTAACACTCTGAAATTTGTTCCCCCTAAATCCAGAGCCAAAAATTTACCACGTTCTGAAAAAATAAGTAATTTGCTGTTGTAGACTAGGACATTGTTACAATAACACCAGTAAACTTTTACATAAATACCGTATAGTTACCTTTCCCGTTCGGCAAGTCCTGAATGTATGTTAGCCAACATTTGACTATGGATGTGGCGTGTGTGTCTTTCCCAAGGCCCTTCATAAGGTCGTTATGAAGCCTGCTCATTATCTCCCTGATCTGCTTGTCTGACATATGCAGGACCTCGCATTCTTCGCGAATCTGAAACACGGTAAACAAACAAAACATGGTCAAATGACATAAAATATTGTGTGTAAACGCACTTTTAAACTGACGTGAGAGTGTAAAGATAGTGCCTAAATTGAAAAAAATTGTGTTATGCTTGAAGGAAAAAATCAAATCTATCATATATTTCAGTATACCTACTTAACTAATAATTTTTCTCATAATTAATTATTGAAGATGAAGAGGATATTAACTGTAAAAGTACTTAGGCGAATCATTTTGTTATTGCATAATTTCTGCAAAGAAAATATTGACACCGTGGGGCTGCATTAAGCTTTATGTGTTATATACCTAACTTAAAAGTTGATCATTTTATTTTACGCGTGATTTGATATATAAAATCTCAAATCTTAAATCCCGATAAAACAAATGCAATTTCTCTGCATATAAACTGAACGAGCGATTGTAAGCAAGCCGTCCATTATCGCGAACGAGTTTCACAAGGTCAAAGCGGTCATTACAACACTACCGTTGCTTTCCAATTTAATATTATAGCCGGCTTTTAATACAATTAAATAATATTTTATACCAACTGTTTATGCAATAAACTCACCGCGGGTAAGTTGTTTATGGCCATGCCCATTTTGTAGATTTTTTGAAAACACAAGTTTGCAATGAAGTCGAACTAAAACGTATAAACACGCTTGAAACGTTTGCAACTCACGGCACGTCTTGCCAAACTCGTAAGTAAGTGAGGAATACGGCCACAATCGGTCGGACGCGCTATACGAACCCGCTCTTTTCATTCATGAATTGATAGTATACTATTGTCCCGCTCATATGATTCAAAAATGCCTAGGTTAGAGGAGTGCAGTTATATATGTGTTTTTTTTTCTGAAAATGGCAAGGCCTGCATAACCTGTTAAGAGTATGAGTTTGATCTGTGCATAATATTTGAAACTCTCGATGTTATTGTAAATTAGTTTTTACTTATTTTCTGTTTTGCTAACTGCATGGCTAAAGGGTTTATCAAACGTTAGTGATTATATCCAGAGGCGCGCGCCTCTCGGTGTTGGTTTCTGATTGGCTGACACGTGGGCTCGTTCGTGACGTCAGCTCGCATTCCTCATTCCTATATTTACAATTGCATTGGTAGTAGTGAGTTTATTGCTGTGAGCCGAGTGGGTGTGTGGCACGCATAATGCTCGGGCTCATGCTCATGCAATCTCTACAGGAATTATTACCAATAGCTACTACAGTTTATTACATTTTCCCTAACATGTTATGACTACTTATAACTTGTATTTTTTAACATTTTAGAGGAGCATACAAAGCTGGCATTAATAAAAAATCTACTAATTATGTAGCTTTTCGTGTTATTTTGTAAACAACAATAAAATATCAATAATTAACCGTTTAAATGTCCTAAAATCTGTTATTTTATTTGTTAACAAACTTACGCAAAAAGCCTCATAATTAGTAGATTTTAATGGATATAATCTTTTTCATATCGATCTTTACCTTCGAATAACTCGGAAACGTGACACTTTAGGGTACCATATTATTAAAAAAAAATTTGTTTGTTTTTGTGTCTTTTCATTTAAACCACTTTCACTGTGCGCGGCAAATATCGAGGAAAAAAACAAAATGGCGGCTAGTGACCTATTATGCCACAGAGGTACAAACCACTTTAGGGCTTACATTTTAGACCTTTTTACCCGGTTACCATAATAAGTTAATTTTCAGGCCCCAGATACATGGGTACAGATACAAGTACACATAGTACCTATGAGGCATAAAAGATACATTCAAGCATTCTTTGAAAGCACCCGTGTTATGTTTTATTGATGCTACCGTATACTATCCGTTCGGATATAATTATGTCTGCTTGAATATTATGTTAACTAATATTAACCTAAAAATCGTTATTGTAGAGTTCAGATAAATCTGATTTTAACGTTGGATTTTTCCGCAAACTCAATACAAAAAACATCGGTTCGTGAATTATAGTAAAACGTTTTAAGAACTTTGCTTTTAGAAATGGTTTTGATATCATAAATGAAAATATTTATTTTAACCAAAGACATTTGATAACAAATATAATCATAATCATAATTCTTTATTTGCATCCAACATGGTATAAATAGATCTTTGTTACATTTTGAGTCTCATGTAAGGCTACTAGAATTAGCAAGCAAATGTTACAAGAAAAAAAAACATACAATGAATTCACTAATGAACAAAATGTCCCATTACTATTCTTACAAATGATTATATGTCAAGTATTCCATCATTAAATGTCATAATTAAAATGATATGACAAAATTAACAATAAAGTGCAAAAAGTTCTAAATTCCGATTGGGTTAGCACATTAAATACCTAAATAAAGCTACTTTCTCCAGTTAAAGAAATCCTTAATACCTACTGTAGAATTTTTGTCACTGAGCCACCGAAACAGATGCTTTTTGAATATTGCCACATTCTGCACTTTTATTTCATTGGGTATATGATTATAAATTTTGATACACATAGCCAGGCAACTTCTTAGATGTGGGCTCTTTCTTTTAAGTGCTACAGCACCTGTGTTTGGATGAGCCACTCTTCCATAACAAATACAAACTAAATAACAGTAAAATACCTATATGGAGAGGACAATTTTGCTCTTGCTCGACTAATTACTCATAATTTTCATATTATAAGAAAGCATTATTCAGAACGTCATTGTACGTTTACCATACTTCTGTTAGTTCTGTGGCCTGAATACAATCGCCAGTTAAGTTAATTTGCTGAACAGAGGGTAGCAAGCATTTTCGTCAGTGAATATCTAGCCTATATAGAAGTTGCGTTAGCTAGTGCCAGGTAAACGCTGACAGCTGGAAATGAAAGATGATATTACGACATTGTTCGCTACGCTCAGATTAGGGAATTAACTTTTATGAGACAATTTATAAGGGATTGTAATAAGGCCCCAGTTTAGACGAAAGATAGAAAAATATGTACATCCTACAATATATCAAATTGAAAGTAAAATTTTAAAAATCATCACTTGAGTGGCTCGGTACTCGGTATTTTCTCCCATACATTTTATCGCTATATCGTCAATGCAATGATTTATTGATTTATTCTCTGTAGTAAAAAAATCTGAAAAAAGCAATGCGGTTTATTTTGGAACGGGTCTGCCCCGCGTCAGGACGAACGCACGTCGAAGCATTTTCTTGGCATAGAGAGTTGTTTATTTTTAAGACTGGTGTCTCGTGACGACGCTTGACTTTATTTGCGTTACTTATGCCGCATTGTCTTACATGTTACTTCGTGTACCTACTTATGCCTGCTTTTTGTTAATAACTGTGTCTGTTTAGCTAATTTGTTAATAGTTTTTATTCATCGTTACATCCCCTGGCTCTGGTCGCATCGCATTACGAAAGTAAACACGAATTTAAGTTTTTTGGCTCTGACTGCGGTACAAAGATCATTGCAATTTTATTTTTATATATTTATTTCTTGGAAATTAGTCTTCTACTTAGATTTATATCACATGTTTATGTCACTGTAAAAACAACGTTTTTAATTGGTGTAATCAAGAAGTCTGTAATAAAGGCTGATAAAAAAATCTGAGGTCTCATGTTCACCATCGTTGAATGAACCACATAGCAATTCCATTTTATAATATTTTATTTCGAGCCAGTAAGCACCACCGCCTCGTCAAAAGCGTAGGTACCTATTTTTGGCTGGAAATTTACTCTTACAGAGTGAGGTTTTTTTCGGTAAATAGTACTTAAAATATTTATTTTACGATATCGAGTAGCCCATTAACGAACGCTTCGTACATTTTTAAGTAATTTCTAAAATACGAACAGGCCTAAAAAGATGTAAATTGAATGCATATTTTAATACGAAAAGGAATACGCTAATTAAGTGAGAGTGAGCTGCTTAGTTGTATGAAAATATTTCACAAATACTCCAAGACCACACACGTAATTGCTAAAAAATCTATACTTTTGCTGATATCAGCGGCGAATATAAAGTTTTTGGCCTGTGTGCGTCGCCCGACGTCCGACGCAGACAGCCAGTCATGCTACCTCAGCGACGAGTGGCCAGATAAGGCCGTATCGGTTCCAGATAACATCATATGGAGACTTATTACCGATAATGGTGCAGTAGGATCGTTATCCAGCTGTTGTGATTACAACGCTTGATTTACTATTAGAAGCCCTTTCATTTTCGGAAAAGGAGCCCTTGAAGTGCTCGTCTATGGTGTTGAAACCAATAAAAACGATGCATTTTTTATTATTTAACATAAAGGAAAATTATGATAAAAAAAAGTTATTTTAGATAGTTTAGGAGAGAAATACCTATCCAAAAAAAAGCCTTTCTTGCGAGGTGGGGTGGGACAAATCATTCCTAATAATGATGGAGAAAAAAATGATAATAATGGAATTCGTAATAAGCATGAATTAAACCGTTGATGAAGGTTTAATTTTATGTAATAAAAAGGCTGCTAAAAAGTCCGAGACCGACTCGGACTTGATTGCTTGTTTAGAATCGTAATGCTTTGGGAATACCCGCGTCTCCTGGGCTAATCGCGTCGTAAAATACTTATGTTTTGTGCTTATCTAAATCAGTAATCTATTATGAGAATTTAGCGCTCGGTTTTCTGAATATTGCGTTCAAACTCTTAGGAAAATTTGCCGTTCATGGAATAGCTTGGCGCCTCGATGACCACGAGTAGTATAGTATTGGCAATGTTTTTAATATGTGACAAGATCACGTCCACAACATGATTTAAAAAAAATATATGGGCAAGAATAAATTATGTAATGGGATACTGGGCGTAAGAAAAAAATGGATATTAAGGGTGCTAATGTACAGTCACATAATTATGATTTTGTGGCCCTTTCCGCCGGTCACCTCTGCGGTATTAATAAAAAAATCCCACGCTGAAATGCTTAGGTACCACATTACTACGGCCTACACCACTGTTCATATGACAACGCGACAACCACACATTGTGAAGACGACAGGGGTGGTACGACTAACATAGCAGAACAATCAGGGGTCTCAGCTCAGCATAGATAGCGTAGTATGGCGTACAAACACAGTGATGCACATTGCACACAGATACAAGTGCGTCATACATACGTCTACTCTAGGTACGTCTATCGCTTAAAATAAAAAATCTTTATGTGCGGTGTAAACACGGCCGAAAGCTGTTGATGCTTATATGATTATTTCATCCATAAAACAGGGATGATCTTTTGCTAATTTTGATCGTAGAAAGAATAGGTACAGTTTTACCGACTTAGGTCAGATTTTTTTGATATAGTCCAGATAAAGAATAAGTTTATCGAATCTTTGAACTTTTTGTAGGGTGTGAAAGATTTTAGATTGGGATTGTTAGACTGATTTTCAATTCATTTATCAATAAAATCAGAAGAGCATTTGAGTGTTGTAAGAAGCTTCATTGATTTGTCCCAAATTTTTCGCGATATGTTTAACCTAAGTAATGCTCCCGAAATTAATCATAACCAAATGCGTATGACCAGAGCAGACTTTAAGATAAAGCAAAATAAGAAAATAATCCTATGCTATGCATATTTATACTAAGTACTAGGGAACCACCGATAAAATTAAGGCATTGCATCAGTTTATGTGTATAAGATTATCTAATTACCACGAGGATTTTTATTTTATTTACACTATTATTTTTGAAAAACGCGGTTGCAGCAAGCCTCTAAATATTGAGAGCCCCCTTTGAAATATTACAATAGCATTCTGATAACGTCGTTGTACCTATATACGTTGGTCACATGAGGGGCAAACAATTTTATTAAATAGTTACCTACTACTGTCAATAAAAAGTAAATGAAACGTGGGTATACTCACGAATAAGGATGACAATGAGTAATATATATATGACGCTATAAGATAGATAGAACATTTTCCTACGTACGCTATTGTGCTGGAGAGCAACGTCGATAAGTACAATAAGTATCATGGAAATTAAATTATCACTTATCGTTCTTGAAATTTAATAGTTTATTTGTGGTAACTGGTTATATCCTACCCGAGAGCCTGTTAATGCGATATGCTAATTTGAAGTGCTAAGCAATCATAGCGATGTCATTATTAAAAGAACTCTACCGTGACTCTACCCACACTGCGTTGACTTGACAATCACCAAAACTTGTGTCAAATCAATTCATAAATTAAAAGGCACTCGCTGGATGTAATTTTGTTATTTTCGCTAAGGACTAAATATAGGAGTATTAAGTCACCATATACAAAATTTGCGTACAACATGAAGGGCTGTCTTCGTCATAAATGGGGAATCATTTTGCTAATTTTACATTTTTTTTTTGCAAATTACGATCTCTAAGAAATGAATACAGGCTTACACAAATTACGGCTATGGAAGATGTCGTAATTTTATTAATGAGTTACTTAGGCACTTACTTTAGATGATGTTATTTTAACGATGCATGTTACAAAACTTTTATAACAACTGTTTTTTGTCGAGAAAAAATATTTGTTAAGGCAGAGTTGAAGCTATGACCAAATCTATCCACAGTGATTAATTGAATTTTTGAACTCGTGGTAAAATATATAGAAAGTTCCAAAAAAGTAAAATGAGTTGCATTTGCTCGCTAATACTATTAAGTCTGCGGTGGTGGTTTTTAAGAACAGACTAGAAAAAACCAAAAATTCCTAAATCTACACTTATAAATAACTTAACGTAAGCGTTTGCGAGTTTGTGAGTTTGTATGTTTGTGGTAGGTAATTCCCGAAACTACTAAACCGATTTAAAAAATTCTTTCACTGTTAAAAAGCTACGTTATCCCTGATTGCTATAGGCATATACATTTTTCAAAGAGTTAGGCATCCGTATGAAAACTTTGATATGTAACCCAACGTGTGAAGGCGGAAAGCTAGTAAAATATATTCTCTAGATTCATTTTCGCGGAACTAATGTTTTTAAGAAAAAGACGTGTAAAAATTTCCTGTAGGTACCTCGAAATTAAATTTGGACCACTGAAAATGGGCCTACCAGTGTAATAAAAAATGCCAATATCATTACTACCTTGAACCTTAACTTTTTAGAAGGTATGTTTTGCAATACCAAACTTTCTTTAATTTGCGAGGAATGTGTGTGTTAAGAACCTTTCACCATGGTTTCATTCACCTAGCTTCGCGATTCTATTGGTTTTTAACACACACATTGCTCGCAACGGATTCTCGTACATCTCTGGTGGAAACGCACCCTAAAGGACCTTTAAGGTGGTTTCAAATTAAAAATATCCACATACAATCAGAGTGCAGCCTAAACTAAGTCAGTTTAGGCCCGTTATCCACCTTAGCAGAGAGGAGAGGAAATGTGTTTTGATAACCAATCCAATCACATTTCTTTATTTCCACATGTGTCTGTGAAATGTGGATATAATGAATATATGTAGATATAATTATATAATGTTATCTATACACATCTCCTGTCTCTGCTTTGGGGGATACCGGGCCTTAGAGGCTTATCTTAGTCTTCTAATTTAGGTTATTTGGGCATAAAAGTTGGAATTTTTAGTGGGTAAACTCCAATTTCACTTTTTGTTTTTCATGCGAGTCGATACAGTCTAGCACAACTCGAGCAAAGCAATGTGGACTTTGCTATCATCAGCAGCTATGTGAATTCATAGCAATATAGATAGCTTACGCGGGCAGCGTGACGCTCTAGCTGTTGTTTACAATTTATTTAAGTACTTTATTTACTGTTACAAAATATGTGTATAACTTCTTGTTTTTTGCTATACTCATTATTTATTAACTAGGTACCAGATTAATATTGTATCCAATTGTTGGTACAGTTAACAGCAAAAGTAAATGATGATTGAACAAAGTTCCACATTGATTTTAGGAGTAAAAAGCTGCAAAATTAAATATCACCAGTTCAAATAGTCGTTATAACAAATGCAATTCATTTATATTATTTGCAATTTAATATGCTTAACAGTTTTCATAAAAACCTCAGTGTAGGTAGGGACATCAGATTTATCACTTCGTTCTGCAGGGTTTAGATGCGCAACATCGAGTAATTTTTTGCAACACTTGTTTTTTTGGAAACAACTAATATAGGTATATATTTTTTCGATTTTATAAAAAAAATAATTTGTTCGCTTTATGTGAATTTAATATTTTAATGTAAAAATAGCTTAAGCGACGGCTCATAAATGCATCGCTTTGTTACTGCACTTAAAAATAATATCTGCATTTGGACGCACCGCGACGTCTGTTTTTATGTTATTTTGATGCAATAATGGTTTGTCGTACACAAAATGACCAACGAGTTATTTCTCGCAAAGATCGAGACATCTCTTCTAAACCACGACAAAAATAAGGCACCATGTAGGGATCTGTCTACAAAATTGAATTTCACATACACAATATACCTAAGTGATGACAAATTGCTGCCATGTTAGGGACGGTAGACTGGTGTGTTACCAGGTACTTGTACTTGCACTAAATAATTAGTTAGTCGTAAATACCTACATTCTAAGGATTCATGATTTAGGGGGTTTGAAACTTAATCTTGGATGCTGGAACTAAATAGATACCTGTGACTTTTACGCGAGCCGTGAAAGATGACCTTGAGCCACGACCTTGCGATACGACTGGACTGGTTATGTTGGATTTACATCATCCGCATGATATATAAATATTTAGTCACAGAAATGAAGCAAAGATACAAACGATGATGACTAGATTAGGACGCTTTTGATAACGTGAGCAACACAAATTTTACCGACGCCTGAGATATAATTTAAATAAAGTTTGTTTGTTTGTTTGTAATTGAATGAGCTCCGAAACCACTGATCCGATCGTGAAAATTCTTTCACTAACAGGTAAAGCTAAACTATTCAGTAGTGATTAAAGGCTATATTTTATAATGTTTGAATAAATTTAAAAAAAAATAATAGTACTTAATGTAAATGAAGTCAGAGAAAACATATTTTTTCAGTTAAAGTTAATTATGTTTGACTAAGTAGGTAGGTATGTTGCGTTTCTTTTAAAATGCAACTAAGGACGTAAATGGAATTGTTTATGCTAAAATAACATTCACAGAGAATTAATGTTTTCAATGCATTACAAATTAAATAAGTATTTTTAAGTACCTATTAAAGATTATTATTATAACCTTAATTTTGTTTTGTTCGACAAACTGAACCCTAAAATATATTTACATAGGTAGGTACCATATTTACCAGTCGGTACCATATTTACCAGTCGGTACCTGTAACCGGTACTTACGAGTATGTCCATCCGAGAAGTTTTGATAACTGGTCTATGTTAGTTACTTTTTCATGTTACTCGTGTATGAGACCTAGCGACATAGGGTTTTTATTTAGGCAAATATTTGTCATTTTTATACTTACAATATCTCGCGCTTGACGCATATCGATTCGTCTTGTCAGTCGCGACGACTGAGATAAGAGGTGATGAACGAGTAGCGTTGGCGTCCACAGGGTGCTGTCATAAATTCCACGGGGCACAAAAATTGCGATGATATCCGCGTTAGAGCGAATACCGGTATCGGAGATCGCGTAGTCGTGCAGAAGTGAAAGGCAAAGGAGTAGAGTACTCTGACCGGCGGCACGGAACACTTGCTAGTCGAGTCGCGCGAGGGTCACCTTGAGACGAAGCGGCGGCGCATGTGCACCACACCCTCGGACCGCGCCGTCCCGCGCACCGCGCTCCGCGGGTGACGTCACGCACGGAGCGGGCCCCTTCGTCGGGCGCCATCGCCGAGCCATTCGTCGTCGCGCTCACGTGATGTCCTTCACGTACACGAACGCGTTGGCGCTAACTATGAAATCATTGTGTAAACTCCGAACAATGCTTTCCAATATTATTTGTGTGCAATTTTAAAAGAAAAATCATTGTGATATTTCCAAAGTACCTATATTTTCCGGTATCTAAATTTATTGGACGCTCGAAAGTTAATGGAATACATCTGATGTGGGTACTTAATCCTTTGTTATGAGCGCGAGCTAACTTAACAAAATATGTTTTTACGCAAATTGTATAAGTAAAACAAACTTCATATGATAATTTTAAAAACGAATGAAAGTTTATTAGCAATTTGGGTTTTGGATGAACGATTGATCATTTTAAAGATTTTGAGTGTACAGGATGTTAATGTTAGGTCGGTAGATTAATGTTAAAAAAATATATACGGTGCAAATTATTATCCATTAATATTTTCTACATTTATTGAAACATACATTGCCGAAAAATTGATATATTTTGCTTTTAAGTACCTAGGCATGTAATTATGTGCTTGATAAATCTATTGTTCAGAATGACGTGTCAATATTTGATTAAAAGTTATAGTCATAATGAATGTAGGTAATTTATAACTGTGTAAGCTAAACGGTTAATTACAATTGCAGACATAACATACCCTATGTAGAATGATCGCAAAACTGTCTTGTTTTTTTTTTTAATAAAGTTAACAATTACATACAAGTAATCGAAAGAAATACTTGTAACACATAATGACAGTATTTTTTTTTACCAAATGACATTCATTCTGTTATTCATTGTGTGTTATGAAAAAAATAACTTATTTTAAAATTTCAATACCTATGAATTGTACCTATGAAGGCGTGTTAGTCCTACCTACTATGTTATGTATGGTATGTTAATTTCTATACCGTAGTTGTACAATGGCACTTGCTTCTACAAAGCTAAATTTCATTCAGTGTCACAGTATTTTAATTAATCTTTATCGGGTACCAACTTAACGTAGTTTTGAACAAAGTTGATAGAAAAGCTCACTCCGTATCCATCTAGAATTATTTTATAATTGAATTGTTACTTAATAATAGTGGCTATTTTTGATGATTTCAATTTTTATTTTTTATTTTATTGATGTTATGATTGATGACGGAATAACTGCTATAATATCACATCTTGTTTGTGAATCCTAATATGCTGCGAATTTTCACAAAAGATTTGAAATGGGCCAGTTAGATTACATTTGCAGTAATTTTGCTTGATAAATGCTTAGCACAATGATTATGTACATTAGATTCGCTTAGAAGTTCTCACATAGGCATGACATTTTGTTTAACGTTTATACATGATGTAGGTAGGTACTCTATAAATATGAATTGACGTTTTTAATGAAATTAGCTAAGACTTAGGTTAAAGATCTAAGATATGAGTGTTTGAAATTCTTCAGAAACAAGTTTAGTGAGAGCGACGTCCTAGCAGGCACGTAGCCGGCTGTAGTAGTTGTTATGCAAGGTTCCCGGCGCGCGCGCAAGGGGGGCGTGGCGAGACGTGCCCCCATGCAACTTTGCACGCGCTTTCGTCACCAAAGCTAGATTCCTTTTTAATGCATACGGGATGAGCTCGTGAGATGCCTACATAAGTAGGCACTACCTCAGTTTCAAAGCTAAATTATGGGAACAATTACATTTACGACGTATAATGCGTCTACCGCAATTGCTTAATTGGCTTAATTCAATCTTACCTACTTCTATAGTCGATATACGAGTATCTGCTTCAAGAATCTATTACCTATTTGACTGGACCGCCCAAGGCTCAAGTCGGTTTCTGGCTCATCCATCACATCTCCGTATTTAGCTAATGCCTCAAATACAATATTAAATTTTAAAGATTTTAGATTGTGAACAATTAGCGTTACCTATTCTTAAAAAAGTTATAATTATACTCATAATTTTTATAAAAGCAATAGAGAGCTAAAGCTACTACTAACGTGGAATAAAACGTATTGTGGCAACAAACCGTTCCCACATGCAGTCTTGCTGTACTGTATTGTATTCTAACTACATACCTATTTAGTTAAAACATCTGAACAGAAAAGCCCGCATTTAGGACTAATTTGTACCTGCTATGAGGAAAATCTTACAAAATTGCTGCGTTGAGATGTAGAAAAGACAAGTTTAGTCTAATCAGACTGATTGTACCTGTGTGTAAGTATGTGGTATTCTAGGCAGGCTTAGAATAATTACGCATAGAAGGAAAGTCGGGGCACCCGTTTTGATGCCACTATTATCTGGACGTCACGTCTGGATCTGAACTTACCGATGGTAATTTCTCGAGTTAAGAGCTTCTTTAAAATGTTTATTTGTGCAGTAAATGGTTGCAACAACATAACAGAGAAGCACAAGTAGTATTCATACATGTTAAATACTGCAAATTGTGATTACGTGTGTAACGAATTGTTATTTTGACAGTTGTTTTTGGCATCACAAATGGCGCCCCTTTTTGTGGATCAATCCTTCTAGGTGTAATTCTTCTAAGTAGGCAGGATGCAACAGGAAAAAAATGGTTTCATCACGGTTTTACCACAGCACTTACGAGTAAATGGACGAGTGGGGCGTACTCTGTGTATAATGTACCTTCCTGTTAATAATTACTTAGCCAGTGGAATGTCTGATCTATCAAAAATACAACAATAGTGGCATAAATGTTATAGATTCGTCAAAACTTATTCACTGTCTAAGTCTGTTGGTGTGGATATATGTATAAGGTTACAGGGAAAATAGACCTACTTATTCCTTGAAAAGCGTAATAGTAGACGTTATTTGGAACAAATTAAGCCCCATCAACTAGGGGTCCAAAATTAATAGTTAACCAGATATTGGCGTTTTAATATTTTTTCTAAGTTTCCGACTTGTCTCCGAAAAACAATTGCTATAAAAAAACTAGCAAAGTCTGCGCACTTAACTGATAGGTACTTTTAAGAAAACTTATTAGCCAGCAGATGTTTTAAAAAAAGGTGAAGCCTTAAATCTCAAGTTTCAGAAATAAACGGTATTACATGGCGACATTTTCGAAATTTCGTCATTTCTACCTAAAAACTACATTACTTACTCGAAAAAAAATGTATGAAAGCAAGCGTAAAAATTATTAGAAAAACTACTTCCTGGAGTAGCACAGAACCTACATATCCTACTCACGGATATGTAGGTTCTGTGCTCAGATACGGACTGATCATGTGGGGAAATTCTACAAACATTAACCGTGTTTTCATTTTGCAGAATAAATGTGTTAGATCTATTTGCGGTGTGGGACAATTACATTCATGCCGACCTCTTTTAAAAAAAAATTCTTGCACTTCCGTCCCTATACATTTTCGAAATTTTGGTCTTTGTGAGGAAGAATTTGAGCCTCTTCACTAAGAAGCACGAAGTAGCAAATTTCCGAACAAGATACCCTGGCAAGCTAGTGATACCACCAGCATCAACCACCTGCTTCATTAGAAATAGCTACAGCATGTGCATTAAATTATTTAATTTACTTCCAGATCTTATCGCAAAACTCGAATTCACACGATTTCAACGGATAATTTTTGGTATTCTGGTTGAGCATTGTTTTTACGATACTGATGAGTTTATCAAGTTTTGTAGTAATGGACATATGAAAAGAATTTGTAATAATCTGTAAATTTAATGTATTTTTTCTATTTGTTTTGTTTGTTTTTAATGTTGGGCATCGCTCAATTTGTGTATATAAT
Source organism: Udea olivalis (assembly GCA_947369235.1). Taxonomy (NCBI): domain Eukaryota; kingdom Metazoa; phylum Arthropoda; class Insecta; order Lepidoptera; family Crambidae; genus Udea; species Udea olivalis. The sequence goes on along the minus strand of OX376352.1, from coordinate 9,534,726 downwards.
GTTTGACTTTATTTGTTTGTGGTGTTTGTTATTTGTAATTAATTGATTTTGTGATTGTTTGGATATTGACATTGCGATTTATTATTATTTTATTTAGTTGTTTTTTTTGTAATATTGTTTTAATTAGAATTGAGAATTATTATTCAGAATTAAAAAAGCATGACGACACTATTTGCATATCGACAAATCGATAAAACATATGTTGAACATTTTTAATTTTAAGATCTATAAGTGTACTTACCATGTTTTTAGCAAATAAATAAATATTCTATTCATATTCTATTCTATTATATTCTATTCTGGTTTTATATCCTGTCTAAAAAGGGATATTGTCATCATCAGATTACTTAATGGCTTGCTAGAAAATCTAGTTCTAGAGTGATGAGGAAGCTTGCAGGCGGGTGAAATTCAATGCTCCCAACCTAACGATTTTGAGAACTCGAAGTGCACAGTTATAAAAATCGGGTTTTAAAAAGCAATACCCATCACAAACTCAGTGGCGTTGGCTTTTGATTTGAACTTGAGGTACCTACTATTTTTAATATCTCTATCTATAGTTTAGCTTGTATCATATATTTAGTTTAGTTTTTTTATTAATATTTGATTCCTATCTAAGGTCGACCCTCGTGTGACGAAAACTGTACATGAATTAAGTTAAATATAAGTTTCTATTGAAAAATCAAGGAAGATATTTTGAATTATTTGAAAACTAACACAAAAATGACTTCTCTAAAACATGAAATCATAATCTCACTCATAATGCCTATCTGTCATAACATCATATTAGGAGATTACGCGTAGTAAAGACATTTATGATGACTAAGTATTGAGATTAGAGTAGATAACGTAGATTTTTTGAATGTTAAAATGCCATTTAGCTCTATAATTTTCGAGTGATAGGCATAGATTACAGATTAATTACTCTTATTATTCAATTTTGTTTAGATAAATAACAGTACACGAGTACTATAATAAGATATAAAAGTATAGTTGAAGTGATGATTACATTAAGTTATCAGTGATTTATAATTGTAAGGGCGCAATAATAAATATGTAAATAGGACAGCTTAAACCAAGATCACTGATCCTAAACTAAGGCGTCAGAGACTGATAAGTGATAGTGATATACTTAATTACACTTGAATATTTTAAAGAAAACTATACAAACTAATACTAACACCCAGACATAGAACAAGCACAAGTGATCGCCACATGATTGGATTTCCTGGGTGATAATCGAAACCAAGACATTTGGCGCTGTCGAGCGACTTTTACACAGTACAACTCTTGAATAATATTCTATTGCTGAAATTTTCTAAAAGTTTACAAAAGAAAATTCAAATTGTTATTCAAAGAATGGCTAATTAGTCTTACGCCGCTTGAGAATGTAGAGTTTGCGAAGATACATGTTAACGAAGGTTACTTGCGTATCTATTTGTAACTTCAGAATATTACGTACCTACGTCATATTCGCATATACGTAGCGTCACACAGGTGATATACCTATATCACCTGTGTGACGCCACGTATATGCGTATACGTATGCCTATTTTAATAAATAGATTTAGTTACAATTACTTGAAATTTTATAGATTTCACTATAGTAGGTAAGTAAGGAAAGGTAGGTTGGTACCCTAGCATGTTTATTGCATGTTGCTTTATAAAATGATTTTCTATTCATTTAAATTCATTTTCACATCGCAGATGAACTTAAATAAATAAACAAAATTTGCGTTGGAATAAAATGCAATCTGAACGTTAAATTGGTTCTTAAATCAATTTAGGCTGAGATGCGTTTATAAAATAGAATTTAGTCGCATTGAAGTTTTTAACACTCCTATTTTTTATTCTGCAAATTACGTAAGCTTTTATACTCTAGTTATATTTAATTTGACGCGGTTTATTACCTTGATTCAAAATAGATAGGCATATCAACCATATAAATGGCAAATAATGCTGTGTCTAACTGTCTAGTATTATTCAGGTGTACTTTCATTTTTTACCTTGCTATGGACTAAATCCTTGGCCATCTTTCCTGCGGCGGCGATGCACTTGAAACACTCAGTTCAGTCAGTGAGGAAATGAGTCAATACCTCCGCTGCGACGTCTTTTCTACAAACTCAACACAATAAAATACTTATCTTTGAAGTTACCACAATAATAATATAATCATTATCTAAATAGACACCAGGAGAATAATGGCACCGACTAGAATAAAGTTAACAATTATTGTCTTTATCCGCTAGGAATATTTTCAGATAATAAATTAATTGAGTTTTATTTGCCGATAGGGTCGATTAGTGGTCCCCGCAGAACTGAACACGAGTTTCAGAGCTATTAGGTAACGCGAAACATTGACCGCTGGCACTACACACGACTCCACTTGGATACGTACCAACTTAGACTCATTGCTCTAACTGAGAAATACATTGCATGTATTACTCTTAAAAAGATTATTGATAAGTCGGAATGCAAGATAAACAAGCAGAACCATTTTCTGACATTTCCTCGACATTACCATTCACATCTCCAGGTTCTTCCAGTTTTTAAAATGGTTCTTAATAAATAATCTACAACTTAATGCAAAAAAAAACCGGTGCGCCTAAGTTCACCTAAATTTTCAACTCCGAAAATTAGAACTCCGAAAATGTTCTTTCTAACATTTTACATCCTAACAATCACAATTCCTAACTACTCTGTTTCTAATGTTCATAATCCAAATGATCACTCTTCCTAAAACTTTTCCTCCTAAAGTTCTCAATCATACAAGTAACTGGAGTACTGAAATTGTTCTTCCTACCGATTTGTAATCCGAACAATAAAATTATACTTAAATATAGGTAATATATTAATATTATAAAGCTGAAGAGTTTGTTTGTTTGCTTGCTTGAACGCGCTTATCTCAGGAACTACTGGTCCAATTTGAAAAAAAAAAACAGTTTTAGATAGTCCATTTATCGAGGAAGGCTATATGCTATATATCATCAATTATCACGCTAAGACCAATAGGAGCAGAGCACTAATGAAGAATGTTTCAAAATCACGGGTTTTTTTTCCTTTTAAGAGCTTCCGCTGCGTGCGCTGCGTAAACGGTTGAAGTTTCGCAAAAATCATGTTATGACAGAATTGTTTCCCTTCAAAAGTTCTAAAAAAAGTCCGCGACAGCATAATATGTTAATCTTTTAAGGTTGGCTCACTATAACCTTTTTTATGCTAACCAAATTTGAGAAGGTGTTTTTATAAACACGATATTAATACTTATCTAAATAAATACGTTATTCATCACAAATTTTTAATTTAAAACAAAATTGAGATATCGCAGTTTTAAAATAAGATCGCAGCAAAATAATGATCAAGTTCTGCGCGCGCATTTATAATGTGCAGGCCGGCGGGCAGTCATGCGGGGGAAGAGCGGAGGCCCTAGTTAGCTCAGGGGAGTCTCAAATTTTGCATAGGGATAACCACGCGGACGAAGTCGCGGGCAACAGCTAATAATATCATATAATACGTCAGATTAAATCATGAACAAATTGAAGTTACAAAGTAAGGTAACAGAATTTCTAGTTATACTTGAATCAAAGCTGCAGTATGTTCAGAGAGAAACGACATTCTTAATACCGTGACATCGCCTCTTGTTAATGACAATCCTTATTTGAACCCTACCATTATTTTACAAATTACTTAGTAGGTTGTTTATAAAAATCCATACTGATATCTAGCAGCACTATTTACCCTTATAAAATGGCGCGATATAATGGAAACCCATACTGAGTTCTTGTTGCACCATTTCAACTTTAACAATAAATACCTAAGTAAAGTTAATAAGGCCTATTGACTGATAAATTGGTAACAGTGCGGTTTAATAACAGAATCATCGCCTGTTATATCTTTGAGATAGCTCATTGTCTGTTATCAGTATATAGCTCTTGAATTTTATTAAATGATTTCCCTAGTAAGTTGGTTCAGCCATTTGTTACTCGCTGATACTTCTGTTATGTTTTTAAGTTAAGCGGTTTGCTACTTAGATGCCAATTACACGTTTTTTTACAATTACATTGTATCGATTACGAGGCCATAGGCTAGAAGGAGTGTTTACTGTCGGAACTAGAATTAATTCCGCGCTCGGCGGTACACTGCATCCGCAAGTGACATAGCTACACACATCAACATGGTCTAGGGATATTTCAATTAAACCTAAATAACTAAAATTCTATTAACTTTTTGTTAAGACCCCTACACATAAAAATAAACCTTGTTTAATAGCCTATCTAATCTGATGAATAAACTTTTAGATAAAGTTAAATTAAAAAAAAACTTAGAAGAAGAGGAAAAACTCACCCAAAATTTCAATCTTAAATTTATTTTTGAAACATCAAAAACTAAACAAAACAACTAAGTTTTTATAAAAATTGTTGAATACTTAAAATTAATAATCCGTGGATCCACCTAAGACTCTCCTGACACATCTGCAGCGGTTCTGCATACTCAAAACAAGGGTGTCAATATCCTGTTGTGGAATACTGTCCCAAGTCCTGCTAAGATGCAAGAAAAGCTGGTTTTCATGCACAATATCTTCAAGGAAATTCCTAAGAGCTCTTTTCTGAAGCATATCCCAGGCATGCTCAATAGGATTTAAGTCAGGGGATTGTGCAGGCCAGTCTAAAGCTTGGATATCATGCTGTTGTAACCAACTTGTAACGATACGCGCCGTATGTGGACGGGCATTGTCGTGCATTAGCTGGAAATTTTGTCCCATTTGCTGTCTGTGGGGCAAGATTACAGGCTCTAGCACCTCATCTCGGTATTTTAGAGCAGTCATATTGCCTTGTATGAAAACGAGGTCCGTTCTACCGCCGAGACGAATTCCTGCCCAAACCATAATCGTGCCGCCTTGATATGCATGAACTTGTTGTGGGTGCTGCAGTCGATTCCAACGTCCAGGTTCTCTCCAAACGCGTACTCTTCGCGAATCAGGATGAAATCCAAACCTGGATTCATCAGTGGAAAGCACAAGTGACCATTGATAATGGTTCCAGTTTTCGTGTGCAATAGCCCATTGTAATCTTCTTCCTCGATTTCCTCTCCTTAGCGCTGGTACCCGAAGTGGCCTACGAGCACGTAGGTTGACTTCATGCAGTCGTTTTCTCAAAGTTTGACCAGCAAACCATTACTCTCTCTGTAGCCTTTGAACCAATTGCATTTGGTTGACTTCGTGCAGCATTTACTATGAATCGGTCCTGTACATGTGTTGTAATGCGTTGAGGTCCTAGGTGCCGTTCCACCAATTCCCCCGTGACACGATTACGTGACCAAAGCCTGGATATAACGCTCTGACTGGTCCTCATGGCTTCAGAACCGCAATTTGCGTAGCGCCAGCTTGAATCATGCCCACTGCTCTCAACATTTCGTTCCTGGTCAAGTGTCTACGTGGCATGATTAAATGAACACCGGAGATGCTTTTGACAAAGATTTATAGAAATTTATGGAGTTTTAATCAAGTTAGAAGTTCGTGAAGATTTTCATCTTTGGAAGAAATTCAATGAATGCGAATTTCATCTTAAAATTCATTTTAAATTTAACTTTATCTGAAAGTTTATTTATCAGTTTAGATAGGCTATAAATAAATAATAAATAAATAAATAAATAAATATCCCTGGACATTATTCCACACAGCGCCATCTAGCCCCAAAGTAAGCTAATTAAAGCTTGTGTTATGGGATACTAGACAACGGATAAACATACTTAAATACATTTTCTTTTGTAAATACATACTTATTATACATAGGAGACACCTAGACCAGTACAAACAGACATGTTCATGCACACAAATGTTTGTACTGTGCGGGGATCGAACCCGCGACCTCTGGTGTAGTAGCCAACTTCTTAACCATTACACCAAGTCGGTCGTCAACAAACAAGCTATTAAACAAGGTTTATTTTAATGTGTAGTAGAATTTTAGTTATTTAGGTTTAATTAAAATATCCCTAGACCATGTTGATGTGTGTACTTGCGGCTGCAGCCGACCGCAAAATAGCCTGTGGTTGAGGTCGACTACAAATTCGCCTGTACCAATCTACCGTTTAACGCGGAATTATACCTATTTAACGTTTAAAATACATTCACAGCTACCTACCCTTATTTAAAGAAAAACCCTTCATTATTTCCCAAATTCCCACGCATTCTTTGAATAAATGATTAGGTCATCGTCATCCGTGCGTTTATCCCGGTTGTGATCTCTCACTGGTGTGTGGGGTCCCAGGGTCCGCCTTACTTATGTTCTTGCCCCACTTCGCACGGTCTTGTACATCCTCAGAGGTGAGTCTGTTGGCACGCATGTCCCCCTAACTACTTCAAGCCAGCGCTTCTTGGGTCGACCTTTTCTACCGGTACCTGGCGGGGGCGGCATGGCCAGACATTTGCTGCCCATGTAGTTTGCCGATCTCCGTGAGACATGATCATACCAAAGAAGGTGGCACTCCTGCAGCTTGTCTGCGATGTCGCGAACACGAAGGCTGCCGCGGATGAGGGTGTTCCTCACGCGATCTTTGCGTGAGACCCCACACATCCACCGCAGCATCTTCATTTCCGTGACGCGCAGCTCCTGCTTGTGTCGTTCTAGTAACGACTATGTTTTTTTTGTTTTTTTCACTGCCATATAAAAAGGCAGGCCTAATGATGGTTTTATAGACCTGCCCCTTCAGCTTGATAGGCATTTTGGCGTCACAAATGACACCAGTCACCTCACACGCCTTTTGGCCAAAGCTGCTCAAATTCGGGCTCTGACGTCGCTGTCGATGTCCCCGGACGCGCTTAACACAGATCTCAGGTATTTGAAACGGTTTTGCGCTTGACCACGTCAATGCCTTTGCGGATGGACCGGTTTATGGTGTTGCAGGCCTTAGGCCGTCTTTGCCACATTAACTTCCAGACCACCGTTTTCAAGTGAATTTCTCCACTTATTCACCCGTTGTACCAGCCGTCCCCTGTCCGTGTTTTCTGCAGTCTGTGAGCTAAGACAGACATATTGTTCAAACAATATACAAGTTCGCTCAGAGTGTACGCGAACGCATTTTATATTACTAAATCAATTCTCTTCATTATATTAATTATCAGTTCAACCTTTTTGTGCTAGCTAGGACAGATACGGTTATTACTGTGACCGAGTGCTGCCATCTGTCGATATATAAATTCAACGATGTTAACTCTGTAAACTCTACGATATAGATAGACTATTTGGTTTATCATGTTCCTTAGACTTTTCCTAGATATATATTTAAATATCTATATTATAAATATTTTTCCTATATATTACAAATTAGAATTCAATGTCACAATGAAGTTGAAATGAATTTGTTGTTGGCCACATGCGCCATCTAGTATAGTTTCTTTATCCTAACTTCAAACATCGTGTATCTAATGTGAAGTGAATGGTCAATTACGAGTATGTTGTACAGATGGCGCTTTTGAGTTTAATAATGTTAAATTGGGTTGACTTGCGTTGTGTACAAGTTTTTTTTAAATGAAATGAAATAAAATGAAATTATTCGTTACAAATTGTAGGTAAGCGGTCGATTTAAGCAGATATCTTTTTTTAGAACCGCCTCTGAGTACAGATTCATTGATCACAGTTTAGACTTATTCCGAAACGTCACTCAGGTGCGAATCGGCACTCAAGTAGAGATTTGATCTGTGATCACGCAAGTGACCTCCTGACTACGCTTGAGTAGAGATTTGGTTGTCAAAAACGATGGATTCCTTTAAAGAAGGGTCCTTAGATCTTTTTGACGACCTCAGTTAATGAAGATAATTTAATTTTCTCATTCCTGAAGTAACTACAACTTGTAATTAACCATAATTATACCCTTTCCAATCGTTTATTTAACTTTTGACAGATCACGCACATAAAGTTTGGTAATTATTTTTGATACAATGTACTGCAGGGAATACTGTACTTCATGGACGGGCTCCGCCCACTTAGAGATGTGTCATTCGTAATTAATGACCACAGACTATAAAACGGTTTTGAAATAAATTGATTATCGATTATATTAATAAAACATAAAATAAAATTATTGTGATTATATTTTATATCAAATCACGTAAAAACCTTTATTATTTTGCATTTAAATGCCCTAAATGTCTCTGTTTTAATGCATAAATAATTTGCGTAATGAAAACAGTTCTATCGTACTCGTACCTAGTAATGGGATCGAATTTATTCGCTGCAAATTAATGAATCTAAAATATTCGTTTAGACTTACTGTAGTTGGTTCAAATAAAAAGCATGTGAATGAACTCCGGTACCTACTTGTACTGAACAGGGACAAAATGTTGAAATTCATAGTACTTTAGGGATTAAATAATAAAACAACCAAAAGAGGTACTGTAATACTATTTTTAGTTATAAAGAATCGTCTTTTTCGTATGACCAGGAATCATCATCACTTGAGTTCTCAGTAATATTGATTATCAATTCTTGGACAGATAAATTTTCGATTGCAACATCCCGATCCCAATTCGACATTATCACCTTTTTTGTTTTTTCTACAACACTCGCCCAGTTTTCAGGAGTTACTTTTTCACACGCGTTTTTTAGTAAATCCAGCATTTTTCTTGCGGTGAAAGGAGTTGTATTGTTCCTTGCAGCATATCCTTTAACTTATGCCCAGATCATTTCAATTGCATTATATTGGCAGTGATATGGGGGAATTTTGAGGACGGTATGCCCATGCTCTGCTGCCATTTCATCTACGAGAGTGATAGGGTGCATTATCAATAAATATTATTAATGGCTCTTCGAGTGATGTAAGCATTTCTCTGAACTACTTTTCATACACGTTCGAATTCATCTCCTCATGATAATCTCCTGTTTTCTGGGATTTGAAAGCTAATAGAGCGCCTAGCACAAATCCTTTTACTGTTCCTGCATGGCAAATAATCAGTCGTTCGCCTTTTCCCATTGGTACTGCAGAAGTGGAGCCAGCTGTATTGTCAGTCCAAGTTTTTGACAGCGTATGATTCGCATAGAGCCAAGTTTCATCTGTCAAAACAACATTCGACCAATCTTTTATTTTTTTCGCTTGTCTTAAAAATTCGCATCGATACAAAGCAATATCATTGCGTTCCATTAAATTTTTTCGTTTGTCACATTTTTGGCAAAAGAATCCAATGTCTTTCAATACCTTTGCCAAAGAAGATTTTTGACCACGGAACAAACCACTACTTCGTAGAGATTGTGTTCGTTTTTTTAATGTTGGAATCTCTTTTCTTTGGTAATAGTCGTATTTATGATGACGAATGGCATCAGCGTCAAAATTGACAACTCCTGTCACTTTACAGGGCTGACGTTTTTTCTTAGGTGTAGATAGCTTATTCTGTTCCATGCTAATGCTGCCGTAGCCTTCTTATGTTATTTTTGCCACTATTGGAGCACTAATACCTAATGCTGCTGCAACACGGTCTCTAACTTGAGTCACTGGTATAAGAGGCCCACCATTACGGCTTTCCTTTTCAAAGTATTCACGAAGTCGCAAGAGATAAGTACTTTATTTTTTGTTATTTTGACAGTAAGGAAGGGTGGAACAATACGCTCAACTCAACCAAACGTGAGAATTCACAAATAAATCAATACGGAGGAATACAAATACTCAACTCGACGTATGAAAATGTGGAATAACACTGACAACAAAATGGCGTCGCGCGTCGCCGCCGCGTCCAGTGTTGCCGTTTAATAATCGATAAAATTACGAAATTATCGATAAAATAATGAATGTGTTGAAGCGATTAAAACTTCTTCATGAATAAAATCAATCGATAAAAGAAATCGAATCGGTAACGGGTCAGGGTATCACTATTTGATTAAGTATTAGAGCTGTCAAAAGTTAAATTAACGATTGGAAAGGGTATAGAAAGAAATTTAGTACCTATAAAAAATTCAAAGTGGGTATGCAAATCTATATGTAGGGGTAGGTATAGTAAACCACACACACATACACACCAAGCATAGATTATATCGAGTGCCTCCCTTGTCACAGGTTACAATTACGTTCCGTTACAGTTAATAGCATAAATTAACAGTTTGACGGCACGATTGGCGTAGTGCGCTGTAGCACGGTTTCTCGCCTCGATTTCCGTAGTGTCCCGGGTTCGATTCCCGGTCGGGTCAATTCAAAAGCATTTTTGCGTAAACGGCTAAAATACTGTCAGTTTCGGTAAGTTATTCTGGTTAATTATATAATTTGAAGAATCAATAAAAATATTTATGGACGGCCTACATAGTCTATTTTAATTTGTGTTTGCAAAATATTACAAAAAAGGCCTTAAAAGTCGTGAAAAAAATAAAATAATAATGGTCAAAAACTCAATTTATATTAGCCTTATTACAATGGAACGAGGGTCAAAATCGCTCGCTGTATTAGGTTTGCGTTTTCGAACACCTATCTCAGTCTGCGCCGGAGCGCCTTCGAGGTCGGACGTGCGTCGCTCTGTCTGGACTTTGTTCACGATCGACTCGATCTATTCGGATACAAAATATTCCTCTAAGAGCATTTGATACTTGCGAAAAATAAGGTAGGTATAGGCAATACAAGTAACTAGTAATGTACATTATAGTCAAGAGATATCTCATTGACTTGGCTGACCTGCTCATTTTGTTGGTTTTCGTGAGTCCTGGATGACTTGGCTGACCTGATGATGGACTCCGGAGATACCCCACGGAACTCGGAAACTGTCAGAGTTAGGTATCCCGAGTTTGGGCTCGTTTTATAGATCTTTGTGAGTACTTACATGCTGGATGACTTGGCTGACCTGATGATGGACTCCGGAGACATCCCAAGGAACTCGGAAACTGTCAGAGTTAGGTATCCCGAGTTTGGGCTCGTTTTGAAGGTCTTTGTGAGTACTTACATGCTGGATGACTTGGCTGACCTGATGATGGACTCCGGAGACAGGCCATGGAACTCCGAAACTATCGGAAGTAGGTATGCCGAGTTTGGGCTCATTTTGTTAGTATTCGTTAGTACTTACATGCTGAATGATTTGGCTGACCTTATAATGGACTCCGGAGACGCCCCATTGAACTCCGAACCTGGCAGAGGTAGGTAAGAAAAGAAAGAAAGAAAAGAAAGAAAAAATATTTATTAACCCTACAAATACAAACAATGAAACGATAAAGCTAAACAATAGACAAGTAGGCGACACAAAAAAGGTTTTTACAAAATAGTAATAGGTTAATCAGGCCACTGCTTCAGCATGTGTCTCTGCAGCACAAAACCGATGCTGGTATTCTGGCAGGGCCTGTCGTCATTCGTGATTTATGTGTGGGTAAGTGTATGCGATATGTTAAGTGGAAAAAGCATGAATTGCGAGTGTAATAGTGTCGTAATATAACGTAAGCAAGTGAAGCGTGCGTGCCTAAAGCTGCAAATAAGTAATAAATTAAAAAATAAAATATCTATGGTATGACAGCCGAATGACTTTGCTGTGGCTGTGACATGGATTTAGGAATACTTAACAGGATTGATAACTCTGAGTGTATTAACAAAAATGAACTGTATTGTTTGCTTTTAAAGTATATTTTTGATTACGCCTTTTACAGAAGCTAAACCGAGCCGACTTACACAGCATTATCAGATGCCGTGTGTCTCGCTCTTTCATCTTGTCAGACCTAAAAAAATATTGTTGATTGAAAATTTAGACTTAGTAATCTTTGTTGAAACACTTGTTTTTAAATGGCATTGCAATCATTTAAGTCACTGTATATGTATCACGTTATTTATTTTGATATTATACAAATAAAATATTAATTTTTATCAAATCTACATTTTGCTTATTTTCTACTGGTAACTCTTAAAAATGTCATAGTGAGTGATAGATTGGACAGTTTGTATTCGATAATTATCAATTTTACGAGATTACTTTCTAACGTTTAAAATGGTTAAAAAAGTGTTGCGGTTATGCTTACCCCAGTGAATCATATGGTGGTAGCAAAATTTCTTTTCACAGGCAAGCTAAAAATAACATAATCATAAATCTAACAACTATGTTGTCCATGAATTCTTGCATTGTGAGGACGAGGAAGGTCTTACTGGCTCACCTTCGGATTATGGGCCCACGATTTTCGAGTTGAGATGTTTACCATTAGAAAGATAATATTTTTTTACACTTATTCACTAAATATTAGATCTCGGAAACTTGTACTTTTTTTATAATCACTGATTGAAAATCGTAATAATTTGCTTCGATTTTTGTTGTTTTGCGAGTTTGCGACTGAAATTTAAGATTTCATGTGTTTGGCGTTTTGATACGTGTTGGTGTCATCGCGTTGTGGTGTTTTTAAAGCAGTATTTAAATACTTTTACAGTTTTATTTATGGCCAGCGTATTCGGATTGCGAAGGAACCTCCTCCTTTTATGAAGTCGGTTAAAAATTATTTGCACTGTATAAATTGCTGTCAGCCAATAATAAAAAATGTTTTTTTTGTGTATTGTTTGTATTATACATTTCGTAATCAACCCATACATCCCTTAGTAGTCGTCTATTGCTAAAAATTTAAAAAGTTCAATACCAATGTGTTTATATGGACTACCAAGCAGTAGATAGATACCTACATACATACATAGTATAAAAACTTGATTTTTGGCTTTAAATCTACCAAATAACTGAAACCAATAATAACTATACGTTTTCCTGTGAAATTAATAAAAAAAAAAGATGAAACGTGCGATGTCCCACATAGCAAAGATCTTTTAGTCACCCTATTTAAAAGAGACATACATACCTAAATCTGACAGTTTCCGAGTTCCATGGGGTGTCTCCGGGGTCCATCATCAGGTCAGCCAAGTCATCCAACATGTAAGTACTCACAAAGACCTACAAAACGAGCCCAAACTCGGGACACTTACCTCTGACAGTTTCGGAGTTCCAAGGGGTTTCTCCGGAGTTCATCATCAGGTCAGCCAAGTCATCCAGCATGTAAGTACTCACAAAGACCTATAAAACGAGCCCAAACTCGCGACACTTACCTCTGACAGTTTCGGAGTTCCACGGGGTGTCTCCGGAGTCCATCATCAGGTCAGCCAAGTCATCCAGCATGTACTCGTAAGTACTCACAAAGACTTACAAAACAAGCCCAAACTCGGGACACTTACCTCTGACAGTTTTGGAGTACCATGGGGTGTCTCCGGAGTCCATCATCCGGTCAGTCAAGTCATCCAGCATTTAAGAACTCACAAAGACCTAAACTAAGAGCCCCATCTTTGGAAACCTACCTCTAACAGTTTCAAAGTTCCATGGGGTGTCTCCGGAGTCCATCATCAGGTCAGCCATGACACACAGAGATTTCCAATATTGTGTCTATTAACCAATGTACAAGTTGGTTGGTAAGTACTTAATAATACAAATATTTCATTTTTTATTTTATAAACAAGCAAATAAAAATAAATTGTATGATTTGTCTGCTATAATTACAACAAGTATCAAGATTATAATTACGTCTGTTTTTTTGCCCTAATGACAGTTTCACTGCGTGTGTGAGCCGCGCGTGTGTGCGTTAGGCTTCTTTTTGACAGAAATCGAAACGTCTGAAACGTATAGGCGTCCTTAAATATCCGACTTACTCTCCGGTGATGGAAAACATCAATAAAAAACCGAATCAACCCGGATAACGGCGGAAGGCTCACCACCTACCACGTTGGGTTCTAATACCATTGGTGAAAAAGTGGGCTTCGACACAGTCACTTGCCTCTGACTACCCCGTTTGGGATAAAGTCGTGATGGTATGTTATGTTATGTAACACTTCCTATTTTTAGTATAGATAGATGAAGAATACACTTTTCAAATTCAAACAAATGTTCAGATATTTTTGGTTATTCGTACGTCTAGAACTGTTAGACAAGCTGCTCAGAAAATAATGATGTAATGAATGTTCGGATATTATCGGTAACTTGTGGTGTGAAGAACTTATGGGCTTTTTAAATAGTTCAGATGTTTATGGGCACCCTGTCTGCTAAATACAATCTGATGGCGACTGTACTCTGTTGTCTGTATGTAATGAGTGGGTTTACTCGGTGTATTTAATTTCATTCTATGCAAAGCTTGACACTTTTTTTACCTTTGCGGCCACGAACCACTATACGAATTTTCTGCAGTTAATTGGAAGTGGGTAATGATCTTCCTCCAAAGCATTTTTTGATCTATTCAAGCTTTCAATTATACACATTATTTTATTATATTATAATATAGATAATCTTTTTTTCATAAAAGACGCCTCTCGGTTCAAGTTAAAACAATCCTACTAAGCTATTTTGTGGAAATATAACACATATAAGTTACACTTCATTAAATTAATTTCAAAGAAATTTAATGTTGATTTCATGTAAAATGTTTATTAAATCTCAAACGACACTATCCTTTATTTTTTGTAACGCCTTATAGAATGCAACGAATGTTGTGGGCTGTGTTATTGCAGTTAAAACACTAGAGATATTTTGTCTTCATTTATAAAAACTTCATTAGTACTTTAACACACACTTGCTCATAAAGTAGCACTAATTTCACCGCAATTAGGCACATAAAGACACCTGTAATCAAACTGTGACTTTTACATTGCTATTATTTACAAGTGAGTTATAGAGTTTTTATTTTATTTTACTAGGTAAGTAGTTGAGTTGCTTTGTTCTTAAAAAAGTTGCGCGCGTGCATAGGAAAACTGATTAACTTTTCCCACCATTGCGAAAAATTTTTCACAACTCGTTTTCACTGTTGAAATTACAGTTATTTTTAGTATTATTTTCTTCAAAAGTGTGTTGAAAAACGTCGTATGATACACGTGTGTGTTGATGATTACCGTCCTCGGCTCTTTTATGACCCTAACCTAGCGCCTCAGCGGTAATCACCAACATTAAACACTTGTACCATAATGTACTAAACTTTTTTTGGGACTTCGGGTTTTCTTCATACTTTTCCAAATAACCACGAGAGTGTATCATGTTCCACCACCAACATGTAGTGTAGATCACAAATGTTATTATGAATGTTCGTAGAGCTTACTAATTGCACTTAAACAACTAATTATCTTCTCTGTCGTTTCGCTCTTGGCAGATCGGCAGATTCTCTAGCTTTTTCGATGATTTGACGAACGATAAGAATTAGCTCACGGGTTCCCTTGTCTTTCACAAAACCAGCTTATTCTGGCGCAATTTCTCTGGACAAAAATGCTTTCAGTCGCTCTTTTGTGACATGCAGCATTATCTTGCTTGCGTGTGATATTAGGGCAATGAGTCGAAATTTGCCACATTTCTTAGTCGATCCCTTTTCATGAAGAGGAGCGAAAACTGTGTGAGCCCATTCTGAAGGCCACTTGCCTGTGAGCCATGTCTTGTTGCAGGTGGTGTAAAAGATATGAACTCCATTTTCTCCCATTGCTCGAATAGTTTCGATCGGAATTTCATATTTTCCTGTGGTTTTTCCATTCTTAAAGTGTTGAATGGCGGCTCTTACTTCTGATGTAAAATTTTGCGACTGAGGATCCTCAAACAAGGACTGACAGTAGTTCCTCCAGACTCCCGAAATCTGGTCCAGTTCAGTAACTATTTGGCCGTTATCATCTTCTATAGCCCAGGTTTTAGAAGGCAGTGTTTTTGAAATCAGACGGATCTTGTGTAAGATCTCTTGCACAAGTCTCTCGACTTAAACCTGTCTGCATGCTTCTCGATTTCTACACAAATATTGCGCAAATAGTTATTGTGATCTTGTCTGCATTTTAGCTGTATCTTTGCTGACATTTAATTAAGATCTTTAATATCAGCTTCCGCTGCTTTCATCGTTTAGCGTTTTTCGACGAGTTTGAAGGTGTCATCAGTTATCCAGTGTTGTTTTTTGTGGGTTCCAATTGGTGGTGTTGCTTCCGAGATTGCTGAAACGTTAAGTGACTTAGCGCGGTCCCATAGTGCATCGGGTGTTTCGTTAGCCTGATCCGCTTCTGACCATGTGACCAATTCCGTTTCACAATCGAACGAAATATGAGACCATCTTTCACTTCGAGTTTCCTCGTTTTCTTGATGGTTCTGGCTGCTGTTAGTTTGAGCTTCAGTTTCGAGATCAAAAGTTGATGGTCAGACCCGCAATCAGCCCCAGGTAAAGTATGGGCATTTGTTATCGATGATCTCTATCGTGACCGTATCATGATGAAGTCTATCTGGTTGCGAGATTTTGCATCAGGCGATACCCATGTGTACACCCTTCGAGGGTGGTGTTGGAAAAGGCTATTCGCAATTAGCAGGTCGTTTTCTGAAGCGAATTGTAGTAAGCGATCACCTCGTTCATTTCGCTTTCCGAGCCCAAATCTTCCTGCGCATTTGCTTAACTGGTCAGCGTTTTCTCCGATCTTAACTTTTAAGTCTTCTAGAATATCAAATAGCTCTCGATTGGGTACCTTAGCTATTTTTGATGCTAATTCGGAGTAAAACATCTCGATTGCCTCTTCGATTGCGGCAGAGGTAGGGGCATTTACCTGAACGATATTCAGATTCATAGGTGATGCTTTTTGTCTTAATGCTGATAATTCGATCGCTAACCGGCTCGTACCCCATTACGCAACTTCTATGATCTATCGGTATAAGAAATCCCACACCATTGCTGCTGCTAATATCGTTGCCAGAAAAGTAAACGACGTGGTGGTCTGTCAATAAATGTCCGCTGCCCTTCCAGTGTGTTTCACTTAGACCACAGATGTTCATACCAACTTCCCGTTCTAATATGGTAAGTTTCCCTGGATGATTTAAGCCGCGCACATTCCAAGTTCCTATCGTCTGGAGGTGTCGCAGCTTGATTGATTTTCCAGTAGTAGAATTTCCATGAAGGGCCTGGTCTCCTACCCCGTCATGGCCGGTAGCCAACTTCACACTGCGCGCCCCGGACGCAGCGCAGCACCGGTTGCTAATCGGCTCGCCGGGCGATCGTGTCTTACTTCTTTGTGCTCCAAACACCTGTATTAAATTTCTTCTTTAGTGGCAGACTAATACGTCCTCGGGTGTAATTTTTCCATAGACTGCACGTGTATAGAGTGTAAGAATACGCTTTTAAAAGTGTAACCTTAGCCTGTTTAGAACTGCGTGCAAACCTGGTAGTAAAGTTGTGTAACAGGAGCCTTTAACCCGAATTTTGAAGAAAGGAGCCGTTTTTAACACAAAACAAGCCGCTACAAACCGGGTTCCTAAACGTCGTTGTCAAAGAAATATTTTCTGTAATTTATTTTGCGAAATTATGTGGTGACATTGATGTATTCTTTAAACCTATTAAAATAATATTATTTCATCCAAAGGAAATAAATTTTATTGCAATCAGTTTTCGTTTACAAGGTCTCAAGGTCTTCTCATCAATCCTGGACATTCCGTATTTAAAAGTAGTATTTTTTGAGATGTTCATTGTTCAGTTTTAGTTCTGCTTTGAAAAGGGAGACTCCAAACGGATGACAAAATTAAGCGCGACTCGCCACATTAAAACGTCCCGAGCGCTAAAAAAGACTCGAGATTGATCGAGCCCTGAAAAACCCTCGAGATCCATCGAGCACTTAAGAAGGCTCGAGTTCTGGAAAGGACTCTCGAGTTGTCGAGCTTCATACAGACGAGGCGAGCCCTGTAAACGACACCGAGCTCTAGACCAAAGGACTCGGTGGCCTCGAGCCTTGTACATCACTACCACGACCACTCTGGCAAGTGCGTAGGTACCGACTAAGAAGAAAAAGTATTGGTTAAAGGTTAAAAAGGGGACTCCTAAATCTACCAAGTGAAGTTACGTAAGCGGTTGGCTGAAATTCGCAAAGTAGATGAAATCATCGCCTTCAGAAGAAAACGGTATGTTGTTAAGCGTGAGAAGTGAACCTAGTTGATGTGTACTTAAATTAATTGGGCGCGCGAGCTTGAGCTGCGCCTGCGGCCTCGGCCACAACGCATTTGGACGCCATCAACTACACTAGGATCAACAAGGTTAAATGGCTTTAAAGAAAGTAGACGACCAATCTTTATTAAGGTGACAAAATCCTAAAGAGTATAAGCCCAACTATACTTAAATCTGGTGTTATCAACCAGATACGCATCATACGCAGCTGTTTTGTAAACATATCGAGGATATACATTTTCGTGCAAGTGTAAAAGTTGTTCAAATGTAAACAAATAAACACTTGTTTTCATTCAAACAATTTTTACTTAGTGATCTCAATTTACATTTAAAGTTAGCTTAATAGTAAGAACACATATAAGTAGATCTTTAAAAATAGCAACTTTTTAAGCTATAGTTCTAAGATAAAAATAATTTTAAATTTTAGCATTTAACAATGCACTTAATTTCTACACAAAGATATAAACAAGAAAAATTCGACCTGATCCCGCTTGAGTCCTTAGGATCAGGTCGAATTTTTCTAGTTTCTATCTTTTTATAGTGCCAAGAGTTTAATGCTGCCACTGTTTTTATGACATAGTCTAATTTGATTGGACATATTGCATTAAAAGCAGCATGTGGCACACCACAATTAATGATAAAAAGCATCCTCTGAACATAGCGGTGGCAACATTATTATAAACATTGTTTTTATAACACAGATTGTAAATCAGTTTCATTCTACACGATCTAAGCGTTTGAGCTAATGAATGGGTTGCAACAAGTGCGGTAGACAGGTAGGGGCATAATAGCCGTAGCGCCCAACCGTAGCGTCCTCGCGACGCGACGCGTAGCGCGTGCGGCAGGCGGATGCGCGCGATTCAGTCCATGAGCGACTTTCGATGCGTGCGCGCACTTGCCCTCGCCGCCCGCGCTTCATCTACTACGAAAGTTATGACGATACGCGCGGTCAAAACACCCTTACTAACTTTTTATTAAATTCAATTAATTACAAGGCAGGGTAAATTAACCGATAGGATCTCTGTGTAAGACTGATAATAATGTGATATTGGTGTGCGAATGTGGCCATGTTCGGATGACGCTGCGCAGGAGTGGAGCCGGTGGTGGAGCACAATGAGCGCGCCGCTGAATTGGCACAAATGGCTAGTGTTGTCGCTGCTCGGATTGGCTTTGTCCGTTCGGCCAATTGGATGCGATTACAGTTCCATCACCGAGAAATTTGGAGCGGAAGCCGTTGCTCGGTGCAATGAAAAATGCCCGTTCCAGGTCTGGTTTGCCAAATATTACCTGCATTTAGCTTCTAGGTATTAAAATCCAATTTCGTCAAAGCAAAAAGCGTGTTCTTTTAATTTGTTCATAATATTTAAATTAATGTTTTTTTTTAGTTTGATGCAACAAATGCAAACCATTTAAAGCAGTGCGAGATATAACATCTTGATTTACTTGACAGTACATAGATTTCTTTGATATTTAAATATATTTTACTGTGATTTAGTTTTTAATTTTAAAAATTATTTCTTTTTCTTCAGAGAGTTGAGCTTCAACTCTTCGTTATCAGAAAACATGCCAATTATTCTGATGTTTAATGTTGTTTATTTTTTCAACATCCTCTTAACATCCTATCTAACATGTCTCTTCCAATAAATTTGAATGGATTTTATTTGTCGTCTGCATGATGGGGGGGCATCATGTAGCATTGCTACACATACATAACTTTTAAATTGGTTTCATTCAACGATGGCAGAAAACATGCAAATACATCTCAGAAACATCCTCCAGATAAAAAGTTTAGGAAATCCCAATTCGACAGATTCGGTAAGTCACTCATTATAAAGCTACAAGAATTTTAGTTCGAAGAATTAAACCTTCATACTAACTTTCGTTGTAACGAGTAGCTAATCAATGAGTGATTTACCGAATTGCTCCACAACGAAGATCAAAATCAGCGTTGAGGTCGCTAGTTTTATTATATTCGACTAGGACTTTATCTTATTTATTGATTTGCTTTGAGCAAATAGAAGTTAGAGTCATAGAAGAACATTAAACATTTGGGTAGTCGGTACTTAGTGTATCGAGTCATTGACAGAAAGCTGTCAATGGATAAACTTAATAGTGCGCGGATGATCGCGTATTATATTATTTGTTTGCGGCGCGGGCGCCGGTTCAACGCACATTCAAGTAATTGTAGCAATTAGCGATCGTGTAATCAACGCACTCGTGCTAAATATAGTCGGCTCCCTGCGTGTAGCCGGCCACCACGCTGGATACTCCAACTTTGGCCTTGGTCTTGTCCCACAATGGGGTCCGGAACAGTTAACATAACATTCATAAACATATCTGAAAAGAAATCACATGTACTTTTGTTACTATATACTTTCAATAGTTTCAAACAAACTCAAATAACTTTATTCAAATAGACTTTCACAGTAAGTACTTTTAAATCGTCAATTTCATTCTTATTACAGAAATAGATACACATTTTAATAACACGATTTGTTAAGATAACAACCAATACAACAAAATACAAAGAACCAATAATTAATGACGTAACACAATTTACATATGTTTCGAATAAGTTTTTATTATTTCATAGCATAATTTACAATGTACTTATGTTCCTAGTTAATTAGATAAGACTGTTATCATTACGTACCATTATTTTCTATAGAGATTAAGAACATTGCCTTAAATACCAGCCTATTGATTTCGTCAAAGGATGTAGTAACTTTATTATGTCTATTTGAATGAAGATATTTGGCTTTGATAGTGGTCATATATTGCTTGACTGGCCGGCCTCAAATCGCAATACTTTAAGATTCGATTACTTTTGGGTAATGACATGGAAGATAATAAAATAGGCCAGGGCAAAATAGGGCTATTTTTTTTATACTACGTCGGTGACAATCAAGCACGCGGACCGCCTGATGGTAAGCGGTTATCGCGGCCTATGGACCTTTTCAAACCCCTCTTGAAGAACTCCATTCTATAACTCATCCTAATACAAGACTGAGACTAAGTCTTCATTCTTATGATATGTTAACTTTTGTTTATCTGTAGCTTTTATTTATAGGTTTTTTTATACAAACCACAAGAGTAGCAAATAAGTTTCGGTTTGTGATACCACAAACCTAACACTATACAGTTACACACGTGTGTAACCACCATGTACAGCCTGCTATGCTATAGCTATGGACTACTGCACCATTCGTGTCGACACTACAAGTACAAACCTTGTCACTTTTGGAGAAACACTCAGCTTTAAATAGAAACCATCCTTGTTCTGTTCTGTAAACCCAAGCAAGCTTTTTAAAAACGTGTAATCAAAAACCGCTATCCATTGCATTCGTAAATGAGTTTGAAGGCTCCATTCCGAAAATCCCACAGCGCTAACCGCAGGCATCGAGTTTCGGCGCGAAGCCCTACGCTCCGCTCTGCCACCAGACGTGTCCGGTCGCACGCTCGCCAAAACTGCTGCACTCCTACACTAACGTGGGATATCATGATTTTACTTGACAGATTTACGTGCTTTGCCATGCTTCTTCATGTAAGCGACAACTTTCCTTCCACACGAAATGGCGGCTGTTTTAAAAATTTGTTAAACTTATTAGCCCATTGGCGCCAAAGATCGTGGGCTCTATCTCCGCTAAGTCGGTGAGATTTTTTATTTAAATTACACCAGGATCATCTGACCCCAAACTAAGCAAAGCTTGTACTATGGTTGTCAGATACTGATAAACATACTTAAATAATTCTAAATACATATCTACCTAAATAGATAATTACTCCCAGCCACACAACACTACAAACACAAATGTTCGGCACCAGCAGGCCAGTCTTTTCCATCCATTTTCTATGGATTTAACATTATTAAAGTATTGCTTGTCTTATCTGAAAAAAACGCGCCCCTCCACCGCATTCACGCACACATAAAGTAAAGAAAAGTGAAGTAATTAGCCTATATACTGTCCCAATACTGTACAAAGACCTTCATCATTGAAATAGTCATCGCTACAATAAATGCGTACTTATTAGTTTCATATGAAAAAATAAATATGGACGCAATAAAAAAGTAATTTCTGATTAGACAAGCTCTAGAAGCATGTTCAGCAGCCTCTTATTTTGGAGTAGGTACAAGGCTGGCTGAGTATAGGGACATCTTTTTTTTACTGTACAACTTTCAAATATTAACTTGTAAAACTCGAAGGGCTACTAAAACAAGTCTCGAATTCTTATGTTTTTTCCCTATCTATGATCGTATTGAAGTTATACAGCAGTAATAGATAACTTATCACATAATACAGTGTGAGTCTCTATGAAGTGCACATATTAGAAAATAGGAAACTACAGGGTGGCCCAGGAGGAAATGCACTTTTGATTTCGCCCGCATTTCTAAACGACGCAATGGAGAGGCACGGTGGCTGTGGTAGTAGGTACGTAGCGTAGGCTTTGTAATTTAAGTCACCATGAATTATTTTATAGTTATACGGAAGAGCAGCGTGCGTTTTGTGTCCGCGCATTTCATCGGAATTCTCGATTTTATGTGAGTTTTCAACGGCTTCACCGTGCTGAATTTTAATTGCGGCGCTTAGGTTAATGTCCAAGCACTAATTTAACAAAGCAATGGGTTGAGAGATTCAAAAGGACAGGATCGATGCAAAACAAATACGGTCTCGCGGTCGCCAACGAGTATCACGGACGGACGAAAACATTCAGCGAGTTTGAGAACTAGTACCTATATACGTGTGAATCCAGACCGTCAATTCAGAGCGCTATACTGTCATGCTGAAAAGTTTTTTGATTCCAAAGCTGCAAGAATCGCGAGGCTATAACTTGGTTCCAGCAAGATGGGGCTACGTGTCACACTTCAAATGAGAGTATCCAGGTGTTAAAATACATTTTCCCACAAAAAATAATTTCACGCAGGGTTGACATCTCCTGGCCAGGCCTGGCCACCAAGAAACCCCGATTTCACTTCAACAGACTACCTCTTGTGGATTACTAGAGTTTACTCTAGTTTTAAGGTAAAAAAACAGAGTAAACTCTAGTAATCCAACAACTCTGCAGCAACTGAAGCTGTACATTCGGCAAGAAATGGACTCTATTTCGGGTTAACTCTAAAGAAAGTTTTCTAAAATTTCGATGCCAGATTGGAAGAATGCTGTAACCGTCAAGGAAATCACTTGACGATGTAATTTTAAAAAGTAAATTTCATTTAATTATCTTCAAATTTTAATTAATAAAGTTCTACAAAGTTATAGGACTATTTTTTCTCGAATTTTCAAAAGTGCATTTCTCTTTGGGCCAACCTGTATAATCAATTTTATAGACGGATTTTTTTTTTGAATTACGGCATTTTTTAAAATTTTAAATGGACATTTTACAAAAAGCCTTTGTAGTTGGGTACTGTTGTGTTCAGAAATAATGTTATAATTTTCAAACTAAAACCCTTAGCGCAATGAAAAAGAGTTGCTGATGATAACTAATGATAGCAGGCCATGCACATAAAATGAAAGTATGCAAAAAAAAAAATAGACTTATTTTTTTTGCAGAAAAGCATTATTATTTTTCTTTTTTTTTTACAATAATTATTAAATTTCTAAATATTTGCGCACTATAATTTTTTTATTTTAAATAAATTTACGTCGTATTCGCTTTCATATGGATACCACCATAATTATATAAATACCGTGTTCGTAAACCAATTACAACATTTTAATTCAGCCCCTAAAGAAGACTCTTGCGCGTAGTTTCGCACAAATTGATAAGCAGGTAAAACCCACATTTTTTTGTAAGTCACTAAAAACGGGAGCGGCTCTTAGTGCAAAGGGAGGCAGAGAAATTGTGTATTAGAAAAAATCCTGCTTATCAATTGTGTGAAACTACGCGGAAGTGTCTTCTTTAAGCGATGATTAAAAACGTTGTGATAAGGGTTACGAACATGGTATCCATACCATATGTGAGCTCTTACGACGTTTATTTATTTAAAAAAAATTGGGTAAAGGGGGCAAATATTTTAAAAAATTAAGAGCATTGTAAATAATACGGGAAATAATAAATATTTTCTGCATAAAGTGTTAATTACAAATCTATGGTATTTGTTCAATTATTATTAAGCATGACCTGATAATAGTGATCATCTGCAACTTAGTTTTATTGCGAAAATGCATTTAGTTTCCATTTTCAAGAAAAGAACTCATTTAAGTATGATTTAAAATAGTTTTGGAATTAAAAGTTATAACATTATTTCGCATAGCGTGCAAAATGTACATTAAAAAAAAAACATTAATAATTTTTCCGACGGTAAAATTGACTACACTTTCCTACTGTTTAATATGTGCACCTTATAGAGACTCGCAATGTATATAGTGCTATAATTTTGCAATGAAACTTAGGGTATTTATGTTTCGTAACGGATAAAAAGGAAATTTCAACCCTTACGATTTTGAAGCGGGCAATAGTGTCTTTCTTAAAGATCAGTAATCAGTTCTGCACATGCTATGGCAATGTATGGCATACCCTTAAATATAACTATTTTTATTTTATAACCTGGACATACTAATATTGATAATCAAATATTTTTAATAAGCTGAAATGATTTCTTCATTGATTTCTTAACTAGCTACGTTCAACAATGCTTTAGCGAACTTTTTGAGAACGTAGTCTGGTCATACTTTAACCAATCAAATTACAGCACTCCACAGTGTGGATAATTATTATTGAAATAGATCGACTTAGTAAGGGAACAACTAGTTTATCTTTTTTTAATTAATAACAAATATTTCGTTTTTGTTTAGACGTAGACTTCTACAATGCAATAAAAATATTCAACGTTCCACGATTGTTGGTATATTGAAGTCGCTTTGTGAGGGAAAAAGAATAGGATAATGTTTACCGTTGAATTATCATTTATCTACTGATGATATAATTAGAGCACCTTTGAATCATGGCATGAGTGAGTAGCGGCAGGTAGCGCGCGTAAGCTGCACGGTCCGATGCGCACGCGCCGTCGCACCGGAACTCTCCCCGCGCCTCCGATGGACGCATCCTTCGCGACCGTTACAAAAACTAACTCAGCGGATGCAAATTATACTTTTTTATTTAATTGATTTCCTTAATAAATCTGTACATGCAGTAGTTTTTGTCCTCTAACGTAACTTACTCGTAACTTAACTTAGGTAACGAAATATAAATAGGTCAAACGATGGACTTAGTTCAGAAAAGAATATTATTTATCAGGAACCTAACCTGGTTATATATAAAAACGACAATTTGCTAAATTCTGAATTTTACATCGCCTAATTAGCTGTCAGGTTGCAGCTGGCTGGCTAGCTGAGCAACTTGACTTGCTTGATATGCTTTTATTGTTTTTACATTATGAGATGGTTGAAAACACTATTTGATCGTGCCCTCAGTCAGCATAATCATATGGCAAAATTACTTCAATGGCTAGGCGCTTGAAGGATCAAAAGTTGATCGCCACACAAAAAGTCACCGGTGCCTTACGAATAATAGATTTTAAATTGTGGCAGATTTCTCGGCAGTCGAATGCCTAAATAGAGAATGACACATAAAGGGCAAATAAAAGAAATATTGAGTAGCGCTTGTCTAATTTGAAATGATGCGCCCCAATACATTTTAGTTTATTCAGATGTGCTGAGTGTAGGTACTTTTGCGAACACAGGATGCTTGCTCTTAGGTTCGAGTCCAACCAGCTACTGAACGACCAATTACATGGCATGTTTATTAAAATGTATGTTCGCGCGTGATAGTGGTGGAGGGGCGCGTCATATAAGCTTAGACAAGCTCTACTTACTGGAGGCTTTTTCACCAGAAATGTGTTATGCTATGTTGCTATCTCCTTTTTCGTCATGTCGTTAATCCTATCCGTTGACAATGCGTCAATGCAGACGCATGGTGTGGATGGTGCCAGTCCCCGTGCCTTCCTCGCTGTCGATGCATCACATAGCTCAAGCTGCGCATCTTCCTCGCACCGCTACTTAAACCTAACGGCAGCGCATGTTCGTAGCACATCTACTCGCTCCGTCACATATTTTAGCATACTGATGCTGTTTCCACCGGGAAACGGTCTAAAATTTATAATCTAAGCTACGAAACATTTAGACTCTAAATGTTTCGTAGCTTAGATTTCACATCCTCACAGTATAGCATCATATCTCTGGTGGAAAAGCACCCTAAGGGATGCTTGACAGGCCTGTTGACGCGGTCCTGCCTTAAGCTTTTTGTTCGATAGTTCGATTAAAAGTAATGTGACGAACATTTATGTTTGTTAAGTGTCTAGATGTTTTTATTTATTAAAGTCGGTATTCAAAATAAATGAATAAAATAAAATAAATAAAAATGCGTTTATTGCTTTCGACGGTAAAAACATATTTTAAAAAAACGGAAGCATGTTTACCAGTCTCTGACACCCATATCACAAGATCTACTTATATTTGGGTCAAATGATCATGGTGTAATTGGTCACATATATTTATTTGTTTGTATATGATAGCAATTCAAGTTTAGGTAATAAATGCTAGAAATTATTTTCAAGATTACGAAGTTTGTATCTCTTTACAGAATCGAACTGGGGATGGACATTTCGATGTCAACTGTGGATCGGAATGCAGTGTGAAACAGGTAACTTTCATGTATTTCTTTACCAAAATGCATGCTTTTAAATATGATTAGTCGGGTTTTAATGAACTCATTACATGTTAACTTAGCTAGTGGCATCTCATCTATACTAATAATAGGTTGGAGAAAAAGTTTCTTCGCATTTTTTAAGAAAATTGAAATCAGTTTTTAATATTTTTTTTACATTTAACTACAGTATGTAGGTGCCATTTTGTTCGATTACTTTTTGCCATCTTGTAGGTAGGGACATGCCGGACATGATCCCAGTGCTATAGGAATTTTGAGGCTACTGAACTAAATACCGCGACAAGTGGTTTTGGCAGTTATTTCGTGATGTTAACCTGACCCTGCCTAAAGAATTCTGAAGAGACTGAAACAGGTGGAAATCTGAAGGTGCAAGTGCAGGACTATACAGCGGATGCATTAACGCCTCTCAGTCAAACTCTCTTAATTTTTGCTGAGTGGCTATAGATGTGTGAGGTCTATCAGGTTATCATGATAAAAAAGCACACCCTTTCTGTTAATTAATTCTCTCAACTTCTTGCTTTAATCTCATCAGTTGTTCGCAGTAGAGTTCAGAATCGATGGTCCTGCCTGGTGGTAACAGCTCTTAATGAATAATGCCCTTCCAATCCCACAACACACAGCATCGAATTGTTGCGAGTTAACCTGGGTTTCGCCACAGTATGTGAAGCCTGACCGGCCTTTGACCACGACCTTTTTCGCACGTTCTTGTCATACGTGATCCACTTTTCATCACCAGTTATCCGTTTTTTCAAAAATAGTTCGGTTTCATTACGTCGTAATAAACAATCACAAATGAGTACACGGTTCATTAGGTTTCTTTCAGTGAGCTCGTGAGGTACCCAAATATCGAGCTTTTTTGTGTACCCAGTTTTTTTAAAATGCGCCAAAACTGTTTTGTGGTCAATTCCCAGTTCTTCAGCTACGTCGTAACTACTTATATGCCGATCTTGCTCCACTTTTTCAAAAATGGCATCCTTTTTAACCGTAATAGGGCGACCAGAGCGACGTGCATGTTTGACATCAAAATTTCCGGAATGAAAACGCTTAAACGAAATTTGTGCTACTCTCACAGACACTGCACTAGGTCCATAAACATCGCAATTTTTTTTCGCGGCTTGCGTTGCATTGTTACCTTTTTTGTAGTAAAATTTTAAAATGTATTGAATTTCTTCATTAGATTCACTCATCTTGACAGTAAGAAAAACAAATGAAAATCACATATTTTCCTAATTTGAATTTGGAATTATCTTCTTCAAAATTTAAACTTTTAAGTATACCAAAACCAGTCAGATACAAATAGTATAGCCAAAGAGATTTTATTACAAGTTCATACATATTTTGTGCGAAAAGACCTTTTTCCCCGACCTAATATTATAAAGAGGTTAGATTCGATTGTTTGTTTGGGCCCCTAAACTACTGATCCTATTGTGAAAATTCTTTCCTTAACAGAAAGCTGAATAGTTCAGGAGTGATATAGGCTATATTTCATTATAATTCTCAAGAAATTCAGTGAAAAATAATAGTATACGTAAATCAAGTCGGAAAAAAGCGGGTGAGATGATGATAATGGACACCAGCTGTCAAACATTTGAATAGATCGAAGTCTGTTAGGGCAGCTCGTTTAATATACAGTTATGCTTGTTGTCGTAAGTCGCGTAAGCTAATCAGTAGGCCTGGATTTTATATTTACTACAAATTGTGATTGCGTACTACTAATTGGGTATCTATGGTCGTAAAAATTATTATATGTCAAAAACAACAATATTTTTCTGCCTCACGCAAGTACCCATAAAATATGCTTGGTGTAGGAATCGAGATAAGGTTGCAAACAAACTGTTTATGTTTTATTGGCTGTTGGCCAACCCGAATCTACAGTTGATAGGAAATGGTTTTCAATCTCCGTTATTTTTTACGTTAATAATAATAACATAACCATTTTGAGCACTTCACGTTATCTTGTCCCTAATTTAAACAAATATTGGTGTTGATTTTTTTGACAGCTTTTTATTTATGTGCTATTTTCAACTTGAAATAAAAAACTTTGTTAGTCCATCGCCATACATACACTGTTGTCTTCTGTTATCTTGGTTTATTTGTTTCCTGCTGAAGTAAAAAACAGATTCTGAATCTTATGATTAACCCATATCACCCATATCCTAAATAAAATTCTTGCGGTGATTGACGTAGTGACAAGGTGAACCGTGACAGTTGCCATACAAAAATAATTACTGTTAACTGTTTTAAGTTTTATAATTACATTTAGATAGCTAAATCGCATTTCAACTCTGACCTCTGGCGCGATATACGTTATTAACTGAATACTGGTTGAAAAACATATAATGATAAATTGCACATTAAGATAAAGTGCAAATATTTAAAATGTAACGTGCTGGGTTTTCTGATTTTTAAAAGAGCAACAGCTATAAACTGCTAGGTAAATAGTTTATTATTAAGTAGAGTCCGTAGCCAGTTAAACGAGCTCTGAACTGAATATAGGTCAACTATGAACTTGTTCGTGGCCATAACGAATGAATTGGACCGTGTTAGTCGAACAAGAGAAGGTAGTACCTACTGTCTTTTGTCAAAGTTCTCGTTTGCAGCAATGAGTAGGTACACCTTATATAACCTGTTGCTTCAGTCGCAGTCTACGGTAACATTTGCGTAAAATGAAGTCCGTAGTAATTTGAAATTTTCAAATACCGTGGCATGCCTCTTATGGCACTAAACAAACTTAAATTTACTTAAATTACTTCTACTTAAAGCTAACTCTCTCACAACACAGTGACTGCAAAGATAAAAATTCTGTTATACATCATTCATGGGAACAAAAACTGACATAAAACGTATCTTTCCCGCCAATGTCTGACAGTGAAAGCTGTTTAACGTCAAAATTATCAGTTGTGTCCAATTTACGCGGTAGCGGCGCGGGCGCAAAAACGCTCAAGTGGGCAGACGGGGCGCGCACCCCTGCTACTAACAAATGGACTCAATTGACTTGTTTCCATTTATTATTATTTGTTAACTTATAACATTTGACTTTAATTGAGCATAACTGTAAAATAGATCATAAGTTATTCATAGATTTTGTTGTTTGGCATGTATATAAATGTTCAATAGAATGCATTTACGCCTCCGTGGCCGAATGGTTCCAGAGCTCGGCCCAAAAACCCGGAGGTCCCGTGTTCAATTCCCAGGTCGGGTAAAGTGTGTTTTCGGAACATAGCCCAGCCCGGGTTTGTGATCTTCAAACCGCATTAGGCAAGCGTAGTGATTAAGCCTATACCCATCCATTGTAGCGATGACTTGATTTCAATGATGGAGGCCTTTCAATTTACTTTACTTTTTTTTTGTAGGACTTTTTGTATTGTGGACTCTCGGATCCGACAGGAGTGTACAATCTCAAAGTGTCAGTATGGGTTTCTACCGGGTTGCGGGACCATGGACCTCGTATTTGCCTTGAGAACGCTCATGGAGGATACAGACTGAAGAACACACCTCTGCATCTCCTTTTCTTAGACATGCAGAAGGCCTTCGACTGCGTCTGTCGTGAGATGTTCGGCTGGGCGCTGCGGTCCAGGGCCGTTCCCGAGGTCTTTATTGACATTATCCGGGACATGTACCACGATTCCAGTTCCATAGTTAGGACTGCGGTCGGTGACACGCTTCCCTTCCCTTTCACCGTTGGAGTACACCAAGGCTCCGTGCTTAGCCCGTTTCTGTCTAGCGTAATATTAGACGTTCTGTCAAACAGCATCCGAGACCACCACGAGCAGCCACTCTGGTTGCTTATGTATGCTGATGATATTGCGCTAGCAGATTCGGACAAGGGACGGCTGGTATAACGGGTGAATACGTGGCGGAAGTCACTTGAAAACGGCGGTCTGAAACTCAATGTGGCGAAGACGGAGTGCATGGCTTGCAACACCACAGATCCACAGCCCCTCCGCATAGGCCTTGACGTGTGCCTAATCTCACTCGTGACCAGTCGGCACATGCAGCATTTAGCTAATTTATCAGTTGAAACTTTAACATAAACTTCTACTTTTACTAGGGAAATGGTTCGCTGACGAGTCTATCACTCGACAGAATGCGAGGAGCACACGTGCCGCCCGCCCTGCGCTCGCGTATGTCTCTATATGTTTGTAGATGTTTTGTTAATACACCTCTCAGCTTGTTTACGTTCACACTTTCTGTTACATTGCTCATTAACACCTAAGTTTACTGCGCCAGAACATACCTTTCATCTACTAATCAGTTCACGGAATTTTATTTCCGGCTTTCTTCACGTATCCTTCATATCCTATTCTTACTTAATTAAAACTTTAAATCTTTTGATCTTGTAAGTCATTATGTGTTATGTTTGTTATAAAGATCTTTTTACGTATGCCTTCGCTAGAATCACTTACTTTGGGCTAATTAGTAGTGGTGTGTGCACCGTATCAAATGGTCAGATTTAAAATGTATAATTAAAAAAAAAAATTACCTGTGCGGTCCTGTAAATTATACCTGCTTGCAAGCAAATAAAAATTAAATTCCCTTTAAGAAACTGTAATAGCGAACAGGTCCTCCTCCGGACCATGAGCCATTGCCCTCAAGACTTGATTGCGTCTGTCGGCTGGTCATCCACCATGGTGGGTGCGCAGGCATGGGGCTCGGCGCGGACGCAGGGGTCGCGTGAGACTCGACGCCGGATGCGCGCAGGAAGGAAGCTGCTAGTTGCCACTCCGCTCCCCCATCTCTATTTTAGAGTTTAATCATTTTACTACTCTATCAAAATAGACTTTGCAAAAAAGGTCGCTGACATTGCTAAAAACGTGATCAGATTATATTCGTTATATGTCAGCGAACCTGCCAAATAGATTATCAGCTTCTGTTTCTGATCGTCCCCATTATTTGAACTATTTACGTAATAATAATATTTAAAAACTATTCTCACGGCGCTAATGTGTCCGAAATAATAAAAATGGTACCCAAAACAAATGAACCTTGTCCAATGAAACAGGTAGGTGTACATGGGTGCGCACGAGCCGCGTAGGAATGCGCCAGCAACGCTCGGAAGCCGACAATCACGGGCCGGAAGTTAAGCTCAACCCCATACATGTCACATTATTATAAAATCATAACGTAAATGTAGGTTTCATTCAGGTTCAACTGCAGAAGAGACGGCCACCCTAATCTTTAAAAAATCTCTAATACATAATTATAATCATAAATAATACAGAAATTGCTTACCCGTTTACCCGAGTCGTTCCCAATAATTTGTAATAAATTTTTCATTAGGTAATTATTGTTGTTGTCCAAAGTTTATTAATTAATTTATATTTTTTAATTTATATTAGTAATTTATACTATTATCTTACATCTACTACATATAAAAAAAAGTAATTGATGTTAAGGAGCAAGTTTGTCTATAAATATGTGAATTCGTAATTTATCAAACTTATAGGCTGAAAACTAGGTTGATCTAGGATCCTAGTTAATTTACCGCAACCTACCGCAGTTAATTTACCAAGGGTTAATTAAACCTTAATTTAGATTAATAGATAAATTATTGGTTTTCATCGATTTCTTCATTTATTAGGAGAATGAAATTCTATGAAACTTACCAAATGCTTTTTTCTAACATTTTAACTTTTTCTCGAAAACAGGTTCATTCCAACACATTTTAATAATTTTTAAAACTGCACCAACAATGCGACACAATACAGACTCTACGCTGTAGGAAACATAGTAGGTAACTAATTAATTAAATAATTTTAAGTTCAAGACAAAGTCTCAATATTTTTA
Source organism: Udea olivalis (assembly GCA_947369235.1). Lineage (NCBI taxonomy): Eukaryota > Metazoa > Arthropoda > Insecta > Lepidoptera > Crambidae > Udea > Udea olivalis. The sequence continues at coordinate 9,502,378 of OX376352.1, read as the reverse complement.
TCTTCTTAAATAAATAACCAAAGAGCGATAGAGAGAAAACTGGTAGGAGTTACACTGCGAGACCGTATGACAAATAAGTGGCTAAGAGAGCGAAGTAAAGTTACTGATGTTGTCCAGCGAGTAGCGAATCTTAAGTGGGAATGGGCAGGCCACGTCGCCCGCAAACATGACTCCTGGTGTAAGACGGTTGTTGAGTGGAGACCATGGGGAGAGAAACGCCCGGTAGGAAGACCCCAATTGCGATGGAGCGATGACATCAACAGAGAATCGATGTGGACACAGGTGGCTCAAGATAGAAGAGACTGGCATAAAAGAAAGGACGCCTACACCAGAAAGATGGTTGAAAAAGGCTGAGAAGAAGAGAGAAGAAAAAATAAATAAGTATTTAATCATCTATACTAAGCTCTTAAAGAGATCAGATTTTTTGTTTGTTATGAATAAGCTCCTAAACTACTGGACCGATTTAAAAAAATCTTTCACCAAAGTAAAGCTACATTATCGGAGAGTGACATAGGTTGTATTTTTTATTTATTTAGGTTATATTTTGACGGGGGAAATAGTCTACGCCGGCGAAGTCGCTGACGGACCGCTAGTTATCTTAAGCTTTAGAAATTATTATCACAAAATTGAATAAAAGAAAAAAACTGAGAGAAACAAAATATAATATACTAGCTTTCCGCCCGCGGCTTCGCCCGCGTGAACTTCATTTTTCTTTCCCGCTTTTCTGTTGAAATTTTTCCTGAATTTTCTTTGCTATGAACCTCACGGAGCCCGAGACCTTTCCAACGAATGCAAAACCGTGGAAATCGGTTCGTGCTTTCTGGAGTTATAGCGTCAGGAAGGAAAACCCGACTTATTTTTATATAATAGATATATTTGACCCTTGGTAAATAAGCAGCGATAGGTTGCTGGCTCTTATTTTATGTTTTTTTGTAGGTGAATTTAATCCTTGCCATTAAGTTTAATACATCACAAATAGACCACATTGCCATAACGTTCTACCTATACGTAACTAAAATATTATTATTAACATATTGGAAGTGATCATTTATATATATATTTACTAAATGTAAACTACTATTAATAATGTTCATATTTAGACTACCAAAATTATGCAAAAGGACAGTAACGACCACCATACTTATGTAACCGTTCTAAAAAGAGACTGTGGGAATTTCCGTAAATTTACAATAATTTATTCATGTAGCCAGTAGAGCAAATCCATCAAAACAATGTTTTCAAGCGGCGGAACTATAATGAGACCGGCAAAGTCAATGGACTTGCGTCAGGTGGGTTCATGAATATTCTGAATTTCAATATAATTTTGTTGAACTTTGTACAGTAAAGTCCGTAGAGTGATAGTGATATTAGATTAAAATGTTTAATGAGATCGGCTGTGTGCATTATGGGGCATGTTTATGAGATGTCCGAAGTTCACACGAGAACTTTCTCCGAAGTGCGCGTGCGCGCGTACTCACCAATTACACTCATAATTGAAATATGGCGATATGAAGACCACTGAGCCCTTCCATTAGCTAATCAACGCTGATTATGTTTGTTCAAATTTTCTGGCAAGTACCTACTTTTATGGTGCCCAAGTGGTAGACGCCCGCCCTGAGTCTAGAGTTCTAGTAGTAGTTCGAGTATTATTTCATCAGTAATGTTATATTATAGAGATCCTTATATGTAAACACTATTTATGAAATAAGAATTGATCATAATTGCAGTTTAAATACGTTTACATGAATACTGGAGTAAAATAAACTATATTTTTGATGACGATTTGTTTTATTACTAAGCAGTAATCTAACTATGAAATGGCTATATCAAGTAGCGTAATTTTAACATAATTCATCCTCAGGTTGATGAATTAAGATGTCCAAAGATTTATATTTATATAGGATTCATTTTCTTATGGAATGGTTTTAAGATGGAACGGAATCAAGATTTGAAGTGATATATTGGAAATGAAACTGCGTTACCTACTCAGAGAGTAGTACTTATTAACCAAGCGTCAGTTAGTTTCATTTCATCCTGAATAGTGCCGTGTAAATATAAAGTGACCATTACCTTCACGCTTATCTTCAATTGCTGGTGTTATTTTTAGCCCCAAGAATTCTTGTACGTAATTTAATAAACGTTATTTCTGTTACTCAACTTTAAATTGTAGTTCCAGTTAGTGTGTCTAGTAGTGTGATTAAAACCCAGACGGCTTAATTTCTAGACGCAGCTTGAGTCCAAAACACAATGCAATTTCCTGCTAGTGGCATGATTCAGCACCTGCATTCTGGTTCTGTATGGTAAGAGTCAAGATAGCAATGTTAAAGAACTCCTATAAGGCCTCTAAATGCAAAAACGTTAGATAACGTTATCAACTTGGTAATATGTCTCGGAATTAGCAGCTGTCATGGGTATTGAACAACTCAGAAGCATCTCACAATTTGAGGTAGGCTAGGAGGGTTAGGAGAGTAGGCGTTGAGGTATTTCATCCATGTTACCAGCCTAACTACTAATATAATTAAAAACAAAGTTCATAAAGTGATATTGTACTATAAAGAACTGCACTCGGCTTTGTCGCCCGCTAATTCCTATTTCCTCATTACGTGAAATGCTCCCCGCCTGAGCTGCGCTTGCGCTGCGCCCATTCAATACTTCTTTCCCCCCCTCTCCTTACCGCGTACCAGTCCGGCCGGAGTCCTATGTCCATAATAACTCCAAGCCTTTCCCCTTCCCGCGCGCGACCATCCGCCCAACGAAATTGTCGCGAGTGCACTCAGCCACTGAAGTGTTATGATTTATTGTCCAATTATTGTACTCTCGTCTGCACAACAAAAATAGAAGATTTGAAATACACATGTCCCCTTGTTAGCTGGCGACAACTTCAATCAGTGTTTCCTTATATTTTCTGGAAAAGAAAGCAAGTGTAAGGATTTAAAGAGAAATGGGCGGATGCAAAATATAAATCGCGTTCATTGTCACTTATCTATCACTTTCATGGTCCCAATTAATTTATTGATTATTTAAAATCCTATCATGTTATGTGGTAAAGTTTGCATGTCAAGCACTGGCGATCTGTGCAAGCGACCAGCTCGAAACTTATCGAAGATAAAATTACAGATATCGCCAAGTCAGCTGCGTGAGCTCACTTGTTCAAAATAAAGGTTTCGACAAATAGCCGCAAGAGGGAAGTGAGTAAACGGTGTTCCTGTTCCTGCTGCCCATAGTCAAAAACAAAAGGCTAACGCCCATTGAGGTTGCCTGGTAGAGGCCAGCAGATCGACACTAGACGGAATGGAGAGCCCTTGAGCGCTCGAAAGAGCACTATGCGCGGCGGCGGGCACGCTGGCTCAGTGTGGGCCCCAATTTGCCTCGGCATTATCCAATTGTCAGAGACAAGCAGTTGGCGTGGGCTCGCTCGTGACCTGCTCGCGGATTCTGAATTCGTTGACTCAAAATTATTTTGTATAATATTTTTATTGCACTACGATTGTTCTATGAAGTGTCTTAAAAGTGGTTCAACAAACAAATAAATGGTTGGTTTTGTTAACAACTGACGTTATAATAATGTTTTTAAAAACAGAAGGTTCTTACTGACAAATGTCAAAACCCAATTTACGGAAAGCAACATGACCTGTTAGAAACCTCGTCCCTGTAATTGCAAAAGAAGCTTAGAGATTGTCATCAGCACGCACCAGTTTTCCGTCAATTACCAATTACTAGCATCCTTTTTCAGGGTAATGGAACCAAATTCCATAACACGAATGCCATTACAACATTCGAACCAACCGTTTGTCCCATTAGGGATTGTTTACACGTTGACCAAGTCCCCTTTTTCTTCTGGATAGTGACCATGACGCCAGTTCAGAAAGGTCTAGACTGGCAGGCCTCTCAAGTAGCAACATCAACCTTCATAATATATGTTATAAGTTTATGAGACCGACCAATCTGAAAGAAAACCTCGACTCAGAAAAGAAGAATCGTGAATTTAATTAACATGATTAATAAACGTTCTTAGGTTCGGCCAGGGATTGTAATACGGCCCATTACAATCCCTCGCCACCCTGGCAGCGCGACCGTTTACGCTACTTACGTAAATGCTCACTTCACGTTTTAGTCCATACAAAGTGAGCGTCTTAATACCGTAAACGGCCACGCCGCGGCAGTCGCAAAATATTGTAGTACGGCCAATACGGCCTCTAGTGTCTAAAAGATTATCTACTATGCATAGATTTCAGGATGTATTATATTTGGTATCAACAGGGAGATTAAAAACGATAAACAACCACAGCGACATGGTGTCTTTGACTAAAAAATAACAACTTATCACATTTGAGGAAATTATAAAATAAGAGGCGGAATTTTATTTGTGATCACGACATCACCATTTAATGAACTCGTGTAATAAGCCATATAACGCGTTATTACAATAATCAGCAACTTAATGTAGCATAGGACATCTCAAGTCATCGGGGGTCATGACCGTTAGAAAAACAGCAATCTCCGTCGATTAATAATCGTCAGTGGCGCCTACGGATGAATGTAAGCTAATAATTAATTAAATTAAAAATCTACAGTTATTTTCACACGAATTATATCAACGTCATGCAAGAGAATCGTCTGATTTTCGGTCAAGGGTCACTATAAACAATATCATACTCATTGCAGTACGATGTAGGTATTGTTTACCTCCTTGAGCTATCTTAGACCTATTTTTAACCGACTTCAAAAAAGGAGGAGGTTCTCAATGACTATATTATTATGTTTTTTTTACGTTTGTTACCTCATAACCAGTGATCGGATAATCGGATGCACCTAAAGTTGAAGTGTTGGCTATTATGGAGTGCGCTTTTGAATCGAAAAAAACCCGGGATTTCAGAATTGATGAGTTGAGGTTTTTCACTATATAATCAAATAGGGTGTGGGTATATTTATTTATTCAAATGTGTCGGCTTATATGCGATAATTATCGAATGCACTTATGAATCGAAAAACCCCGGGATCTCGAAATCAACAAATTTTGTGTTTTTATTATAGAATCACTCAAATCGGGCGTAGTAGTGTAGTGTTTATATACTTATTTTAATTTCTTTAACAAAAGGAAACCCTAAAAATAATAATTACCTCTTGATTTTTCTTTAATTTTCAAAACAATTATCTCTTACGAATAATAAATAAGAGTTCCAGACAAAAATGATTCAATCTCTTAATAATTATTTATGTACAACAGTATCACCAAAAAATCAACCAACACAACAAGTCTGATTGACAAAATCGTATTAAACGACTAAGGGCCGATTTTTCAATCCCCAGATAAACACACAGATATCTTTTATTCCACAGATAGCAAAATATTGCATTTTTCAAAAGTGGGATAAGACTTATCAATGGAATAACTCCATTATCTAGGGAATAAACTTATTAGCCGTTTCAACCACCATATAAACGCGTTATTCAACCAATAGTTTGGCATTGACAGTTATTCTGTGATTTGATTTGAGTTTATTTTTGCATTGACTAGAAAAACATCACGTACTCACGAGGAACTAATATCATTACATAATCATAAATATTATCGATACTATTGATGACCTTTTAATCGAAGAAGAAGGCATAATTAATGAATATATAAATCCAACTGAAAGAAAAGTCAGAACCGTAAGACCTAGACCTGATCACTTTAATATGTGGCATTCAGAAGAATTTCATCGCCGATTCAGACTTTTGAAGGGGTCCGTCCAATTTTTACTACCCCTAATTGAAGGTAAAATCATGCATGAAACACAAAGGTAGGTGTCGCTTCCTTTATCGGTGATTATTATATAGTAAATATACCCTTTCCTGTAGCTCCAGCCAAAATACGTGTTCTTATTTTTCAGAAATCAGTGCATCTCAACCATGTTACAGCTATTAATAAAACTGCGATTTTATGCCACTGGAAGCTTCTACATAACTGTTAGTGATTTTGGTGGCATTCATACTCGTAGCTCCACTATGTGCCGTATTATAAAAAAAGTTACAGAGGCTATAGCGTCTCTAAGGTCCAACGTCCAACTTCATAAAGTTGCCTAGAAGCGATGAGGATATTAGAAGGACTCAGGAAGAGTTTTATAAAATAGCCAGATTTCCTAGAGTTGTATCAGCTATAGATGGCACCCACATTAGGATTCAATCCCCTGGTGGAAACACAGCAGAGGAATTCAGAAACAGAAAAGGCTTTTCTCATTCAACGTGCAAGCAATGTGTTCAGCAGATCGAATGTTCCAAGATATAGTTGCACTTTAGCCCGGTTCTACCCATGGTTGCATGATTTTTGCTAATTCATGTGTTAAATTCCACTGTGAGAATCATGCATTTGGCAATGGAATTATTCTCGGAGATAGTGGCTATGAACGAACCAATTACTTACTGACTCCATTTCAAAACCCTGATACACCAGCTCAGAGTTTGTATAATGAGTCACAAATCCGAACACGGAATGTTATTGAAAGATGCTTTGGAGTTTGGAAAAGACGCTTTCCAGTTCTGAGTATTGGATTAAGGTGTCAGCTACCGCTTGCACAAGATATTATTGTAGCTTGTGCTATACTACACAACTTGGCTAGGACAAAAAATGAAGAGGAACCTCCATTGGACCCAGAAGTTCTTGTCCCACCACAGCCAATATTTCCATCCTCTATAGCTGATCCTACTAATGTAGAAACCAAACCAGACCAGACTCCAAACTCGTAATTTAATTTTAAGTTATTTCAATTCTTTAATTTCATAATTAATAAGTACATAAGCTAGGTTTTTGAGCAGTTTAAAAAAAAAAACTTTTATAAAATTATGTTTTCATTTAATATAATCTTAATATCTTTAAGACTATCATTAATATTAACAATTTGTATTATTGACATATTCTTTTTTAAATCATACCACTTGGTACAGGCCCACAACTAATTTTTTCCATGAGCAATGCATGAATTTCTTCCTTTCTTCTCTCATCACTCGCCAAATGCTCCATTTTCAATTTGTGTTCTTCTTCAATACATTGATGTTGCTTCCTGGCAGTCTCAATTTGCAATTGTACTAGCTCCAAACGGGCTTCACTCAACATGCCCAGTTTGGAGGTTGAAAGTTTAAGATACAAATTAGCTATGTGACTTTACTGCCTCCTACTACAAGTGGTCATGTTACATAACTTGGCAAATTTGGGTGGTTATCAGCTGTCGGTAAGTATTGTAGGCTATCTCTTGTTGTATAATATCAAAAAAAATATGATTGTATACTACAATTCTTTGAATGAAACTGAAGTTAGTTTAGATTTAGAACAGTTACCAGAATGTAATACTACACCGTCATGTTCAACTCAGATAGAGTAATTTTAAGGTCAGATTTCAGTGACTCAGTTATTTTTTGTACTTAATATGATTTGTATTCTGTAATTATGTGCAATATGAATATAAGATATAATTGTATTTTTGTTTTAAACCCACTATCTGCTGTTCCTCATTACACTCAGCATATTCATAAAATTAACTTCAAGTAAATACAAATAAATAATAATGTAATCCCGGAGTTCTGTTTTTTTAATAATAAATACCACATGCTAAATTCGTCGTCTCGTCGCCATGTAACAGAACAGTTTCGCATTCCCGAAGATCCCGCAATCCCGGAATTCAAATTTGAAAATATTTAGTTAAGAAGCCGCTTCCATACTATCTTAGCGAAAATTAACTTTAGGTAAATATGCATCCGATTATCCGATCACTGCTCATAACTTTCGTTTGGGTGAACGGATTTTGATAATTATTTTTTTATTTGAAAGCTGGTGCTGCCCGTGTGGTCCCATTTTAATCTGGTCCAGTTCTGACAGTGACATCCATAAGAAAACCATATAAGTCTTAAATCTAGATAAACTTTATGCGCTACAATTGAACGAATTACTCAATATCACGCCAACCGATTACGATGCTTCTTTTTTTATTTGAAAGGATATACTTTAAGAGTAGTTTACTGAGAGTTCGGTTAGGTTCTGATTATGGTATCCATGACAAAGTAACGGAACTCTCCAATTCTTAGGAGCAAATGAACGATACTTTTTCGACGTATAAAACAACAATTCACTGAAAATCAAGAAATAAACAAAAATTTTTTACAAAAAAAAACCAACTTTAAAAAAAATATTCTAAAACAAAACACTAAAGAGTAAAAAAAATATTGCGTATTCATGTAAAACTTAAACGATATAAAAATGTAGGTACAATTATTGTTATTATTGGAGTCGGTGTCAGCCAATGTAGGTTCGTAACTACTACCTACATACATACTTAAACGCGAGATGTAAATATTTGCTGGTGTAGTGTTTCCTTGGCTGACACAGACTCTAACAATAACAATAATTGTACCTACATTATATTATCGCTTAGGTTTAACAAGAATACGCAATATTTTTTTTACTTTTAAGTGTTTTGTCTTGGGATAGTTTTTTTTTGAAGTTGTTTTTTTTTGTAATTTCTTTTTATTTAGACGGTTTTTTTTTCTAAATGTCTAAAATGTTCTTAAGTTCTTAGCTTAAGTAAGTCCTCTACATATTCCAAAAAGTGTGGTATAAACTAAGTAAAGTACACACATCAACATGGTCTAGGGATATTTCAATGAAACCTAAATAACTAAAAGTCTATTAACTTTTTGCTAAGACAACTACACATTAAAATAAACTTTGTTCAATAGCCTATCTAATCTGATTTAAAAAAAATCTCAACTTTATTTTGGAAACATCTAAACCTAAACAAAACAACTATTTTTTTATAAAAATTGATGAAAACTTAAAATTAATAATCCGTAGATCCACCTGAGACTCCTGACACATCTGCAGCGGTTCTGCATACTCAAAACAAGGGTGTCAATATCCTGTTGTGGAATACTGTCCCAAGTCCTGCTAAGATGCAAGAAAAGCTGGTTTTCATGCACAATATCTTCAGGGAAACTCCTAAGAGCTCTTCTCTGAAGCACATCCCAGGCATGCCCAATAGGATTTAAGTCAGGGGATTGTGCAGGCCAGTTTAAAGCTTGGATATCATGCTGTTGTAACCAACTTGTAACGATACGCGCCTTATGTGGACGGGCATTGTCGTGCATTAGCTGGAAATTTTGTCCCATTTGCTGTCTGTGGGGCAAGATTACAGGCTCTAGCACCTCATCTCGGTATTTTAGAGCAGTCATATTGCCTTGTATCCAACCGAGGTCCGTTCTACCGCCGAGATGAATTCCTGCCCTAACCATAATCGTGCCACCTTGATATTCATGAACTTGTTGTGGGTGCTTCAGTCGATTCCAACGTCCAGGTTCTCTCCAACTCTTCGCGAATCAGGATGAAATCCGAACCTGGATTCATCAATGAAAAGCACAAGTGACCATTGAGAATAGTTCCAGTTTTCGTGTGAAAAAGCCCATTGTAATCTTCTTCCTCGATTGCCTCTCCTTAGCGCTGGTACCCGAAGTGGCCTACGAGCACGTAGGTTGACTTCATGCAGTCGTCTTCTCAAAGTTTGACCGCTTACCAGCAAACCATACTCTCTCTGTAGCCTTTGAACCAATTGCATCGCCATCACATTTGGTTGACTTCGTGCAGCATTTACTATGAATCGGTCCTGTACATGTGTTGTAATGCGTTGAGGTCCTCGGTGCCGTTCCACCACTTCCCCCGTGACACGATAACGTGACCAAATCCAGGATATAACTCTCTGACTGGTCCTTATGGCTTCAGAAACCGCAATTTGGGGAGCGCCAGCTTGAATCATGCCCACTACTCTTAACATTTCGTTCCTGGTCAAGTGTCTACGTGGCATGATTAAATGAACACCGGAGATGCGTTTGACAAAGATTTATAGAAATTTATGGAGTTTTAATCAAGTTAGAAGTTCGTGAAGATTTACTTCTTTGGAAGAAATTCAATGAATGCGAATTTCATCTTAAAACAAAACCTTTTATATACAAATTTGAATTTAAAAAAGGAACTTAATAATGTTTTTATGATCTGTTATTAATAGTTTTTTTTGTAAGGCCAGTACTTTTTAAGTTATCAAAAAAGTTTTATATATCCCTAGACCATGTTGTTGTGTGTATATTGTGGTATTAAAATAAAGAATAGCACAAAATTCAATCGTTGGAATTCTAAAACTGATTAAATTCCTGACTTTTGAAAGGTTTTGGAAAAACTTTTGTGTTTCTAAATTAAATTAATGAGGTGTAAATCTCAAAAAAATATTTTCTGCATAGATAATTCGTCCATCTTAGTCTAGGATAAGGTAATTTATGTCTTTAAAATTAATTACTAAATTATCACATACGGAATTGTAGCACCATATTAAGCGCAATCGCTCTTTGCTGCTTTTATCTTACCTACGTAGTATTATCTCTTTTTTTAGGCATCGTGGTTATATTTGTGTTCTTCACAAATCAAAATATTATACTGCCATACTTATCATAATTACCATTGTCAAACCCAAACATCTTGCCAAATAAGAAAATAGGTAAAATAAATTTACGCACGCAGATATATATAATACGACAGGCATGCCAAAAGAAATTAGATACTCAAACATTATAATTATATAGTACAAGTATCGATTTTACGAAGTATTCACCCTGAGCACGTATACACTTTTCTATACGTTTGAACCATTTGAAAAATACCCATGACCACTCTTCTTTAGATACCTCAGAAATCTTCAAATTATAGGCAGCCAGTGCATCTCCTTTGCTTTCAAACCTCTTCCCCTTTAGTTTTTCTTAAATTTTTGAAAACAGGTAAAAATCACAAGGCGCCAGGTCAGGGGAATATGGTGGTTGATGAAGGATTGACACATTTTTTGACTTGAAAAAGTCAAGTGTTCTGGCAGACGTGTGCGGCGCCGCATTGTCGTAGTGCCAGAGAAGGTTCCGGTTTCCTGACTTCGGTCGCTTGGCACACCAAGCTGATTACTGTTGGAGCACAAACTGTCACATACCATTCAGAGTTCACAGTTCTTTGATCGTCTAGCACTACAGTAGCAATATAACCGGTTTTGTAGAAAAACGAGGCGACCATTTGTTTTTGTGTGCTTCGTGCACGGCGACATTTCGTTGGAGTTGGATCATCTTCAAAACACCATACAGTCGACTGTCGCTTTGTTTCGGGATCATAGTTATATAGCCATGTTTCGTCACCAGTCAGTATATCATACACGTTTTTTTTTTCGCCACCGTCGAATTTATCTATCATGAATAGGCACCAATCCACCCGACGGTCTTTCTGCTCAATGGTAAGTTTGTGCGTGCCCATCTCGAACAACGTTATATATAGTTTGCATTGCTGCTGATCCAATTTCCAGTTCTCGCTCCATACGACATACGTAATTCGTTGGTTTTCACGCATGAGTTATTCGACTACACGAACGTTTTCTTGTGTGACCGCGGTTGGCGGCCGACCTCTCTTCGCTTCATCTTCGAGACATCCCCGTCCTCTTTTAATTCAGCAAACAAATTAAATACTGTTGCTCGTGAACAAGCAGACTCACCAAAAGTAGTAGCCAAAAGTTCAAAACATTCTTGAGGCTTCAACACTTTTTTATATTCATAAATCATAGCGCGACAATCACGTCGACTGAGCTCCAAGCGAATTCCCGCTAGATTGTCGGAAAAATGAATCTCATTCAAATGAATATGAAAAAAAGTTGTGTGTTCTATTTTCAAATATATCAATTAACAACCAGCCTATAAGATGGTGCATAACTTGCCAGTGTCAATCAAATGAGTAAAGAGTATCTAAACTTCTTTTGGCATGCCCCTCGTAACCGATTAATGTACCGAATGTTTCTACATATTTCAGCGACTTCAAAAAAGGGTAGGATATTCTGAAAGAGCGTACTTCCGAGGTGGTCCCATTGTCACCAAGTCAGGATCCGATGATGGAAAATGATCGTACACTACACGATAGTTACAAAATTCGTCTGGAGCTGGACGCGGCTTCAAATGTCTTATTTATAATATGAAAATATGCTGGTACCGGCCTCAAAAACAAATTGTTTAGTAATATTCATTCATAATTTTGAGTGTTCATTTCGAAGTGTTGTTTTTTTTAAAATAATTTTCTACTCTAATCTTAATCTAAATCAGGCATCAGGATCCTACTGCTGGACAAATGCCTCTCTTTCCCGTATCCTTGCAGGTCTATCGAGCGCCTGAGGCCAGTTCTCTTTATACTGTCTCATTTTTTTGTCTTGTTTTAGCTCAAATTTTAAGTTGTCATTTGAATTTTTTTTTTTAGAGATCAGTTTTTAAACGTTATACCCAGGAAGCAGTCAATTCCTAATTAAAAAGTACCCAAGTACATCCTGTGTAATTACAGATTATACGTTCACCAATCATAACGCACATAGATGTCCAAACATACAGCAATTAACAAGCAAATTACCGGCGAGTGCTTTCACGCGCCCTCGTCCGGTGCGCCCGCGCTCCCAATTGAACTTCCGACTCGAGCCGTTTCCGAAATCGTTCGAGTAGGGTTGTCAAAAATGAAAATTCTTAAAATGTGATATAAATTGTAGTCCTTGCTGTATGTACAATCCGCCTTATAAAAGGGGTTTGAACATTTTTGTATAAGAGAGAAGCTCGCATAGCGACCTGCCGCCATTTTGTTTCTTCTTAGAAGTTTGCGCGCACGTTAAAAGTTGTTAAGTTGATAAAAGTTGACACAAAAACGAACAGAAAATGACAAAAAATATAGTACCCTAAAGTGCCACGTTTCAAAGTTATTTTAAGGCAAAGATCGATGTGTAAACTAAATGACTTTTCGTGTTATTTTGTCAACAAATAACAGATTTCAGGACATTTAAACCGTTGGTTATGTGAATTATCGCATTTTATGGAGTACATATATTTAAAAGTGGTCAAAATAGTAAAGTTATTGTGGAGTTTACCTGTTTTTTTGGTAAAAATCTACACAAAACTAAAAGTTTCAAACTAAAATCTAATATTCTACATTGCATAGGAGAATTACAATTTGAAAGTATAGTAGCAAAGCATTGGTAAATAGTGACCTCATCGCTTTGAGCGATTTCTTCTAGAGGACTTCGGAACGTGAGGAGATTGCGGAAGAAGATAACAGACCCGACCACACAGATGTTCAAATGTCCTAAAATCTGTTATCTGTTAACAAAATAACACGAAAAGCTTCCTATTTTGTACATTTTTAATAAATTTCACCTTTTTCATTTTGATATTTCCTTTCAAATAACTCTAAAACGTGACACTTTAGTGTACCATATTTTTATGTTTTTTTTTTGAGTAAGTGTCCTCTTTTCAAAACTACCCCTTTCATCGTGTGCTGAAATATCGAGAAAAAACAAAATGGCGGCTGGCTGGCTCTGCCACAAACGTACAAACAAGCCCTTTCCTTATGTTTTTTTTGCTACAATAACAACTCAGTGAGTCATGCTGGTAGTTATATCATCAGGAAGGTCTTTTGGATTTTCACAAGTTTATTTCGTTTTCCATTATCTTGTTTATAATATTTGTAATAATATTTTTTATTGGCTTCAGTCACTTTACAGTTCCTATTATTTTTATTTTTTTAAAAACTGACTTATAAAAGTCAGTGACAATGTTAACTCTCAATTATCAGAATTCAACATAAAAATAAGCTATATAGTTGGATTTAGGAGACCAAAGGGGCTGAAAGCCAAAAAAGTAGCAATATGGGTGACCCTAGGGCAGTTCAAGTAAAGCTTAATCACCCAGGGGAGCTATTGTTTTGTTATTATTGCGGCACGAGACAGGATGCTGGCTAATTAGCTACTAATTTACTTAGCTAGTTTTATTGGCTTGCTGTTTGTTACGTAGGTACAACGTTAGGTTTATTAAGATCGAAGAGTCGCATTAAATTACCTACTTTATTAATAGTAATCATATAGCAAATGTATTACTGTTAATGGAACACGCGTAAGTAATTATTAAACAATTTTGCCTTTTGGGTATTTGAAGATAAAAGATACATGAATTTATGTATCCCAAATTGACTATTGCCGTCCTGGAAAACAAAGTTCTCAAAACCAAACACCTCAACCCACAGACCTGTATTGCACTAGACCACGTTAGTCTCTTCGTTTGTATGAAACCCAGCGTGCCACTTCTCTGACACTAAATGTCACGTCAAAATGGCGTTTTAGTGAAGGCGATGCTTATCCGAAAACGATAAAAAGGCGGTATATGAGTCAAGTAATATAAATTTCATAAATCGTATTTGCCATCGATTTCATTAGAGGATAAAGAGGAATGTTGACAGTAAAATTTGCAATATATTCCTATTTTGATTCATGAAAAGACGAAGGAACTCAAGCACTTGATTTTAATCACGTCAGTAGCTACTACTAACTTCCTACTAATATTATAAATGTGAAATTTTGTGAGGATGTTTGTATTATTATGTATGTTTGTTGCTCTTTCACGCAAAAACTATTGAATTTATTTGGATGAAACTTTATCTACGGTAATACAGCTTATACATCAGAATAACACATGAGCTACAATTTAAATAGATTTTATGTAATTTAGCCATAATATATAACTAAACGCGGGCGAAGCCGCGGGCGGAAAGCTAGTAGTTCATAAAAATCTGAGAACTCATTGAAGAGTTTTTGAGAATTTATTGAAATTAAAATTTTGAATAATAGAATGGGTTAAATAGAGTTGCCCACCAAAACCGTTCCCGGAGATTTTCTGTGGGCTCCTACCCCAAAAACTGGTGCAACAAGATGGGGGTTGACTCCGCCTAGAGGCATTTTGTCATTTTCTACTTGGATATGAATCAACCCTGAGCGCCGAAAATGGTGTTAATGTGTTCTCGGGGAATGGGGCTACGACAGACATCCAACAAAAATATTATAGATTTTGCCCCAAAAAAAGGCTTTCAAAAGAAATTTAAAAACTTCAAAAAGTTTAAAATTAAAATTAAAAATAAATTACAATTAAAATTTAAAATATCCCAGGTTGTGGTCCCGCCAGGAGTTCAACCTTTTGCCCTAGTTTGGTTCCTTATCAGTGGACCCAGCTCCAAGTACAAATGATCATACGATTTGGGGCAGATTCTTGGGGCTCCACTAATAAGCAATGATCTCGATCCCCAGACTATCTACAATTAAACTGACCACTTTTCTGGATAGCTGGGGAATAGCACTACACAACTGTTTTTATTTTAAGTAGATCTGTCACTTATCAAGTCCCACTAGGGTTGTCAAAAAGTTTAAAGGGTAAAAAACTGCCACTTACGAACATCAGATAAAATTTATAGCAACTCTATTATTTTTTTCTGATTTTAGTTCATTGAAGTTCATTTCAGTGAAGTTTCGGTAAATATCTATCAATGTAAATAGGCATACAAATCTGATATTCATCTTTTGCTAACAAGAATACTTCAAAGTGGTTTAATTGTTACTATTGGCCCTGGAATAAAACAAGCTTGATAAAAGGTTTTTAAGAAGTAATATTCAAAAAACTTACATAATCGCAGTAAAAGAATCACAAGCTAAGTAGGTATTATAAGATGAACATAATCGTCTCTGTTATGAAAATCGATTAGAATCGAAACCCAATGTTTCGTAGTCCACAACACTATTTGCATTATTTGACGAACAAATTACATAGTACCCCAACGTTAAGCGACAAGTACCTAAAACTATAGACTGTTTTAATATCATTGCGTGTTTTGAGAAACTGGTCATACTGATGACGGAAATCGGCAATGTATGAGGATTCATTCAGTTCACAGTAAGTTAGTACTTTTTCATAGTAAAACCACAACAAACATAAAATAATTATTTTAAAATAAAAGAGCAACAATTTAAGAATGAAGTGTTATTTTGTAATGAAAGAAAACGTTTCCACTATCTCGACTTACATTTCTTGACGAGTTCTTACAGATCAAATACCACGTAATTTGTAATTTTTCTGAATTTCGACTGACATCCGATGTCAATAGGCATAGACAAGGACTAAGCTCAGCAGCGTTTGTAACGGTTCATTGCACCGCTATTTTGCAGGGGAACTTCTTGACTCACGTCATCTAGTACCTACAATACAGGTCTGTGCCTCAACCGGTAGATTTAATTAAAATTAACGCTTTATAAAAAAATGGAATACATAGATTATCTAAGACAAGCAAAGCCATTCATAATAAATAAATAGTAAGAACAAATATGAGTGTTCAAACAAGGATTGACAAGTTTACATGCGAATGGGTCCGTCGGACGGATGGACCATCAATTGGACATGGGACAGGGCGTGGTGTTGTGACAGCCATGGCGCGCCGGAAGAGCGCGTTAGCGAGGGCTGCGGCCGCGCACGTAACGTTTATACTTGCAAGATTTTCAATTTAGACACTAATCAAAAAGCAATCTCTTTGCTTAGTGTCTAAAACAATTAACTGATCTATACAAAACGCAGGTATTGGTTTTTAGTTGGGAATGTAAGTTTTAAAGAAGTTGTTCGTGCTATTTTCTTATCTTTTCTATTAGATATAATTATTCAATCCTACGAGCTGCAAGTGGACTTTCAGGCAACAGTTACTTGTAAATAATAGCAATGATGGGCATTATTTTTATTTATTTTATTTAACCTAGAATGTCCCACTGCTGGGCAAAGGTCTCCCCCATATTTCACCATATGTCCCTGTTATGGACATTAATAATCCTACTAAATAAGTTATGTTAAACCAAAGCAAAAAACGAGTGCATTATTCATATGAATAAGACTGCCCTGTGACGTAACAGACGTGTGTCCCAGATCTGCAATGGCGGTGCGTGGGTCAGCGCTTGACCCGCAATTAACCGTCCGAAACAACCGCACGGATCACCCGCGCACATTCATGTGCGTTTAATTGGTTCGCGCCTCGTTCATTACGATGTACGGCTGGGAGATCCGCGAGCAAAATTTGAGACAGGTATCTAATAGTAGATGGGCAAAATCGCAACCAGTGTAGAGTTCTACACACTATTTCCCTCATTCATAAAAACTCAAATATAATTTGAAGCACTGTCATTATACCTAATGATTTTATGTATGGTAGTTAGTTACCTTGCTGTTACTGTTTCGTTTCGCCTCTTTTTTGCTTAGCGCAACTTTTGCGAGTAAGCATCAGAACACTCCATTGTTATTAGTCTTAAAATCCTCCTGGCTGTGTTTTTTCATGAACAATATACCTATAGTGCGTGCTGCTCTGTAGTACCACAAAATCGCCGCTTGCTCATTTTCTTATCAGTTAGTTACCTAATTATTCGACGCTTATTTTGGATTTAGGAAGTCTTTAGGTTTTTAGTAGTTTGACCCAGCCCGTGACGTCATTCCTCGCTTCCCTGATCAACATCAGACGGTGGGTCATCGCGCCACTTGCTATCAACCGCAAGGATCGCTAAACGCGCATGTTTATTGCAATTTAAGTATGCTTTAAATATCAGCATGATTATAAAACCGTTCGGTCGAAGATAGCTCATGTAATTGGCACATTACTTTTTTAGTACATTTGTATTTGGATTTCGTTTCAAGCTTTTCATCGTACAATTGGAGTATCAAATGAGTGTGGAGTTATTATCGACTCGACTCAAATTTCTTAAGTACTACTTAATTCTCCTCAATTTGCTTGTTTGCTCAGTTTGCTGCGACATGAAAGTGTGTGCGCTCCACCACCAACATGCATGTCGCCTATAGATATATATCGTTATGGACACTGATATTAAAAGCTCTGCTTAGTTTGGGGTCAAATTATCTTGGTATCAGACACAGACCTACAAGTCTGTGGTATCAGATGTCCCAGATATGAATTTAAATCAAAATAATATAACAAAATGTAGAACTAAATTATTATTTATCTAATTCATAATTAATAAAGGACATGAACAATACTTTAATAGGAAAAGTAACACAATAAATAATTTACAGTCTCAATATAAGCATGACATTTATTTGGCTCAATCTTCTAGTTATATCTATGGGAAAAATACTAATGGGTCAGGTCTAATATTTAATCTATCGAACTCAATTGAATGAGAGCCCGTTGACAGATCGCTGATAAGTTCATTAATTGAGGTGAGGGACACCCGCTGAGATGCTAATTGAATTTATTTAATAATTCCAGCTTCAACACGCAACGATAGTCGTGTTAGTCGGGTCACGCTCGACGCTTTCAAAAATAAAATGTAGGCATAATGGGAATCTAGACTTTCCTTATCCTTTATTGTAGAGTTTATTTGGATTTTTAAATGTAGTAGATAATAATCATTGTACCACATTGATATTTAATGTTGATGTCGACACGACATGAAGATTGTACATATCATCGTATTTCCGGAACTTAAGACTTTAATTAGGGGGTCAAGAAAAAGAAATGAGCTAAATAACGTGAATAAATTAAAGTAAGACCTTTTTGAACAGGTAACTACAACAATCTTACATAATATAAATTTTTTTTTTAACACAAAGGTAGAAACTAGAAAATTCGACCTGATCCTAGGACTCAAGCGGAATTCGAACCCGCGACCTTCCGCAATCTGGGCGGCTGCTCTTCCAACTAAGGCCTGAGCCATAGTAAAAGTTTAGTATGGCTGAGCTACCGAGGCCGGTCGATTTTTCTAGTTTCTGTCTTTGTGTAGAAAATAGTGCATTGTTCAATGCTAAAAATAGAAAATCACTTTTTTTCTTTAACTTATTTGTTAGCATTTAGCAATTTATCATTTTAATATATCACTTAATTAACGAGAATAGATGGAAAGAATCAAACTTTGACTGTGTCTAAACTAAAGGTACTCAGGGTGGTAACCGGCACATTTTGAGGTGAATTAAGATTCAGTTTAAAGTAGCGAAGGAGACAATTGAGACAATGTGATGTTTTTTTATTTTCTGATATATTTTCTTTTTAAAGGCAATGGTAGTCAATGAACAACGGGCCTCTCAACAGCGTCAAAGAGATTTTGCTAAGTGTACCTTATCAGTAGAAGTTCCCACACTTGTCTTCAGCAAATAACCAATGAGGGTGACTGACTGACCCACCTGCGACTTCCGCCGTCTCATGCCTTCACCCCGCAAAGGTCGCCAGCCGACCGTGAAAATCCGTTACAACTTACAAGAAACTCCATGCTTTTACAAGGAACTTTTATGTTTTACGCTGGAATCTTTTTATATGGTGTTACTAGTAGTAGATACAATGTTGATAATGAAACTGATTTTAATAAAAAGTTAATTCTCTAAAATCTCATGAAAATATGACAGGTTCATAAGTGAGCGAAACATAAATGCAAATGTGCAATGAAGTTACGATTTTTCTGCATGTCAATTTAAACGGATGGTATCATCACAGAATTTAAGTAGGTACCGTAAATGAGTCGACAGACTGCTCAGAATAACGCTCAAAAAACAAAACTCTACGCAGGTACTTTCTCACGCAAAAATAACATGAAACAGAACATAAAAGTTGTCGAGACAGCGCAGACACTCGTGTTTGCATTTGTTTACGCATACGCAAGTGAGCGTGCACGTGTGGCGCGTAAACATTGCTGCCAAATTAAGAAACATTTTAACTACTTCAAAATAAAATCTGTTAGATTTATTTCATGAACTGCAGTTAATAAATTACCAGGGGATGGACCTACGGTCAGCAATATTTCTTAAAATCAGATCAGACCCTCGATTCAGAACAAAGTTATCGACCGATTCGGTTATTTTGTTTCATTTTTTAATCATATTTTTAGTTATCTACAAAACATACACATGCATGCGTGAGGTTTATAAATCAGTCTAGCGAGGGCGATTAGGTCTAGCTGCTGTATTTAATTAAGTCCTTGTTTTGTTTTTTTATTAGAAATGACAAGCTGAACCGTTGTAATGGATATACTAGATTATCTTCGGTCATCTTAATGATCAGCTGAACTGATGTAAATAAATTTTATTCAAATAAGTTGTTTTATCATTTTAGGAGTTTATTTTATCTACTCTATTGCTGTTAGCAATAGAGTTGTCAAGTTGAAGTCCCGGTTGACCGAATCATTTATTTGTTGTTCAATGTATTTGTGCGAGTGATAAAATAAACTCCTAAAATGATAAAACAACTTGTTATTTGAATACAATTTATCTAATTTGCGCTATTAACTATATTCAATCAAGCATTTAATCTTATAGAAGTTTACGTAGGTAGGTAATTGATGACTTTATACAAATGGACTTTTTGAGAGCAATTACCACAATTTTGTAAGGAAAGATTATGTTATTAGATTTAATTAGAGCACCCAAATATTATGTGAAGTGATGACTCGTTTAATTGCATTAGAACCCGCACAACGGACCTAATTGATGTAAATCGCCTCTGCCAGCCAGCAAATTGCTTCGCGCCTATCTTGTCATCACATTGTTAATATTAGTTTTGTAATATTATGTGATACTAACTCAATTAAGACAACACTATTAAAGTGTCCAATAAAATGTAAACAAGCCAATAAAGTTCATATTCCTCTAAAGTTTTTAAACTTAATTGCGATTGCGAGTTTTTGATCAAAATAACGCAATAAAGTGTCTAGTTAAAATTGTATCTCTCCTGAATTGGGTAAAATAATACCCACCCAATCAACGCAGCGTTACACTCGAATTACTTTGCCCGCTAACCCTTGCGCCCTCCTATTACACGGTCGGTTGTTCCGTGTTATTGCAATTTGTAAACTTCTATCTTGTAACGCAGTTTGTAAAAATATCTAGTCACTTGACTAAGAAAGAACGGACATAAAGTCAAACTTACTTTTACATTTTGACAGTTGGTTTCACCTTAAATGAAACCCATACCTATAAAGTTTAGTTTTCAACTTATCTGTTACGCTTGTGATGTGACTATCAGGACAATGCAAAGCAACAGGTTAACAACTTTTATGTTTTTTTGCTTGCTTACCGCGGCGTTTCCTTTTCATTGTATTTTTGTTCACAGTGTACTCTCGGATGCAGCCTCTGGCGAGTAGGGTTAGAGAACTCTTGCCAAGCAGCATGCGTAAGTATTTTTTTTGTAAGTGTTGTTCATGGAGTACTATTCAGAGAAAAACATTATGATTTGTTATTTTTACAGAACGTGACATCAGAATCTACGTTTTCGCGTGAACTCTACTGCGTTATGGGATGCAATGAGGCTCTAAACACTTACTTTCAAAATCTTAAAGGTAAATACTTAATGTTCACTGCAACACGCTTTACATAGCATTTTGATACAAATTCAATTATTAACCTTGATCCTCACTTGCATTCTTTTGTTTTTTTACTTGTTCTAGAGTTAATTGGAACCCCGCCTGCGCCTGCGCTGGTAGCCGACAGCCTAACAGCGACGTCGCTGTCGCTAGTGTGGGAGGCACCGACCCTGGGCAACCTGAGCTGCTTGGTCCAATGGCGGTACGTGGAGCTGCCCGGCGCCTGGCAGTACTACTCCAACACCAGCCACGCCGACCGCTCTGTTATACACGTGCACAACCTGCGGCCCTACACCAAGTATCGAGTATGTATAGTCGGAAACAATCTCTAAACATTTGAGGGAGGTTACCCATTGCTTTTCGATACAGTCTTGCGCTGTAGTGACTACCCGGGGAAGGTTTAGACTCGGTCGACTCGATGCTGTCTCAAGGAAGAGGCACGGTTGCATCTGTCACAGGTTATTCCTATGCGATTGCATCGCTTTTGTCACACATTGTAAATGTCCGTCTGAATCGCTGCAGGAAGTCGCCGCGGGCAACCGCACTCGGTTAGCATATATCGTGCATGATGAAGTAGTGAAAACAAGCATGACTAACGTGTGTTTTTGTCAGTTCCGTGTAGCAATCTTCCTGTCCGGTCGTGGAGGCACGGGCGAGCCGGTGTATTCGGCGCCGTCGGTAGTGATTTCAACCCTCGAGAGCGGCAAACCGAGCTCCTCTCCACAGTCGCTGCGCGCCGCCGCGCCGGACGCGAGCCGCGTCGCCATCTCGTGGGAGCCGGGCCCCTTCCCTAACGGGCCGCTCATCTCATACGTGCTCAGACTCACCGACACGCAACCGAATACCATTGACGCTTTAGAGGTAAGTTGAGACTTCTATTGTCCTGGTTTTCCAACCTTTGATTTGACACCTTTTTTATTTATTTGGTTGTTTTTCTTATTTCTAGCCCGTGTTTACTTTGTGTTAAATGAATATACTCCTTTTTCAATGAAAACTAAATTATTTCATGGCAGTCAACTAAAATAACTTTTAAAATGAATACCTGTAGAATCGATCGGTTAAAATAATAAAGAAAAGATAGTTCCACGTAGAAGATATAAACTAAGATCCATAAACAAAATTACAGGATATGCCAGCATCAAACAACACGCTATTCTACATGTTCCAAAACTTGGCGCCCGCTCGGGAATATGAAGTATCAGTCGCCATGCGCAATGCCGTGGGTGAAGGACCGAGAGCTTTTGTCAAAGTATCCACTCCACCCTTACCCACACGTAAGTACTTGTATTTCTCTCCAACACAACTTGTTGTTTTATGAATGACCTAGTTTAGGGAATAAGATCTTTAAAAATACAAAAGATGTTACCATTTCCATATTTTTTCTAGCCACTCCTAGTCAACAACCTATTTTAATTTTGGGTGGAGAACAAAACATTCTGGCAGCACCTGCGAATGATATGCTCTCCGATCCTATCGAACTATACAATACTACCGACTTCATTACCGGTAAGGAGATTGTTTTTGAAATTATAGCAAGATCAAACATGAGAACTCCAAACGTGTATATAATAGTGAAAATTTATTTTTAGGTGTTGGATTGGATGTTTCCAGTGATGCTTTATTTGTGTCCGTTTCTAATGGGTTTGTGTACCGAAGCTCTTTGTCTAAAAAGAGTTATTCTGAAGCTATACTCACACCACACAATATTTCCTGCAAACCTTTAGACCTGTCCGTAGACTGGTTGAACCGTCATCTCTATGTGCTGGGAGAAGTTCACTACACTGAGGAAAGCTTAAGTCCGACTGAAACTTCCAAATGGGAAATCATAAGATGTGATTTTGACGGCAGGAATCAGATAGTTGCTTATTCGGGTTTTAACTCTCGTCCAATACACTTCGAAGTAGATGCTTATAATGGGTAAGACATAGTGGCAATACAAGTCATAAAATGACGCTGTTCACCTAACTCCGAACTAAAACTTTTATCGATCTCTTTTAGATACTTGTTTTGGGCACTTCGTGGTGGAGATCGTGGTGGGCTGTATAGACTGGACTTGGCGAACATTTCTAATGGTGTGAGACATGAATCTCCGCCAGAATTGATAGTAAGAGATTCACATCTTGGTGCTTTCACCGTAGATCATGCCGATTTCAGGCTTTTGGTGGCACATCTGAAAAAAAACACCGTCCTAGCAGTATCTCTTGATGGGTGTGTATAAAATCAAAATCTGTGACTAAAATAATTATATTATTAAATGTGATAATGTTCCATATTTATTTTGTGTCTTACAGTCGTGAAGTGATGGATTTCCGAAGCAATACCCAAACACCCATGTTTTTATCGACTCGTTCAATAGCATACGCTGGCGGTCTTTTCTATTGGACGAATGGCAAAGAAATGTTGACCGAAGAATACCATGCACAGAGTGACAGTTATTTCCACAACGAGTACCCTTTAGCTTACAATACCAAAGTAATAGCAACGAGGCAAGTGTTGGTGGCATTGAGGAGTTGTCAGCCGATACCAGTTCCCGTGAATCCACCGGTTGGAGTGCAGAGCGTGATGGGCATCAATCGTGCTAAAGTATCGTGGTCTTCTCCCCATCTCTTAGGACATCAAGGAAGTGGCGCCTGGCAACAGTGGACATTCCACCTTCAACTTATACACATGCTATCTGGAGAATCCATCGATATGTAAGTATCAGTAGTTGATTGGGTTGGAGCTTAGACTTCTTTGAATCTCGAGTATTAATATGTACCTATTCGGATTTGCAGAAAAAACATAAGTGAATCTATGTATATTGTTGAAAATCTGAAACAAGATGCTGAATATACCATCAGAGTGGCTGCAGTAACATCATCGGGGTCAGGTAAATAATGTGTAATGGATTGCCTTAAATTTTCTGATAATTACAGAAGCAGTCCTGATTGAAGTGAATTTAACTATGGAATTAGCTTGCTGTTCATAACTTTTTATAATTAGTTTTATTGTTATTAGGTCCCTGGTCTTCCGAATTCGTAGGCAAAACTTTAGCATCTTCACCGACTACTCTACATAGCACATTCTTGTGGTCAGGGCCTGACGGACTTCTACAAACAGACCTGACTGGTGATAATTTGCAAACACTGATACACAGGTTAGAGAAACGTCCTTTAAATATTACTTGTTTAGATGCTTCGTTATGAAACCCTTTAACTATTTATTGTTATTTTAGAGCTCACCTCAAAAACTTTCACATTACTGATATCTCATGGTACCGCGATAAGCTTTACTTGGTGACCAACGCTTCAACTGTGATGTGGTACAACACTACATCCCACGAAAAAGATTTGATGCCCAACATGGACAACGTCGGAAGCTTAGCTGTCGATTGGGTTGGCAAAAAAATTTACTGGTCAAATCCTAAACAGCAGCTGGTAAGACAACATTGAACGTCACATCCACTCATGCGAAAATTATTATTCCAACAAACTATTAAACATTAGCCAACTTTATTTTTAGATAACAAGAGGTAATTTTGATGGAAGCAACAGAGAACCTGTGCCTATAGTAACTGTAGCTAAGGAGCTTACTATTGACTCGCTCGGAGCCTACATTTACTGGAATACAGGACATGCTGTGGAGGCCGCGAGACTGAATGGCGAAAATAAAATGGTTTATTACCCTGCACAGTTATTCAGTGGCAAACAAGGTTCGCAACGAACCATAATACATTTAATGCAGTACAATAATGTTCATTATTTTTATTCGGTCAAGAGTTCTTATTTGATGTGAAATTTCAGTTATGGGACTTACAGTTGATTTGGAGAAGAAATGGGTCTATTGGTTGGTAAGAAGTTATGATGGCTCCGAACTCCATCGCGCGCCAAGCGCTGACCAAATAGCTCATGGCATTACGAAGGTTTGTGTTACCACCATATAAATTGTATCAAATTTACTTACCAGAAAAATACAAATTTCGATCCTTGTTGTCAAGATAATCAAAGTAATAATTAAGTTACTGAGTTGAATAACTGAGATTTAGTTATAAAATGGACTTAACCAAAGTTTTAAATGCCAGGATGAGAAAGTAATTATTTTAGTTACAATCAGTTAGGTTGGTCTTGCCAAAAACAAAAAAATCATGGCATCAATTATACAAAATAATTCCGCAAAGGTCAATCCAAGGTTTTTTGCCTCAAAAGGACTTAAGCCATAAAAACTATTATTGCAGATATCAGGGTCCCTAGTCACTCGACTGGCCGGCACGGCGACGCTGGGCCCGCTGTGCTACTTCAGCGGGCGCCTGGTGTGGGTGCAGGACGCGCGCCGCGCGGTCGTGTCGGACCTGGCCGGCCGCTACACCGCCGAGCTGGTGCCGCGCGTGCACGTCATCGCCGTCCGCGACCCCACGCTGCACGCCAACAGCGGTCAGTGCATTTTGGTACTGTCTATAACACCGAAGGCCGTAGATCCATTCTCAACCAGGATACACATTAATTGGACAAGCAGTTTTCTGCTGTTTTTATCTATTTAAAAATGCTAATCAGTTTCTTACACGCAATAGTCCAAGCACTGCTTATTTTGGGGTCAGATGAACTTGTAGTATGTAACATTATACTTCGGGTTCACCGTGTCGATAGCGATTTTATATTCTACGGAGCAGGAATCCACCACATGTACAGCGTCTTCATAGGCCCTCGCCTTAAGAAATTCTTTTATGGTGTTAGATTTTCAGTAATTATCCTTTCAAAAGTTTTCAAGATCGACACTCGCTGTATTTAAATTGAACTACTTACAGTTTTCTGAAACACCGCCGGTGATCAATCGTTTTGAGTATGTACAGGTCATACACCTTTCTGCCCTTCTTGTAATGTCTTATTTTTGTCCACAGAATCGTTAATAGCAATTCCCGAAACGATCGACGCGTCGTCCATCGCGGTGGTGGGCGCGTGGGACTCGTTCAACATCACGTGGGCGCCCGCGACGCGCGTCAACGTCAACAACAGCCGCGTCTACTACGACGTCAGCATTCACTTTCCGGGACAGCACAAGTTCGAGGTAAGTATTCTGACTGATTACAAAAGTTAAAAATCCGAGCTTCGACGCTGTGTTCCGTGTTATCGTCGCTAGGCGGTCGAATAAGATTGAGAATCCCAATAGCGTCCCGTTACAGAGATCACGGTTCTCTTCGGCCTGCTCCGAAGACCACCGTTAGGTTTTAATGGGTGAACTGGGCTCTGGAAACGAAGTTTTCACACATATTCCAATTGTCCCAAACCGGTGATAACAGGGCTGATTGATGAAAAGAGTTTTCTGGCGCCAAATGAAAGGTGCAAAGGCAAAAAATTCAAGTGATGTTTAAACATTTCAGGGATTAATGAGTTTTTGAACGTTCTAGCGCACAGTAGACGTACCATGGGTGCCTGTCCCCCCTCGCGGCGTGGCGCCCTACAGCGCGCTGCAGGTGTCGGTGCGCGCGCACTCGGCGTGGGGCGGCGGCGCGCCCGCGCGGGCCACGCTGCACTCGCCGCAGGCCGCGCCCGCGCCGCCCGCCCGGCCGCGCCTCTACGTGCAGCCCGCCACCAGGTACCTACCCGCACTGTGTGTGTAGCTACAGCGCGCTGCAGGAGTCGGTGCGCGCGCACTTGCCGCCCGCCCGGCCGCGCCTCTACGTGCAGCCCGCCACCAGGTACCTACCCGCACTGTGTGTGTAGCTACAGCGCGCTGCAGGAGTCGGTGCGCGCGCACTCGCCGCCCGCCCGGCCGCGCCTCTACGTGCAGCCCGCCACCAGGTACCTACCCGCACTGTGTGTGTAGCTACAGCGCGCTGCGGGAGTCGGTGCGCGCGCACTCGCCGCCCGCCCGGCCGCGCCTCTACGTGCAGCCCGCCACCAGGTACCTACCCGCACTGTGTGTGTAGCTACAGCGCGCTGCAGGAGTCGGTGCGCGCGCACTCGCCGCCCGCCCGGCCGCGCCTCTACGTGCAGCCCGCCACCAGGTACCTACCCGCACTGTGTGTGTAGCTACAGCGCGCTGCAGGAGTCGGTGCGCGCGCACTCGCCGCCCGCCCGGCCGCGCCTCTACGTGCAGCCCGCCACCAGGTACCTACCCGCACTGTGTGTGTAGCTACAGCGCGCTGCAGGAGTCGGTGCGCGCGCACTCGCCGCCCGCCCGGCCGCGCCTCTACGTGCAGCCCGCCACCAGGTACCTACCCGCACTGTGTGTGTAGCTACAGCGCGCTGCAGGAGTCGGTGCGCGCGCACTCGCCGCCCGCCCGGCCGCGCCTCTACGTGCAGCCCGCCACCAGGTACCTACCCGCACTGTGTGTGTAGCTACAGCGCGCTGCAGGAGTCGGTGCGCGCGCACTCGCCGCCCGCCCGGCCGCGCCTCTACGTGCAGCCCGCCACCAGGTACCTACCCGCACTGTGTGTGTAGCTACAGCGCGCTGCAGGAGTCGGTGCGCGCGCACTCGCCGCCCGCCCGGCCGCGCCTCTACGTGCAGCCCGCCACCAGGTACCTACCCGCACTGTGTGTGTAGCTACAGCGCGCTGCAGGAGTCGGTGCGCGCGCACTCGCCGCCCGCCCGGCCGCGCCTCTACGTGCAGCCCGCCACCAGGTACCTACCCGCACTGTGTGTGTAGCTACAGCGCGCTGCGGGAGTCGGTGCGCGCGCACTCGCCGCCCGCCCGGCCGCGCCTCTACGTGCAGCCCGCCACCAGGTACCTACCCGCACTGTGTGTGTAGCTACAGCGCGCTGCAGGAGTCGGTGCGCGCGCACTCGCCGCCCGCCCGGCCGCGCCTCTACGTGCAGCCCGCCACCAGGTACCTACCCGCACTGTGTGTGTAGCTACAGCGCGCTGCAGGAGTCGGTGCGCGCGCACTCGCCGCCCGCCCGGCCGCGCCTCTACGTGCAGCCCGCCACCAGGTACCTACCCGCACTGTGTGTGTAGCTACAGCGCGCTGCAGGAGTCGGTGCGCGCGCACTCGCCGCCCGCCCGGCCGCGCCTCTACGTGCAGCCCGCCACCAGGTACCTACCCGCACTGTGTGTGTAGCTACAGCGCGCTGCGGGAGTCGGTGCGCGCGCACTCGCCGCCCGCCCGGCCGCGCCTCTACGTGCAGCCCGCCACCAGGTACCTACCCGCACTGTGTGTGTAGCTACAGCGCGCTGCAGGAGTCGGTGCGCGCGCACTCGCCGCCCGCCCGGCCGCGCCTCTACGTGCAGCCCGCCACCAGGTACCTACCCGCACTGTGTGTGTAGCTACAGCGCGCTGCAGGAGTCGGTGCGCGCGCACTCGCCGCCCGCCCGGCCGCGCCTCTACGTGCAGCCCGCCACCAGGTACCTACCCGCACTGTGTGTGTAGCTACAGCGCGCTGCAGGAGTCGGTGCGCGCGCACTCGCCGCCCGCCCGGCCGCGCCTCTACGTGCAGCCCGCCACCAGGTACCTACCCGCACTGTGTGTGTAGCTACAGCGCGCTGCAGGAGTCGGTGCGCGCGCACTCGCCGCCCGCCCGGCCGCGCCTCTACGTGCAGCCCGCCACCAGGTACCTACCCGCACTGTGTGTGTAGCTACAGCGCGCTGCAGGAGTCGGTGCGCGCGCACTCGCCGCCCGCCCGGCCGCGCCTCTACGTGCAGCCCGCCACCAGGTACCTACCCGCACTGTGTGTGTAGCTACAGCGCGCTGCAGGAGTCGGTGCGCGCGCACTCGCCGCCCGCCCGGCCGCGCCTCTACGTGCAGCCCGCCACCAGGTACCTACCCGCACTGTGTGTGTAGCTACAGCGCGCTGCAGGAGTCGGTGCGCGCGCACTCGCCGCCCGCCCGGCCGCGCCTCTACGTGCAGCCCGCCACCAGGTACCTACCCGCACTGTGTGTGTAGCTACAGCGCGCTGCAGGAGTCGGTGCGCGCGCACTCGCCACCCGCCCGGCCGCGCCTCTACGTGCAGCCCGCCACCAGGTACCTACCCGCACTGTGTGTGTAGCTACAGCGCGCTGCAGGAGTCGGTGCGCGCGCACTCGCCGCAGGCCGCGCCCGCGCCGCCCGCCCGTCGTGCCTCTACGTGCAGCTTGCCACTCGTTACTATATTTCTAGCCTGCAAATAAAGGTTGCTATATATACATTCTAGAAAGAATCAAGACTGACAAGCTTTTTTACATTTCTCGTACACGCATCTAATTTTTGCTCTCGTTTTCAGTGATGGATCTCTCACGGCAATCTTCCGCTGGGAGCCTCCGGTGCGAGCCAACGGCATCATCCTCGGCTACGAGGTCTCGTGCTGGACCGCCGGCCCCCGCGCGCCCCAAGGCAAGCCCTCCGCCTGCGCAGACGCGCGGCTGGCACCGTCGCACACGCAGCTCATGCTCAGACACTTGGTGCCTGCGTCACAGTACTCGTTCCGGGTAAGTGACAAGTGATAGGAGACCTAGAGGTCTCGTGCTGGACCACCGGCCAACGCGCGCCCCAAGGCAAGCCCTCCGCCTGCGCAGACGCGCGGCTGGCACCGTCGCACACGCAGCTCATGCTCAGACACTTGGTGCCTGCGTCACAGTACTCGTTCTGGGTAAGTGACAAGTGATAGGAGGCCTAGAGGTCTCGTGCTGGACCGCTGGCTCCCGCGCGCCCCAAGGCAAACCCTCCGCCTGCGCCGACGTGCGGCTGGCACCGTCGCACACGCAGCTCATGCTCAGACACTTGGTGCCTGCGTCACAGTACTCGTTCCGGGTAAGTGCCGTGCTGGTGGCGGCACTTTAAAAGAATACTTTCCACAGCCCCATATCTTCCCATGGGTGTCGTAAGAGGCGACTAAGGGTTTTTTTGCAGCAGACTATCTGCTCTCCAGGTGGGAGACTTATGTCGGCCGGTTGTTGTTACCACCATGCAGTTATGTAAAACCCGCCAAGTGATTCTGATCTATCTCGGCCAGGTCGCGTTCCGGGATCAGCACTGCACTAACCGGTGCCAGGGGGACTGTGATCGTGGCAATTGTTGGATCATTGGGACCCTTAGCGGCGGTATTGTGTGTGTAGTGTGTATCGGCCCGCCGGCCAGGGAGACCCGTAGAAACGGTGGTACCGCTGGCCGCCCGCGGCATAGTACAGGGGCCCAAAAGGGGTTAACCACCTCTGGAGGCTGCCCTACCAGGTCGCGCATAACCTCAGGGTGGATCGTCGTGCCGGGTGGTGCCTGGTTCCGGTGGGGCCCGGCGACCACACCCGAGGGGGTACGGGGGCCCTTTCGTCCGGCGGACCGGCCTACACTATTGCACGCGATTAATACTTATGCAGGGCACCACGCTTTGTCTTTCATTGCCTCGATCACAGTCGTCCTTTCACGCCCCTCCCATCTTCCAACTTCTATGGCAGTCAGAAGCATGAAAAAACGGCCAACAGCGGCATCCCTATCCCCCACCAACACGCTGTTTGAGGTGGAGTTCGCTAACATCTGCGGACTCCATGCAAACCTCAACGCCGTCCATCAACACCTTGAGACTGCGAGGCCTGCGATGCTCTTTTTGACGGAAACACAGATAGGCCGCCCTGCCGATACGTCATACCTGCACTACCCCGGCTATGTGCTGGAAGAGTCCTTCCAACCTAAAGCCGGTGTATGTCTATTCGTCAGGGTGGACGTCTGCTGTAGCCGTCTCCGCTGCCTAGAAGACACATCCTTCTCCACCCTCTGGGTGCACGTGGACCTGGGCTCCACGAGCCGGGTCTATGCGTGCATATACCGCTCCCACAAAGGACACCGACACAACTCGACTCTTCGAACACCTGAGTCAGGCCGCAGACAACGCTCAGGCGCAGTTCCTAAATGCCGAAATGGTGTTTTTGGGAGACTTCAATGCCCACCATGAGTCCTGGTTAGGCTCATCAAAAACAGACCATGCAGGCCGAACTACCCATGCGTTTGCTCTCACGCAAGACCTGACGCAACTAGTACACCCTCCTTATTGGACCTTCTGCTGACGAGTCACCCAGCCGGGTATAAAGTGTCGGTTGGTGCTCCAATGGGCTCCTCCGATCACTGTCTGGTTGGCGCTTCAGTGCCTTGTGCAGCTCCCCCACAACCTGTAGAGGTGACGCGGCGGTTATGGCACTACTCGTCGGCAGATTGGGACGGATTGCGAGAATACTTTGCCTCCGTCCCTTGGCGGCAGTGCTGCTTTGGAGAAAGGGATGCTTCAGAGAATGCATCTGCTATCACGGACGAGATCAGTACCGGAATGGAATACTACATTCCTTTTACTGATGTCGTCAGTGCTAGCAAAAGTGGTCCCTGGTTCGATCACGAGTGTGCCGCAGCTGTTGAACAAAAACAGGCGGCGTACCGTGCTTGGTCTAGGGCCCAGGCACTCAATGATCATTCAAACCTTGCCTCCCTGAAAGCAGCCTTTAATAAAGCCACCAAGGCCACGAAGAGAGCTTACATTAGAGCAGATGCCCAGCGAATTGCACGTGTTGGCCAAGAACTCATCACGCACCCTACGGGTAGCCGCTCCTACTGGCGACTGGCTAAACACGTGCAATCTAACTTCTGCGTGCCTTCGCTGCCCCCACTGAGATACCCTGATGGATCGTTGGCGCATCAGCCGCAAGAGAAAGCCGATTTACTGGCTAACCTCTTTGCCGCAAACTCTTGCATCGACGACTGCGGTGCTGCGCCGCCTGAAATACCACATTGCGGCTCCACAATGCCTGATATTCGTATCAGGCAGTGTGATGTTCGTGCCGAACTACGGTCACTCGATGTCAGGAAAGCCAGTGGCCCTGATGGAATTCGAGCTGTGGTGCTGAAGAAATGTGCAGCGGAGTTGTATCCAGTGTTCACTAGCCTGTATCGTCTTTCCTACAATTCGGGTCTTGTGCCGCTGTCTTGGAAGTAGGCGAACGTCCAACCAGTTCCCAAAAAAGGGGACCGGCCTGACCCTGCCAATTACCGTCCAATAGCCGTAACCTCAGTTTTAGCTAAAGTGTTCGAGCGGATCATGAACACGCAGCTCATCCGCTACCTAGAGGATCACTCTCTCATTCACGACCGTCAGTACGGCTTCCGACCAAAACGGTCTACGGGTGATCTTCTAGCGTACGTAACACACATCTGGGGGGAGGCTATGGACAAGCATGGGGAATCTTTGGCCGTCAGCCTTGACATTGCCAAAGCTTTCGACCGTGTATGGCATCGCTTCTTTCCAAGCTTCCGGCATATGGTCTGCCACCTCGCCTATGCGACTGGGTCGCCGGATTTCTGGAGGGACGTAGAATTCGCTTCCTTTGCGATGGTAAAATCACGCTTTCTCCAGATTAATGGCGGAGTGCCGCAGGGCTCCGTCTTGTCGCCAACGTTGTTTCTTCTGCATATCAATGACATGTTATCTCTTGGTAATATTCACTGCTATGCGGATGATAGCACGGTCCACGCGCGTTATTTCGAGCGCCCTGGGGCAAAGCAGACTGACATCGTGGAGAAGAGGCGAAGTCTTGTTGTTGAGCTTGACGGAGTGTTAGACCTCATTTCAGAATGGGGTGCATGCAATCTTGTCGAGTTCAATGCCAAGAAAACGCAGTTGTGTGCATTCACAGCAAAGGCGTCGCCGTTCCTTTCCCATCCCATTCTTCAGAGCACCCCGCTACCGATTAAGGATAGCCTAAACATCCTTGGCATGGATGTTCGTAGCAACCTAAACCAGCGGGACTACATTGAGGGCGTCATTAGAACTGCATCCCGTAAACTAGGAGTCCTGAACAGAGTGAGACGATTCTTCACGCCTGAGCAGCTCTGTCTCTTGTATAAGACACAAGTCCGCTCGTGTGTAGAATACTGCTCTCATCTCTGGGACGGTTACGCCAAGTACCTACTCGAAGCTCTTGACAGGTTGCAGCGGCGTGCTATCCGTATCATTGGAAACCCAGAGGCAACTTTGACCCTTGAGCCTCTCCAATTGCGTAGAGACATTGCCTGGCTAAGTGTTCTCTATCGCTTCTACAATGGGGAATGCTCTGACGAGTTATTCCAACTCATTCCACCCTCACCTTTCCACTCCCGTACCACGCGGGCTGGACTTCAAGGCGAGGATGGCCAGCCCAGTGATTCGTTGAATGACTGGGCTTGTCAACCTTATATTTGGACCTCACGACCGCTTTCCATCAGGTGGAGTGAGGTCATCTTGACGGGCAATATGAAAAAAAAAAAAAGTGACAAGTGATAGGAGACCTAGAGGTCTCGTGCTGGACCACCGGCCAACGCGCGCCCCAAGGCAAGCCCTCCGCCTGCGCAGACACGCGGCTGGCACCGTCGCACACGCAGCTCATGCTCAGACACTTGGTGCCTGCGTCACAGTACTCGTTCCGGGTAAGTGACAAGTGATAGGAGGCTTAGAGGTCTCGTGCTGGACCGCTGGCTCCCGCGCGCCCCAAGGCAAGCCCTCCGCCTGCGCCGACGTGCGGCTGGCACTGTCGCACACGCAGCTCATGCTCAGACACTTGGTGCCTGCGTCACAGTACTCGTTCTGGGTAAGTGACAAGTGATAGGAGGCCTAGAGGTCTCGTGCTGGACCGCTGGCTCCCGCGCGCCCCAAGGCAAGCCCTCCGCCTGCGCCGACGTGCGGCTGCCACCGTCGCACACGCAGCTCATGCTCAGACACTTGGTGCCTGCGTCACAGTACTCGTTCCGGGTAAGTGACAAGTGATATGAGGCCTATAGGTCTCGTGCTGGACCGCTGGCTCCCGCGCGCCCCAAGGCAAGCCCTCCGCCTGCGCCGACGTGCGGCTGGCACCGTCGCACACGCAGCTCATGCTCAGACATTTGGTGCCTGCGTCACAGTACTCGTTCCGGGTAAGTGACAAGTGATAGGAGGCCTAGAGGTCTCGTGCTGGACCGCTGGCTCCCGCGCGCCCCAAGGCAAGCCCTCCGCCTGCGCCGACGTGCGGCTGGCACCGTCGCACACGCAGCTCATGCTCAGACATTTGGTGCCTGCGTCACAGTACTCGTTCCGGGTAAGTGACAAGTGATAGGAGGCCTAGAGGTCTCGTGCTGGACCGCTGGCTCCCGCGCGCCCCAAGGCAAGCCCTCCGCATGCGCCGACGTGCGGCTGGACGGTGCCACACGCAGCTCATGCTCAGACACTTGGTGGCGTTTAAAATGTTATTTACTTCTCGTTAATTTCAAGATGTAACTCTTCATCAACATTTAATTAATTTCAAGATGTATCTCTTCATTATTTTTTTTACCTAAAATTAACATTCCTTTTTAGGTTCGCGCCTACAACAATGCAGGTTTTGGCCCATATTCTGAAGTAGTGTCATCCTCATCAGATGAAATTAATCCGGTACCGAAAGTGATAGTATCATCGCAGGAGTCCATTAGACTTGTGGATTTGGACGCCGGTGACAGTGAAACGATACCAAAGAGTATGGGAATACCTATTGACTTTGCTGTGTCTATTGAAGAAAACATTGTTTATTGGGTTAACAATTTGGAAGAAATATTTTCATCAAGAATCAACGGTAGTGGACACTATAAGGTGAGTTCAAGTTATTACTGTAAATTATTTTTCTAATATTGAAACGAGTAGTTTCTTACGTTTTAAACCATTTCAGCTAACGTCTATAAATGGATCTGCCACCAGCATTACGCTAGATTGGGTCAGTCGCTCTGTTTACTGGGCGCAATTGGAAATGGCATCTTCTGAATCATACGTCACATATCGAGCTGATTTAGGAATATCTAATTCGCGACCACACATATCACGGGTCTTGGCTAGAAGACAACCAATCTACAGTTTACAAGTCATCCCAATTGAAAGGTAATTAGGAATTGGTAACGAACATTGAACTGTTGAATTGACAGTGTTATTTTTATTTACATTTAATAAATATTTATTATTTTAGGTCTTTATATTGGTATGAGGAAAGCAGTCACCCAGGACTAGGCACTCTTATAACAGCTAAACTAAACGGGTCCAGTATTAGCAACTTCTTCAATAACAGTAAAAAGGCCTCCGGAGCCCTAACTGATTGCAACTGCCCCGAAAATCCTCAAGTAGCGAAGTCATTTATTATTGATATGACGGCGACCAATCAAGAACTGTACTGGATAGATCCGTGGGTACATCAAATCTTAGCCGCCGACATGAATGGGTGCAAATGTAGAGTAGTCGTTGACGCTACAGAAAAGAAAAAATATGGCTTCATGCCGATGTCCATCACGGTAGACAGCAAGTACGTTTATTGGTTCAATTCGACGGAGAAGGAAATATTTTATGCAATCAAAAATAAGAAACATAAATTAGAACATGCGAAAACGTCTCACGGATACAAAATAATGGCACTGGATCCAGCAAACCAGCCGTATCCCCCTAGACAATGTCTGTTCCCTAAATCGCAGAACTTGCAACCAAGAGTTGTTTCTAATTCGGCTAACAGCATAACACTGCACATGCCTATGGTTTATAAATCTCAACAGTGTAGAAATTTAGACTTCGAGATGACTGCCACAGAATATACAGTATTTTACCGTTTACAATCGCTAAGCGATGCTACACCCTGCGATAGGGATTCTTGTACTTACGTTGCTACTACAAGATCTGAGCTAATCTTGAACGAGTTAAAACCTTTTACAAATTACACCGTGATGTTGGAAGCGACCAATTATTATGCAAAACTTCATGAGGTGAAACCACTAGTCGGCCAGTCACTCGTATTGCAAACGGCAGCAGAAGGTAACAAATCAATTATTAAGTGGAATTTCAGATTTTAAATCAAACTAACTTTGACGAGTAGTAATCCCAAATATTTCCTTTTTTAGCCCCAACAGCGCCTAAAAATGTTACAGCAGTCCCTCTGAGTCCAGTGCAAGCGCGAGTAGATTGGATCCCCGACCCTGGACTGAAATATGAAGTGCATTGGCGAACTAATGACTCGACAACATTGCCGCATAGATTGAAAGGTAAGCCCAGACTAGTTTAGTTACGATAATAGTGTTGAACGTAGGTACACGTTACGTTCGAACTTGCTTGGGCGGCTTTGCAACGTAAACTCAATAGAAAAAATGTACTGATGAATAAGGGTGTCGATAGCTCAAATGGAAGAGCTGTCGTTTTTACAGCGGACCTTGATCGAGTTTTGTCTAAAAATTTCTTATTTATTTATTCACAATTAAAGAAATTGAATAAATACAATACAATACAATACAATCATATATTAGTATTACTTCTTACAAGTCTTTAAAAATAAAGTTTTTTTTTTTTTCAGGCAACAAATTACATTGAAAGATATTACCTAAACATAATCGGCTCATAGATAAAAAAAACTAACATTATATAACTAACATTATTATTTATTATTGCAGCGTGGATACGCTACAAATATTCGACAGATTTGTTCTCTAGCTGAGCCTTTCTCTGTTGCTTTAAAGGCATGATGATGTCGTTCAGACAGCGAAAAGAGTTGCGGACAGTGGGACTTCCACCGTCCGAAACTCTTTCCGCGTAACTTTGTTAGCGATGTCAGTTCTTTTACGGATTTCTGCTCTTCTGATTCCCAACGAAGTTTTGCTGTCAATACATTTGTCCTCAGAGCACAGCACGTTCGAAGTATCAGAGACGCGCCGCGGCTCAGTAGTGCTATCTCGCTTGTCTCCCGGCACGCGCTACGCAGTATGGGTGCGCGCGCGCTCGCAGCACAGCGCGCAGGCCGCCGACAGCGCCGTGCGCCTCATCCGCACGTACCCCGAGCCGCCGCCGCTGCTGCCGGCGCAGCGCGCGCCCTACCGCCTGCGCGTCGCCGTAGCGAAGCCCGCCGCCTACACCATACACCGGTCAGTACTAACAGACAAAATTAAAAAGCCACAGCATATGCTGTGCGGTCGACATAGCGTCAAAAGGGATTTTAACGCAATAAAAATTTTGCTCCTGCGAGAGAAATAATTGTGAGCATAATGTCAGATTTATAGAAGAAACTAGGTAGTTAGTAGTCATTTTCCGTATACTATTTTTCCGTAACCTATAAGTAGCGACAAAAAGTCGCTAATTAACTAGACTGCGAACACCGATTATCCAGTAAGAGTCTCTTAAATAATTAAGCATCAATTGGGTTCCCCCGTGTAACGTTTTATGATGAGCGTCGAGAACAATGAGTTTTGTGAAATGTGAGTTGTGAGGTAAAATTATGGGATTTTTGGTCTCATCTGCTAGTTGTGACTTTTGCAATCTGCCACTTGCTCTCATTATTCCATTGTCATCTATATATGGACACAATGCCTTTAAGTGAATGATGAAATTAAATTTAAACGCAGCCTCACAATTTGTGACGTGTTACGTTCACCTCTCTGCATCATATATCCTTCTAATACTGAAGTATCTGCAAAGCATCTTATTTCAACAATCTAATCGCCTTATTTTCAACACACAGATACAAAGTGGAGTACACCGAAGCAAACGTAGCGAACAGCACTTGGAGGGAGTGCTCGCGCGCGGGCGAGGACTGGGTCGCGAGTGGCCTGCGCCCCAAGACCGCCTACCGCTTCCGCCTGTGGCTGCAGTACGTGCGCCACGCCGCCGGCTACTACTGGCCTAGCGATGACCAGTTCACTCTGGAGACGCTCGGTGAGTGCATTGAAATGGACACACATTTTACAGGACATATTCTAAAGCTTCTTGGGTTTTTGACATTTTTTTTGATGTTTTGTCTAAAGACGTCCAATAATAGAAACATTAGGAAGAAATATTCAGCACATTTTCACATCGTCCACGATAGAATATGTAGTGGAATACTTAAACATAAGACCTGTAATGAATGACAATATTCTTGCAAATAAATAATTTATTATTATTCTCTTTATTTATACTTAAACATAAGACCTGTAATGAATGACCATATTCTTGCAAATAAATAATTTATTATTATTATATAAAACACTCCCTGCTAACTTATGCAATGGTGTGAAGTCACATGAAAAATATCGTTAGTGAATATGGTTCCTTATGAAAATGGATGGATTATCAATTGGGTATGGGAACAAAAATCAAACATGTCTTGAATCGAAAACCATTTCGAGGTATTTGTATTTTATACCTTATTTAACTATTTAACATTTTTAAAAGCAATGGATCTTGGATATTTTTAATTAAATACGTTGGCAATCTGGGGTCAAATGAATGACCCCAGTTTGCCAACGTCCGCAAAGAGTACAATAACGGTTGTTATTGGACTCTTGACGGTAATCAAATTGACACCTCACAATTGAAACCTATTGGGTCGTATAAACTTCCTTTCACGTGATTGGTTGATAATCTATCCATCAACCAATCAAATGACGCAATCTGTATCATACGTGAGAGGTTTAGCTAGGTGATTCTACTGCATGGTATTAATGGGGTTTCCAGATAGCAGATTTAAAATTCCCCCAGATGAAAAATATTTTACACAAATTTATTTTTAATAATACGTACATTAATTTACGCCCATTGCCCAGACGGATAGGTAAGACTTAAAATAGCCATTCACTATAAATGGGCCCTTTCAGGTAGGGCTTGGTTTCCGAACTTGGCAAAGTAAATTGTATCTGAAATCTACTTCTCACATTCTCGTAAGATGATGATGAAGATGATGAACGGCGAGCTCTGTTTCAGTCGTAAGTGCAGTAAATCAGTAATTTTCTCCTCATAGTTTATTTACCACGAATCGGGGAAAAAACACATGCGGGAACACTAAGCGAATTTGTGACGTGATGAGTTCGCAATGTTTGAAAAATTAACTACCGGCTAAATCAACGAAATATTCAAAACGGTTTCTTAAAATAGTAGAAGGTGTTAAGAAAAGATATTAAAAAAAAATTGTTCCTATACCCAATTATTGGTACAATAAAGGTATTCGTTAATTTATTTTTTACTTTTAAAAATAGGGTTACCCACCCAAGGTTAGAGGGCTAAAAATAAAGGGCAGTTTAAGTAAACTTTTAGTGTGTTAACATTTTATTATGTTAAGAAACAAAAAGTTTACTTAAACTGCCCTTTTTAATGTATTTTTAATACGATTAGATCAAAAATCTCAAACACATACATTTACTTTCTATTCTTGTTGTATACAAAGATCCTATTCAATAATTCTTAGAATGCGATGATGTTGTCATTAATGTGCAATAACCTACTCCGTTGCCAACACATTTGCTCATGTGTTGTGCGTGATGTCCCCAGGCGACGTCCCGGGCCCGCCGGGCGCGCCGCACGTGGCCACAGTCAGCGAGCACCTGGTGCGCGCGCGCTGGACCGAGCCCGACGCGCACGGGGAGCCGGTCACTCTCTACGCGGTCTGGGGCCGCCCGATCAACAGGTATTTATTTATTTATTTATTTATTTATTCTTCATTGCACAAAATTAATGATACAATTGGCGGACTTAATAGGGCATTCTCTACCAGTCAACTACACGATTAAACAGATAAATTAAACACGGTGCACGAGATTAAACTAAATAAATTACTTTTGAAAACAACAACAGATGCTAATTATTATAAAATAACAAAACAACAAAATAAATAATATATAAATTCAATATAAATCGATAAAAATAAACATACATAAATATAAGTCATAATATAAATAGAACCAACCAAACCAAGAATTGCTTGCCAAAAAAAAAAAAATTACATAATAATAGCCATATAAACCCCTCAGAATAACCTCGTATTAACTTTGAACCACATTCACCTAACAGTGACTCAAGGACCCATCCCTAATGCGTGACCACCGATCCGTAATGCTTTCGAACAGCCACTTTAAACCTGTATTTACTAATAGATTTTCTTATTGGAACAGGAAGTTTGTTCCAAAGACGAATCGCAGATACAGCGAAAGAACTAGACATGAAACCGGATGAATGAGAGGGCGTAAGAAGGTTAAGAGTATCTTCAGAACGCAACTGACGACAATGTGAAGAATGAAGAAACTGAAATTTACTTTTTAAATAAGATGGAGAATTCGGATCAAAAAGAATAGAAAAGAGAACATTTAAAATTCGAATGGACCTACGCTGCCGGATAGGCATCCAGTTAAGTTTAGAGCGGAAAATGGAGACGTGGTCATATTTGCGCAGTCCGAAAATGAAACGTATACAATTATTTAGAAGTCGATTCATTTTGTTCAAAAGCTCCTGTGAAACGTTACTGAGACAGACATCACCATAATCAATCAACGGCAAGATAAGGGCTTGCACTAGCAGTGTCTTTGTAGATGACGGCAGAAAGTTCTTCAGGCGATAGAGAGCGCGAAGAGTCCCAGTTACTTTCCTGCTCACTTCACTAATATGCTTGGTCCAGCTGAGAGAGCAGTCCATATGAATGCCAAGATTTTTCACACAAGGGGAGTAAGGAACAACGAAACCGTCCATAACAATAGGTGAAACTGCACTCATATCAAGCTTCGCCAGTTGTCGTGAGCCACCGATGATTATGGCTTGGCATTTGATAGGATTAACCTTGACTCCGAATTTGGCAGACCACTCAACAACGCACTCCAGATCGCGGTTAACTTGTCCAATAGCGCTGTTAATCTCAACAGTCTTTCCCTGCTTGTAGATCTGTAGATCATCTGCGTAAAAATGGTGGGGGCATCCAAGTTCGCCAGCCAGAACGTTTATAAAAATTGAGAATATATAGGTATGTTACTTATACTTCATAGACCGAAGTACTACCTCATTTGTCAAGAGCTATTTTATATTCCGCCACTTCCGAGTGGTGCGACAGACGCGCGCGTCAGGCATGGTCACATCAGCCGCACGCGTGAGACACATCGATGATCGCGCTGAACTGCGAGGGTCCGCGATATACTTAGGTACATGAAAATCAACCGCAAAGCGACTTTGCAAAGAGCACAACGCTCAACGTTTGCCATTTCGTTACTAGCAAACTAGAAATTGTATAATAGGTTAGGGAAAAATTTTCTTCGCATATTTTAAGAAAACTCTAAACATTTTTTAATACTGTTTATTTACATTTACCTAAAGAATGTAGGTGCCATTTTGTTCGATTACTTTTTGCCATCTTGTAGGTAGGGACATGATCCCATTGCTATAGGAATTTTGAGGCTTCTGATCAAAATACCGCGACAAGTGGTTTTGGCAGTCCTCTCGTGATGTTAACCTGACACTGCCTAAAGAATTCTGAAGAGAACGAAACAGGTGGAAATCTGAAGGTGCAAGGTCAGGACTATACGGCGGATGCATTAACACCTCCCAGCCAAACTCTCTTAATTTTTGCTGAGTGGTTTAATATGGTGGTTGGATATGTGAGGGTTATCTTGATGAAAAACCACACCTTTTCTGTTGATTATTTCCAGCCGCTTTTTCTCAACTTTTTGCTTTAATCTCATCAGTTGTTCGTAGTAGAGTTCACCATCATCACCAGTTATCAGCCTCTTCAAAAATGATTCGGTTTTATTAAGTCGTAATAAAGAAATACAAATGAGTACACGGTTAATTTGGTTTCTTTCAGTGAGCTCGTGAGGTACCCAAATATCAAGCTTTTTTGTGTACCCAGTTTTTTTTCAAATGCGCCAAAACTATTTTGTGGTCAATTCCCAGTTCTTCAGCTACGTCGTAACTACTGATATGCCGATCTTGCTCCACTTTTTTGAAAATGACATCCATGTTACCCGTAAAAGGGCGACCATAGCGACGTGCATCTTTGACATCAAAATTTCCGGATTGGAAACGCTTAAACCAAATTTGTGCTACTCTCACAGACACAGCACTAGGTCCATAAACATCGCATTTTTTTTCCACGGCTTGCGTTGCATTTTTACCTATTTTGTAGTAAAATTTCAAAATGTATCGCATTTCTTCATTAGATTCACTCATCTTGACAGTAAGAAAAACAAATGAAAATCACACATTTGCCTAATTTGAATTTGAAATTATCTTCTTTAAAATTTAAACCTTTAATGATACCAAAACCAGCCAGATACAAATAGTATAGCCAAAGAGATTTTATTACAAGTTCATACATACTATATGCGAAAAGGCTTTTTCCCCAACCTAATATAATTGTGTTGCCCTATCAAAAACATTCTGTGAAATAAATGTATGAGAAAACCACGTTCACATAATTTTACGGCCCTTTTCAGAGTTAGCTACGTGAATGTGACGAATATGAGCGAACTGATGTCGAGTTTGTTTGCGGAAATGCCCACCGAAGTCAAAAAGCAAATTCTACACGAGGGCTTGGAATTGCTTTACAATGGGACAGGTTAGTGAAGGAAGTTCTTCCGCATTTGCACCCGGCACTGTATCTACTTTCCGTTTGGTTTTAAAATATAACATTTGCTCACTTTTATTCTACGTGCACCTAACAATGCAAATCGTGAATGTCGTCTGACATCAAGACGTTTCGTTTCACAGAAGCGTTCTGGCTGATCAACAACGACAAAGTATCGGAGGGCTACATCGCGTACGTGGCCGCGCGCAACGCGTACGGCTGGGGCCCGCTGTCCAGCGGCGCGGCGGTGAAGGCCGCCCCGCGCGCGCCCGCGCCGCGCCCGCACCCCGCCGCGCTCGCCGTGGCCGTGGCGGCGCTCGCGGCGCTCGTGCTGGCTGTCGGCGCTGCCGGAGCGTACAGTGAGTATCATAGGCTACAGCGCGTACAATGCTGCTAGTGACGCGTACGGCTGGGGCCCGCACTCGCCGCGCTCGCCGTGGCCGTGGCGGCGCTCGTGCTGGCCGTCAGCGCTGCCGGAGCGTACAGTCAGTATCAGAGGCTACAGCGCGTACAATGCTGCTTACGACGCGTATGGCTGGGGCCCTCACCCGCCGCGCTCGCCGTAGCCGTGGCGGCGCTGGCGGAGCGTGTACAGTGAGTATCAGAGGCTACAGCGCGTACAATGCTGCTCGCGACGCGTACGGCTGGGGCCCGCATCCGCCGCGCTCGCCGCGGCCAGGGGCCCGCATCCGCCGCGCTCGCCGTGGCCAGGGGCGGCGCTAGCGGCGCTCGTGCTGGCCGTCGGCGCTGCCGGAGCGTACAGTGAGTATCATAGGCTACAGCGCGTACAATGCTGCTTACGATGCGTACGGCTGGGGCCTTCACCCGCCGCGCTCGCCGTGGCCGTGGCGGCGCTGCCGGAGCGCGTATAGTGAGTATCAGAGGCTACAGCGCGTACAATGCTGCTCGCGACGCGTATGGCTGGGGCTCGCATCCGCCGCGCTCGCCGCGGCCAGGGGCGGCGCTAGCGGCGCTCGTGCTGGCCGTCGGCGCTGCCGGAGCGTACAGTGAGTATCATAGGCTACAGCGCGTACAATGCTGCTTACGATGCGTATGGCTGGGGCCTTCACCCGCCGCGCTCGCCGTGGCCGTGGTGGCGCTGCCGGAGCGCGTATAGTGAGTATCAGAGGCTACAGCGCGTACAATGCTGCTCGCGACGCGTACGGCTGGGGCCCGCATCCACCGCGCTCGCCATGGCCGTGGCGGCGCTCGCGGCGCTCGTGCTGGCCGTCGGCGCTACCGAAGCGTATAGTAAGTATCAGGGGCTACAGCGCGTACATTGCTGCTCGCGACGCGTACGGCTGGGGTCCGCACCCGCCGCGCTCGCCGTGGCCGTGGCGGCGCTCGCGGCCCTCGTGCTGGCCGTCGGTGCTGCCGGAGCGTACAGGGAGTATCAGGGGCTACAGCGCGTACAATGCTGATCGCGACGCGTATGGCTGGGGCCCGCACCCGCCGCGCTCGCCTTGGCCGTGGCGGCGCTCGTGCTGGCCGTCGGCGCTGCCGGAGCGTGCAGTGAGTATCAGGGAGTTTTTAACAAGGTGCTCCTGCTCCACGCGCGAGGTTTCCAGGGGGGCTGGAAATCCGTGCGTGATAAATCCCGCACTTTGTTAAAAACACTTTAGAGTCCTATCGGCTAACGGTTCCGGAGCTGGAAAGCCTATCCATGCTTCGCGGTCCAATTAACTCGCTCGTCACGACGCTAGAATATATTTTAGCTTTACTGGCGATGTGTTCTTCACCATTGCCATTCAAGCTGGAGCGGTCACCCATTACGGTATTTCAAAACTTAAAAAAAAAGTAAATGATTTGAGTATTACAATATGGACAAAAGCAAACGTCTGTTTACTTTTTAAACAACCAGAACCAATGAAAGTATGAAATGCATTAGCTAAAAGTCAAAGCTCAATCACTGCTAAATGGGCTAAAATTTTTCGTAGCAATGCATTCAATATTTTTTTTGCAGCTTACAACAACAAAACGAAAAAGAAAGCCGCCATCGAAGTCCAAAT
Organism: Udea olivalis; assembly: GCA_947369235.1. Taxonomy (NCBI): domain Eukaryota; kingdom Metazoa; phylum Arthropoda; class Insecta; order Lepidoptera; family Crambidae; genus Udea; species Udea olivalis. Next base: position 9,457,913 of record OX376352.1, on the reverse strand, counting down.
CCAAAACCTTGCCCCAAGACGAGGACCCGATGTGGAGCTGGCTACGTTACGACAGCTTCCGATCAGGCATTCAACGAATATACTTTATAACCAGGTAATTTCCTAAGTACTCGTACCTTGTATATATTCTTATTAACTTCTTGCGAAAGAAACAAACATACATAAGAAATATACATACCAGCAAGCCTTTTTCCCAACGGGGTAGGCAGAGACCACATCGTTCCACTTGCTACGGTCCTGACACACCTCTTGCGCTCCTTCCACTGTCATTAATAAATAAATAAATAAATAAATAAATATCCCTGGACATTATTCCACACAGCGCCATCTAGCCCCTAAGTAAGCTAATTAAAGCTTGTGTTATGGGATACTAGACAACGGATAAACATACTTAAATACATTTTCTTTTGTGAATACATACTTATTATACATAGGAGACACCCAGACCAGTACAAACAGACATGTTCATGCACACAAATGTTTGTACTGTGCGGGGATCGAACCCGCGACCTCTGGTGTAGTAGCCAACTTCTTAACCATTACACCAAGTCGGTCGTCAAATCCTTTCATACATGCTCGTCGATTATGGGTACTCCTGACCAGACCTTTTCTGAGCACGTCTTGGACTTGTCCTAAGTACGTCCGTCTAGGCCTTCCCCTTCTAACAGCTCTATCCACCCCCTCCCTACCACCCTCGCCTTGTAAATTTGTTTCGTTAATCGCCTTTCATCCATCCTTTCCATATGCCCAAACCATCTTAGCATTCCCATCTCAATTTTTGTTACAACATCCGCTTTCACACCACACCGCTCTCTAATTATGCTATTCCTCACTTTATAACTCAATGTCACTCCTGCCATACTTTGCAATACTTATTTCCACTGCACATTTATCCTACTTTCATCCTTCTGTTGCCATACCCAACTTTCACTTCAGTACATAAGCGTCGGCACTAACACCCCCGCATGAACAGCCAGTCGTGCCTTCTCTGACAGCGCTCCTTTTAACATATTCCCTGCATTCACTCTTCTACTAATATCAACCTCATGCCTTCCATCCCTCGTGAACCTAGTCCCCTGATACACAAATTCTTTTACTTGTTCTACCTTTTCACCTCCAATTAAAACATCACATTCTGTCATATCCTCCTCTCTTTCAAAAACCATGGTTTTTCACTTTCATACCTCTCACTTCTAACGACGACGAAGAAACTTTATGTGCACATTATTTACATTGTACATTTTATCATAGTTATTCTAACGTCAACACCGGATATAGGTTATTTCCCACTTTATTAACTGCTAATTATTCTCTCATTCAACACTTAGTGATCAGTGACCTAAAATCGTTTGGTCCAACCGATAACCTTATTATTAGTATCTCGCGTAAGTTACTCGTGCAGGATAAACAAATTGTGCATTCTGTATACTCCGCAGTAACTTTTCATCTGATTATGCAATGAACACAAATTCGGAACAGAAACTACGCTCCGTTTTTCCCAATTTAGAAGCGGGATTTTTGATGAGAAGCTATTAAAAACTTATAAAAAGATTTAAATTTAGTTTCTTTAAAATTACTGTCTTTGTGTATTATTTATTATCCTTTCCTTATCCTGTCTAATATGATGCATAACAATTGATATTCTACTGTTATACTCCCTGGACTGTGAACCTGTTAATACGCCTGCCAATGCTGTCTAATGTCCAAATTACAAAGTAGTTACTTAAATACGAAAATAATAATATTGTAGTATTAGATATGTCGAGAAATAAAATAGAACCAAACTAAATTAAGTATAATCAAACAAATCGGACTACAATCTGTATCTTAACAAGCTGCCGTCGCACAAATCCGATCGGTCTTTCCAAAATATAGTTCAAGTCAGTGGTGCCCAGGCAGCGGGCACCTGGTAGCCCGCAGCCTGTTTTCTAGGCTCCCGCGAACAATAGGGGTAGAAATAATTAAATAAATAATAACTGAATTACGCTGTATGGTATATATGAAGCTGCGTGCGATTATTGGTCTGTGTGAAAAGGATGAAGATTTTCCTAAATTTCCTATCACTGTGTTATACACCAAGAAAATTTAATTGCCAAAAAACTTAACCTTGGCCATGGCCATAACATGTTAGTAGTAGTACGAATTGTGAATTTCATTCGTGGACGAGTGTTGAATCATCGCGTCGTCTTTTCAAAGATTTGCTTAATGAATTGGACAGTGAACATGGTAATTTGATCTACTTCGCTGAAGTAAGGTGGCTCAGTCGTGGTAAAGTGCTGGCAAGATTTGTTGGTTTGATGACAGAAATGAAAATATTTTTGCAATCTAAAGATAGATATGATGAAAAACTTGATGATAAAGTATGGCTGGCCGACTTAGCATTTCTAATCGATGTAACTGTGAAACTAAATAACCTCAACGAAACACTACAAGGAAAACAAAAACACATATCATACATGATAACCGCAATTTCAGCATTCGTTAAAAAAAAACGATTTACGGAAAAGTCAGTTGGAGAAAAAATTTCAACATTTTCCTTCTTTTTCTCACCTTTTGGACGCTGAACATCTAGCGGAGTATAACCCAGCTAAACATGTGGAGCTGTTTCACCAATTAAAATCGGAATTCGAAAGGCGTTTTGACAACATTTTCTGTATGGAACCTCTGTTTATTTTTGTCAAAAACTTAGGAAAATTAACTTTCAATTTGTTTTTTAAATGTACATTATTTTACTTTAAGCTCTTTTGTTTGTTTAATCGAAGTATTTGTTATTGTTTACTTTTCTATATTTTTGTTTTTTTAGCATGTAAACGTGTTGGCTTAGCTGTAAGTTTATATTGTAAATGAATAAATAAATAAATAAATAAATAAATAAATAAAAATCCATTTATCGATAGCGATGTTTCCCAACTAGCTTCGTTGATGGAAACCCATTGTTTTGTTAATAATGCGGAAGCTGAATTAGAAATTATTACAGTTCGCAGTAATATCATCCTTAAAAGCTCAGACAACATATCTATGTGAATGTGGTTTTTCTCAACTAAAAGTAATTAAAACCAAATACAGAAGTATACAAACAAAAGAACACGTCAAACATTTTATGATTTTGGGTTGCACAGAAGATTATTAACTAGACTTTAAGAAGTTTTCTGAAAATGTGAATAGCCATGTATCGCATTAGCTTTTTGCTGGTCCGGTCTATTCTCTTTGAACTGTAGTTAGTGTTTCATATTAAAATAATAAATAAAAATAGTGTGATTGTATAATGTAGTTTCCTTAATATCACTAATGTTTTTTTGTTAACTCGGCGGTGCCCGCGTGGCCCTTGGAGCAATACCAGTTGGGCACCACTGGTCTTAGTAAAACACTGCTTTTTGTTTAAAAAGTTTATTCTATAGCTTGGATCCTTCAGCTAAGTTCAATATTAATCGATGAGCCATATGTGCAGGGCGTGCACTGCCCGTCGGACGCGGAGCTGGCGGGCCTGCCGCACATCCGGCGCGAGCAGATCACGCTCACCAACTTCCTCGGCTCCGGCGCCTTCGGGGAGGTGTTCGAGGGCGTCGCCAGGCAGATCAACGGACATGCTAAGGACACTAAAGTCGCTGTGAAGGTAATTTTATATAGACATGATGAGACATTCCAAAATTCAAATTACAGCTGAGCTATTTATCGCAGCATGCACGTTCAGTAGTTAAATATGATCACTTTCCTGACAGGAGAATCAATTGCGACGACGCTTTTAGTGTATACTATTGTGAACTATCATTTATTTATTTACTATTCCTAAAAATAACCATCGTTAGTTTATTTTTGTAGTTGCTGTGTAACTAAAAAAATTGGTTCCAAACTTCAATTGATACGAGTATTGATGACGAATTCAAAGTCATCTACGATTAAGAATCAGTCAAAATATGTATTTTATCCTAAAAAATAAAATCCATATTCTTAGACTTAAACATAAATCTTCTGCAGACTCTACGCAAGGGAGCGACCGAGCAAGAAAAGACGGAGTTCCTCAAGGAGGCCGCCCTGATGTCAAACTTCAAGCACGAGCACATCCTGCGGCTGCTGGGCGTGTGCCTTGACAACGACCCCAACTACATCATCATGGAGCTCATGGAGGCCGGCGATCTTCTCAGCTACTTACGGAAGAAGCGCGCTTCACTGGTACGTTACACACTTGCAGCCTTGATGCCAACTGCAAGCACGAGCACATCCTGCGGCTGCCGGGCGTGTGCCTTGACAACGACCCCAACTACATCATCATGGAGCTTATGGAGGCCGGCGATCTTCTCAGCTACTTACGCAAGAAGCGCGCTTCACTGGTACGTTACACACTTGCAGTCTTGATGCCAACTGCAAGCACGAGCACATCCTGCGGCTGCCGGGCGTGTGCCTTGACAACGACCCCAACTACATCATCATGGAGCTTATGGAGGCCGGCGATCTTCTCAGCTACTTACGGAAGAAGCGCGCTTCACTGGTACGTTACACACTTGCAGCCTTGATGCCAACTGCAAGCACGAGCACATCCTGCGGCTGCCGGGCGTGTGCCTTGACAACGACCCCAACTACATCATCATGAGCTTATGGAGGCCGGCGATCTTCTCATCTACTTACGCAAGAAGCGCGCTTCACTGGTACGTTACACACTTGCAGTCTTGATGCCAACTGCAAGCACGAGCACATCCTGCGGCTGCTGGGCGTGTGCCTTGACAACGACCCCAACTACATCATCATGGAGCTTATGGAGGCCGGCGATCTTCTCAGCTACTTACGGAAGAAGCGCGCTTCGCTAGTAATTTGCAAACATTTATCATTCATGTGTATTTTTTTATCCGCTTCAAGGTAAGTCCACTGATACCTTTGGTAACCTTCAAGCAAGCAAGGTGTATATCGGGATACTACCGACAAAAACCCCCCAGAGCTCTGAATAGATATGCATGAATTATGCGTGGAAGTATCGGCATTAATGTCGGAAAAACTTTTTATACTACACCTGCTCGGAAAGTACCTTGATACTTTATCAAATTTACGGTAGAAAGTACGTCATTGCATATCGAACAAATATGCGGGGAGAAAACGCATCTGAGCGGTAGAGAAAGGTGCATGAAATCCATTACTTACGTAGTTTTTCTTTTTTAATTTTGGGTAAGACTATGCGCCGGTAACCTAAATATCAAAAGCCAAAAAAGTTTTTACAGTGAGTTTTTATCTCCAAGTTCGCAAAATGACACTGGCCACTAGCTGTGTGTCGGATGGTGTCAGGCTGGCAGTGCGACCCTGCGGCGGCAGGATAAACAATTTGAAAAGGAACATGTGAAAATTGCAGACGCCATTGGCGCCATTTTCAATTTGTGTGTTGTTTGAGGATTCAGTTTTCGTAGAAAGTAAAATAAAACTATCAAAATGATAAGTAGTGATAGTGATGATGAAGATTTTTTAACTCCACCGCAGTTGAAGGAAACAGCAAAAATAATAAAGAAAGAAAAAGTGTTACATTAAGCTTCACTAACTGCAACAATTTCAACATAAATTTCAATTAGTAAAGATTTAGTTTTTTATTTTCCTCGTAGGTGTAGTTTAAAGCACTATTTATCACTCTATAGAAAGTGCGATTCCCGATCTCGGGTGTTTCAAACGACACCCTCGACGGTAATCGGTCTCTTTCTCCTCTCGGTGAACAATGTACTATTATAAATGTCAATAAAAATAGTATGCAAAAGAAATCGGACATTTCTTCCCAATACAGGGTGACCCTGGAAGTAAGAAGCAATTCGAAATAGCCCCTGCGCTATCTTTCCTGACCTTAAAAAAAATTATCAAAGGTACGAACTTATTTTTTTCCCCAAAAAAATAATAGGTGATTAATCTTACTTTAAATGGTTAATTTAGTTAGCTAGAATATCCATGTCAATTTAAAAATATTGCATGAAAAAATCTTAATCAAAAAAATTACTTCATGTTCAAGCAGAAAGTCTCATGTCGTGAAAAAAAAAAGTGTACTACGGATAGTTGTGGAAGTATTTAAAAAAGTTGCTCATTTATTACAAATTCTTTTATGGTATAAATTGCAGAAATATTTCAATAATTTCTAAAGTTGTGAGTATTTTGATTAAGAAAGTCGAGTTTTTTGGAGTTTGTAATTTAACCCTATTTATCTTTTTTTCACGAAAGGCCATTTAATATTTCTTTCTGACAAATGAAGGACGGTTATAATAAGCTTGATACCATTAATTTTAGAGAAAAAACAAGCAAAAATTTAAAAATTCATTTCTTAAAAAATAAATTTGATAAATCTACGTAAATTCATTTACGATGTCGCGTTTTTTTGCGACTGCAATATTATTTTGGACTTTTTAACTAATTATAAAATCAGAAGCCACTATTAGTCAAAAAGTGGAATTATTCATTTCCATTAGTTGGAAAAATATTTATTTAACTCGATTTTTCTTTTTTTTTTATTGCGGTTGATGATACACAAAAACAACAGAGGATAAAGATTTACAACTATCTTTCATACTACAGAAAGTGATCATAAATTAATTTTCGAGGAGTTATCAAATTTCATTTTGTAGAAAATATATTTTAAATTTTTGCTTTGTTTTCTTTTTCACTTAAATGTATGGTATCAAGCTTATTCTCATTTGACAGAATGTAACATAAAATGGATATTCGTAAAAAAAAAGTTACATCAGATTAAAATTCAGTCTCCAAAAAACACGACTTTCTTTCAAAATACTCACAACTATAAAAATTATTGAAATATTTCTGCAATTTATATCTCAAAAGATTTGTAATTAATGAAGAACTTTTTTAAATACTTCGACATCTTTCCGTAGTACACTTTCTTTCCACGACTTGAGACTTTCTGCTTAAAATGTAGTAATTTTTTTGATTAAGATTTTTTCATGCAATATTTCAACTTTTTAAATTGACATGGATATTCTAGCTCGATAAAATAACCATTTAAAGTAAGATTAATCTTTTGGCAAAAAAAATAAGTTTGTACCTTTGATAAATTTTTTTTAATAATTATTTTTGTATGGACTTGGGGGTTTTGTGAAAAAAACTAAAATTGATCATAACTTTTTAACGGTTGGAAATCGACCCAATATTGCTGGGGTTAAAAAGGTCAGAAAAGACCCCAGCTATTCGTTTTTTCGTTTTGATCCTTACTTCCAGGGACACCCTGTATACGTCGATTCTTTTCACGTTTATTAATTATGATACGATTCCTTCGCGTTCTGACGACCGTCAGTACGGCTTCCGACCAAAACGGTCTACGGGTGATCTTCTAGCGTACGTAACACACATCTGGGGGGAGGCTATGGGCAAGCATGGGGAATCTTTGGCCGTCAGCCTTGACATTGCCAAAGCTTTCGACCGTGTATGGCATCGTTCGCTTCTTTCCAAGCTTCCGGCATATGGTCTGCCACCTCGCCTATGCGACTGGGTTGCCGGATTTCTGGAGGGACGTAGAATTCGCGTCCTTTGCGATGGTCGAAAATCACGCTTTCTCCAGATTAATGCCGGAGTGCCGCAGGGCTCCGTCTTGTCGCCGACGTTGTTTCTTCTGCATATCAATGACATGTTATCTCTTGGTAACATTCATTGCTATGCCGATGATAGCACGGTCCACGCGCGATATTTCGAGCGCCCTGGGGCAAAGTAGACTGACATCGAGGAGAAGAGGCGAAGTCTTGTTGTTGAGCTTGACAGAGTGTTGGACCGCATTTCAGAATGGGGTGCATGCAATCTTGTCGAGTTCAATGCCAAGAAAACGCAGGTGTGTGCATTCACAGCAAAGGCGTCGCCGTTCCTTTCCCATCCCACTCTTCAGAGCACCCCGCTACCGATTAAGGATAGCCTAAACATCCTTGGCATGGATGTTCGTAGCAACCTAAACCAGCGGGACTACATTGAGAGCGTCATTAGAACTGCATCCCGTAAACTCGGAGTCCTGAACAGAGTGAGACGATTCTTAACGCCTGAGCAGCTCTGTCTCTTGTATAAGACACAAGTTCGCTCGTGTGTGGAATACTGCTCTCATCTCTGGGACGGTTCCGCTAAGTACCTACTCGAAGCTCTTGACAGGTTGCAGCGGCGTGCTATCCGTATTATTGGAAACCCAGAGGCAACTTTGACCCTTGAGCCTCTCCAATTGCGTAGAGACATTGCCAGGCTAAGTGTTCTCTATCGCTTCTACAATGGGGAATGCTCAGACGAGTTATTCCAGCTTATCCCACTCTCACCTTTTAACTCCCGTACCACGCGTGCTGGACTACGGCGTCACATACACACAATTCAACATTTGTTGGCCCGAACTAAAAGGTTCGGTGACTCGTTTCTTTGTCGTACCATCCAGACGTGGAACGCTCTTCCAGCCCATGTGTTTCCTTCCTCGTATAGTCCCGGGTTCTTCAAGCGGGGCGTGAAAAGGCATTTCTGCAGGCCTTCAAGGTGAGGATGGCCAGCCCAGTGATTCGTTTGATTGACTGGGCTTGTCAACCTCATATCTGGACCTCACGATCGCTTTCCATCAGGTGGAGTGAGGTCATCTTGACGAGCAATATAAAAAAAAAAAATTGCTAGATCTCGGAAACCGTCGTGAGCAGCTATATGGCGTTTTTCAATTTGAACCAGCGTGAAAATATTAAAGCGTATAGAGTCTTTCAAATCCATATATAATATATATCTCATATTATTTTATTATTCCAGTACACCTCAGAGTCCCTGACCCTGCTGGACCTGTTCAACATGTGCGTGGACGTGACCAAGGGCTGCCGGTATCTAGAGGAGATGCACTTCGTCCACCGCGACCTCGCGTGCCGCAACTGCCTGGTCGCGCACCGCGCCGGCGGACGCGTCGTCAAGATCGGCGACTTCGGTCTCGCGAGGGATATCTACAAGAATGACTATTATAGGAAGGAAGGGGAAGGTCAGTGTTGTGATCAATGTGTGAGAATTTTATGTATCAAGTTGTAGTTAGAAAAAGATAAAGCTCATTTATATATTTTTTTAATGTGCATCAAAATGTTTAAGTTAGCCTAGCCTATACAGGCTGTCCTAAAAAGTAATAAGCGAAAGCCCAGTGGGCATCACTAGGGCTCCCCAAATCACCCCCATGTATTTTCCGCGATATTAGGTAATCTTCGAGTTATGTTTTTTAGATAAAAAAGATTGTTATTTTTTTTTAATGGCCTTCAAAACTTTAGGAAAAAACATTATTTCCCACTTTTTCATTTTTTTTTCTAATATATTATTCAGTGCTATAAATGTGTTTGGCACGTTGCGGGCTATGCACCGTAGCGTATCGCCAAGATATTCTCGCTGACAATAATTGTTGACGTTCTGTGCATGGTACCTACACAACGGTGTTGGTCGGCGACGGAACGATCTAGTGGGCATAGTCTCTCATACATTACAATACAAAGTTTTTTTTTTGCCTGACACGTTCGTTCACTTACTTGAACTTCTGCTTTCAGTATAAAGAACAGGCTTCGAATCAGATCAGATTTTCCGGTTTTTATTTTAGTCAAGGTATTGATCGGGATTTGAACGCCCTATCGTTTGTTATCGGGCAACTGATCTCTCATTTAAGCTATTAGACCTTAACCTATATATATATTATATAACCTATATTATATATTGTAATATTTACACTCCGAGTGGCGTTATGCTATGCGGTATTCGATGATTTTATGAATACTACTTACCAAAACTTGCTCCTTCTTAACCTATCCTTTAAATTGCAATGCATCTTGTGCAGGTCTGCTGCCCGTGCGCTGGATGGCAGTGGAATGCCTAGTGGACGGCGTGTTCTCGTGCCAGTCGGACGTGTGGGCGTGGGGCGTGCTGTGCTGGGAGGTGCTGTCGCTGGGCCACCAGCCCTACCCCGCGCGCACCAACCGCCAGGTGCTGGCGCACGTGCGCGCCGGCGGCACGCCCGACCGCCCGCCCAACTGCCCCGACCGACTGTACGTACCTAAAATTAATTTCTAACCGTCAACCTCAAGCTAGCTCCGAAGCTAGGTCAAAATGTTTGATGCTGCAGGATTCGTTTTTGCACAAGAGTGCAGGGTATAGTATACTACAAAATATAGGTGTACTAAAAAATACAATTTTTTTGTTGGTAGCAAGACATTTTTACAATAAGACCAGTGATTCGTTTGAATGACTGGGCTTGTCAACCTCATATCTGGACCTCGACCGCTTTCCATCAGGTGGAGTGAGGTCATCTTGACGGTCAATATTTAAAAAAAACCGAAATAATTTTTTTTAATGGTAATCAATAATATTTTGCCGACAATTCGGTTCTGGCTGGTTTTTTGGTCGCAGTTCTAACCTAACCTAACCGAATTTATGTCTTTTCACGACTGAGTTTCTTTTTTTAAGGACCCCCCTTCCCGGTGTCTGTGCCGACCACCGTTCCTGGGCTTTTCGGATTGTGTCTAAGTTAATGTTCTATATAAAAACCATTAAAAAAATTGTAAGTGTTGGCTTCATACTAAATCGGTCAAAAATTATTCTTAGTCCTCTTTTAAGAATGTCTATTTATTTTCTTTCTGATAACATTGTTATCAGTAAATCAATGTGTGAAAAAGGAACTGTTACACTGACAAAACGTTATTCGTCTAATAGTTGTGTGGCCTAGGGAAATATTTGACAAATGATAAATGTGCGAAACGTTTTGTGTAATTGTGTCATTATAATAATCAGCTTAACAATAATTATACCAAATGAAACGTTGTCATACAAAAATTTGCTAATCGTTAGTTGTCAAAGTGAAACATCGGCGAAACACTGGTTGGCAAGTGATAATCTGGCAAACAATTTTCGCCGAGAAGGCAGGATACCCTAAATAGTAGCTTTTTAAGCGGGCTCTTGAATTACACTCTAGCATAGGGCAGGCTAGTATAAAACGGCGGGATGACCACGGCGAGTCGGGTTTCAGCTTAATTTCATATGCAAGTAGTATTTTTTGATGCAAACTTTTAATAATTGCAATGAATTTCGGAATTATGAAATTTGGAATATCGTTTTTCTAACAAATGAACCTTCGGATTTTTGATTCTTCGTACTAATGAAATTCGGAAGTTAATAAATCGGATTTGTGACTTTCGGAAAAAAACTTTCGTGCTTTTGATGATACTAGGAATTTTATTGTTTCGGAATTATGTAATTCGGAATAATGAAATTCTGAATAATGAAATTCTGAATAATTTAATTCGGAATTACGTATTTCGGAATTTTTGGGTGGCCCTTAAAACAGCTCTAGGCTTCGCCTTACGCATTCAGCCTCCGTCCGGTTTTTAGATATTTTTTTAAAAAGAATATAACTTTCCGCCGGTGTATCTTTACGGGTATGAACCTACATCCAGCCGAAGGACTAAAATCTATGGCAAGAAAGCTAGGTGATTGTAACTGTCGTAAGGCACCGAATGTATACTTCTTTTTCTTACTGGTTGGTTTGTTCAAAAGTAGTCGCTTCTAGCGAGGAGTACCTACGCTTAAATTGTACACCTACCTCAGTTGTTTTTTTGCCATAAGTATTTTGATGTTTTTACTGCCCTATTAGCATTACAAATCTATTATCACTAAAAAGTAAAAAGTTAAAGTAAAAAAGTAAAATTCATTTATTGCAAAAAATTTAATTTGATATATTTCGTTCGCCCAATATACCATAAGATGGCATATGCAAAAGGCAACATAAATTGATTCAATAAAAAAAATTAAAAATTAAAATGTCGGAATGCAGATGTCAGGGGTTACACAAAATTAACATTAAATTTAATAATATTTAAATCTCAGTACATATTATTATTAAAAACGATACACAAATGACTGGAAATATTCATCCGTCGAATAGGAACAATGTTCTAACAACCATCGTTTTAGCTTGCTTTTAAAAATATTCAACGGCAATTTCTTTAGTTCGTTGTCAAGCCTGTTATATATTTTTATAGCCATGCAATAAGAAATATTGCTGTATTGCGTTGTTGTTTTTAACCGACTTAAAAAAAGGAGGAGGTTCTCAGTTCGACTGTATGTTTTTTTATGTTTGTTACCTCATAACTTTCGACTGGGTGAACCGACTTTGATCATTCTTGTTTTATTTGAAAGCTGGTGCTTCCCGAGTGGTCCCATTTTTATTTGGTCTAGTTCTGACAGTGGCATCCATGAGAAAACCATAATAAGTCTTAAATCTAGATAGACAAAATGCGGGACAAATGGACGAAAACTCAATGTTACACCAACCGATTTTGATAATTCTTTATTTATTTGAAAGCTGATGCTGCACGAGTGGTGCCATTTTAATTTGGTCTAGTTCTGACAGTGGCATCCATGAGAAAACCATATAAGTCTTAAATCTAGATAGACAAAATGCACGACAAATGGACGAATAACTCAATTTCATGCCAACCGATTTCGTGCTTCTTTTTTTTTGGAAGGAAATGAGGCTACTAACTGAACCTTGCATCTACATTTATGAGATGTGCGAGTTTGTTAAGACAAATCTTCACTTGTTCGAAGCAAAAAGAAGCTAATGCAATTTCAATACTAGATATCCGGACAACCTAAATTTACCTCCAAAAAAATTTGAACAAAAAAAAAAACAACTTCAAAAAAGCATATTACAAAACAAAGCACTAAAAAGTAAAGAAATTCTTCGATATTCTGACCTTCAGATTGTACATTAAGTGAGAGTTTTTTTGCTATTTATGAACTGAATGAATGTTGTTTTGCCCAAGTTTACCCGTAAATTATTATTGCGGAGCCAATCAATAACTTTATAAAAATTTCCAATAATTTGTCCAGCTACGAGCTGCTGCAAAAGTGCTGGAGCTACAACGCGGAGGCGCGGCCGTCGTTCCGGCAGTGCCTGGACGTGGTGACGGCGCTCCGCGAGCAGACGGCGCCGCACACCGCGCTCGCCGCCTCGCCCGACCCGCAGCCGCACTACCTCACGCTGCTGCCCGACGGTGAGTACACCATAGCTAGATGTGTAACAATGGCATCAGCTGAACTCATATAGTTTCCATCATCATCATCATCATCATATAGCAGAACCATCCAATCCGCTGTCACCTAGCTTTCTTTATACGTGACGCAATCTATGTTGCCTAATTTAATAACCAAGTAGACAATGCCAAAAAAACCATTATTCATTAATGTACATTTGGGTCATGTGACTATTGTTTGATGTTTGAGTAGGTGCTAATTACGATCAGTGATTCATTGTCTGGATTTTTACCTACCCATTCATATTTTCATCAATAACAAATTCCTCGCTACAAGATTAAACTTAACCTAAACTCGCAGTAGGTGCGAGTTTTGAGAATCGTAGATTTAGCTTAGACGACTTCCCTCTTGTCAAACAAATTAAATCAAAAATAGCACCAAAAGTACTGACTTGCACACAAAAAACGCACTCTATGTAATTCAAACTGGGCATCAGTTTTCTGGTCTAAGAAAAACTATTTGAATTGCACGCTTATCTGTTTCGGAATGCAGATCTAATAATTTTACGCATAACAAAATATGTCGATCTATTTAATCAAATTCAAACACCACTTATTCTGAAAAGTACATCATTTATTCTGAATTAAAAATAATTTAATCTGTCATGCATATCTAACTAAGCTCACATAAAATCAATAAATGGGCATAATGATATGCACAACAGCGTGGTAACTCTATTTAAAAAAAACTAATATGGCTTAGATGTAAGTAGTGCTATGGGTAGTATCGACATTTCAAATCTAGCAATATTATTGATACGCAGAAATACTAACGATTGCATTGATTCTATTTGCACTTCGCACTATATCAAACCGTGATTAGTCCACCGTCCATACTTTCGATAGTTTTACTGATCAGACTAGTAATACTAGGATAGTATTTTCAGCTATGAAGCTTCAATACTATCCATAGTATTGCCGATGTTATCTCTGTTCATACTAAAATACTATCCATAGTGATAGTATGAACAATACTATATAATTCCGAAAAACATAACTCCGAAAGTCAAAATACCGACTTCCAAAACTCCGAATTGCATAATTTCGAATGACTTTGAATCTCGAAAGTTAAAATTCCTAATTTTCATAAATCTGAATATTGAAAATACGAAATTCCAAAACTCCGAATGTTCTTCAGTCCAAAAGTCATAATTCCGAATTTCACAATCCCGAATCATCAAAATTTCGAACCAACAAAAATCCAATCTTTCATAAATACGAATTCCGAATAATCAAAACTCCGAGAAATTATAAATCCGAAATAAATTGATAAACTTTTTTTTGCAGTTAGTTACTTTGCCGACAATTCGGTTTTGGCGTTTTTTGGTCGCAGATCTAACCTAACCTAACCGAATTGATGTGATCCAGGTGTTTGTGCCGCTCCCCGTTTCCGGGATTTTTGGGATGGCCATGGCGAGTAGGGTTTCAGCTTAATTTTATATGTAAATAGTATTTTTGATGTAAACTTTTAATAATTGCAATGACATTTTTTCGGCATTTTGAAATTCGTAAAATCGTTTTTCGAACAAATGAAACTTCGGATTTTTAATTCTTCGTACTAATGAAATTCGGATATTTTTAATATAGGATTTGTAACTTTCGGTAAAAGAACTTTCGTGCTTTTGAATATTAGGAATTTTGTGGCTTCAGAATTATGAAATTCGGAATTACGTGTTACGGATTTTTTTGGTTTTTTAGAGAACATGTTTTGATGAGCAGATAATTTAATTGTAGAACAGTCATGTTTCTGATGTGCAATCAGTTTATTAGAGGAGATTGGTATGTTTGCATAATATTTTAACAGAGGTGCAATTAAAAATATCCCCTTTCCATTATTTTCAAGTGATAAAGCAAGCTTATGAAAATATTTGTAATTATTTACTGTGGATATACTCGCACCCTTGATAACTGATTCTGTGGTACTACTTAAATAAATCTATATTACTGATACTATTTTTTTTTTCATGCATTATTTATTTAATCTAGGGCTTCGTTTTTAAAGACGCTAAGCGGTCCGCTGTCCAAAATCGAAATCAAGATTTATTTTTTCAGCGCTTTCGCAATGATTAAACGCGAGTTGGTCAATATCGTACGCTACTGCCTCTCCATAAACAAATTTTGATACATTTACACTTGCATGTATGACTCGTGCTAAATCATTTATATTGTACTAACTTATGAATTGTATTCTGCATGGGCCGCATGTCAGACGCCATCGACAACCGCACCTACCTGCTGGACGAGAATGACAACGCCTGCCTAGGTTCGTTTCCAATCACCATTCTCACTATGCCAGGTGATTTATTTATATTTTATTTATAGAAATGAAATTAGACGTCGTACTCCCGTTAGTTATGAAGAAACGATTTAAAAGGAAGAATAAGAACTTTTTATACCTTGTCCAATTTAGGGTGATAATTTTGACAGTTCATGCCTATGAAGCATTTCATTATTTTGCATTGATTGACTGATTGCATTCTTTTTCGGTAAAGTGTACTACAGTTATTCATACTTTATTGACGGGTACCGCTCACTTAGTGAAGTGCCTTGCAAACGAATAACAAAAAAATAAAAGAGAATAGGTTGTGAAACAAAATTAATCTAACATATAAACTTTGTGAACATCGTTTGTGAACAAGAATTGATAATATACTCAAGGGACAGTTCATTTGTTGATGTTGACGATGATGATTATGAAAGTGATTTAGGAATTGCACCATTATATTAGTAATTAATAACTTTAAATATTAATACGTTTTGAGGGCTTTAATAGTCGTAATATATTTATTTTATTATCTCTTTATTGCACATTAAAATAAACTGACGATTCTAAGTTCTACGAAATAATTATTCGATAATCGAATCGATTCACTAACGATTATAAACTACCCCATCCCTATTTTGAGCTTCAAAATTATCATCCTAAATTGGACAAACTTTATTCATATTAGAAATAAAACAGACTTTTGACTGGCCTGTTGGCGCAATGGCAGCGGTCCTTCCTTTAGCGCCGGAGGTCGTGGGTTCGATCCCCACCCATGACAAACATTTACGTGACGGACATTTGTGTTTGCTGTGTGTTATTATCTATTTAAGTATGTATTTAGAAATATATAAGTATGTTCATCAGTCTATGACGCCCATAGTACAAGCTCTGCTTAGTTTGGGGTCAGATGATCTTGGTGTAAACTGTCCCAGATATTTATTTTATTTTATTTATTTAAAATAAAGTTTTTTGCGAGGGAGAGAGTTGCCTAGAAGAGATCGCTTTCTAGTGATAATGCTATTGATATTTAATATAAATACTCCTGTACTTTTTATTTGTGTAATAAAGTATATTTATCGTATATTTTTACGAAAACCTTGATATAAAAATTAATTAAAAACTTAAATTTTCACTTAGTTTCTTCATCATTTACCGAGTATGCCATATAAGTAGTTTTCCTTACGGTATAAATAATCATCCGTTATTTATTCATTATGAACGTCTCATGACTGCGAGACTAATTGGCCCTCTTCTGCAGAGGAGGAGGCGCCGGAGCCGCAGATGGAGCCGTCGCGGCTGCTGCCGGCGCGCGCGCCGCAGTACCTCGAGCTGATGTACTCGTGCGACGGGTACGAGGTGCCGCGCGCGGGGGGCCCCCTGTCCCGGCTGGAGGTGGGTTGGATTGCCTTGCCAAGAATACGTGCCTAACCGTAATCATTTATTCCGAATATGTATTTGGTACCTCGTTATATGTGATGTTCCGTTATTACAGTACCCGGCAAACTTCTTGGACAAACGACCTTGAATGCGCCGAAACGAAAAATAGGTCTCTTTGGTGGTGCTGTGCGGGAAGAGTAGGGGCGCGCTCTGATTGGTTGGTCAGTTGACGCTTGGCTTCCGCACCACGCTTACGTCCCGCTGTCTCTTGTGTACACTCGCGTGCAGTGATT
The DNA here is from genome assembly GCA_947369235.1 of Udea olivalis. NCBI lineage: Eukaryota > Metazoa > Arthropoda > Insecta > Lepidoptera > Crambidae > Udea > Udea olivalis. The sequence goes on along the minus strand of OX376352.1, from coordinate 9,440,949 downwards.
ACGTGCAGATTTTGTTATTTTTGTAGACTTTCTCTTTAATATTTTCGTTTATAATTTCGTTGACTTTGTTGAAATATGTTAATGTTTCTTCCTGAAATATAAGTTCTAGTTACGGGAGTACTAGATCCTGATATTTTATTTATTGTAACGTGGATAATCAAATCTATAGACAGACAGTCTACGCGGGCAAAGCCGCTGACGGACGGACAGCTAGTAATGAATATTTTGGTTAGGCTATCAAGTAGGTATAATTATTAGCAGTTATTTAGCAAACATCCTTTAAGCTAAACCTGTGGATAACTGCAACTATAATAACATCAGATGTTCTTGTTACTGAGAATATAGTTAATGACCTCAAGGACGTTCCACAGGTTAAACTTATTTTAATTGCTAATTTAACAATAAGGATGTCTTTCGTGATCTCTTTTCTTTCTATACTACCAACTACTAAAACGTTATTAGCTCAATCAATAAAAACCTAGTAATAAAAAAATGGCTTTTTTCAATGAAACAATATTTTTGCACGTAAGTGTACCATGCGCAAACTTTCCCCCACCACCTCACGCGATAGCCAAAAAGTTTGCCGGGTACTGTACCTACCAGTGTAGGCACTGCATAGAATAGGCAATGTGTTTTATACGAAGTACAGGTTCGTCTCAATGATTACTAAGTAGGTATAAAGTAAGGTCCAAATACCCTAGGTTTTTGTATTAAATTTTTGCTTTCTTTTAGTTTGATCTTTGTTATCCCTCGGAACTTAAAAGTGATCCATACTAAGCTTTTTTCTATAAACGCTTGCCGCAAAGGGTCGCCGGTTCGATTACCGCACCAACAGAACAGGCATTTACAAAATGTAAACTCATTTGTGTTGGGTCTGGGCGTTTGTTGTTCTCTTTGCTTATGATTTTCATAACACAAGGCATAACCTTACTTTGGGACTAGGGCAACGTATGTGATGTTGTTTCAACCTAATTATCTAGCATGCGATAATTGTTCTTTTCATTCCCGCAGTCGCGGCACAGCATCATAGGCATCGCGCCGGGCCGCCTGCGCCGGCCGCTGGTGCGCGCGCACTCGCTGCACGCGACCGTGGTGCCTTGGCGCGCGGGGCCGCGGGGGGGCGCGCGGGCGCGGGCGCGGGGGCGCGGGCGGGAGTGGGCCCGCGCGTCGCTGGCCGACCCGCGCCTGCTGCCGATGCTGCCCATGGACAGACAGACTACGTTTTGACCTGTGATATTAGCCTTTTTTACAACATGTACATTATTGGTCCCTTCGCTTTGGAGTCGTCGTGGAAATACTTCATTTCGCTAATGACTTCTGAAACAATACTAGGCAAAATACAATAATTTTTGTTTTTTTAGGTTCAGCAATTCAACTAAAAATTTTGATACACTTGATACACAACGTGTATATATTTTTATATATTTTTTTTGCACAAATAACGTTATTTTAGAAGAATAATTTATGTGAACTTTCGTTTTTGAAAGGAGATCCGTATATGATATGATCCCAGCATGACTGACTTATAGAAAAAAGTGTGATAGCTATAGTACGACCGTCTAAATCAGTCTTCGCCTGCGCGGTACAGGGGTGAGGGGGTAGGACGACAACGGGGATAAAGAGAGGTGCGGGGGCGGGCGCGCGAAGCGTTACGCACATGAGGTGAAATGCGTAATAGACAGTTCTTAAGATTTATGTGACGTCATAGTGGATTTTTATATATTTTTTAAAGCAGGGACGGCAAATTTGAATGAAACAACTAATTTAATATTTAGGTAACAAACTATTCTATGGTTTATTACAAGAATCATCAAAACCAAAAATCAAATCATCGAAATCAATCACATATGTCCATATCAATATCACTTGAACTTGATTCTTCACTTTCGGAGCAGCCATCCTCAGAATCATCAGAATCGTTCTGCACATTAATAATAAAATCAACAGCATCATCTACAATACCATCTTGTTTGCAGTATTCGTCCTCAATTTTAATTACGTGGTTAACGGAGTGCTCCCACTTTTCTGCAGAATATTCAGCAAATAATCCCTCTAATATACTTTTTTTTTGGTCCAAATTAGAGTCGACACTTTTTTGAGCTAAATGTCAGCTCAATGGGGTTCAGGTCTGGATGGTAAGGGGGCAAACGAAGCACTTCATGTCCGTTTCTTTTTAATAACTCGTCAATTTTATAAATGTCTTCTGTGAAATGCCTTTTAATTAATTTATATAACTCATCCTTCCTTAGTTTATCATCAAATGGCACGTCATGTCGTCGTAGCCATGCTTGCATAGCTGGCTTAGTAGAAGCCATACTCGGCTTTTTCTCCTCTCGAACCGAATGATAAGCAGCGTTATCCATCACTATGACAGAATTTGGTGGTATATTCGGCATCAGCTTTTCATTTATCCATTTCATGAAATTCACAAAATTCATGGAATCGTGATAATCACCTGTTTCACACTTGGATTTGAATATTACAAGTGCCCCGTCTACAAATCCAGTTTGGCCTCGACAATGAACAATGATCAAACGGTCCCCTTTACCGATATTAGACAGCACGCCGTGTTCATCCTTTGATTGCCAACACTTTGATACGTTAAGAGACGCATTGACATAAGTTTCGTCAAGATATATAATATTTCTTCCTTCCCTACGATATTTTTTTATAGACTTAGGTATTTCCACCTCCATGATGTTATATTTGGCTGTTCGATAAGAAGTTTCCTTTTGGATCCGCATTTCTTAAATTTGAAACCAAGATCATGTAATAATAGCCTTAAATATTCCCTTCCGCAGTGTAATATATTCTCTTCTCTAAGTATAACATTCAAAGTTTTTAGAGTTGGTATTTTTTTATGAATTGTATAAAATTGAGAGACTTTTCTTCTTACTACTCCTTTTGCAAAATCGTCTATTTCAACTCTTTTTCTGCGCACTTGTTTTGGTTTTTTTGGTGATTTAAATATTTCGTTATCTTTCAATAGTCTCCTTTGTTGTACAATTCTAGATACAGATTTATCCGATAGTCCAGTAACCTCTGCTACGGTTTTGTTCAAATTTATATCTTGCAGATATTCAGTGGAATTTGGATCCAGTTTCTTTTTTCTAAAATATTAATATACGTTAAAAGCCATTTGCTTGCACTGGCTATTAATTTTATGTCCGAAGATATTTCGACTCATCTTCAGAATGTAATAAAGAGATGTAATGTAATGTAAGAATGTAAAGCGTCCAGAACTATCAACACGAGTGATCTCTAACCGTGTAGCGAGCGTACTGAGTTGTTACAAAAATGCACCTGCCGCCCGCACCTCTCTCGGTCCCTGTTGTCGCCCTACCCCCGCACACCTGTACCGCGCAGGCGAAGACTGATTTAGACGGTCGTACTATAGCTCTGATCCTTTGATCAAAATATTTTTGGTTTTTATGCACGATCGAAATTACATAATGCCATGGCGATTTTCGTACAGCGAGGGACACTCATAATCCACCGACCGAGTTCGTAACTAGACTTTATCGTATTTAATTATTTATTTTATTTTATAAATGTAAATAGAGGATTCGATCGTTGTATATACTAGGGTAAGGCGCGTGTAGGGTTATGTAAGCGAGAGTATGTTAGACGCTTTCGCTAGTATGAAATGAGGCCTTGTGGACGGGAGTATAGTGCATTTATCATAAAGTTGACAATTTGTTGTCTCGTTCAAAGTTTACTTTAAAATTATATGAAATAAAAAACTGATTTAGCAGTAACTTATGACATATTTTATTTCTAGAACGTCTACATGCATGGATCAAGAGATCAAACATGAGTAGCAATTTTACCAGTTACAAAGGGTAACAAATATAGCGTATTATGATACTTATTTACATTAGAGACAGTAAATCTAAATTATGATTTCTGATATGCAGAACATGCGCTGTGGACTGTGGAACTCGTTACCGGCAGAGTAACAGCCATGATCTGTTTTTAAGAAGAGATATTTTGCACGAATAGGCTTTGTCAATTATTTTCTTAAGAACTGATTGCTTTGTACAAAAACAATCAATTCACATGAAAATGGGGTTACAGCTATTTCATTAACAAAAAAATTAAGGACATGTAATTTCCTATGTGAAATAGCTACGCCCACAGATAATAATAATATATTGGTTTTGTTAACATGGATTATTCCATGAAATAAGCAAATACATAATGTACTTTAAATAAAATTACAATAACTAATTTTGATTAAACGCGAGTTTGCTAGACCGTCAAGATTGATAACTTTATCATCTAAAGTTAACCTAATTCTAAGGAACCTAACATTTTATGGAATATAAACAAGTGTTCATTTCATGTACATCCATTGCTAAACATATTTAGAACAAATTAGCTCATTGCATGTACTTATCGTACTTATACAAAACAAGGAACGTTAAAAAGTAAAAATTTCTATGTAACCTCAAATACACAGATAATGTTTTGCATATTTTTCTGCAGACTACGCATTTCGTTAACGTGAAGAACGATAGGAGCTGAAATTTACTTTCAATAAGCTTGTCTAGCGTAATTGACTCACATTAGCCAGTTAATGAACGACATTATACTATTTTCACTGTAAGATGATATGCCTGACAGCTCTTATTGTTCCGTGTCACGCATACTATTTCAAGCTAAATAAAAAGAAACTGGTGAAAGAAAATGTTATAAACTATTAAAAAACTGATGTTTTTTCGAATCTTATCAAGTAATTTACTCTTATTATTATTAACCATTAATAAATGAAGTATTTGAAATTAAATTAATATATCTTTACAGCGCCTGATGCGTGAAAAGGAACGCCATTCAATAGTGTACTGACACTACTGAATCGACAAAAAATCGATCAATAGGAGCGACCATTTTGTAATTTGTAATCACGTCATTCGCATCAGTACCAGTGCGTCTGCTTTGTGTGCTATTTTTTAACTATTATTTTCGAGATACCGCGCTTTATTCTATAACTTATTAGCCATAACCCGTTTAATAATAATTAATTTAAAAATTACAAATCGGTAAATCCGATTCCATTTCCTTTGCCAACTCGATTAAATTACATTCGTTACAGCACTTTAATTGACAATTATGAACTGTCAGGGATATCATCATACGGCGAAAGTAGTATAGTCTACGTTATAAATTATTCTAAATCTTTGTTAATGAAGGTACACTTATTGAGTGAACTGTAGGGCAAGTAACATCTGCCTAAGATATTAAGGGTTGCCAGAGGGCGCTGCTCAAAACGGGATATAAAAGTAGTGAAGTTAGGAAGTGGTGCCGCGTGCTCACTCGCCGTCCTCCGCGGTCTCCTGCTTGACGCGCTTCTCCTGCTTGATCTTGTCGGTGGTGGTGACGGCGGGCTCGGCGGGGTCCTGCCGACAACGAACTTCCCGTGAGGAGTCGCCAAGACGTGGCAACGTGTACGCGTCAAACTTCTAGTCCGCTATGAGCACGAGACGAGTCCCGCGATTTTTTTCATAATAAATAAAGTACTGCGCCTGCGCGAAACAACTTCAGAGGGGACTGGCAGTTTGACGTGAACTATGCACAGTTTACAGCAGTAAATGACTACTGCTGATTAGCCGCTGAGGTTTCGATATCGGCCTCGAACTTAAAACGGAATCATGAGTTTAGGTTCTAGTGATAAATGAAGTTCACTTTGTTTTCTCAAAAGAGTTTTGGAAGACCAGTAAGTATGATCAGCTTACTTTGTCGTTAAACCATACATGATGGTGTATACCTTCAGGAAATGTTATGGCATACTCAGTTAGTGACGTTGAAACTATAATAACGAACATAATTAGTTAATAACTCTTCATCCAATTTAGTTTGAAGTTATTTAAACAAAGTAAGATGCAAGAAGAAATTATTGTCACTCGGATAGTTTCTATCACCATCTGAATATGTCATGTCATTTTCCTAAGGCCAGGGCCACACTTGACGGAAATTACGTCGCGTATCTTCCGCGACGGAACGCCAATGCAAGTTAATGTATATAAATTGCAAATAGCGGGCACACTGCGCGGAGGATCGGCCGCTCCGTCGCGGAACGCCTGCTCTCTGCGGCTGTTCCGTCCTCCGCCGACCAATCTTCCGTCGGCGTAACGCAGTCCAGGTATTTGTATGCATCGCGCTACACTCTGCGGATAACACGCGGAGACTGCGCATAGTATTGGCGTTCCGTAGCGGATCTTACGCGACGTAGTTTCCTTAAAGTGTAGCGCTGGCCCATAGTAACGGATTGACCGCAACGGAAGATCGATGACGGAATTTCCGTCAATTGTGTCCCTAGCCTAATGGTATAAACTATAAACAATCACCCGGTACTAATCTATTTATCAAATAGTAATTCTGAAAGTGTTCTATTCATCAAAAATAATAGTAATTTTGAAAGTGTGATGATGTTCTCGGAATTGTAAAATGAATAGAACATTCAGCAGCTGAGCGTCGTGGCCTAGGGGTTATGCACACAACAGGGATCGTGGGGTTTCGAGTTAATCTGGGCGGAGCCATGTGTTCGTCGTTAATTTCTGACTAACTCTCCGTTCCGGTGATGAAAACATCGATAAAAAACCAAATTAACCCAGTTAAAGGCGGAATCACCACCTACTACGTTGAGTGCTAATACCACAGGTGAGAAGTGGGCTACTGAGTGCTCCGTTCCCCGACGGCAACAGTCACTCGCCCTTGCTACGTGTTACGTATGAGTAGTGAGCCGCACATGGTGGTCGTCGTCCTGCGCGTCGTCCTTGCTGTTCTCGTGCAGCAGCACGTACTCGCGCAGGGAGAAGCCGAACTTCACCACGTCGCGCTCCAGCAGCTCCACGTAGCGCCGCGGCTCCACGCGCTTGTTATTCACGAAGGTGCCGTTCGCCGATTCTGTAACAACATATACGGTGATTGTAGTTCCCGTCAGCAAAAGGTTACTAACCTTAGACAAGAGCATTTCATTGTAATGTGCAGATGATCTACAGATCTACAAGCAGCGAAAGACTGTTGAGATTAACAGCGCTATTGGACAAGTTAACCGCGATCTGGAGTGCGTTGTTGAGTGGTCTGCCAAATTCGGAGTCAAGGTTAATCCTATCAAATGCCAAGCCAGAATCATCGGTGGCTCACGACAACTGGCGAAGCTTGATATGAGTGCAGTTTCACCTATTATAATGGACAGTGTTGTTGTTCCTTACTTAAAAATCTTTGCATTCATATGGACTGCTCTCTCAGCTGGACCAAGCATATTAGTGAAGTGAGCAGGAAAGTAACTGGGACTCTTCGCGCTCTCTATCGCCTGAAGAACTTTCTGCCGTCATCTACAAAGACACTGCTAGTGCAAGCCTTTATCTTGCCGTTGATTGATTATGGTGATGTCTGTCTCAGTAACGTTTCACAGGAGCTTTTGAACAAAATGGATCGACTTCTAAATAACTGTATACGTTTCATTTTCGGACTGCGCAAATATGACCACGTCTCCATTTTCCGCTCTAAACTTAACTGGATGCCTAACCGCCAGCGTTGGTCCATTCGAATTTGAAATGTGCTCTTTTCTATTCTTTTTGATCCTAATTCTTCATCATAATTAAAAAGTAAATTTCAATTTCTTCATTCTTCACATTGTCGTCAGCTGCGTTCTGAAGATACTCTTTCCCTTCTTACGCCCTCTCATTCTTCCGGTTTCATGTCTAGTTCTTTCGCTGTATCTGCGATTCGTCTTTGGAACAAACTTCCTGTTCCAATAAGAAAATCTATTAGTAAATACAGGTTTAAAGTGGCTGTTCGAAAGCATTACGGATCGGTGGTCACGCATTAGGGATGGGTCCTTGAGTCACTGTGAGGTAAATGTGGTTCAAAGTTAATACGAGGTGTTTATATGGCTATTATTAAGTTTTTTTTTGTGACAAGCAATTGTTGGTTTGGTTGGTTCTATTTATATAATGTCTTCTATTTATGTTTGTTTATTTTTATCGATTTATGTTGAAGTTTATTTTGCTGTTTTGGTATTTTATTATAATTAGCATCTATTGTTGTTTTTATAAGTAATTTGTTTAGTTTAATCGCCTGCACAGTGTTTAATTAATCTGGTTGATCGTGTGGTTGACTGGTAGAGAATGCCCTTTGGCATTAAGTCCGCCAATTGTATCATTAGTTTTGTGCAATAAAGAATAAATAAATAAATAAATGCCGGTCAATATGGTCAGATTAAGTCATTTTCATTTCTAACTAGGACGTAGGACGAATCCTACTAAATTCGACTATTCTAGAAATCTATGGAGGATAGGCTTATCGGCAACCGATGATGATGAGCCATCGCTAAGTAACCTTTTAGTATCTCTTTCATAGATTACACTATGACTACAAGTTTAGTCATAATGCAAGAAATAAATTATAAATACTCGTAGTGAAATTGTTTTTATTTCTAGGAGAGACGAAAAATTTGTTATCTTTTTTTTGACGGTTCTAAATGATAGAATCATAGGAAAGTGCGATGCTGTGCTGCCAGGTGCAGTTCAACCCTAACTCACCTAGGTCTATGATGTAGGGGCGCACGCGGCGGCCCTGCGAGCCGTCGGGCCGCGTGAAGGGCGTGGCGCGGTACTGCAGCGCCGCGTGCTGCTTGCTGACCGACGGGTGCTCCAGGGTTATGTCGCACACCTGGAGGGAACAAACAGCTTTATAAAAAAACCAGATTGTCATTTCGAATTTAGCACAGGGACGAAGGATGCGCGTTTCGCGTTAAGAGATATTTTTGAAGCCTTGGCAACGGAGCGACACGTATGCCAGTGGCTGCGGCCGCGCACTCGCCTGCGCCTCGTGCGCACGATTCGGCTCGGATGGCCAGAACGGTCGGTAGGGTCATTAGTAGGTAGTTGGTAGATTTGTACTTTCGAAATATCAAATACCTTTTTCAACACAGTGTCAGACCATAACAATATTTATATTGCGAAAACTATTTGAATTAAAAAAGACAAAAAAAGGTCCCGTAACATAGTTTCGTAGAGTCAATGAAAACTCAGAACAATATTAACAAATAACATTTTATGCATCAAGAGTAGTATAATATAGCAATAACCTCGCTACACCAGGGAAGGATCTACAAAAATAAAAAAAATTGCAGCACACAAGTAATATTTCATACCTTTTTATCGCGCCCGAGCAGGAACGCAGACTGTCGGTGGATGTACAGGATCGGCAACGCTTTGTCGCCTTTGAATGGATAGAACCTAGAAGAATATTTATTTTATACTACACCTGCTCGGAAAGTCCCTTGGTACTTTATCAAATTTACGGTAGAAAGTACGTCATTGCATATCGAACAAATATGCGCGGAGAAAACGCATCTGAGCGGGAGAGAAAAGTGTATGAAAATCCATTTCTTACGTGGTTTTTCTATTTTAATTTTGGGTGAGACTATGCGCCGGTAACCTAAATATCAAAAGCCAAAAAGTTTTTACAGTGAGTTTTTATCTTCAAGTTCGCAAAATGACACTGGCCACTAGCTGTGTGTCGGATGGTGTCGGGCTGGCAGTGCGACCCTGCGGCGGCAGGATAAACAATTTGAAAAAAGAACATGTGAAAATTGCAGACGCCATTGGCGCCATTTTCAATTTGTGTGTTGTTTGAGGATTCAGTTTTCGTCGAAAGTTTAAAGTTTAAATTTTTTAACCCCGCCGCAGTTGAAACAAACATTAATGGAAAAAGTGTTACATTAATGGAAAAAGTGTTACATTAAGCTTCACTAACTGCAACAATTTCAATATAAATTTCAATTTGTAAAGATTTAGTTTGTTATTTTCCTCGTAGGTGTAGTATAAAGCACTATGTATCACTCGAGAGAAAGTGCGATTCCCGATCTCGGATGTGTTATAAAGCCCTCGCCTACGGCTCGGGCTTCAAACGACACCCTCGACGGTAATCGGTCTCTTTCTCCTCTCGGTGAACAATGTACTATTACTGAATTTTTGGTATTTCATGGTATTACTTGGTGCAAGATTCTTATGTATCTCAAAAAAATAAGTATCGGGGGAAATAAAGTGATTCATCAAGTAGTAACCGGCACTGCCAAATTTGAATTTTTATCTCTTTCTTACTATTATTATCATGAATAATAAACAATGTAAATCATTATTTAATTTACAATTTATGGGTTTAGTATATAAGGAGTATTTACCTCCATCGTCTCTTCGGTTGCTTAGCGTCATCAGGTTCAGAGTACTTGATGACGACCCCATTGACGGTGTTCTGGTCTGCAGTTAGTTTGCCAGAGAGCCCAAAGTTCGGCTTCTCTTTCTCGCCAGCACTTTTACCGTCCTCTTTCTTAGCGTCCGTCTTGCCCCAACTGTATTCCCCTTTGTCTTCAGCATCAGCAAATCTAAAATAGGTAATGAAATATTGTGTCTTCGCTACTAGTTTTAACAGCCCCAACGAAGCAGCTGGGATGTCACCGGTTTGGTAAGGATTAGCCCACTCACACCACTTACAAATATATTAACGTTCCTACTGTATTGTATTTTTTAATATAATAAAACTAGAGAAAATACAACTGGCAATAGCTATTGAGCAGGACTTGAACCCGCGGCTACCACAAACCGAGCGGCTGCTCTTTCACCTAAAGAGACTGGTGCTCTAGCTCTAGCTTGAGTGTTCAATTTTATTTAAACTTATAGTAAAGCCTAGTGAAGCTTCCAATGGCTAAGATAAACAAAAATTGTTACAAAATGTCAATAGAGGCTTACCTAGACTTGCGTTCTTTAGGCTTAGCCTCCTGCTCGGACCGCGGGCGCTCGGCGCCGCGCGATCGCTGGCTGCTGTCTCGCTCCCTCTCGCGCGAGCGCTCGTCCCGTCCCTCTCGCACGTCCGGCTTCCCCGTGTCGCGGTAGCGCGGCTGCGAACTCCGCGACGGTGAACCTTCCCTATAATATTTACAACAATAAAACACTAGGCTACATTCACAACAGTTGTATTTAAAAAAATAGAGCCACCAACCAATTTATTGTCATAGTGATACATGAAGTCGGGCGTGAAATTTCAGTGCATTGTCATGCATTGCATTTGACAACATGGCCAGTGTGATAATTATGACAGTTGGAAATACCAAATACTGATTTATAAAACAACCAATTGGGTATGGGAACCTTTTTTTTTTAAATACAATTTACTATTCAAAGCAACTAATTTGAATATTTTTTTTGATTTAGCTAGCCTGTAGTTTTTTTTTTTTAATTTTTAATCATTTTTTTGCCAAGTTCCGAAACCAAACCCTACCTGAAACGGTTGGGATTATAGCGAATGGCTATTTTAAGTCATACCTAACCGTCTGGGTAAGGGGCGTAAATAAAAGATATTTTTCATCTGGGGGGATTTAAAATCTGCTATCTGGAAACACCATTAATACCATGCAGTAGAATCACCTACCTAAAACTCTCACGTATAATGCAGATCGCGTCATTTGATTGGTTGATGTATAGATTATCAACCAATCACGTGAAAGGACGTTTCGACCCAATAGGTTTCAATTGTGAGATGTCAATTTGATTACCGTCAAGAGTCCATTAAGAACCCTAATGTACTCTTTGCGGACGTTGGCTTTCTGGGGTCATTCCTTGACCCCAGATTGCCAACGTATTTAACTAAAAAAATCCTAGATCCTTTGCCTTTAAAAATGTTAAATATCTTAATAAGGTATAAAATAGAAATACCTCGAAATGGTTTTCGATTTAGGACATGTTTGATTTTTATTTCCATACCCAATTCAGTCATAACTATGTTTTGTCTCTTAAAGTCTTATCAATGTTAAAATATTCATAATTCCATACTTCATACATTATTATTACCTAAGAAATAAGAAGAAGAGGTGCTGAAATGAATGACAATTTGCATTTGACGTTGCCATGACGATGACATACCTGAGTATAACCTGGCAAAATTTAAAACCCCTACCGCCACGACGTATGAAGAGATTATGTAACATTTTGGATTTGGTAGAGTTATAGTGACAGTAAAAATGTGTTGGAATAAAAACCCCTGCTTCTTTAATGTTTTTACATCGACAATATAGTTTGATAGACAAAATAATTTATATAAGAAAAAGCCTCATAAATTCTGAAGTTACTTTACTTTAAATGAGAACAATTAAGTGTGACAGCTGCAGTGGATTTTTTAAAATTCGGCATAAATCTTTAAAGTAATAATGATTTATTGTAATTTTATCACAAAGTGTACCCTAAAAAGAACCTATTTTTACTTCTGTCTAATGCTATATTGAATGGAGTAGTAGAGGTACTTATACAATATTATAAAAAGGAAAGATTTGATTGTTTGTAATGAATAGGCTCCGAAACGCCTGGACCGATTCTTTCATCAATATAAAGCTACACTTCAGAGAGTGACACAGGCTATATTTTTATTTTATTTGGGCTGTATTTTGTTACCGCGGGCAAAGCCACTGACGGACAGCTAGTATTTCATCATTTCAGCCGAACGACGCCCACTGCTGGGCATAGGCCTCCCCCAAGGATCTCCACAACGATCGGTCCTGCGCTGTCCGCATCCAGCGGCTTCCCGCGACCTTGACCAGATCGTCGGTCCACCTTGTAGAGGGCCTGCCCACGGAACGTCGTCCGGTACGCGGTCGCCATTCGAGAACCTTTCCGCCCCAACGGCCATCGGTTCTCCGCGCTATGTGTCCCGCCCACTGCCACTTCAGCGATATTACTGGCAACACACACTGGTCAAAGACTTTTGTCTTGAGCTAGTATTTAATAAGTGACAACTGTGAAAACTAAAGCAGTCTTGAGATACTGATAACGTATTTTTGAAACAATGTTGAAATTCCAAACTAGTTACGCTTACGAAACGTGTTGGTAAACGCAAAACATCTTAATCATTTAATTTATTTTCTGCCTAACAATAAAATCAATATTTGAAATTTATTCTATGACTACAATACTTCGTGTATCTATCTATCTCTCGTAAGTAGTTCAGCATTGGCTAGAATACTCACGGATCCTGTGGCGGCGGCGGGCGCGGGGCCGCTCGCTCGCGTCGCTCGGCCGGCTCACGCGGTCTGCAACACACACGCACGAAACTCAATACTCTCAACAACTACTTGAATATATGGACGACTCCATGAGTTAACGAGTTTGGATTTCCTCTTGTCATATATATATTTAGGTCCCACGACCTTCGATCAACAATACACTAGATAACCGGTCATAGCGTCGAAAACGGCCGAGAAAATAACGTCTCACTTCAGAAGTGGGAACTTTTTTCTATTTAGTTCACTTTTGACTGCGCCAACGTGCTGACATGCCACACTGCCTGAATTTGCTCACAAAAACTGTAGAAATAACCATCGGAAATATAAATTATCGGATGGAATATCATACTTTCAATAAGAGATTGCTGTTTTATGTTATAAATAATGAAATATCCAATCAAACATACCCACGAGCCAAGATTTTGGTCCATGTTTGGCCAACATTAAGGCGGAACAATCAGAACAGTGAATTTTATGGAATATTTTTAAACTAAATACTTTATAATTTTTTTACATATTTTAAAATGTTATTTCTATTCATAGATTTCCCGGCAACCACAGGTTGTGGGTTCGATCCCACCCCATGACAAACATTTATGTGATGAACATTTGTGTTTGTTGTGTGTCTGGTTATTATCATCTATTTAGGTACAGATTTAGAAGAAATAAGTATGTTTATGATTAACTTAAGTTTGGTTTTAACTGTTTTGTTTTTGTTTAATTAATTAAGTAAGTTTTTAATTAATTTTGATATTTGCAAAAAATATTAAAATAACTTAACATAACTTAGTGTAAAGTTGTCAACTATACATTGCTAATCTCTGCTTCACAGTAAAGTTGTAGAACCGGTTCCTTAAAACACGCAATGAAAATTTAGTTTAACTCGTCGTCGTCGCGACGCTAAGCGACGAGAAAAGCTAAATTGTCAGCGTCGCGTTGCGATCTATATTGCATTTTTTTTGTAATATGAACTTGTAATTAGTATTAAGCTGTAGTGATAAAAAATACAAAATGAGAATCCATTAAACGTTGTTCAGCGCAGTAAAGTCAAGCGTGTCAAAAATTCGATATGATATAAGTCAAATTTTGTATCACTTATTTTTTTCTTCATTGCTTGAAGAATGAGGTTGAATTTGAAAATTAAAATCCTAAATAAATGTCAATATAATCATAACTGCGTTTTATTTCTTACATACAAGGCCTAATTTAGGTTGTAATTATTAAAACTTAAAACTCATTTTTTGTCTCATTCACACTATGAATGAGACAAGAGATAGTACAATGTCGGTGCCATTTTTAAGCTGTGTTTTTCTTCCTGAGGCTTTATCTAGTGTTATTGTTGATCGAAGCCCACGACAAACGTTTTATTTATCAACAAATAAATAACCATGAGACAACATCATATACATAGCCCTGCCCGGGTCCCATGGTAAGTTTTCCCTTATATTATGTGAAGTGAAACACAGAGAACAAAGGAAATATCTGTTCCATCGACAGACATTTGTGCTGGTGGGAATCGAACCCGTAATCTATTGCGCAACATTCGGAGATAATAACCACTGAGCGAAACTGCTCAAACATAATTCTAATATGAAGCATAAATTCTAGTCTGTGAATATCAAAAAACCGAGAGGAAAAAAAATTAAAAGGTCACCAGTGAGCGCCACGGTGTTCAATTTGTCGCAAAGTGGTGTCACTGAGAGAAAAATGTCTTGCGCTAAATGACACTCGATCACTTCCGGACTAGGGTGCCTACTCACTAACCCCGTGTCCGTAGTTTCGGGAAAACTAACATGGTCTCAATTAGTATGCAAACGAAGATAATTGTAACAACCATCATTTATTTTTGTACTCTTTATTATGATATTACACAAATAAATATTAAAACATATCAAGTCTTTGTAGGTTTTTTAACACATTAGTTTGACCGAAACTAGGGGCATTTCGTTAGCGAGTAAGCCCCCTGGTGAAACCCTTCTCGTGGCAACGAGTGAAATAAAATAAGGTATTTAGGTGTAATTGTAATTAGATGATACATATTTCGAAATGTGCTCTTAAATCAGTTTCTCACACACACTACGAAATTATTAAAATTCAAATCATAAAAAAAATAAAACGGTTTTCACATTGAAATGCCATCGTTTTATTTATAGGCTATAAGAGGCCGCAACACAGACAGACAGTGTAATTGTATTTAGACTTTGGCGTATTTTATAAATGCATTTACTATCCCATTAAACCGTAAGATCTGTGCTGAGACCTCTGCCCTACGACGTATTTATTTTAACACGGTCGATTTATTTCCATCGCGAGTAACAATTATTTTCACTCCATAAATCGTAAACTTACCATAGATCTTGTACGAAACGCTGATTTGAAGTCTGTATACCTACTAAAATTCATCCAATCGTGGATTTCTCGTGCTATTTCTATATCCCATTACAAATAAATTAGAGTAGGGTGTATCACTACATTACTTGTGTTACTACAAAATTTATTTCCTCATTTCTTATCACTTAATGAATCCAATTGCGTGAATAAAGGCCGTATCAGCTATATGTTAAAATCCTTGAGAACAACATCATCCTCATACCAAATAATATCAGTAAACACAGCGTCAGAGTATATTTTCTACATCCAAGAATACTCCGATAAATTTGGTGTTGATGTTATTGTAATAGCTTTTTCTGATTTCATAAACGAATAGTGAATTAGCAGTCCTTGCTTTTTCATTCATAGCCACAGCGTTCTGCATTTTTATAACTTACACAAAACTGCAAATCACATTTAACTTCAAAATAAATGTTTAATGTGAAGTTAAAGTAATTACAGAAAATGTTATTTTCGAAATTATATATCTTGAATGAAAAGTTCTCCAACGTCAGTCGGTTTACTTGTAATCCATTCTGGTTTTCCATAGGCTTCCAAACGGCTTTCCCACCAACGATATAGAAGCATTATCTTGTAACACTAGTTTTCTTGTAGAAATAAATAGGTAATCAACCATATATTCTCAGGTGTTCGTCAAAATTCAATTCAAATTTCATAAGTTGGTATTTCGTTATTAATCTTATATCCACCATATTTGAAGCTTTGTTATGGTTATAAACGTCATGGTATAACTTCTAGTTTCTAAAATATTCATAACTATATTATACTCTCTGAGGTTGGTTATCAGAACTCGTACTTCTAATGTATCACAAAATGTATTGCCCATCATGTCGGGATTTTCTACATTATACTTTTCAGTGCTAGAATTCATACCATTTCAGACTTCTGTTGGTGAAGTATTGGTATTCCCCAACTCAAAACTGTCCTATATTCATTTTCAAAAGTGTTTTCTTGATATAGGTAGTTTATTGTTTCTTTTAAATATTGAGCTCCCTTAAAGTCCTTCCATTCAGAAAATATGCAGCATCTGGCTTCATAATTACATAGCTGGAGATGTAAACTCAAAATGATAATTGTAAAACTGAAGCAAACATTTCAGCACACATCCACCAGATTGTATATTTTTGAGTTCACAGCGAAGTTTATTGTACTCCAAGCCTCTTAGGCACGCTGATTTGATGAACAAGTCATAATCGTGTTCGCGTGTTTGTGTACTCCAAACTAAGACAAAAAGCAACTTTGCAATGAGAGGCTTCACACATTACAATTCCAAAGGTATATATTTTAGTTTTAATCTGTGTGATAAATTCGAACGCCTGACTCTCTCACATACACCTAGAGTAACAATTGTCTAAGGTGCAAACACTGAAATGTCTTTGCATAAGCAGCATGTTCTGATCAAACTCATTATAATTTTCTGTAGATATTCTGTAAAAACAAATACAGTCATTTTACTTCGTGGAACAACTAGTGATCAGATGTAACACGATCACAGACATGCAGAGTGCACACATGTTTTGTCTTAATTAATTATATTTTAATGAGCTCTGTAAAACAAATACTACCTAAATTATAAATGTATGAAAATCACATCTAACAACGTAAGTAATATTGATTTATACATCCACGCATTATACATATTTGTTTGTTCAAAATACGATCATATGAGTTGATAATACTTATAAGTCGTAAATTTAGATATATGCTAATCATGGCAATAACATAATATCAGATCAAACTATTTAAAAAGAGTGGATTGCTTGTAAACATACCTTTCTGGTGGGTATCCTTCTTCACGATACTTCTCTCTCTTGTCCGGGTATTCCCTTTGGCGATAGCGTTCAGTCTCTGGTGGCCCACCACGTCTGCATGAAACAAATAAATAAAATTTGTGGCAATAATACCATCCAGCCTTTGGGCTTTTTTCTAATCATTGTTTTAGATTTTTAATTCAGTTCGTTTGTTGTAAACAAATAACTATAAATATAAATATGCGCCAGACAACACACCTCTGGTAATGGTCTCGAAGTAGGGATTAATATCCCTATGTTACGAGGTACCACACAAGGAAATAAGCCAGGGGCGTCTCCCAGCACACCCAGACCAGAGACAATTCAGAAAAGATCGTTTCCTGAATTCCGATCGAACACTACGGAAATCGAGGCGAGGAACCATGCTACAGCGTACTACGCCAATCGTATCGTCAAACATTGCTGCAGGTTCTGTATTTTTCACAATGCCGAATGTGAGCATGTTCACAATGTTAGCTCCAGTGTAAACGTGGACGGACTGCAGTTTCCGTTCGCACCAAGCTGTAAATACAATGCGCGATGAGTGTGAACAAAAATACGTTTGCACTAGATTTCAGAGTTCAGTTGCTTGTGAATCCTATTGGCTGTTTTGTCTGGCTACGTAGTCATTCCGCAAGCACCGTGCGCAGGATCATCGGGAGTAGAGTTTAGTTTCTTCATTTATGTTCAGGTTCAACCAATATGCATAACTTTGCATAAAATTTAGATATTTAAAAATACAATGATTTCTAGAATACAAGGATTTTACACACATTCTACTGCATTTAACTGTGGTATTGTTAACAGTCAGAAAAGGGAATATGAAAAAAGGTGAAAATAGGAGACTTTCTTTACCTTTCTCTAAAATCTCTGCCATCATCATAATCTTGATGTTTGGGTGCTCTGTCTTCATATTGATTGTATCGGCTATAACCTACAAATAATAATTAAATGCTTGTACATTTTTTCACAACCACATCAAACCTATTTAAAAGAATGATTACTTTGTTTATTTGATTGTTTTAGTTTGTAGTAGTAGCTTGTTTTTTCATATCTAAATATAGAAAAACTAGAAAAATTGGAATTTCGGACCTTAAAGAAATCAGGTAGGATTCGAACCCGCGTGTTCCACAATCCGGATGGCTGCTCTAACCACTGAGCTACCAGCTAATAATCAAATAGCATATTTCATCTTAATCGAAAGTTTAAATATTTGTAAAAATATTTATTTCGGATGTTTGAAGGTCTTACTTGCCTAACGTAAATAACGTTGGCTTGCAACGTAAGCATATTATGTTACCGGCAATGTGTATAATCCGGCATTGTATAAATAATATAAATAAATATATATATACGGTAACGCTGCCTAGACTGGTGGGTGACCACACCTGAATACTTAGGGCACATCATGCGGATCTTTCCTACCTATTAGTTTCCCCAGCTCTCTGGCCGTCAAGGTGTCTCCGGTTTCAGGTTGAGCGCTAATAGCGCTCGAGAGATTTTACACTGAGGTTTATTTCAACGACTTTTGTTGTCATAGTCATAGCAAGGGACAGGACCTTGCCTGAGGTGCAAAGCCTGGCAGAAGTTGGCGCCAGCCTCGTTATCAGCCGCTTTAAGGAGCTAGGTTTGGCCCTTAACAAGACTGAGGCTCTGCTTTTTCACGGGCCTCTGCAGGGGCCGCCTTCTGGCGCCTCAGTTTACATAAATAGGGCGATAGTTAGGGTAAAGGCCCAGGTGCAATATCTGGGCCTCTATTTGGATGGGCGTTGGCGCTTCGAGGAGTATTTCTCTAGCCTCACCCCACGCCTCATCCGTGCTGCAGGAGCTTTCAGCCGTTTGCTTCCAAACGAGCGCGGCCCGGACCAGACATGCCGGCGATTGTACGCCGGCATAATTAGGAGTATGGCGTTCTATAGAGCGCCAATTTGGGCGGGGGCCCTCACCGCTCACAACAGAAACCTGCTGCGGGCGCCGCAGAGGGTGATGGCAGTGAGGGCCATTAGAGGTTATCGCACGATATCTGGGGGGGGGCGATACCTCCCTGGGAATTAGAAGCGGCGGTTCGCCCGTCCTCCTCCTGCTCCCTAAAAGTAATAACGTAACGATAACACCGGACGGCTGTCACCCCATTGCACGGTGTTCCCGTCTGGGGGTTTCCCAGTATACAGGGATACCCCTGTAGCGTGAGGAGGCCCGGCACGTAGGCTGGGCCGACCGCATGGGACGGTGTGGTAATCCTTTTTGGTTCCATGTCGCCCCATTCTATAGCGGTGAGGTATACCACGATCGTTTTTAATGCGATATCCCGTCGGCTACACAGCGGTGAGTCCCACATTCCCCCACTGCCTACCCTTCGAGCAGTGGGATAGTCCATAAAGTATTTTTCCGAAAAAAAAGGCATTGTATATGTCACCGGCAATGTGTATAATTCAGGCATTGTATACAATGCCTAGGCAATGTCCATACAGTCCCGAGTGTGTTTAGGCAATGTATGAAATATTACGAATTTAATTGTCCATTGCATACTTTGCCTAGGTAATTTATGCATTGTATAGAATGCCCAGTGGTCATCTGGTAATGTGTGAAATAAATAAATTTTGCTTTTAATTATCAAGTTTTATTGAGATACTCAAAGTCAAACAACGTAAAGCATAATTTTGGCAAAATGCATAGCTTGGTTATTCTTTTTGTTAAATTTTTATTCAGAAAATCTTTTTAACCCGAAAATGTATTGCTCTGTAAGACGTGGGTTTATTAGGGGAGCGAAGCGACGAGCATGTTAGGTTGACATGAACTAGCCGCACGAGCCGAGCGAGCGAAGCGAGCGTGCCGCGGCAGCGGCCAGCGAGTGCCAGAAATGAACTGGCATCATTGTCTTTTTTGCCGTTTTATACTTTGATATTATAACTAAGGATATTTTGAAAATGAAAAAAAACTTTTCGGTTTATCTTTCCGTTTTCATTATCAAAATATCTTTAGTTATAATATCAAAGTAAAAAACGGAAAAAAAGAGAATGAGGGCAGTTCGTTTCTGGCACTCACCGGCCGCTGCCGTGGCACGCTCGCTTGGCTCGTGCAGCTGGTTCATGTCAAGCTAACATGCTCGTCGCTTCGCTCCTTGCAATCAAATAATCCCACGTCGTACACAGTGAAACACTTTATGTATACATTTCCTAGGCATTGTATACAATGCCTGAATTATACACATTGCCGGTAACACATATACTAGAAAGATTCGTTTTGCCCAGTAAGATATTGGTAGCTCAGTGCTCACTGCCTGATTTCTTCAAAGTCCTAAATTTTTTTCTAGATTTTTTAACTTAAGCTATTTCAAAGAAACCAGGGGCAAGATCCGATATCTAACCGTTAAAAAGTTATGTTCAATTTTAGTTTTTTTTTCAGTAAATCCTGTGTCCATGCGAAACTTATTGTTTTAAAAAAATTATCAAAGGTATTTTTTTGCCAAAAGGTTAGCAGGTGATTTGTCTTACTTCGACTAGTTATTTTATTGAGCTAGAAAAGGCGGTAAAATTCGTGGGGTTTTAGTCCGTAGAAATCTGACATAACCTCGTCGTTCCCCCGGGCGGCGAGGTATCCATGAGGATTTCCTCACGATAATAAAAAAAAAAGGTACATATGGGAATACCCTACTGTCAGTCCTTTACTATACTTAAGAAATCTAATTCACCCATTTCCAGGGTTGCTTAAAGTTGTAAATACAATATTTGCATGCTTCATAAGAGTGGAAGGTTTTACTGTAAAATTCCAGGGGATTATTTAATCATAAGAAAAGGTGAAAGGTGTTAACATTGTCAACTACATCACAAATTTTAAATAATTGAGAATGCAGTCAAATGCTATTCTATTATACTCTATAGATAAATGGAGGATTAACAGCATATGTGCAAAGGCTGTATTCACTGTACTGTACTGTATCACCAGTGTCACACTGTAGGAACAAAAGTAAATTAAAATAAAACAAAACTGTGTACTATTTAAAAAAGCTCATACAAACCTCTTGGGTCATCTCTTGCTTGAAAGTTGTCTTCTCGAGTTCTTTTTTGATATTGCTCTTGTCCTCTTCCTTCATATCTCTGTTGCCTAAAAATTTACTTCATGCTTTATTTATTTGTATAAAAACATAAATTGAAAACCCATAAAATGTATTTTGACACCAGCAAATGATAAATAAATATTCTTAAGTGGTGATTATACTGTAAGTAGCAATGATAAGAAATGTGATGCATTATAACTAGGTAGGCATTGTTTATCAGCAATAATTCACAGCTAGAAAATAATCTCACTGTAGCTTTGACACAATTAGACATAGTTGGTAAAATGCTTAATTTATTAATGAAGTGCAATTACTGGTAAACTGCTAATGGATACAAAGAACAGTGCTGTATAAGAATACCTTTTAAAACCATCAAATTGCTGTTGTCTCCGATTATTAAAGTCATCATTTGTATGAGTGAAATGCGAACTTGTGCCATACTTTTCCCTATTCATATCATATTTTTCTTGAGGAGATGATGCATATCTGCAATGTATATCATGCTAAAGGTATGTTTGCTAAAAACTATTGAATTACAAAATTGTAGAATAATTATTTATCGCCATGGGATGTGATATTGTTTACACAAGAACTAATGGATAGCCTTGTCAAGCTATGAAAATTGAGCCTATTGATTGATATTACATCCACTAACAGATTTTTCATTTGACAATAAATAAATAAATGGCTTTTTTAATTGCATATTATTTTTAAGGAATTGCATATTACCTTTCATTGCGTTCCCGGTTGTACTGGTACTGCTTTTCATATTGAAGCCTACGATCTTTGCTTGAACCACGATGAAACCGCTGCAATTCCCGCTCTCTCTCATAGTCCTCTCTAGAAACTGAAGGATGATATTCTTTTCTAAAAGGAAAATAAAAGTTGAAATAAATATGAAATAAAACAACATTTGTAGGAATAGATAAAACATGACACAATTAGCAACTCTCAATAGAAGAGATAATCACTTACTGGTAGTAGGTGCGTGAAGGTTGACCGCCTTCTTCTGATGAAGCTCTACGTTCTTTTACAACACTATGGAGACGGCGCTCCACACGGGTTTCCTCTACAATAGAATAAAATAAAGTAGCAAAGATATCCTAGAATATAAAATTGAATATAATTTTGTTAGCTAATTTAACTTTTATGTACCTATCACGACGCTACCAGACGAGCTTCGAGGTCGCTTGCTGTGTTTGTGCTTATGCTTGCGTTTTTTCTTAGAAGAGATCTCTCCTTCGCTTACGGAAGATACTTCATCATCCGAACCACCCATGTCTTCGGGATTAGAACGACGTTTCTTCTTGCCATGTTTCTTCTTCTTTTTCTTGTGCTTACGTTTCTTGGAACGCTTTTGCCCATCAGTATCGCTATCAGATTCCGACGAATCAGCACGCTTCCTTTTTTTCTTATAGCGATGTTCTGACGCTGAGGAGTCTTCGCTTTCACTGTCTGAAGAACTACTAGACTTCTCACTTCCATCAGACTGCTCTGATTCTTCAGAAGATGATTGGTGCCGCCTTTTAGACTTCATTTTTGTAAAATTTACAATCACAAAATAATAACACGCGATAGCAACTTATCTTGCCGATGGAATGACACAGACTGACTAAAAAAAATGGAGGAGGAGGACGAAATCAATGTTAGTCTTTGACATATATGATTTTTCAATTTCTGCTGGTTTACGGCTTCGGGCCTCGCTTTAGTAGCCTTGTTTAGTACATGTACTACGTACTATAAAGACGCAATTCCTTCCTGTGAACGAGAACGAACTATTGAACGAACTGTTTTGGTTTTTTAAATAGTTCTTTTCTTCTTTTAGTTCGGAACGACCATCGGGCTCGCGAGAGCAGAGTCAGACTGAACGAATAATTAAGTGTGTCCGAGGGAGTTGAAAGATGAGAGACACGTGTGCGTGAGCGTGATGGACGATGTGAGTAAGACCACCAGATTGAACGAGAACGAGAACTGACGAACGAGAAAGTACCAACCAGTGTCCCGCTAAGTTAAACGTTATTTTCATAGCAGTAAGGTCTTTAACTACCTAATTTGGTTAATTGAGTTACCCATGGACTTTGCTTTTCAAGAATTTTATGGCGCGAATGCATGCTTGCAGTTTTTGTTCTGTAAATATTAAGGACAATTACATATTATAGTGTGTGAAGTAAACTATTATGAATTATGAAGGAAAATCGAATATTAATTTCATTACATCATGTACGACTTACGACCATATTCGCGCTACGCGTAAGTCTGACTGATGTCTTGTCTTACTTAGTATTCGGTCATTCAGTGAACTATAATGAACTATTAGTACTAGAAGACCGAACTAGTTCGTTTGAGCGATTGTTCTGGTTAAGAGCGTTCCTTTCAGTGTCCGATTAAGAACAAGACTACGCTTTAGTGCCAACACTGCCAACAAATTGAAAAAGTTCCATAGACCACTGACTGGGCTGTAAGCTCAGCACTAGCTGTCAATTTGACAGTAAACAATCAGATGTCAGGTGTCAATTTTAATCGCGAGAGTCTCAGTCAGATGTGTGTTTAACATCTTGGTTATTTAGAATTTTATTGTCATTCACTATTTAATGTGCTCACAGTTGATTAAATCATCGATATCACTACCAAAATATCCAAGCAATACAACATCTAATTAATAGAATCAATAAACAATTCCCATTTGAGTTAAAAAAATATCTGAGCAGATAATCTTTCACTTTATAACCAAACAAGCTTTAAAATTATTACTGCAATGGCTACACGAAAACGAAGTGGTTCTGGATCTAAAAGACATTTAAAAGAAAAAGTGGTTCAAATCTACGAATCATTTTTTAGAGGTGAAGATTTGACTAGTGAAAATCCCACTTTCTGGGATGAATTTTTCCTTCTAAAACCCAAGATTCCTCAACTGGAGGCAGAGATTCACAAGCTTTCAGTCGAACAGTTGATGAATATGAAGGACAGCATAAACTTATTAGTTTTACAGTGCATTGAAATGCTTGGACAAGAACATCACATAAGGTTTTTATTTGATTTAGAACCCCTAGTTATAAATATTTTATAATTGAACTAATTAGATAATTAATTTAACTGACGTTTTTTAGGCTAGTCTATGCTCTCCAAACTTTAAGTGCTCTTCTTATTACAATATACCAAAGAGCAAGCCAGGACACTAATGTGAACATCAAAACTCTGGTCATTGGCACAGATGATTCTGATTTGAGAATGCAGAAGTTATTTGAACACTGTTGCACTATATTGTCAGGTATTTAATAAATTTATTAATTTAACCTTATTTTTGCATTCATCTAAATCTCTTACATGATAATAAATATTTTTTACTCATTTTAGGTGATGTTCCTGACAGCCTTAAGTCTATGGTTCTAAAGTTACTTGTTATCATAGCCACTGGGCTAGAGAACATTGATGAGAATCCATTGGTGGAATACTTAATGCTAAATTCTCTATTTGAACCATTAATCCAGTTACTAAGTACATCCACTGAGAGACAACTTTATGGTATGTATGTTGAAAAATTAAATAAATAAACTGAAAATATTATTACATGCCTGAAATGGGTGATATTTTTTTCTGAAATAACTATGACATGTTGCTGTAAAAAAATATTACAGTATTACAATTAAATGGCCTTATTTTTAATCTACATATGATTAAGAGTTTTTGCATAGCACAATTTAGTCAGCATGGGTTGTGTTGAAAAGGGGTATATAAGAAAGGGTGTAAGTTTTCGTAGCATTTTATGTGTTTTCAGCATGCTAAGATTTTTGCCCCTAAATTTTATTGAATATCAATTTAACCTTCAAGCGGGCGCGCAGTTATTTGTAACGGCAGCGGTCGTGCGTAAACGAAAAGACCTTTGGGATATATTAGAGAAATAAATTACAAATTCTTCAACATTCATTTATTATTTTTTATGCAGATATATATATATATATATTTTAGATATAATCATTGTATTAGATATAGTAAGATATAAAAAACAAGTAGATTAAATTATGGTATAGAAAAATTCGCGTTGAGCGTCGCGCGTACCCTTTTCGACGAAGTGGTTCGCTTGCGACGCCTATTTCACTGACAATGACAATGTGACAGGCTATTAAGAATAAGAAAAACATGTGACAAGTAATAAAAATATTATGAACGAAAACATATTAAGTGCCAACACCGGATTACAGAGATACACAGATTGAATTCTTCAACTGGTTGGATGACCGAATCCTAAAGTTCAGTGGAAATGCATGATAAATATTGAAAAAGAAGCCTTATTTTTGTCTTAGCGTGCCTGGCTCCTTTTGAGCATGTTTCGTTATTCTTTACACTTTAGTATTCAACCTACCATTTTTATTTTATTATTTCAACTGGGGACGCTGGCAGTGGGCCGGGTGATCGGTCCGTTGGTTGTGGGCCATTTCACCCATTTACCCGGTTCAACCTACCATGCCCAATTAAAAATTTATCTCTGTTTATATTGCTCAGGATTAGACTGTGTCTTTATAATTTTGGGTTTTTTATTCATTGTAGTTACGAGTATATTGGTTACTATACTAAACTCTATTATGTTTCAGGTTATGATGTTGTTATTCTGATCATGTTTCTGGTGAACTACAAGAAGCAAGAATCTGCTAATCCATATGTGGTGAAGCTGTCAATTCTTGATGATGAATTAGCTTTGAATGGGTAATTTGTTTACTTCAATTTCTAATAACTTCTTTCCAATTAACTTTATTTATACAGCCTACTGAGTATTAGTCCCTTTCAACTGAAGAGTAAAATAACTAGATGTAATTTATGTTTTTACCAAAAAAATGTATTTTGCATTATTTTATTTATTTATTCTTCATTGCAAAAAAATATTTCATTTCTTCTATTTTCATTTCTGAACCTCCCTAAATGGGATCAATTCTCATGCATCCCCAATTTCATATAATGCATGCAAATAAACCCCATGGCGATTCAATAGCTTATCTTTGTTTTTGTACTTAATATGTTTTACGATTATTGCTTTAAGATTGCAGCAGCAATTCTGTTTCGATTTCTATTTGATGATAGTCAAGGCCAAAGCAATGGTTTGAATACCTTAAAGCCTATAAGTTGGTCTTCATGGTTAAATTTTATTCAGGGTCTACATCATTTAAAAATAATTCAGTCTTGTAAGCTACTTGTTTATTTATTTATTCTTTATTGGACAGAATTTAAAGTACAAATGGCGGACTTAACGCCTAGCGGCATTCCCTACTTATCAACCACATGGTCAGACAGAGATATTATTACAGGCAGTGCGAAAGATAATAGTTTAAAATTCCGTTTAATAAAAGTTTTGAAACAAAATAAGAAAATAATAGCATACACATACATAAACTAATAGCATAGTAAAAGGATACGAGTAGGTTGTCTTCATACATACGCTCCGACCGCGGTTTGTATGTGAGCGCGCCCGTACTATGCCCGTAGGTAAATACGCGCGTCGGCGCGTCGCACGCACACGTTGAACAAATATTAAGGAAAACGTGGGGAGTCAGTCGTGGCTCCGCCGTTCGTAGGTAATGCCGCGCACTTCGACGCAACGCTGCGCTGCCGCTTGAGATGTTTGTTACGTGTACGATGCACGCCCTATGCCCTATATTCGATCTCAAAAAAATTCTACAAAAAGTATGCTTAAATACGTATTGCTGTGTTTAAGGATGTCCTGATAAGAACTCATAAAATTCAGAATTGGCTTTTTTCACATTACCTACCGTATTAGAACAGTGAGTACCTAAGTACCTAACTTAACTAAGATTCATAAAGTTGTGTGTAATTGGATACAGATTTGTAGTTCAGATTGATTATATTGAATTAACTACATGCAACAGCCCTGCGTGTTTAGGCTATTCTCTCTCGCTCGGGGCCCGAGTCGGCGTACTTTTCTCTACTTTTACTATGCTAATAGTGTTGAAATATGCATTGAAATTATGGTACAAGAGAGGGTCAATAGCATAGCATTACCAGATGAAGATAGATTTGTTATTGGCAAAATATAAAACAACACGGCAAAATTATGAAATAAACTAAGTTTGTCCATACTAAGATAGAAAAATAATATCGGGATTCCATGGCAATTTCGAATCTACTGTAACAAGAAAAACAGTGGAGCCTACTAACTCCATATCATTATTTCAACTTATGACGACACGATTGGCGTAGTGCGCTGTAGCACGGTTTCTCGCCTCGATTTCCGGTCGGGTCAATTCAGGAAATTGACCCGATTGATCTTTTCTCAATTGACTCGGGTCTGGGTGTGCTGAGACGCCCCTGGCTGGTTTCCTTGTGTGGTACCTCGTGACACAGGGATATTGATCCCTACTTCGAGACCATTACAAGAGGTGTGTTGTCTGGCGCATATCTGGCGCATATTATTATCAATATTCAAATCAATAGCGTTATCTTTAACATTAAAAAACTTGAAATTAATGCATTTTGCAGTCTTTTTTGCGTTAAGCTTTACGAGATTTCAGACAATTGACTGTAAACCATCGTAACATCTATGAGCGCGTCATTTGCGTCGTCAAAAAGGCTTTTATTTCTTTTAATATTTAAAAATAAAGACGTATCATCTGCGAATAGAAAGAAAGACTTTCACTTAGAAAGGCAAATCATTTATGTAAACTAGAAATAGGAAAGTGATCCCTGAGGAACACCAATTTTAATTTGTGATCCAGAAGATAATACACCATTAACATCTACTTCTTGATTTCTAGAACTTAAATACGAAAAAATAGGATATAACGCAGTATCCTTCACACCATAATAACTAAGCTTACGTGTAATAGTCATGTAATTAACGCAATCAAAAGCTTTGGATAAGTTTCAGAAGACGCCAAGAGACTTCTGTGTATTCTCCCAAGCCCGAAATAAATATGTGTTTACAAATTAGTTGATTGTGCCTTAGATAAGGATATAGTTATCATGATTGCAACCACTATTACTTCAAAAAAATTTATTGCAGCTATGGCCAAGTAATAACGGTGACGTTGAATGATTACGTCATGTCGACATTTGGAGGCGTGCAAGGCGGCAGCGGGGGCGGCTGGCTATCGTCGCTCACGAGTATGGTGGGTGGGATCTTTCTCACCAGCGACGAGACTCAGCCAGTGGTCAGAGGACAGAGGACTAGGTATGCATAAATTTTACTCAAAATGAGCTGAGAAAGAGTACGGTCCAATCATCTGAGTTGTTCACGTGATTTTTCTTAGTTAATTCTATCTAATGAAGCGAGATTGGCTTTCGACGCCTTAATATTTTACCAGGTACTGGCGGATAATTGCCATGTCGGCGTCCCTATGGACGCCAGAGGCCTCTTCAATGCCGCCATGCTTTAAATTTTATAAATTTCTGATATTAAATGTTGTTATTGACAGTTTAGAGGTTTTTTTTTGTTATTCAAAATGGGTTTGCGTTTGGCCTCAGTCTCGCCACTCGCCAGGTCATGTTTGTCTAGTCGGACCGCACCTGTCGCTACATATTCAGCAGAATAACATTGTTGCCAGTGGTGGCGAGGAAGGCATGCTGCTGGCGCTGTACGAGGCGGCGCACCTCAACCGCAACTTCATGACGACGCTGGCGCACTCCTCGTCGGCGGCCGCGTCCTCGGCGCCGCCCTCGCCGCCGGCCACTTTGCCTCCACACCAGGTACCTTGTCGCACGATTGAATTAACGGAGACAAGGCTTTAACAACCGCGCTGTGAAGGTGGGTATAGGTTATAGCATTTGCTAGAGCATTTCATTGTAATGTAACGTTTTTCGGAAGGCACAATACAAGGAAAAATTATCAGTTTTCTATTAAAAACGACGAATGCTCGATGTTCTGATACAAGCGAATGCTTGAATCTATCAGCACCTTAAGAGGTTCACTGATTCGCGTGAGCGCAAGAAGCCTAGCTTAACCACTGGCCGATCCGGTAAAAACCTGTTTCTCTCCTAATACGACCAGACCGCCAGTGCCTTCCCACACGTGTGAAAGCAGTGGTGTCACCTCACAGCGCGGTTCTAGAACTTTGTCTGTGGTCCGTTAATTTACTTGTGCCTCCTGCTGTGATATGAAAGCAGCTATATGCTGAGTATAAGTGTTTGATTAAAATGAAAACAGTGCTTAAAAGTACGAAAAGAATCTACAGGTTGTCCCGAAGTCCTAAAAAAATAAGAAAGACATATTTTTCAGAACTAGTCTAACTTCCTTGCCCGGTACTTGCTAGATAAGGATTCAGTTTTGGGACTTCCTATATGAGTGCAACCAATTGACTATATCACTTTAAGTACTTATATGTAACAGTTGGTTAAATAAAAAATAGTAAACAGACGCACCAGGTTTCAGTTTTCATGCTTTGGTTTTTAATACTGAAAGCCCTTTATTGTTTCAGAGTCCACCAAACCTAACGCAAATACAGGCTCTGGATAATGAGCAACCAACAAACCTACTAGTTACATTCTTCCAATATTGGTGAGGGCAAAAATTACTTTGCAGTTATAGCGTTTTCCTCCTAATCTAGTTCAAAAAAACTATTTCTTTTACTGTTTTGTCTCTTACATTCAAAGTTGAAGCACTCATTAAGTTTTTCTGCACAAGTGGGTTGATAGTACATAGTAAAGCACGAATAAATCTTTATTCACTTGTCAAAGCAGTCATAAAAATGTTTACTTCTTCACAAATTAGCGATGCGCGCGCATCAGCGCTTTTTTTTAAGGCCAAGGTATAAAAAACAGCCAGTATTACTAATAAAGTAAATTAATATTTTTGTGTTTTTGTTACAGATAAAAGATTGTAATTTATTGTTAAAATTAATTAAATTAAAGAATTCAATGTTTATTCATTATATTTTATCTCCCAAAGTTAATTTTATTCATAAAATGTTGACCTCTTTTCTGATATAAAAATTCTTTGCTAAGATTTAAAAAAGTACCGTTCGTTTTAGACGGAGCATCTTAATAAACCGTGCGTTTTACATTACAATAACGCACAAGTGCGTAATGAGATACAATACGATATTGAAATTGGTGAAGTAAGAGACCCTTTACGAGCAAATATGTTATAAATACTTGTTATTTTCTCCCTGTAGTGTAAACAATAACATGGCTCTAGAGTTCATTATGATTTCAGTTCAATAGTAATGGCAGACACAAGGACGGAGGCTAGCATAAACAAATGTAGCTTATGCTTCATCACGCTAACTTGCATAGTTGAGGAACAATTCGCCAACTCTATCATGCATGACCAAAATCTTACTTTTAAGGTGAGCATATAATTTTGTTGTTTTTTAATAACTATCTTTGATGTGTTTTAATAATTGTGTTATTTCAAAACCTTATTGTATTGGACCCAATTATATGCAGATGCTTTATTAACTTATTATGTTTACAAATTCTAAATATTTCTTTAGGATACAATGTAAAAGAACCTATGTATGTTATATATGAGTTCTTACACACGGAACAGCTTTCCGACGGCAAAGGTCGACGCTTGCAATTGTGACGCGTCTGTCATTTTTAGTAGTCCAGGCGCTAGGCAGCGCACAAAATGAGCTGAGGCGAAGAAATTGATTCTGATTTGCCAATTATTTGTGCTTTAAAAAATGTGGAACTCGAACTTATAAGATTACCGTAACATTCGAAACCAATGAAAAACTTTTAATTCTTTCTCTCTCTTGTCGACAAGGACAGATCTACACCTGGCTTTTGTACAAAGTCTGCCCTCGACGTGTCCACGGCTACTGACGACATCTGTCGTTGACGTGTCGGTCGACAGCAAATGCCGTTCGTGTGTTAGAGCTCTATCATACTTTTGTTGCATAAACCTTGGTTAAATAACCTAAATTTTTTTAATTCTAATGCAACTGTCATGATGTCTCATAATATTAAAAATGAACAATGTCGTATTAATATAAATATTATGTGATGAAGATATAATTGATAACGAAATATTATAATCTTATACAGGTACAATTATATAGGCTGCCAATGCGGCATAGAAAAATAGTCCTAGAAGAACCACTGTCGCAACCGTTAGCATCAACATTGATTGGTAAGTCTGCAGACTTTAAAATATTTACCGAGTCAGAGTTGAACTACACCTGGCAGCACCGAATCGCACTTTATATCTTCAATCCTTTGCTAGCATCGATTCTCGCTCTGTTTCTCTCTCGGGTAAATGACAGTTCTGAGTGATAGAAAAATAATAAAGCATAGGATGGTGCTTCCAGATCAGTCGACGACGACTTCAGGTCTTCAGTATGCCCTCTAAATGAAAGAAACCTTATACTCACCCCTCAGATCTCCTCGTCGAATTCATGATGTGCCACCTCCTAAAGAAGTTCCCTGGTGAGCTCTACCAACTCTGTGTGGGAGTACTTCTGAGGCTTCTCAGCTACCAGAAGCGCTGCCGAGTGCGCCTGGCGCGCGACTGGCGCCCTCTGTGGGCTGCGCTTATTGCGCTCTTGAAGTTCCTGGTCACCAACGAGAGCACGCTGCTCAGGAGGCACAACATCTTCATCATGGCACAGCAGGTATGTGGAATCACTACCGTACGATTATAATGCATAACTATGTTCAAATAACACTGACAATAATCAATTTGGACCAGATAAAAAATAATTTAGAGGAGAAATGCCAGACCTCAGTATTATCTTTAAAAAATACCTAAATAGATCCCAAACATCTGTTCTATCTGTTTAAACATAGATTTTCAAAAGAAATATATGTCATTGAATAACTTGGAAAATAAAACACTTAGCGAACAATACTTTTTATGTTCAAATGAGGATGCGTTTGGGCCAGTCTCGCCTTGTAGTAACCGTTAACGATACCGATGGTGGAACACTTACCCAGAAAATACCTATTCGCCTTTGCCTTGATAACACTAAGGTTCTATTTGTCCAGAAACACAGACGCAGGAAGAGTGTTACACTCCCTAGCTTATTTTCTTGGTAAATCTAATCTAAAGATCTTTTTTTTTTCAGGTTGTAAATATCTTCAATATTTTCATAACATTCGGAGACACATTTCTGCCAACTCCAGCGTCATACGATCAGCTGTATTATGAACTAATCAGAATGCACCAAGTGTTTGATAACCTGTTCTTTATGGGTGAGGATAAATTTATATCTTTGTTAAATAATCTATGTCTGCTAATTAGTCCTGTGATAGTGTTCGTTTGACTTTCAAATGCATATTATATCTTCCAATTGTATCTTTGCAACTGCCGAATAAGCAGTGTATTCTAATGTAGATAATTCTTATCAGCCCAATCCATCACACTGTAAAGGCCTCATCTTTCAATCAGGCTTACATGAAGCCCCATGTCTGTAGTACAGATGCTGGCTTGTTTTGTCAAGAATAATTGCTAATAGTCAAAGTATTACAGCCTGCGCAGACGACGTACTTTTCTCCGCGTCGGAGAAAGAATTACGCTCCGCGAATAAGAAGTCTGCCGCGGACTTAACGCACAAGGTGTGCTATCATTTGTTGTCCGAGAGTATTTAAATATTCTGAGATTACGTTGTGCTGTAATTTACATGAAGTTTAAGCAAAAGAGAAGACGTTTCAAAAGATAATACTGGGTTCATCCCTTTATTTTGAATCTATTTTTAAAGCGGAGTAAAGTCCGACGTGTGCTTTGACTGCTCATAATTCGTTCGTTCTATCTATCTATTCTTTTCGCGGACGCCCGCGCACTTTAATCCGCTACGCTCCGAGGGCGTCCCGGGTGTTTCGGCGGACTTTAGGTTCGGCGTACTTTTAGTCGTCCGTGTGCGTTGCTCGATACAGTTTGTAAGGGATCTATTTTGACGGAGAAAAAAGTACGCCGCGGATAATCCCTCGTCTGCGCAGGCCTTTATTCGTATTTGTTTGTAGCGCTCCGCTATTCAACCAGCGACGGCGAGTACAAGGCGGAGGCGCTGCGGCTGGCCAACTGCCTCGTGAACGTGCGCGCCATCATACAGCACTTCACGCCCAAGATCGAGGCCTGGCTCACCTCGCAGAACCTCTCTACGCCCAATGAGGACCAAGTGAGTGAACAAAAAACCTTATTTTTTACTGTAGTCGAAGCGAAAACCAGCGTTATGGCAAAGCTAGGTGTAGCTTAACAAGCTGAGTGGCAATCATTTTCATTGCATAGCAAATATATTGTTAATGAGATTTTTTGGGTTGTATTTTATTTTTGTTCTGCAACAAACATTTCAGTTTTAAATAGAAAAAAAATGCTAGATGGCATTCAAACTCAAACTCAACTCAAAACTCAAACTCAAATATCTTTATTTAGACTACTTAGACTAAAACAGTACTTTTGAAAAATTCGAAAAATTTACTAAAATAATAGATAAAAACTATAATAATATGAATATATAAATAAACAGTATACAAACTTATAATGCGACTCTACCACCGCGTCGGAGGAGTTGATTCTTCCTGAGAAGACCCAGCGAGGAACTCAGTAGTTACTCTTTTAAACTTGGTGTGGCTTAATGCTACTTAGTAGAGTAAAATTTGTTTGTTGAGAAAAAAAAACTGCTTATATTCTAACATTGATTAATAGACAGAACAACCTAACAAGTACAGCAAAGCTACAGAATATAAAACAATAGGTCCAAGTAGGTACCAAGTCATTTATACAATTCCACTGATAAAAATTGTTAGTCATTAATACACTTAAGTCCGGTATTTAATTAATAAGTATTACAAGAGGTAACTGATCCCGCACTGAGCAGAGAGCTTTAATCCCAGGCTCTTTTATCTAAAAGGTAGTCATTGGTAGTATAACACCCTTTTTTTAATAAAACAGATTTGATGTGGTGTTTTAAATCTGTGCAGCGGTAAAATACAAATTGGGTATGGGAACAATCTTTTTTAATTTTTTAAAATATTTTTTTTAAATACCTTTTACTATTTTAAGTAACCGATTTGAATATTTCGTTGATCTAGCCGGTAGTTAATTTTTAATTAATTTTTAAACATTGCGAACTCATGACGTTACTAATTCACTTAGTGTTCCCACATGTGTTTTTTCCCGGATTCGTGGTAAATAAATTATGAGGAGAAAATTACTGATTTACTGCACTTACGACTGAAACAGAGCTCGCCGTTCATCATGTATATACAATCTTACGTGAATGTGAGAAAGAGATTTCAGATACAATTCATTTTGCCAAGTTCTGAAACCAAGCCCTACCTGAAAGGGTTGGGATTATAGTGAATGGCTATTTTAAGTCCTACCTACCCGTCTGGGCAATGGGCATAAATTAATTTACGTATTATTAAAAATAACTTTGTGGAAAAATATATTTCACCTGGGGGAATTTAAAATTTGCTATCTGGAAACCCCATTAATACCATGCAGTAGAATCACCTAGCTAAAAGTCTTACGTATGATACAGATCGCGTCATTTGATTGGTTGATGGATAGATTATAAACCAATCACGTGAAAGGATGTTTATACGACCCAATAGGTTTCAATTGTGAGATGTCAATTTGATTACCGTCAAGAGTCCAATAAGAACCATAATATACTCTTTGCGGACGTTGGCAAACTGGGGTCATTCATTTGACCCAAGTTTGCCAACGAATTAAATAAAAATATCCTAGATCCTAGATCCTTTGCTTTTAAAAATGTTAAAAATTTAAATAAGGTATAAAATACAAATGCCTCGAAATGGTTTTCGATTTAGGACATGTTTGATTTTTGTTCTCATACCCAATTGCCTGAGGTACTTTGTTGTAGTAGTGTACACCTAGCCTCATAAAGGATCACAAAACTTTTTGTAATCTAAACAATAGAAGCGCAATTTTATCTGAACACACTTTTATGTATTCCTACTCCTTTCATTCATACATTTCTCAGAAAGAGACAGATAACAAGATGTCACTGTGACGCGTGTGCCATGGTTTTCAATTTGTATGACGAGTATTATCCAGTTACGGAAAATCATTGCGGTAGCCTGAAAAAAATTGTGTTATTGCAAAATATAATATTTGTCAATGAAGCGTAAATGTTTATTATAAATGATAGATAACGAAACCTTCTAGCTAAAAGCTTGTGACTCACACACATGACGTGTTTCGCGAAATAAAAGCCCAGGTATCGATTTCCCACATCTCGACATATAGCAAAACCCGTTTCCAGATCCTAGAAGTGGTCCGCAAGAACTACGACAGCCTGATCCTGAAGCTGCAGGAAGGCCTGGAAGCTTACGAGCGCTACTCGGAGCGCGCGCAGCGGGCGCTGCTGGCGCGGCTGGCGCGGGCCGCGCGCGCGCACGCCGCGCCGCCCAGCGCCGCCGCGCGCCCGCTGCACTGCGCCGCCGCGCGCGCCGCGGGGCACTACACCGGCGTCGCGGCGCCGACTGAGCGGTAATGTCACCTACATTTATCACTCCAAAAACATATCTACTACTGAAAATGGCGCTCTGAAAAGTTTGAAACAAATAACATAATTAGTTTATTTTAATGTATTTAATACTTGTTCATAACAATGTTGCCACTTTGTCCTTTTATTTTATTAGGTAGGTGGCATACGACTGGTGCGCCACCTACACTCCAGTCGCCTGACCGATCGAGCGGTAATGTGACATACTTTTGTAACTTTTAAGTTGGTTCGTAGACTTTGCATCCGGAAAATAATGCCAAACTCGAAGAGTCGACTTATTGGTCAATTTATATGTGGTCTGGTATTTACACTACATACTCAACTAAACCTAAGCTGCCAGTGCCATATATCATTTTGACTTTCTCAAATAATATGGCACTGGCAGTTTAGGCTAAAATTAAGGTGGGTGTAATCGGGCAAATAACACCTAACGTTAACAATTTCGACTAACCGATAAATAGAATTTCAAATTATACAGAATTGTAAAACATATACTTACATAAAAGTAAAATATAGAATTTTAACAATTACAACTAAGTTTTCGATATACATAATAAAAGTAATATGCAGAACAAAAAGGTAAAACGATTGCCAAAAACGAAATCGTACAGATTAAAATAGACAAACTCCACACATTGTATAAACGCCTAGTTAATTGATATTCCGAAAATAATATTTTAAACATAAACGGGACGTGTATTAATTTTAATGAGACTACTATCACGAAATAAAAATCTCAAAGAATGACACCCCTCGTCTTTTTCCACTATATTTTTTTTTCAAAAAGTCTGGTTCTTTTGGACTGGTTATTTTAGCCGAGCTATGATGGATGAGCACTGTTAAATTTTCAAAGTATGCATACTTGTATCATCCCATGATGATTTTTTATTATCTCTATATTAATTTACTAGTTCAGCTGGCAATGTCATTATTACCCAGTAAATATGAATATTCATTCCTACCAAAAAACGATTTAACTCGATAGCTTTAATTGTTTGATTTATCGGTTTTTTATTTGTGGTTTCAAACCAGTAAGGTAGCCCCGACTTACCCGTTGTCTTTGTAATTAACGTAGCCTAAGTGCCTAAGGGTAATTAATTACCCAATGTGTATCGCAAAATTTCGAGTCCAATCAAGTATTGGTTGTATTATTATTATGTGTAAGTAATTATCAGACAGCTAAATGAATACAGGTAATGTAAATGAGATTAGAAAATAATTTTATTGTACCAAATACATAATCAAATATTTATCATCAGATGAAGATAATTTTATTAAATATAAGGATTCGAAATCCTATAAATAAGCATTATTATATAGTACCTTCCTGTTTATTTTATATTATAGGCAGACAAATCAGTTTAGTGAAAGCCTGGTATAGTTCGCGTCAAACTGAAGTTGTCCCAGCATTCCAAATTTTAACATAGTAAATTAGGTTCTGCGCGTGCGCGCAACAACTTCAGAAGTTCAGAGTGGACGCAAACTATAGGTACGTTTCAATGGTAGGGTTAATTGTAGTAGTGCAATCAGGCGTAAACAACTGAGGAATAGCTCTGCTTTAAGCGTGATAATAATGACCAAAATTATCCCTATTATA
Source organism: Udea olivalis (assembly GCA_947369235.1). Lineage (NCBI taxonomy): Eukaryota > Metazoa > Arthropoda > Insecta > Lepidoptera > Crambidae > Udea > Udea olivalis. The sequence goes on along the minus strand of OX376352.1, from coordinate 9,403,637 downwards.
TTCAACGTATATGTCCCAGTGAAAATCTTTCATATAACATCATGTATATGTAACTCGCTTATCTCTGGTTAGACTACTGGGCCTCAATCACTGAAAAACCACGCATTAGTATAAGAAAAACATTCCTAATCTGACATGACGGAACGGAACTAAATAAACTTGAACATCTACTAGAGTGTATAGATAGACGTTAAAGTTTTGTACAACCGCCGGGCTTTGAAGTCTAACCAATGACTAAAATAATAATACTCGTTAAATATCTTTTTCTGAAGCCTCTCCGTTAACGGTTGAATGAAAGACAATGCCTGACAAATGACCAATGACAATGACAAAGGTTGTTTGTTATTACAAAATATCTTTAGTGAATTTCTAGTAAGTAGTGGTAAATTAATTGGTTGTGACTGTACAGGCTGTTCCACGCGCATTCATGGGAGTGAATAACCGCTTTTATTGAACTATTACTTATTAATTTTCTGAAACGAAAATTTAAGCGTAGTTGAGTCTATTCGGTACGATGTAACGTGAAAAAGGAGCTAGACGGAAAAGTTCACCTATCTATACGATCAGTGCATTTTTTTTTTTTTAAATTTCACAGTAACTTACCTAATAAGTAAGATTTAATTCCGGGGTCAATTATATGACTTAAAATTCTATCAATGCAGTACTACTTAGTAAATAATCAAAAGTGCAAAGTAACATTTTCTAAGATCAATCTTTCAAGTAACTTCTTTTTATGCAGCATGCTTGTGGAACATCCTGTATAATTATTTAAGCCCCAAACACCTGTTGTACAACTTAAAACCTGTAATGAGATGACTCCATGAAATGTTATTGGTAAGATTTGATTATAATTTTTACTATTTATTTAAGGAAATTAATAATATTTAGATAGGCAGTTTATGTGCCAGGGTGCTGACTCAGAACTTGAGTTTGGGATTTGCGTGAACTGCTTAAAAAGTCAAATTGAATGATAACTCGTGCAGCGCGAGCGCCTCTATCGAACACTTATTATAACTTTTTTTATATGTATGGAGTCTACTTGGCTTACGTCGTAGTTGCGTTACAAAATCTTACATTCACTCATAACTCAATAGAAAGTAAACGGAAATAAGCGCAATTCAAGTTTATTTTTCAATAATATTTGTATTTTTTTTCAAGCGCTGCTTTACAAATCACAAGATCACTATGAAATTATCTTCCAAAAATTACGAAATATGAACTGTTAAAATATACATCTTAGTGAAGTAATCTAATTAGAGTAGTATCGGTGTATTTAAATTGACACTTGCACAGACTGTGCCAAATATTATATTCGTTTTGATGAGTTTATTATAGTGTTACATGTAGTCTGTACACTATATTTTTCCTATCATCCTACATTGATATACGCAATGCGTACACGAAGTTTACATAATATTGTATTATAAAGGAAACTAAACTTGAACTGTGAAACTAAATATATTTTCTTGAAAAAGAAACTTTCATACATAAGACATAGGTACGTTTAAATTTTCTAGTTACCTACAGTCTTATCAGCCTTCTTCAAATTTAGTTTTCATTTTGTAATCTTCTTGATTGTGTGTAATATAAATAAAACACGCTGTATTTTAGTTTAAAATTAACTTGTAATAAATCAGATTATAGTTTGTTGTATATTAGATATATGCTGTAATAAATTATTTTACCTATTAATATATTTTTTCTTTGATTTATATAAACGCCCACATGTCTCTGTATGAACCCAAAATACCGAAGTAATGATGGCTATTTTCAAACGCCCTCGTGTATGCTTGTGTGGCCATCAAGATCTATAATTCCTAAGCTGGAAAATTAATTCCCGTCTCTAAGGCTAGGACACGGCGGTTTTTACCCAAACTCACGAGACCTGAATTTTGTGCGGTGTCGCAGCCGCCGCGACTGGCGATGAACCGATAACCGCCGCGGCTGTGGTTTACTGCTGCCCGCGCGGGAATTAAACGCCTCGAAAAATCTGCTTTTTTCATACATTTCTGCATTCTATAGAAGCTGTGGGCGCGGCAGAAAACTGCTCAGTCAGTGCTTAGCCTAACTGTATGTCTACCATGAGTTTACACCAATGACAGCCGCTAGCGTCCGCGTAAACCGCCTAGACGTTTTAAGATGTAGTTCCGGCTGTTTGAGCCACTCATCCTACAGAGATTTCGCTTAACTAGATTGATAACGAATCGTTAGTGACACATTTTGACTTATTCCTAATCGACATTATTTTTTCTGAAATTTTAAGGGATTTCGGTACAGCGCCCCTAGTGATTGACAATGTAACCAAAAATGGCATTTGAAAGAAGCGATCGCCGTTTACGTAACGGAAACTCATGGTAGACATAATGTTCTTTTTTGCCCTCTCAAGGCCATGTTTCCGCGATCGCGGTGATGAGACGAGTTTTGTTGTTAGAGCTTGTTTAATCTGGAAATTCACCACACATAAAGTGAAGTAATTAGCCTACATACTGTCACACGGCTGGGCAAAGAACTCCATCATTGAAATCAAGTCATCGCTAGAATGAATGGGTATTGGTACTTCATGAATACATTTAAAATATGGACGCAATTAAAAAGTAGTGGGCTCGTCATTTCCCGTAAGACAATCCATAAAATCTATTATCGTAATTTTTACATCTCTCCGAACATCAGTGAACAGGTATTCGAATGGAGAAATGACTTTTCTATAAATAATGCAGAGTGAAATGTTAGCAAAACTGTCGCACTTAACTAGGGTGTCCGTCAGCGGCTTCGCTGTTTCTCCCGTTAAAACAGAGTGAAGAAAGAAAAAAAATTGCTCATGTCACTCACTGATAATAATGCAGCTTTTTAATGGTGAAAGATTTTTTAAATCGGTCCAGTAGCCTATTCATTACAATCAAATATTTCCTCTTTTATTAGTATAGATATGGGTAAATTTCCGCCTACACTACAGACATAAATTATACAGAAGTTTGTATGCTTGTTTGGTAGTTAAACATTATTTTCATTTAAGAAAAAAAAGGGAACTTGAGGTTTCGCACATATCAATCGGGCCAGACGTTAAATAGAATTCTATGAAGAAACAACATTCGGTGTAGATAAACAGAAAATCGATAACAACATAAAATTATCATTTAATAATCTCATAAAATATTACATAAAAGGGGTGAGGAAATAATGACAATACTTAAAAAATTGACTAGATACATGTTTTACAGACTAGAATAATAATATTATTATGGTAAAATAATGTTTAATAACATAGTTAGAATCTTTGGTATTTAGGTAATTACTTATTTACATTAGTGGTACACACATTAATTGATTACATCAGGATAAGTTGATTTAACCTACATTGCAGGTTTTAAATCGGCGAGAGCCTCTCTTACTAATTCTTGCAACTCTAGAGGCAATATTGTTTTAGTAATACTTTTGTTGCCTCCATTCACTTCGCTGCCATCACAGTCACTTCTCAGTTCTGCTGATCCCTCTTCAGCATCACTGTTATCCTTTCCTTCTTCATCACTATCAGAATACTTGTTTCTATTATCAGTGCTATGTCTAGAGTTGACCTCTTTCATATCCTCAGAATTTACAGACCCTGTGTCTGGGAAGAATTCTTCAAGCAACATTTGTGATGGAAATATTGGTATACATTTCTGCCCATTGCACCAGCTCTCTAAGGTTTTCTCTAATTCATTTATTCTATTTGCCAAAATCCTGCAATTTTATTTATTTATACTTTAATACTAATAACGAAGGCTGGATATTATTCAAATTTATTTCTTGCTGAGAATTTGGAAACTTAAATAGAGCAAGCCTTGCCATAAAATGAACAGCATGACTAGCTCCCGAATTCTGAAACTACAATCAAAGTTGAGTGCTTTTCTAATTGATGCTGTCATGTTATATAAATAAATAAATAAATAAATATTCCTGGACATTATTCCACACAGTGCCATCTAGCCCCAAAGTAAGCTAATTAAAGCTTGTGTTATGGGATACTAGACAACGGATAAACATACTTAAATACATTTTCTTTTGTAAATACATACTCATTATACATAGGAGACACCCAGACCAGTACAAACAGACATGTTCATGCACACAAATGTTTGTACTGTGCGGGGATCGAACCCGCGACCTCTGGTGTAGTAGCCAACTTCTTAACCATTACACCAAGTCGTCATATGTCAGTAGATGTGAAACAGACATTAAAACATACTTTTGACCGTCGCTTAAGATTTCGGGCATTTAAGGACTGTGTGGGCCAGTAAATGAAGGCTATTTGAATAATAGTTTGTACTCACTGGTTAGTTTTTCTTTGATGTTGCAGAGCAATAGATTTATCATTCAATGCTTCAAATAAACCTAAACAGAGTGACTTTAGCTCAGCAGCAGAACTCCTTTTTAGACCCGTTTTTGAGTTTATGTCCAAAAATTCACGAACTGTAAGTTAAATCAGCTTTCTTATTACAAAATGCAAACAAAATTAAGAAAATAGAAGGTACATTTTTTAAGAGATTACCTTGTTTCTGCGTCATGACATCAGCAAATCCTTTCTTAAAATTCAAAGACTCATTTTTGTTTCTATTATCCAATAAAGCCTAGAATAATCCAAATCTTATCAACCAAATGCATAAAGTTAGCATACCTAAGTCAACAATACAGTTAAAAAAAAAACCTAATTATAAAGTATATGCATATGCACTGATAATTTCTTAGCAAATAACAAAAGAATAACACAAGAAAGTGTACATACATAGTACAGTTTAAGAAAAGGATGGTAACTTACTTTGTACTTTGTTAGAGTGCGTTTGACAATTTCCTTCTCAACCTGCAGCTGTGTAATCCTCTCATGCAGATACTTGTTCTCGGTGACCAAGGCATCTATGTCAACAATAGGGTTTGGCTGGTCTTCATCTTTGCCAGCCTGCTGAGCCCTGACTTTGGTAGCGATAATGTAGCTTATCTGTTGGTTTAACCGCTGCACTTTATTTTTATAGTAGTCACGGTCAGAAACTAGCTCTTCTTTCTCATCTAATGTAGCCCTGTAGTCTAGTTGAATTTGTTGGTACTGTAATTTAAAAAATAATAATTTGGTAAACTGTAAAATTACTGTAACTGTGATTAACAATTATTAAAAACCCATAGAACTATGTTCCCTAAAAAACATACTTTCTTCTGAATTTTTTCCAGTTCCTGTACTAATTGTTCAAAATTTTGGTTAGAATAAGAAAGATTGGTTGCTGTCTTTCTAGAATCAAGATTGTCTTCACACAAATTTTCTTTCTTCTGTAACTGCTTTCTTAAAGCTACGATGTCACCAGTTGCCTCTTCCAATTGACTGCGCAAGGTCTCAACCTGTAAACACACATGTTTGTATAGAACGATAACATAATTTTAATGGGTGATTTTAACTTACCATGCTTATCTTGAAACAATAACTATGAATATACAAATCTAAACACAGGGTCTAAAGTTGTTGTTGATGCTGCCTCCAAATTTGTTGATCACATGTACTTTCTGGGTTTCAATCAGTACAAGTTAATCTGTAATTCATCTGGACGACTGTTGGACTTATGCTTTTGCAGCACTCCATGCATAGTATCACAATGTTTACAACCGATTATCAGGGAGGACAGCTATCATCCAGCGATAAGTATAGCTATACTAGACCTACACGTATCCCCTTTATCGGAAAATAAAGTTCCAACCCCTAACTTTCAGAAATGTAATTACATTGAGATAAATAACTACCTGAAAAGTATCGACTGGAATGAGTTAATATCTTGCGATTCTGTAAGCGATGCTGTAAATATTTTTTATGAAAAATTGCAAACATGTATTTCATTATTAGTTCCTCTTTCAAAAAATAAGAAAACATCATAATATGCTCCTTGGTACAGTTCGGCTCTAAAGTCATCATTGAGAAATCAAAAGTACATAAGCGCTGGAAAAGACATGGTAACCCTAGAGACTATGATGAATTTAAGCTACTGAGAGAGAGACAGCATCGTGTGCAGAGAGCTTGTTTTCAGTATTTTATTAATAAATCCGAAAAACTAATTAGAAAAGCACCTAAGTTTTTCTGGAAATATGTTAAAAGTAAAAGAGGGTCCAGTGCCTACCCTTCAAAATTCACTCTTAATGGTACTAACTCTACTAGAGGTGAGGATATTTGTAACGCGTTTAGCAGGTTTTTCGAAAGCGTATTTCTCACTGGTACGGAAGGGGTTTTACCACTTTTTACTGATTGTGAGACCGATAGTGAACATTTGTCCCAAATTAGTGTAGATAAGGGAAAGTTTTAAAATTATTACAGTCCCTTGACAAGAATAAGGGTGCTGGCTGTGACGGCATTCCTCCATTATTCTTCGCATCTTGTGCTGATAGTCTTTGTTTTCCAATCACAATCTTGTTCAAGCGATCACTTCAGGAATATGTTTTCCCTGATATTTGGAAAAAAGCTCAAATCGTTCCCATCCACAAAAAAGGATCTAAGTCCTTAGTAACAAATTATCGTCCTATCTCGATTCTCAACACCATTAGCAAAATATTAGAAAAACTAGTTTACGAATACATTTACTCCACGATTGCTAAGCAAATTCCACAGTCCCAGCAGGGGTTTTTGCACGGCTGTTCCACTTTATCCAACTTAGCATTATTTTCCAATTTTATTCTTGGTGCGATGGAGAGGGGCGGGCAGGTTGACGTGGTCTATACGGACTTTGAAAAAGCTTTTGATCGCGTGGACCACGGCATCCTCCTCCAGAAGCTTCACTGCCTTGGAATACATGGAGATTTATTGCGCTGGGTTCGTTCTTACCTAACCAATCGTTCTCAGACTGTTGTTATGGGCGGATATAGGTCAAACTATGTTTCTATTCCTTGTGGGATCCCCAGGGATCGCATCTCGGACCTCTTTTCTACAACGCATATATTTATGATATGGGTATTGTTCTCGAAAATTCTAAACACTTATTATACGCCGACGACAAGAAAGTGTACATGACTGTTCGTTCGGCTGATGACTGTGAGCTTTTACAACATGATCTTAATAATCTATATGAATATTATGTAAAAAATAAAAAAACTGTAAGCATTAAAAAATGTCAGTGTATAAGTTTCACACGTAAGAGGAATCCAATAGTCTATGAATATAACTTTGACGGCGTCGTGATTGAGAGGGCAGAGAAGGTTTGTGACCTGGGTGTATATTTTGACAGTAAAATGCTAATGTCCACTCACATAGATACTATCATAGGTAAAGCTTATAGGAATCTAGGCTTTCTCATGCGTACCTGTCGCCCTTTCAATGATCCTCTTTGCCTAAAAGTAGTGTATTACGCGTACGTGCGTAGTATCTTGGAATACGCTGCCCCTGTGTGGTCTCCGCGCTATGATATCTATATTAGACGCATTGAAGGTATTCAAAGAAAATTTGTCCGGCATCTTAACTTCAAGTGTAAGGAAATAGATGTAGGCGAGGAGATTTGCCGCGCTTACAACCTTCTTACACTGGAAGAGCGTCGACGGGTACTAGAAATGGGTTTATTATAGGACGTAATTCGCGGCCGCCTGGACTGTCCGGAGTTGCTCGAACTAATCTCACTCAGGGCCCCCCCGCGACGTACGAGGCAGACTCGGCTGCTGCATGTCCCGCACCGCCACACTAACTATGGGCAGAACGCTGTATTTACCAGACTGCCTCATACTTACATTAAAAAGTTCAGTGGTGTTGATCTTTTTGTCGGCTCCAAGGCGTTGTTTCTGAATAATATCAAACGAAGTTTATACGGCCCCGATATTAGTAGTTGTAACTAAATGGTAAGTTGTATTGTAGGTATTTGGCTCCGTATTTGCTGATGAGAAAAAGGTGTAAGTGCGGGTTCGTTAATGATTTGATGAAATTTTGAAAATGCGTATTTAACTATGTTGGTATGGTGTATGTACAGATGAGTGGTATTTATGAGTATAGTATATGTTTTATTATATTTACTCTGTGTATGTATGATTATGATCTGTTATTGTGGTGGGTATCTTGTAATATTCTCGCTGTGGTAAATATTTGCACTTTGGTTAAATAATTAAATAATTGTGGGTAAAGTAATTGCGGTTTATCAAGTCAGTTTCCTTGAGTATTTGAATGATATTTAAATCTTTGCATTGTTGTTGCACTTTTGTTAATCTCGAGCACCGATTGTAATACGTTGGATAGTCGTAATTGGCCTACATAATTGTATTTAATATTGTTATTAAAACTGTATTGAGCTGTATACTATCCCTAAATAAATAAATAGAACTATCCTCTAGAAAGTGTAATTATTTTAAGATATTTCAGGTACCTGGCTCAAAATCACCAAGGTTGCAAATTAATGCATATACTCGTATACAATGTGTTTATTAAAAAGCGCGAAACCTCAGACACCCTAACTTATTTTTATTATTAAAGAATTACCGTATGTAAATTATTAAAATTAATTTTCGCGGATTATTTACGAACACATTAGCTTTTTTGTTTTCTTGTCTGTGTTGCAAAATTAAAAAGTCTATGGTAGTTACGCGCGATCTAGTGCGACGTTGCAGCTTCGCATGACGTCGCAATAATAGAGTTTAGTAATGATTAAACACGGCGTAATTAAAACATTTTTTTAGTTAAAATTTTTCCCCTATTTTTTATTAGTGGAACAGATTCTCCTCTCGATCCTGATCGAACTAATTTCAGGTTTTGCGCTTTTTCATTAACACGTTGTTTATCTATGATAATGACTCTTAGATTAAACTGTTGCAAATTTTTTATATTAATAAACTTTGACAGGGCAGCGAACAGAGTTCTATACTTTTTTTGTAATGTTGCTTTTTCGTGAACATCTTACAGAAAACCATCAATTCGGGAACGTTTTACTAAGTTTGATAAATTGAACAAAAAAAAAACAAAGTACATGACTTAAGGGTTCTTTAATAACATGGGTATATTATGTATTCATAAATATATAAACAATTTTGAAAACAGTAAATTAAAATCTTTTACAAGCAAAATATGTCAATAAATAAAAGAATTTGCTATTATCATGCCAACAATTTAAGAAATGTCAAATAATTCAGAGCAGAATATTATAAGAATAATAGAATTAACGCTACACGAACAGAATCCAAAGTTCTGTAATGTAATAAACTATGGTTTTTCATAAAAAATAGCTAGTTTATGCGTATTTTATTGAAATATTGTAATGTTCCTGGAAATAACCAACCATTCCCGAAATGACATAAATGTTACCGAAATGTTGATTTGGATATCATAAGGTTAAAATAGAAAAGGAAATATTTAAAATTATAAACAACAGTTTAGTTAACAAATTTATTTATTTATTAAGATAATATTTTGCCATATTAATTGCACCTCGGAAAAAATACAATGACTATTAATTAATTCCTATTATGATTAAGTTTCATCTTTTTCATAAATCAGTCAAGTGGAAATTCTATATTCACAGTTATATCTTTATGAAGTTTTAATCAGTTCTTACAATTTGAGTCTTTTGACCTAAAATCATAATTTACTCCACTAAACTTATAAAAATAATGGAAAAAAAGTAACGTAAGATCATCATCATCATCATTCGTGCCGACTATCCCGGTTGTGAACTTTAGAAGCGAAGCCGGTTATTAACGATTTTAACCAAGCAGTTAAAAATGCATTTTTCGTTATTAGCGGTATTTATGCTTCATCATCATCATCATCATCCGTGCGGTCTATCCCGGTTGTGAACCCACACTACTGTGTGGGGTCCCAGGGTCCGCCTTTCTTATTTTCTTGGCCCACTGCGCGCGGTCTTGTGCATCCTCAGTGGTGAGTCTGTTAGCACGCATGTCACCCTTAACGACGTCGAGCCACCGCTTCTTGGGTCGACCTCTTCTACCGGTACCTGGCGGGGGCGGCATAGCCAGACATTTGTTGCCCACGTAGTTCGCCGATCTCCGTGAGACATGACCATACCAACAAAGGCGGCACTCCTGCAGCTTGTCCGCGATGTCACGAACACGAAGGCTGCCGCGGATGTGGGTGTTACGCACACGATCTTTGCGTGAGACTCCACACATCCACCGCAGCATCTTCATTTCCGTGACGCGCAGTTCCTGCTTGTGTCGCTCTAGTAACGGCCATGTTTCACTGCCATATAAAAGGACAGGCCTAATGATGGTTTTATAGACCTGCCCTTTCAGCTTGATCGGCATTTTCGGGTCACAAATGACACCAGCCACCTCACGCCATTTAGCCCAAGCCGCGGAAATTCGGGCTCCGACGTCGCGGTCGATGTCCCCGGACGCGCTTAACACAGATCCCAGGTATTTAACACGGTCCGTGCGCTCGACCACGTCAACGCCTATGCGGACGGACTGGGTATCTGTGGTGTTGCAGGCCATGTACTCCGTCTTCGCCACATAAAGTTTCAGACCGCCGTTTTCAAGTGAGTTTTTCCACTTATTCACCCGTTGTATCAGCCGTCCCCTGTCCGAATCTGCTAGCGCTATATCATCAGCATACATAAGCAACCAGGGGGGTTGCTCATGGTGGTCTAGGATGCTGTTTGACAGAACGTCTAATATTACGCTGAACAGAAACGGGCTAAGCACGGAGCCTTGGTGTACTCCAACGGTGATAGGGAAGGGAAGCGTGTCACCAACCGCAGTCCAAACTATGGAACTGGAATCGTGGTACATGTCCCGGATAATGTCAATAATGACTTCGGGAACGGCCCTGTACCGCAGCGCCCAGCCGATCATCTCACGAGGGACACAGTCGAAGGCCTTCTGCATGTCTAAGAAAAGTAGATGCAAAGGTGTATTCTTCAGTCTGTATCCCCCCATGAGCGTTCTCAAGGCAAATATGGGGTCCATGGTCCCGCAACCTGGTCGAAACCCATACTGACACCCCGAGATTGTACACTCCTGTAAGATCCGAGAGTCTACAATGCGCTCGAGGAGCTTCATGGTGTGGGACATCACCTTTATGCCGCGATAATTGCTGCACTCCTGCACCGAGCCCTTGCCCTTGAAGACTGGCGTGATAATGCTCAGTCTCCATTGGTCAGGTATCTTCCCGGTGAGGAGAATGCGGTTAAAAAGGTGGGTAAGTATGCCCACACCACGAGAGCCCATCGATTTCCACGCTTCGATAGGGACTCCATCGGGTCCGACAGCTTTCCGGTTCTTCATGCGGCGAAGAGCCGACTGGACTTCATCAGGCGTTACCGGGGGCACTAGTCCCTGATTTGGAGGAAGTTCAGGTGGTTGCACCTCTTTGTGCTGCTTGTTGAGCAGTTCGTGGAAGTAAGAGCGCCATCTCTCCTTCACCGCGCGGTCCTCGCATAGCAGGTTACCAAGAGTGTCATTTACACAGCGGCACATGGAAATATCCTGGGCCGCTTTGACTCTCGAACGTGCCAACTTGTAAACGAGCTTCTGCCCCTCAGACGACTCCAACTTATCGTACAAAGGACGTAAGTGGACACGTCTGGCTCTGGCTACAGCTCGTTTAAAGGCACGTTTGGCATCCCTGTACGCGGCGCGATCTTCAGGAGATTTGGACGCTTGCCACGCTTTGAAGAGGGCTTTCTTTACCCTAATCTCCTTCTGGACTACTTCGTTCCACCACCAGGTCTCCTTGTCAAGCCCACGTCCGCCCCGAGACACACCCAACGCCACCCTCGCCGCCCCGGTGATAGCTGCCTGACACCTATCCCAGAGCTGTTGCCCGGACTCACTATCCACTGCGATGCACAGGTCACCGACAGCGGCAGCAAAGTCGTGGGATCTGGCTCCTTCAAGCAGCCACCACCTGGTTCGGGGCGGGCAGCGCTCCCGGCATTTGCCTCGAGGCTTCACTCGCAGGTCCATCACAAGAAGACGGTGTTGGGCAGTAAGACTCTCTCCGGGTATGACCTTACAGTTAGGTGTACTTGTAGGTGATCAGATGTTCGGGACTCTTTTTGAATAACGTGTTCACGACGGCCAAGTCGGCAGCCATACACGTCCGGAGAATCTCTCCGCCTTCAGCGTTACGACTGCCAAAACCAAAACCACCGTGAACACGCCCGTATTCCTCACACTGTTCACCCACATGATCGTTCAGATCGCCCCCAGAACGACGCCTTGGGACAATGGAATAGTGCATAGGAGCTGGTCGATTTGCTCCCAAAACAGTGCCTTATCCGAATCGCTACAACCGACCTGCGGTGCGTAGGCACTTATCAAATTGGTCGTGACCCCTTCGATAAGCACCCTCACGACCACAAAGCGGTCGGTAACGCGATTTACTTCCAAGACACTATTCTGGAATTCCTCGGACAGCGCCACCCCCACTCCATTGGCCCCACCAGGAGAACCCGCGTAGATCAGCTTGTAGCCGTGCCCGATGTTCCGGGACCTGTTGCCTCTCCAGCGAGTCTCCTGCAGGAACGCCACGGCCACCCTCCGCCTGGCGAGCACATCGGCCAGCTCGCGAGCGCGTCCCGTCAGCGTGCCAACGTTCCACGATGCGAAGCGGACCTTCCTCTGGACTAATGTCTTAAACCGGGCCCGCCCATGGCCCGGTAGCCCTAACCCACTTAACACAGGAGTAGGGCGATCCCCCTGCGCGTCGTTTTCCGGCGACGCCCTATCCATGTCGGGTACTCTGTGCTGACTTTTCATGTTTGTTTGGCTTGAGTTGGCTTTACGGGAGCGACTGCCATCTGACCTCCCAACCCATGAAGGGGAGCCGTCGCCAGGGCCTCCTTCGTTAATCAGCAGGGCGCACCAGCTTGCAGGCGAGGTTGGCTTGGGGCCCGAAGATGTTGGAGGACCCCCTTACACCCCCAATATGCTTGTTACGGTTAAATACCACCGTTAGATAGCGCTGGCGGCACTATTATTGACTGTTCCTTCAGGAAGTCAGATATCCTGTCACATAATGTGATGGGAATTCCTTAAGAAGGAAGCTTCACCTAGGAGTTGACAACACAATGAAAAGACAGATTATTTACAGTACTTCAAGATAAGTATTAGACATCGGAAAACATCGGAATTTCGGAAACAATGGTAAAACATTCCAAAAACCATTTTCAAAAAAGTAATTAATTTTATAAAACAATAATTCTAATTTCAACTTTTTCGCAAACAAATAAATGTCAATGTCATAGCCGTCTCGCTATTTTACTATAGCGCTGTCATCCAGTTGCCTAGTTTCGGTCGGTCATCTTCGGGAACACGAAGTTAGTCGATGCCCATTTAGAATTACCTTGAAGAACTGTACTCTTTTTCTCGGTCGTAGTCGGATAATTAACCGTTAATAACCGCATTTTATCGGTAGTTAACCATCAATTTGGTTAAGTAACGGTAGCTAACGGGTTTTTTACAACTATATTGTGAACCCACACTCGTGTGTGGGGTCCCAGGGTCCGCCTTTTTTATTTTGTTGGCTCACTTCACGCGGTCTTGTGCATCCTCAGTGGTGAGTCTGTTGACACGCCTGTCGCCCTTGACGACATCGAGCCACCGCTTCTTGGGTCAACCTCTCCTGCCGGTACCCGGCAGAGGCGGCATGGCCAGACATTTGTTAACCATGCAGTTTGCCAATCTCCGTGGGACATGACCATACTATCGAAGGCAGCACTCCTGCAGCTTGTCTGCGACGGCTGCCGCGGATGTTGGTGATCCGCAAGCGATCTTTGCGTGCCACACATTCACCGCAACGTTTTGTGATTACAAATGACAAAGCTGTCGATGTCCCCGGACGCGCATAACACAGATCCCAGGTATTTGACACGGTCCGTACGCTCGACCACGTCAACGCCTATGCCGACGGACTGGGGATTTGTGGTGTTACAGGCCATGTACCCTTCTTCGTCACATTAAGCTTCAGACCGTCGTTTACAAGTGAATCCTTTTCATTCGTTGTACCAGCCGTCCCCTGTCCAAATCTGCCAACGCAATAGCATCGGCATACATGAGCAACCAGGGTGGTTACTCGTGCGTTGTGGTCTCGGATGCTGTTTGACAGAACGTCTAATATTACGCTAAACAGAAACGGGCTAAGCAAGGAGCCTTGGTGTACCTACTCCAACGGTGATAGAGAAGTGTAGCGTGTCAATCGCAGTAGTAACTATGGAACTGGAATCGTGGTACATGTCTCGGATAATGTCAATATAGACCTTGGGAACAGCCCTGCACCGCAACGCCTAACCGATCATCTATCACACGAGGGATACAGTCGAAGGCCTTCTGCATATCTAATAAAAGGAGATGCAGAGGTGTATTATTCAGTCTATAATAGTCTGTATCCCTCCATGAGCGTGGGGTCCATGGTCTCCTGTTTTTTCAGTTATTTTTAATTTGTTTATGACTTAGAAATGACTTATGCGCTATCGGACTACCTAAAATTTTAAAATAAAAATAAAAAATATATTTTTTTATCCTTTTCAAAACTAGATTTTGTATAAAAAATATGATATATGAACTAATGACTGAGTTAAATACCTTTAATATTTCATTAATATTTTAAACTTGTGGTCGAAGATCGTACATTAGTACATTCCCACTTTACCTGCATTTATATTGATTTAATTTAAAATATACTTCTTTTATAAATTCTGTTACTTGATGTACACACAAAACTGGTTCGGTGTAGGGTTGCCAGGTCGCCAAACTTAATAGCCGGACAGACCAGCCAGTTTGGCCGGACATTTGGGTAGAAAGGCCGGACACCCTACATTATTTAGGCATTTGTGTATTAATAAGTATGACCAATTTTTTTTATGTAAAATCAAGCTTTTTTGGTTATTGCCATAAATCTTGTTAAATTCTAATGAAATACTGAATAAAATCAAAAATAATAAAAAAATCGCCTGCGCTCGGCCACACTCGCCGCTCGCTCGTTTGGGAAATGTAAGAAGCCTAACAAGAGCCTGACAAGCCGGACACCGTTTATTTTGGTCGGACAGGCAATCAAAAAGCCTTTATCCGGGCGCCTGGCCGAGCTAGTTAGGTGTAGTATTTTAATAATTTTCTTTTCTCAGTAAAGTCAAGATTTTGATTAAATTGCTAGCAAAGCCAATTCTGCACCTTGGTGATTTTGAGCCACCTATTTTGTCCTGACTGAAAATACTCATAAATCTATTTGTAGAATTTATTAAAATATGATTTTGTGTAGTTAGGAAAAATTGAATAGATAGACTGATAGGGCCTTTGTCTTAGAGTAGGACAGATTGGATTGATTTTAGGTAAAGTTTAGTAGAAAAAAAGTACCTACTTACCTCCAGCTTCAACATGTTATTGTGATCCCTAGTTTTAGCCAGCATATCACCCCCACTGATTGTGTTGGTGGGTGTGAACTTGTATATGCTGCTGTTGGTCTCCTGGGTAAGCATCACAGGCTTCTTGCACTTTAATTGTTCCACCAACACCTTAAACCTGTCCCGTTCCATGCTGCATTTGTCCAACTCTCGACTCATAATCAGGAGAGCATCAATTTTACTCTGTAATTTACTTTTTAGCACAGAGTTCTAAAACATCAAGTTTAATGAATAATCATGATAAAGTGTTACAAACATGGCTTCTTCAACAAATTTTATAAAGTTTTACCTCAAGTACATAGTCATCTAGTTGTTGGTCTTGGAATTTCACTTTACTGTTAGGGTTTTTCGTAAACATTTTATGCTACAATTCACTCAGGTAAACGGGGTTTTGGTTATAATTTGGAGTAGTATTTTACTACAGAGTTGTTTTTAAAAAGATAGTAAACTAAAATAAGGTTTACTCTTATGAACTCTGTTTGAACTCTGTTTTGGCTATAGCGTAAATAATAAATGTTCAAGCGATATTATTTAATTCATGTGCAATAGATTTGTATCAGTAATTCGATAGGTTTGTTGCCTGGCAAACTTAAAAATTATTAAATATTAATATAAGTTGATTTGCTTAATTTGCGTTTTCGCTGTGTTTTGTTCGCTGCTTGTTTGCTTTGCTTGTTTGCCACTTTTTGAAGTTTTGTTTTGACAATTGGAATTTTTTGACATATCAAATCGATCTACTGCAGTCCGAATTTAATCTTGGGTATGATGTGGCTCCAGCTATCGAAGTGAAAGGGGCAGACAAACGTTAAGCTACAGTTACTCATGCTCATTTGTAGCATGCTTATTAGCACGCTAATAAGCATGCTACAAACGAGCCCGCTCATCTACTGACACACTTGCTTTTTATTAGCATGCTTTTTTTAAGCCTGCTACTAAATGACCGTGCTCAAAGCAAACGATTGAACACACATGCTTTTTAAGAACGGGTTCGATTCGAAATAGTGTTGTTTTTTTTTTTTTATGTAATAGGGAGCAAACGAGCTAGAAGGTTGTTGTTGCGACAGCTTTAGTTTCGATAGCGATAGTTGACCTTGAAAATTAGTCGGACTATCGATAGTCCTATCGAAACTATCGACCCGTGATGATACTATCGATATTTTTCGATACAATTCTGGAATCGCGCCATTAAAGTCAATGCTATCGATACTATTTATAACTATCGATACTATAGATAGTTTTTATTTAATAACTATCGAGGTATTTGCGATACTATCGACTGGAAATAAAACGAAACCTTGTATGAGCTTGCAGTATTAGCGTTAAATGTTCGACTTTCGATAGGGCAAAACTATCGAAAGTATCGATACAATCGACACGCATCCTATCGATAGTTTTGATACTATCGAATTTATAGCATATAGCCTAAATTAAAAATATACATTTAATACAAACAAACAAATCATTCCTCTTTATAATATATTATGTATAGATAAACCACGACTTCGCTATATAATTAAACTGAGACTGACATCTCTATACCAGTTCTCAATGGATACTAGCCAAGTAGTAGCATGCTCAATGAGCAAACCTGTTCATACGTGCTAAAAGCACGCCCCCTTCCACCCGCGCGGCAGGTAGCATGCTCATAAATCGCACGGCTGTCGATTTTTGAGCATACTCGAAAGTAGCATGCTCATAACTAGCAAGGCTTCGACACACGTGCTACTAAGCAGCACTTGCTCATTAGTAGCATGCTTTCGTGCTAGTAATGAGCATGTGTAACTGTAGCTTTATAAAATGACGACGACTGAAATGGATGTTGTCTGTTAACGTAAAATTTAAATAAAAAAAATTATATACTCTATGGGCAAATGAAATTATTTATTCAATTGAAAATCGATTTATTTGGACATCCCTAGTGTCGAGAAATGTCATCATATTTTTGTCATTGTGTGTGAATAGATTAATGTAAATTGTGATTTGTGATGTGAAGTGAATTGTGTGTGAGACAGGCAGCGGCTGTCTCTTTGTATAGTTTTGCAAATGCTGTATCTACTTTCTCGAACTCTGACTTTAAGAAATATTTTAATGCTATGCCCTCCGGCCAAGTTATGAGGAGTCGGTTTCGTACATCGTAACATTTAGTGAGGATGGCCGCGTCTGCCTCTGAAATCGAAGACTTCTTAAATGGGCCCCTTGTGTCGTGGGTGAGTGATCAGCCATCCGTGCATTTGTTTTTATTAGATATCTACTCTTTTACACAAGAATGAAGCGTGAGACAAAATTACACAGCCGTTCCGTGTGAATGAATATGTTACTTCTTTTTTAGGTCGCTCTTAGTTTCTTAAGCTTGAGTCCGTACCTACCGATCGTCGTCCTGTGTTTCGCAATTACAGCCCTATCATCATACGGAGAAAATTTGCAAAAATATTAGCATCATCATTTCGTGAACATAGCTGCTAATGTATTTTGTAAATGTTGCGATTTGTAATTTATGATTGATTTGGTATGTCTAAACAATTTATCCATCAAAACCAAGAGGATTTTATAGTATTGAATAAAGTGTTAAGTGAGTACATTTACAGATTTTAGTAACCTTTTATCATGTTAATAATTATAATGTTGAGCATGTTACATAGAAATGCTACACACTTGAGAACATTTTCATTTTTTATTGTGTATCCTATTATTTCAAGAATATACTCTCACAGATGCCATAGTTAAACCTGCACATAGTTTAAGAGCTTCTCTTTAAACTATCTTAAATTTATAAAAATTATCACTACTTAACTGAAGTAAGAGCAAAGTATTCAAAGGGTATCAAATAAAAAAAGTAACATAAATAAACAATGATTACATAAATAATTGCCAAAAAATTAATAATGTTTTTACTTATAAAGTTAAACAAAATTTACTGTTTTTGTGATGAAACCGCAGACTTATTATACTAAATGAACAAAATGCTTATCAGCTCCCTGTACTTCACTTCTGATGATAAATTAATAAACACAGTTAGATAAACTAGAAGTAGGTACATCATTACATCTAAAACTATAATTTTTTCTTCAGTACTTCTATGAAAATGTTCACTAAGTGATGTAATATAGGTGGAAACATTAAAACCTATATACCTACCCCTTTTTGAATTCCTAACATGGCTTTCAGCCTTGTTTTCTCTCATTGCTCATTTGATAAGGGCATTATGCATACAGACTGGTCATTATTAATTGTGATGGGACTTATCAAGTGGACCGTAACATAATCATTGTTGTGTTTTGGTTTACCTATGTTCTGTCTCCATAATTTGAATTGGCACATTTGTGTTGCTATGAGGAATAAAATTATAGATCAATACAATAACTTTATATAAGTTTGACGACCGACTTGGTGTAATGGTTAAGAAGTTGGCTACTACACCAGAGGTCGCGGGTTCGATCCCCGCACAGTACAAACATTTGTGTGCATGAACATGTCTGTTTGTACTGGTCTGGGTGTCTCCTATGTATAATAAGTATGTATTTACAAAAGAAAATGTATTTAAGTATGTTTATCCGTTGTCTAGTATCCCATAACACAAGCTTTAATTAGCTTACTTTGGGGCTAGATGGCGCTGTGTGGAATAATGTCCAGGGATATTTATTTATTTATTTATTTTTTTATAAGTGAATTTTTACTTTTTAGCATTTAACAATGCACTATTTTCCACACAAAGATAGAAACTAGAAAAATTCAACCTGATCCTAGGGACTCAAGCGGGATGTTTTACTTTGCATGTAAAAGTTAGTGATACATAATACAGACTTAAAAAGAGTATCAGAATAATACTTTGGCAAGGAAATCTGTTCTCAGATAGAACCAAATCATTTCACCCCCTGCAAGGGGGCCCGGGGAAATGGGTGAAATGGCCCATAACCAGCGGACCGATCACCCGGCCCACTGCCAGCGTCCCCAGTCGAAATAATAATAGAACCAAATCATTGCAACAACCTATTTTTTTTCTAGGTAAAATCATGTCTTCCAAGTCCAGAAGCCATCACACAATATGCCTCTCTTTTCAATGGAGACATACTACAGCATGTGTATCTGCAGATCGACCCAGAACCTTCATTTCACATTACAAAGCTTGCCGGATTAGAAGAGCAGGCACTTATTCTAGGCAGAGTGAAGAATTTTGATGCTATTGTCAAAAATGTAAAGGGCCTGTATGAAGAGGAGTTGGGTATGACATTATTGGTTGTCCCAGAATGCATTTGCTTGGGGAAGTCACCAGATTCGAGGGAAGGTCTTGAAAACATGAAGCTGCTAGTCCTGTTGTTGCTTGGGGCGGCAGTTCAATGCCCAAACAAAGAACTGTTCATCACAAGAATTAAAGAACTAGACGTAGAGCTACAGCATAACATTGTGGAGTGCATAAAACAGGTTTGTAACTTTTTACTTTTGTATTTGTTGATCATCTGCCAGCAACTTCCTATATTAAAACCAATTTAGATGTAAGTTAGAAACAAAGTAAATGCAACGAACAAATTGAGAAGACACAGCTTGTCTTATATGGGTGCCCCGTGTAGAAGACGGAAGGCCTAGCTGGGTGAAGCAAAGCCACTTTTTCTTCGTCCAGAAACTCCATGGTGTCTTGTTTTTAGCTAGGCTCTCTAATATTCTTAAATATACTTATGTAGATATGAACACCCAGACACAGAAGTAACAAATGTGTCATCATCACATCAATGTTTATACTGGTTGGGAAAAGAACCAACAGACTGATCTGTTAGCTAGTTCATTATGTTTTGATGCTGTTATTTTATTAATAAACAACATCAGAACTCACATATAAAAGATAGCCCTTTCATGTCATAATGTTTAGTTTTAATTGATATGGAATCAATTGACTTTTGAATAGTGATAATAATCTTTAATATAATTTTTTTTGACACTATTGGCGTAGTGTGTTGTAGCACGCCTTGGCTTGCGTGGTGGCCCGGGTTCGATTCCCGGTTGATTCAGGAAACGACCTTTCCTAAATTAACTCTGGTCTGGGTGTGCTGGGAGACACCCCTGGCATATATCCCTTTCTGGTGCACATTCAAGGATATTTATCCTTACTGCGAGACCATGACAAGTGTTGTTTTGTCTGGCGCATATAAACAAATAATAATATTGACTGCTACTTATTCGTCTCTTTCTAGACAACATCCTCAGATGGTATGCTTTGAAAATTCTTGATGCAATACAGTTCAAGTTTAAAAAAAAATATCCCGCACACAGAAACACCTCGTGAGCTACCCGCATTTCCGAATGACTGCACTTGGATCATTGCTCTCGAGTAGTGTGAAAGATTAAATTTAATTTATATGCTATTAGAACAATTCTTGTAAAATTTGAGCCAAGCTTTGCAGTAATTTTTGCAGGTTTTTCTGTTTTCGCATTATCCTTCGCTGTGACGAAGTTTTAGACCACAGGGTTACACCGTGCACATAGTACCGTCCATAGATCGCCAAGAGATTCTGTTACAAGTGTTCCTATTTATTGTTTAATATGAATATAGGACATTTAATAAGGTGTCATCTATGTATAGTCGCACGCGTGAACAGAGAGTAACTCCGATAACTCACGAAGACCTTACTAAATGGTTGCCGCCATGTGCGCTCGACTGTTGCAAATAAAATAAATTAATATTTTTGCTCTGTATGAGGGATGCCCAGCACATGCAATAATATCCGTACAGTAAGACTTTATGCTGTATCGGGCAGCGCATATGGTTGGATTACGTCAGCCGCGCCCCTAGCTTCCAGAATAACTAAAATTGAACTTGTTAAGACAAGGCCCGTAGCCCAGAAACCTACCCAACCAAAGATTTAAGGGAAGTTAACTAACGCTGTCAAATTTGTCTCTACCCAACGACTGCTCCCCAGCAACTGTTCAAAACTTGGACAAAATTGTTTTTAAAAGTATCCTTGAGAAATCGTTTACTATTAGGTACATATTCTCTTGGATCAGTTCACTTTTTGAAGCTACATCAGTTATACAAATCGATTATCCAGCCATGTACAATTTGTCACTGTACGACAACAGCACAATGGATAACTAAAAACCAGCCAACCATGTCTAAGATAAGTTACAAACAACGAAAAAATGCGTAGTAGCCAGGTGGTTGACGATTCATATCACGATTAGATGCTTCACTATATTTGACTTTGCAATGCCATTCATTCACATTTTTGGTGGGATCTTGTTTACAGTAGTCTTGTTTAGTAGTAGTACAGTCTTTAAGTAAGTAAATTGTATTGGCCTTGATCACTCTTGAGTGACAAATTTCGTAAGCCTTTTTGCGTCGTTAACTATTCAACTTTTGCTGGCAGCAATGTTAAATATCTGTGTAGAAATATGCTATTTAGCCTACAAACTCTGGCCCTCAGAAGAATCGACAATTAGTACCTAATTACTCTATACAAGCTGTAAACAATAAGAAAGGCGGACCCTGGGACCCACACACCAGTTTGGGTTCACAACCGGGATAGACCGCACGGATGATGATGGATGACTCTGTCCAAGCTGTGTCCATAATGTACACACGCGTTCACGTCAAGCTTTACATAGTGGCTTATGCTTTCTTACCTTATGCCTATGGCATAACCCATTTTGCAATGTTTTATTTATTTATTTAATCTTTATTGCACAAAGAAAAGTACAATTGGCGGACTTAATGCCTAAAGGCATTCTCTACCAGTCAACCACTAGGTGAAGCAGAAATCTTTACGGCGGGGTTTTGTAAAACTAAGTTTCAGAAAAATAAAAGTAAACAATTTACTCATATAATATATATACCTACTTATCTAAATTACAATTTATATATATGTGTACCTACTTACATATAAAAATAGCAAATATATACATATAAATTCATAAATACAATGATTTGTAAAGGTTGCTGTGATCGCGTCCGTACTAAGGGATGGTGTTCGCTGTAATTGTTTTAATGAAGGTAATTCCTTAACTTCCTGCGAGTATCTGAGGAGAATGATCCCCCTTTTCCATATGTCAGGTATTCTGCCATTAGGTAACGCAATAAAGTTAAGGATTTATACAAATCAACCCGGATAACGGGGAAAGGCTCACCACATAGTATATATGTGAGTTGGGTTTTAATACCATTAAAAGTGGGTATGGTAGTGCTAGCGGTACACCGCGAAATTCAGTCAAAATTTGCAAATGGTGTTAAAGTTATGAAAATCGGAACGATTGATCTTTAGGCCATACGAATCAATTTGACCCGTAGCACGGAAAAAAAATAAGGAGGAGTTATGGCGACATCTTTTTTTTTAAATAAAAAAATTGATAAAGAAGTTTTTGCTCTTAAACCTATCGTGTGTGGTATCTAATGAAAGGGCTTACTAAGCCAATTTTAAAATTTAAAAGAAAAACCATACAAAAAAAGATGTCGCCATAACTTCTCCCTTTTTTTCCCGTGCTACGGGTCAAATTGATTAATATGGCCTAAGGATCAATTCGTCTGATTTTCATAACTTTAACACCATTTGCAGGTAAAATTAGCGGACCGCTAGCACTATGGGTCGTGTTAGTATGTTTATGTTGTATGTTGTTGATGTTTATACAATTTTCGTAGATATCAGTCGGCTAATTATTAAAAGGAGCTGTCGAGTGTAGGATGCACTCAGAAAACGAACATACATTCCTCATCATCTCACTTAGTCTTAAGACGGCTATTGCTAGAGAAGGCCTTCCTCATACGTTTCGGGTGGCCCCCATCCTCATACAAAAAACCCATTACACCTGCCTGCCTGCATCCACCTGAATCATGCGATCATTATCAGCCCGTCCGACTATTTGCGGGCGGGAGAGCCTCACTCCATATTTGCGTTGTAATAGCCTCGAATACGGTTTTTTTTCGCCCAAACGGCCATTTTTCTGAAAACCTTATTCCGTAATATGCTGTGTTTTGCATGTTGCTTAAAAAATTTCCTCGTAAAAAATACGATATGAAACCTTCATAACATGTGGGATGGAGATTGGAAGGCTTTTTTCCTGTAGTGGGACAGAATGGGCTGACTTAGATACCTTCGGTACTTACTAATTAATAAGGTCTATGCGAATGATTTGCGGTAGGCTCTTAAGTGCCATTGAGGAATGCAAATACTAAAAGGGTTATCTGCTTGCAACATAAATTGATGAATTAATTTTATATTCTTCTGCAGGTAACTGACATGCAAACAGTGGTCCTAACACCGGACGCGATAGACCTCTTCCAATCGCCAACTCTTTTCAACCACATGCGACGGCTTGCTAAAGAGCGCGACCACTATCTCCAAAACTGGGCTTCCTTAGTTCTTAACGAAGACTTATGTGATAATGAGACCGAAAATAAGAACAGTAAGAATAGATCGACGCAGAACGTCAACCAAAACAACAGTGAGAGTCAACATCTTGCAGTTGAACTTGCAGATTGGAAAGCGCGCCTTCGGAAGCAAAGACAGGAGTTGTAAGTTTTACAATAACCATATTCAACAAACTTAAATGTTTTCTTTTGTTCATTCTATAAATGATTTTTAGGGTTGGATTCAGACATTATTTTGAAGCGGTTTTAATACATGTAGATGATTGTTACTCGTTCGTAATTACAAATACAACCTTATTATCTTTTATGAACAGGGAAGAAAAGTCGGAACAGCTGTCTGAATGCCGTGAGGAATTGGAACATACTAAATTGGTGCTAGCTAAATTACGCTCTGACAGCCAGGAGTGGTTTAATGAGGCGCGGAAGGCTGCCGCGTTTAGAGATGAAGTCGACGCTCTCCGGGAAAAGGCGGAAAGATGCGACAGGTTTGTCATTTGATATTTACGTACTTTGCATCTTACGTTCGGTATTGTTAATGATAGTAATTGATTTTATAGATTAGAACAAGAGATTCAACGCTACCGCGATCGCTTGGCCGATGCGGAATATTACAAAACTCGTGTAACCGAGCTACGTGAAGACAACAAAGCACTCATGGAGACCAGAGATGCGTTGGAAGAGCAGCTACAGAGAGCGCGAAAAAGAGCCGACCAATGCCTAACGCTAGAGGCGGCCATGATCAAATTAAAGAGAGAAGCAAATGACATAGCCTTGGTAAGTATGAAAAATATATGAAACAAAAAAAAATGTATTTAATCACTTTTGTTGTAAGTATTTTACGTTATTAATGTTATTATTTTGTTACTTTTTTTAGGAAAGAGATGCAGACCAACAAAAAATTCAAGAACTTATCGAAGAAAATAATCATTTACAATATATTACAAAATCTGTACTTAGTGAAAGCAATAATAGCAATCTAGACACTGATAATGAATGTGAGAGCACATTGGAATCAGGTGAAAATAGTTTATCGGAGCAGCTTACAAGCAATGCGCAAGCAAGAGCGTTGAAACTGGAATTAGAAAATAAGAGACTCCTTTCGACTATCGACAGTTTAAGGGAACAGTCACTTCTTGAAAGTGGCGAAAAATTATTAGAATTGGAAAAAGAAAAGAAAAAATTAAGCTTGAAATCTGAACAACTGCAAGAAAACTGTAATCGTCTCATGCAACAAAATTCAGAGTTAGAAGAGGTTTTCCGGAACGCATTAGAAGAAAATAGAAAACTTCAAGACTCTTTAGATAGCCAGAAAATGTTTATCGATAGGCAATCAATTGATCGAGATTCTGAAAAGAACAAATTACAGGATTTCGAAAAACACTTAGAATCTCTTACCAAAGATAAACAAAGAATTCAAATGCTGTGTGACTCTATTCAGAGAAGGGCTGATGATTTAGAAAGAACTTTAGACTCGAGAACTAAAGAATTAAACATTCTCAAACCAGAAGCTGATAAGGCTACTGGATATATTATTCAAACTGAAGAACTTAAAACCAAGTTATCTTATAGCGAAAAGGAATCGCATAATCTGCAGAGAGAGGTTAATAAATTGAGAGAATCGGTAGAGGAAAAGGATGTTTCAATTGATAAATTAACAACTGAAATTGAATTAAAAAAGAAAGAAATAGAGAGGATAGTGAAAGAACTAGAACTTAATCAGAATACACTTAGTCGGCTACAAGATGTAGAGCAGAAAGCACAAGAACTTAAATCACAAAAGAAAATGGATTCAGAAACCATTCAAACACTACAAAAAGATTTGATCAAAGAAAAGGTCAGTTTCGACAAATTGAGAAACTGCTTAGAAAAGCTTGGTATTCATGCTTCTGAAATAATGTCTAAAGACGCTAACGTAGAAGATTTGCTGGAAAGAATTATTACCAATACTGACCATGAGAATATTATATCGGAAATAGCAGCCAGGGCCAATTTGATGGCATTAGTTCCATGCAGCTGCACTCATGAAGATAAACAAGAAGACGTAGATGAAAATATAGTAAATCCGCAAATAGAACAATTAATTGCGGATGTAAGTGCCCTACAGGCTTCCTTAGAAAGTTCCAATGCTGAAAATGCAAAGTTACAAGTTAATATAGCTACTTTGAATTCTCAAAATGGTTCTTTGATATCGCAACAAATGACTTTACAACTAGCCAACAGTCAATTAGCGGCTGAGAAAGAAGAAGTTTTGAAACAACTAGAAGTTTTGAAAGACAAACAAGACAATTTATTACGAGACCAAGTAGCTTTACAAACTTTGCATGAACAATTAAATACCGAGTATGAATTGCTCCTGAGTGAAAGAGAACCTGTAAAAGTAGCCCTTAGGGATTTGAAATTAGAGAATCGAGAGCTCAAGGAAAAACTGGAAAGCTATGAGAAAAGACTATCTGAGTTTGAATTAGAAAGAGAAAATTTAAAGATTGAATCAAGAAACTTAGTGAACCTTAGGGCTGAACATTCCAAATTAAAGGATGACTTTAGAAACCTCTTTACAGCTAGTGACAGACTTAAGAATGAGTACAGAAATATGCAGGAAGAATATCGAAACCTGAGAAGTGAAGTAACCCAGTTAAAGTTGAGAAATACAGAGATGTCTGGTGAAATAAATACTAAGATTGAAATAATTACAAGTATGGAATTGGAAATCAATAAAACAAACCAACACTGTGAAATGCTTGTTCATATGAACAAAAGCCTAGATGCTGATAGGCGTTCTTTGATGGACCATGTATCGCAATTGTTGACACAATATCATGAATTGCTGGCGCATTCTTTGAAAGACAAACAGCATTATCACGAAGAAGAAAAAATGTTTGCTGATAAAGTGAATGCTTTGTGCAGGCAGAAAGAAAAGCTGGAAGAAAAAATTATGGAACATTATAAAAAACTGGACAATTGCACCACAAAAAGACGTGGCTTCGGAGCTTCTTTCGTCAAAAAGGTGCGCAAAGCTGGCACAGATTTAATGAACAAAACATCTAGAAACAAAAGGATGGAAGACGCCGGTCGTTCGAAGTCACAATTGACACTTGCCGGTTCGGAATCTGGAGAATCTGATCCAGGCAGCCAAGATGTGGAGAAAGTCTCCAAAATGTCTGATCCAGAGCAAGGATCTTCCATTCTTAGTGTTGAATCGCCAAGGCATAGTTCAGATTCGAGTTTCAACAGAAGATTCGATGATAAACTTCTGAAAAAGTCTGATAATACTGATATGAGTGGATCCATTCCAAGTTTGGACTCCACTAGGCTGAACAGCGAGAGTAACTTTGTGAGGAGACTTTCAACGACGTCTATGCACAGTAGCGTAGGCGGCGGCGATGACGCCCTCATTAGGGCTTCTCTAAGAAGGCGCGCGCACAAAACTGTGCCGTCTTCTCACAGGAACAGTTACCAAGGGTTAGAGAGCGACACAGGCTTACCTCCTGCAGGTAATTGTTTAGGGTAATTTATAGCTTGGATTCTTGCAGCTTGTGAACCGTTTTATGGCTTGATATTTATGTGGAGGTCTTCACCCAGCTGTGAAATATGGGCAGTGTGGGTTTATAGGACTATCACTTTAATTTATTTACTTAAGATTTTTTTTTCTTCATAACTTCCATTTCAGTATTCAATATGCTGTTGCAAAAGTTTTTAAACGAAATAAATTAATCGAATTTATTGAGATCAGCTTGTGTGGTGTGCTACCTTCTAAGTTTAAGAACACAGTATTTGTTAGAGTTGTACTCACCAAATAAATTGCTCCTAACTCGATCACAATTGTTTTTAGTTATCACATTCCTACAATAGATTCAGATGTTGCGGCTAGTTCTTCCGTTAATGTTGAAACAAGTTGATTCATTTTTTTACATCTCACTTAAATTATAATTAAGAAAGTTTGTGATTATGTTTGTATGTATGTGTATGTTCGTTACTCTTTCCCGCAAAAACTACAGAACGGATTTGGATGAAACTTTACAGTATTACAGCTTATACATCAGAATAACACATAGGCTACAATTATAATGATTTCATGTAATTTGGCCAAAATATATAACTATAAGTATCGCGAGTTGAAAAAAAATCGTTTATAATAATGTGACCCTTGACAATTGGCAGCATCCAGCCCCTCGCCCGTGTTCGGCGGCGCGGGCAGCCGGCGCACCGTGTACGTGGCGGACGGGCCGGACGCCGCGCTGGACGCCCAGCCCCAGAGCACGCCGATCAAGGAAAGCCCAACTTATTTGGTGTACAACAGAATTTCCACAGTAATTGGCGACGGTGCTTGTCAAAGTATGAATGAACGATCAAATAGTGAGCTTCATCGGTCTGCTTCCGAGCTGCCACGGACTGCAGCAGACGAAGTTCCCCAGGATAGGGAAGACCTCCGACATGACAAAAGGAACCCGGGAAGGGGCGACAAGCCAGACAACGCGAAGGAGTCTGCTATATGGTATGAATACGGCTGCGTATGATATTATGCTAGTAATTTTAATAAATCGATTTTGAACAGACTGATGATATGCCTTGAATTATGACTGTTGCTGTAATGTGATTGGCATTTGATTAAATCAATAATGCATTGAGATTGTGATGAAACGTTATAGTAAGTTCTATTGACAGTATTAGCTTGGCATTTAATTTTATTTTTATAAATTGACACCTCAGATTTAAAGGAATCAATTAATAAGCTTTAATTTAAATTCTTTTTTAATGATCAGGATATTAATGAAACGATCAATCTATTATTGTATAATCATAATTAACTCCGTTATAAAGTGTAGTACCATAATGCAACTAAAACAAAAGTTTTTTTTTTTAATAAATACCTCACCATTAAAAAAATTGGTACTTTTGTTGAACACACCTTTGAATGTAATAATATTTGTTGTATTATGTTCATTACTAGCGACAATTATGATTTAAATTTTAAAGTATTATTTCAATAAATCTTTCCTAATCTAGTGTTTCAGTTAGAAATCGAAAATATTTGATATATCTACGTAGGATGATATATTGATTACAAGGCCTGTAGATTAAGGTACTCTTTTCATTTCTCCTGTGATTGTAGGTGCGCGTGAGATTAATACTCTTTAAATAGTTTGGAGGCTAAATTAAGTTGTAAATAATAAGTTTATATATAAAACTTCGGATGGAAGGGCATAGTTAACCATTACATGTGTACCAGTAACCTTGCCAGTTAGTCTGTGAAAAACTTAGAGGTGATTGAATGAATTATCCTAATAATATTGTATTGACAATGGAGCATAATTTGTGTATGTACAAACTATTTTGTATTTTAGTTTTTTTATGTGTAACATGTATGTTAATTTATATTTAAATGATATAAAATTAACATACATTAAGTTAATACTACTAGGTAGTCCTTTAGTTTAGTACAAATTAAGTATGTATTTTATTTTGTTTACCTACCTAACAATACTTAATTTTACTGTACGTACCTAGCATAGTTTCACACATTTTTTTAAATCATTTAATCTTCTCTTTTTCAAGAATGTTTCATTTAATAAAATTGGACAGCACAAAGATGAGGATACTAAATCATATGAAAGTAATCATATGATAAACAAGCAACCGCCTGATTCTGAGCCTCTTGGTCAACCGAACCGAATATTGACTGGAATAAAACAACTTTATTTATTTATTGTCTTCTCACCCACCGCTCTGACTTATTTACAGCAGTCCTAATTTCGGATACAAGTTTTTTATAAGCAGTAGAATACGCAAAGTGGTTTTATTTCAATAAACACTGCACGCGTAAACATATACGTATACGTAACGGTATCGATTATAGATTTTAGTCTAGTTTTTTCAAATATGAAGCAGGATTAAATTTACTTTATTAATTTATATGCTCTCTGAAAATAGGTATATTTGAACTTAGGCAGCATATGATTCATGTATCAGAGGTCGCGGGTTCGATCCCCGCACAGTACAAACATTTGTGTGCATGAACATGTCTGTTTGTACTGGTCTGGGTGTCTCCTATGTATAATAAGTATGTATTTACAAAAGAAAATGTATTTAAGTATGTTTATCCGTTGTCTAGTATCCCATAACACAAGCTTTAATTAGCTTACTTTGGGGCTAGATGGCGCTGTGTGGAATAATGTCCAGGGATATTTATTTATTTATGTATAAAATTCATGAACAAATGGGATGCTTTTCATAAACTTCAATTATTCAATGTAATTACGAAAAGAAACTTTGTAGATGACAGAAACATCTCTCGTGTTCAATCAATCAAATCAAAATTCGGTTTATAATGTAGTTGTGTTTTTACTGTACAAACTCAATTTGGCACAAACATGTATGTCTATTTGAGCACTGAATATGATCTCCTTAAGGCCTGCGCCGACGAAGGACTTTCCGCGGAGGCGAAGAAAGTCTGCTCCGCGAAAATAAATCCGCCGAGGACTTACTACTGACTTAGCGCACACGGTGTGCGATCATTGTTGTCCAGAAATTTAGTGAAGCGCACGTTACGGAGGCAAATATTCTGAAACTATGTTGTGTTGTAAGAAGAGAAGACGTTTTATAAGGTAATACTCAACGCAGACTAAAGTCCGCCGTGTGCTGCTCATAGTTAGTTAGTTCTATTTTTTTACTATACTTACTTTTGTCCGCTCCGGTCCATCAGCCTCCGCGGTTATTCGGCGGATATCTTTACGGCGTACTTTTATGCATCCGTGTGCGTTGTTCGATACAGTTTCTAAGGGATCTATATTGATGGACAAAAAAGTACGTCGCGGATAGTCCCTCGTCTGCGCAGGCCTTTACACTACATCGAAACATTACCTGTGTATTTATATGTTAAATGGCAAAGCAATGTATTTTAATCCATAGAATACACTTCCTGGACATACCTATTTATGTTGACGGCAAAGATTTCGAAAAAACAGGCAACAATCTTGGTAGTAGTATTTATGATTTGGTAGAAAATACTTTCTCACGTTTATTACGTTGGATAATCCACCGGCTATTGGTCAGATTTCACAGTAATACATTCTAAGTGAACCTTATATCAATGCATACAGATGATAATCGGAATATGTTACGCTTGACATGTGATCGACTGCAAGAACCTTTGTTTGCTGGGTCTCCTACCTACATACTTTCGAATGACGCTGTCTCGAACAACGCTGTTGCGAATTTTTTTCCATTACCTCCACTAAGGTCTCGAATGGACGTAGTCGCGAAAAACGCTGCTTCGAAAAACGTTTTCATTGCCTCATACGTTCGAATGATTGTGACTTCGAATTTATTATTTTGAATTCTATTTTTATTATATTTATCGACACAAGATGTATGAAAAATAATCATGTACTAATTGAAAATAATAATATTCAGAGTCAATTAACATATTGTTATTAAAATTGACCTGTTGGCGCAATGGTAGCGAGCCTGCTATTAGCGTCGACATTCATGTCACGAACATTAATTTGTGTTACAAATACTTAAGATTATCGACTGATTCTTACTTAATTATTAACTTTCCTTGGAATATTTTTTCTTTTTTGAAAAAAAAGAATATTATTTTTCTATAATGTTTTACTACTAAGGTAAAACAAGTAAGCCAATTTTTTTCATGTCTCTTACACCCATAGTACAAGCTCTGTAACATGCAAATAAAAAAGTGTATGTTTTTAATCAGAATACTTGCATTTATAAGAAAATAATTAGAAAAAATGCTTAAAAAAATGTTTTATTTATAATTGATTAAATCCTTATCTTTAATTTTTGTGTTAGTGCGTCCGAATGCAGTACAGTACCTAACGCTTTTGTTTCAACATCCTGTGAACTTTCAACTTGCGAGAATAAACTGCCGCGTCGGTCGTGTCCTTTGTACAGCGTGCGTGACGCTCGACTAAATTGTCCACACGAGTGGATCAAGCGTGTAGGTGAATAAGTCGACCGGATTACCTATCGACACAGGCCTGCTAAGAGGCAGTGGAAAAAAAATTCGCAACGGCGTTGTTCGAGACAGCGTCATACGTAGGAGACCGCTGTTAGCTCTACTAGCAAGGGCCCGAAACGTTTGAGAATCCACATACAAATTAATGATCAATACCTACTTTAAGTACTCTTTACTCGTGTCACCATTGTTCATGATAATAATGTGTAGTAAAATTCAGCATCGCTGCACCATAAATGCTATTTGACATGTATGTAGGTAAAAATATAAAACTGATAAAAAAAATCGAATTACATAATATAATTGGTACTACGAAAATGGTGCTCTTGATATTTTAGTAGTTAATGTGTAGTCTTTCTGTTTTAGCATATAATTCCAAACTAGAATGTCTTTGTAATCATTACGATAGCCTCTCACCGAATTTATATTTCTAGCACATAAACACAGGACATTTTACAAATAAAACTGATACAGATTATTATATTGTTTTTCTTTTTGCAACAAAAAATGAGCTAGCATGGACCAATGGTAGTGAACCAAGACCATGGAGCCTACTTTGAACGGTGAAGTGTTCGTTGACGCGACGTCACGGATCACGGGGTCTAATTTGACGACACGCTGTAGTAGGTACAGTCGATTGGCGCACACGACGCCAATCGTGTTATCTTATAGCAGCTCTAGCACGGTTTTTCGCCTTGACGTGCGCGGTTTCCTGGGTTCGAGTCAATTCAGGAAACGATCTTTCCTAAATTGACTCGGGTCTGAGTATTCTAGGAGACGCTCCTGGCTTAATTCCTTGTATACCCCGTAACACAAGAATATTTACCCTTACTTCAAGACCATGACAAGTGGTGTGTTGTCTGGGGCATTTTTATTTATATTTATTAAATTACACTAAGGATAGACACAGCATAGGGCAGATAAGACTATGTGGAGGCGGTTTTGCAGTGTTTCTGCACGCTAAATTACATTTAAGGCTACAAAAATAATATTAAACGTATAGGGATTTTACTAATTATACCATCTCTAATTATGCATTTAACTGGGGAACAATGCTGCTTTTTGATCCCGACAGAGGGCGTTAGAAGCGTAAAATAACATAGAGAAAGTTTTTAACTCCGATTCTAAAAGTGCCCTTCATGCAATTCTTAGTAACCCTTTTTGAACCAAATTTATGTCACCTATTATTTTGATTAAGAAATCATTGCGCCTCAATATGCTGCTTTTGGTTGTAAAAACAAAGGGAATCATGTATTTCCAAATGATACTTAGCTAAGAAAATTGTAGGAAGTCTACCAGAAGGGAAAATTGGAAAGCTTCCGAATCATTGAGGATATTTTCTGATCATTCTAAATCCGGTGACTATTATGGTGGAAATACAGTAAAAGTACTCACAATACGCCTTATAATCATTTATTATAAAAATAATGTATCCGCTTTTATCACTATTACAATAAAAACTGTACTTTTGGGGCATAAAAATGGCTGTGGCTTGCGTGATTATGTAGGTTGAAAACTGACAAATTCGAACGAAGTCTTTGGGAACGAATTATTACATGCATAACGAAACTTTGTATCACCCTAAGTGAAAATATGTTTATTTAGTTCAGAAGCCTGCTTAAATTAGTTCGAAATTACATCGGAAAAAAATCTAATTTTTAAACTTTAAGCGTCAGTAAAGCCCTAATTATTTAGTTTTATTTGAATTTAATATTCATTTTAGTAATCTACTATCAATTACGCTTGTTTGTTCTTGTAGAGTCGCATTATGTTTGTATACTGTTTTTTTATATATTCATATTACTATAGTATTTATGTCTATTATTTAGTATATTTTTTGACTATTTAAAAGTACTGATTGAGTCTATTTAAATAAAGATATTTGAGTTTAAATTGATTTAGCTTTAAATGTTAGAATTAACTATATTAAGTATGCCAAATTTTATAAGGCCTTTACTTGCTATGTATGATGTTTAAGCCAAGCGACTTTAAGAAAATTGAAGTTTAAAAGTTACTCAACCAATAAATATAATACTAATAATTTAATAGTCTAAGAAATAGGGGCAGCTCAATTTTTTTGTTACCAAAAGTCCCAAGTCTATAATAAAACTGATGATTGCTCAATAGGGAGGAAAACTGCTCTTTGCTCCCGCTTGGTAGCGTCTTTGGGTGGCGAATCACCGCTGTCAGAATGTTCTGCCAAATCGCGTACCTACATATTATAACAATTTTAAAGACAAAATAAGTTTTTAATAGGTTGGGGAAAAAGTTTCTTTGCATTTTTGAAGAAATTTTTTAATATAGTTTATTTACTTTAACTAAACTCTAAAGTATCTATGTAGGTGCCATTTTGTTCAATTATTTTTTGCCATCTTGTAGGTAGGGACATGATCCCATTGCTATAGGAATTTTGAGGCTTCTGATCAAAATACCGCGAAAAGTGGTTTTGGCATTTATCTCGTGATGTTAACCTGACACTGCCTAAAGAATTCTGAAGAGACCGAAACTCTCGTGGTCAATTCCCAGTTCTTCAGCTACGTCGTATCTACTGATATGCTGATCTTGCTCCACTTCTTCAAAAATGGCATCCATTTTATCCGTAATAGGGCGACCAGAGCGACGTGCATATTTTACATCAGAATTTCCGGATTGAAAACGCTTAAACCAAAGCGGCTTGCGTTGCATTTTTACCATCTTCGTAGTAAAATTTTAAAATGTGTTGACAGTAAGAAAAACAAATGAAAATCACACATTTTCCTAATTTGATTTTGGAATTATCGTCTTTAAACTTAAAATTCTTAATGAAACTAAAACCAGCCAGATACAAATAGTATAGCCAAAGAGATTTTATTACAAGTTCATACATACTTTTTTTTTTTTTATGACTTTACTCCGTCAATTAAATTTTTGTGTTTAAAAACAAGATTGAAAAGAGTAACCATCGAGTTTCTTGCCGGAGTGTTCTCGATCGGAAACAACCTCCGAACCGGTGGTAGAGTCACATCATGTTTAATTGCGATATTTACTATCATAGTATTTTTTTATGTAAGTTTATCTTTATTTAGTATATTTTTGCTATATTTTTTTTGTATTTGACTTGTCTTATGTACTTTTTATAAGTCTATATGAATAAAGATATTTTTTACTTTTTACTTTACTTTACTAAGCGAAAAGACTTTTGCCCCAACCTAATTTATGTGAAAAATGCCTAGGTGCTGCGCATTCTAATGTTAAAACCAATTATGATTATGATTCTCTGCTAATGAAAACTACTGAAACTGGACTGGAACCCCGGTTCATCTTCAGAAATAATTTTAAAGAATAAATACTCATATGAATACTAAGTTTTGTTTGGCTTCAAAAATCTAGTTCAACTTTCTCAACAGCTTCAAAATTAACTCAACAGGTACACTACAAGGTGCCATCGGCAGTGGCGCCCTCTGAGATTGAGCTTTCCCTTCGCTTCCCCATTAACGTTTTTTAAACAAAGGCTTAGAACTCAGTCCAATCTACTTAACAATTTTATTCGCTTTGCCAGGAAAATGATTAAAATAAAACTGACATAAAATTGAAGCTAAAATTACATGTTTTATTCTAATAATGGTGATACAAAAAAAGGATTTTTCACGCACACACACACACACACGCACTATATGCAAATTGCTTTTAATTGTCACTATTAATGCTAAAGAGATCCATTACAATTTGTTTCTGTCTTTACTTCCCACTGAAACGTTGGGCATGGTTGGATAGGAACTACAAACGGTATCCCTGATACTACAGCTTTCTGACCTGGTTCAAGTTTGCCTGGAAGTTGCGATATGATGCACTGAAATAATAAAACATTTTAGTAATAAAAAATGTTGACTGTAGAAAAATAAATGTTTAAGAAAGTGCAATACCTTAGGTCGTTCATTTTCTGTGGACATGTAACCAATACACATAGTCTTAGTAGTATGTCCCCAAAGAAGTTCTCCTTCCCCAACCATAGGGTCAAAGCGCAATGCAAGCGTTCCGCCCAACCGTTCAGCAACATCCCATAAAAATGGCGAATTTAGAAAATGTTCTTTTAGACATTTATCCAAACTTATAACTGGAGAGGGATCAAGTAGGCTTTCAGCAGTATTTTTTGCCAACTGTGTCCGGATCAAATGTTCTCCACATCCTGATGTACAGGCGGCCACAGATGGGGCCTTGCGGTCTAGACTGTTTACAGCCCATACACCACTTCCAAATGAGGCTGCTTGTCCAACCCTACCCTCATGTTTTAAAGATACACCTCCAGAACTAGCTCCTGAAGCGACAACCCCATTGGAATCAACACAAATGGCCCCAACAGTGTCTAAAGGGCTAAATTTTATATCATTTTGAAGGGAGTATCTTTTCAGCTTTCTTTTGCTATGTTTATAGTTTCTGAATGCACGAGCAGAAATCATTTTTTTCTCATCAACAATTTCTAAACCCATTCTCTCTGCCCATGTGCGTGCTCCTAGGCCTGTGAGTATACATGGAGGCACGCGCCCTAATGATAGATTTTCACATTGTTTCATGCATAAATGTTTAGCTAAACTTATTGGGTTCCAAACATTAGAAACAGCTCCACAGGCACCAAAATGTAGTGTTTGACCATTCATGATTGATGCATCACATTCTACAGAACCATCCCAGCTAAGATTTGAACCATAACCAGCATTTGTCAAGGGGCTATTTTCTAACTCTGAAAAAAAAATTAAAATCCTTATGTGAAATAATTAAACAATGCATTGTACTCTTAGTAATTAAATTAATGGCCTGCGCTTACGAGGGATTATCAGCGGCGTACTTTTGTGTCCTTCAAAATAGATGCCCTACAAACAGTATCGAGCAACGCGCACGAACGACTAAAAGTACGAACAAAAAGTCCGCCGAAACACCGCAGAAGACCACTGAGCGTACGCGGGTGTCCGTGAAAAAAATAGAACTAACGAACTCTGAGCAGCAAGGCCACACAGCGGACTTTAGTCCGCGTTGCGCGGAGATTCGAAATGAAGGGATGGACCTATATTTTATTTTAAAACATCTTTTTTTAACTTTATAACCACAGACGGGATGGCAGTGAAATGAGACAACGTCAGTGGTTTATCATAATTCTACTAAGGCTTATATACGAACTCATACACGTACACTGTGTGTTCCTGATCTTACTACGTGACCATCCGGCACAGTACTCCCCCTTTTTTAATGAACAATACAGGAGGATGATATAATTATATCACTGCAACGGAATCTGAGCACTGGTTTAAATAATCTCCCTGATCTTGTCATGTAGGTACCAGCTCTTTTCTTTCTTCCAACCATCAGGTTCTTGAACCATTATTTATAATAAACGCTGTGCAGGCCTTCTCAAAGGTGATTTTGTATGCCTATGCACTTTCACAACAATATCGTCACTGCCACTTACGTGTGCAACATTGTGAAATAAAATCTTCTTAGCTCCTTTGTCCTTGGCTTGGGGAACTTGTTGATCATAGTAGCTTCATATTTCTTCTCCCTGGGCGTATCCCTTGGCTCGTTCCGTTACACGATAACCTAAGAAATCAAAATCGCTCTGGAGGAATAAACATTTCTCTATGTTAATTGTTAACCCATTTTCGAACAATTTTTCGGAACACAATCTCCATGAAATTTGTTAAATTTTGAACCATCTACGGCCTATAGCTTACAATTGGGCATGGGAAAAAAAAACAAACATAAATCGAAAACCATTTCCAGCTATTTGTATGTTTTACCTTAAATATTATTAAACATTTTTAAAGGCAAGGATCTAGGATATTTTCAGTTAAGTGCGATGGCAAATGAATGACCCCAGTTTGCCAACGTCCGCAAAGAGTAGGTTTTTATTGGACTCTTTGACGATAATCAAATTGACATCTCACAATTGAAACCTATTGAGTCGTCTACACGTCCTTTCACGTGATTGGTTGATAATCTATTCATCAACAAATCAAATGACGCGACCTGTTTCATACGTAAGATTTTAAACTAGGTGATTCTACTGCATGGTATTAAAACCTTTTTTTTATAAATGAATCTGAATAACAAAGCAGTGCTTGTGTTATGGGTGCTGGAGTCAAGTACTTTGATAATTGAAAACGAAAATGGTGTTTCCAGATAGCAGATTTAAAATTCTCCCAGATGAAAAATATTTTTCCACAAGGTTATTTTTAGTAATACGTACATGAATTTACGCCCATTGCCCAGACATTGGCAGGACTTAAAATAGCCATCCGCTATAATCCCACCCGTTTCAGGCAGGGCTTGGTTTCAGAATTTGGCAAAATAAATTGTATCTGAAGTCTACTTCTCACATTCTCGTGAGATGCTACATGATGAACGGCGAGCTCTGTTTCAGTCGTAAGTGCCGTAAATCAGTAATTTTCTCCTCATTATTTATTTATCACGAATCGGGGAAAAAACTCATGTGGGAACACTTCAAATTTGTGACGTTGTGTTTAAAAATTTATAAAATAATAACTACGGGCTAGATTTTAAAAATATTTAAATCTTTTTTTTATAATATATAAAAAAAAAAAACTGTTCCCATACCCAATTCGGAGACAATTGCTCCGGTATCGATTAAATACCTCATACCACCTCTTCGGTCGGTCGGTAACAACGAGGGGTTACATTAACCGAGATATTTGCCCCCGTATCGGTCAAAAAAACCTCAATCTCGACCTTCTCGGTGGGTAACATGGGTGAGGGGTTACATTACCTATTCTTCATTCATTATAACATTAGATACAAGAAGCAGGGGAGCTAAATTGAATGACAATTTGCATTTGACGTTGCCATGACGATAACATACCAGAGTATAACCTGACAAAATTGAAAACCCTTTCGCCACAACGTATGAAGGGATAATGTAACATTTTAGATTCGGTAGAGTTATAGTGACAGTAAAAATGTGTTCGTATAAAAACCCCTGCTTGTTTTAGGTTTTTACATCGGCAATATAATTTGATGCAAGACAAAATAATTTACTTAAGCAAAAGCCTCATAAATTCTGAAGTTCCTTTACTTTCAATGAGAAACCACAAAGTGTACCCTAAAAAGAACCTTTTTTAGTTCTGTCTAATGCTATAATAAATGGAGTATAGGATATTTGCTTCCGTATCGATTAAAAAACCTCAACCTCGACCTGTTCAGTCGGTAAGAATGAGGGTTACTCGGGAAAATAGCACATGATTCCGCCGTGGCCGGTGCTAATTTAGTTTCCCCGACTCTTAAAATTATAGGGTTGCTTCCGATCGCATGGTTTCTCACATCTTTAAGCGTATTTTCCATATTTGCGATGATAATGACAAATTGTTGCTTCTTGGTTACGCGATCTTGAACTTGACTATGGCGCGTAATAATAGGTTGGGGAAAACGTATCTTCGCATTTTTTAAGAAAATGAAAAACATTTTTTAATTTAGTTTCTTTACATTCAGTTAAAATAAGTAGGTGCCATTTTGTTCGATTACTTTTTGCCATCTTGTAGGTGATCCCATTGCTATAGGAATTTTGAGGCTTCTGATCAAAATACCGCGACAAGTGGTTTTGGCAGTCCTCTCGTGATGTTAAACTGACACTGCCTAAATAATTCTGAAGAGACCGAAACAGGTGGAAATCTGAAGGTGCAAGGTCAGGACGGCGGATATACGGCGGATGCATTAGCACCTCCCAGCCAAACTCTCTTAATTTTTGCTGAGTGGCTAAAGATGTGTGAGGTTATCATGATGAAAAACCACACCCTTTCTGTTGATTAATTCCGGCCGCTTTCTCTCAACTTCTTGCTTTTATCTCATCAGTTGTTCGCAGTAGAGTTCAGAATCAATGGTCCTGCCTGGTGGTAACAGCTCATAATGAATAATGTCCTTCCAATCCCACCACACACACAGCATCACCTTGTTGCGAGTTAACCCGGGTTTCGCCACAGTCTGTGAAGCCTGACCGGCCTTTGACCACGACCTTTTTAGCACGTTCTTGTCGTACGTGATCCACTTTTCATCACCAGTTATCAACTTCTTCAAAAATGGTTCGGTTTCATTACGTCGTAATAAAGAATCACAAATAAGTACACGGTTCATTAGGTTTCTTTCAGTGAGCTCGTGAGGTATCCAAATATCGAGCTTTTTTGTGTACCCAGTGGTCAATTCCCAGTTCTTCAGCTACGTCATAACTACTGATATGCCAATATTCTCCACTTTTTCAAAAATGGCATCCATTTTATCCGTAATAGGGCGACCAGAGCGACGTGCATCTTTGACATCAGAATTTAAACCAAATTTGTGCTACTCTCACAGACACTGCACTAGGTCCATAAACAACGCAAATTTTTTTCGCGGCATGCGTTGCATTTTTACCTTTTTTGAAGTAACATTTTAAAATGTATCGAATTTCTTCATTAGATTCACTCATCTTGACAGTAAGAAAAACAGATGAAAATCACACATTTTCCTGATTTGAATTTGAAATTACGAGTATCTTCTTTAAAATTTAAACTTTTAATGATACCAAAACCAGCCAGATACAAATAGTACAGTCAAAGAGATTTTATTACAAGTTCATACATACTATATGCGAAAAGACTTTTTCCCCAACCTAATACATACTTGCGATAATTGCTGCGTCGGTTATTCTCGCGTTTTGAATCGTTTTGGCACACAACTCTGTACTTGTTTTAGCTGCGTCAGCACACCTTCTAACATTTATTTTGATGATGACCTTCGCTTGCGCTGTCGTCTATATATTGCTGAGACTTCGTTAACTGTTTGTGGTTTCCAAAATTTTGTTAGCAGCAATCTGACTCACTTTATTTAGATCCGAAGAATCTGTGACGGCTTGCTTTTGTAGTGCGATGACTGCTCAAACTAGGCAAACCAAAGACGAGCTGATCCTTCCAGAATTCCGGATTATGGGATATGACGGCGGTGCTGGTAGCCACTTCTTGCGACGCACTGATACTCAATTTGCCCGGCCCGAAGATGCCATTTTGTTGGTCCAGCGTCGGGTCACCACTATAACCACAGACGGGATGGCAGTAAAATGAGACAACAGTTGGTAATAGTCTGGTTTATTATAATGCCGGCTCTACACGTCGACAGATGCGTCTGCCGATGTCATCTGCGGATGCGTCCGCCGACGTGTAGACGGGTAGAATTGCGCGTCTGTGGTAGGTATCTAACGTCGGCAGACGCGTCTGCAGTCGGTTCTTGAGAACTCATCAAAGGGTTTCCAGCGAGATGCCCGATGTCTGTCCACACGTCTGATGACGCACCTATACAATTAATTGTTAATTTTGTTATTTTAATTATTTAATTCTGTTGAAGCTACTGTAATTAAAAAATATCTATAACACAGTGTAGGTAGGTAATCTTTGTTTTTGTTTAATAGAGGCAAGTTAAATTACCTACATTTATGTTATTATTACTCATATATTTTATTGTTTCGTTTTAGAATAAGGATTCGTGGAACCGTATTGCTGACGCTATGAGTGTTCCGGTACATGAATTAAAAAAGAAAAAAGACAATCTTTTTGCCACATTTAGGATCAATTTAAAAAAACATGAGGTGCCCGTGGCTAAGTGACGACAGCGGATCGGCAACGATCCGATGTTCAGCAACACCAGTCAGGTCGGGTTATGGATGGGTGACCATCCCGACCGAAATTAAGTGATGCGTTTTTCGGGCATCTCCGTGCTTCGGAAGGCACGTTAAACAGTTGGTCCCGGCTGACGTCGCAAGATATCAGTCGTAAAGCCTAGTCAGAGGCCTAAAAAGGCGGCTTGATAACATCTGACGGTAAGGTTTATCACTGGCCTTACATTCACCTCTCCAACAATCCGCACTGAGCCCGCGTGTTGGAGTATGGCTCGTACCACCTCATAGTTGAGGTGAGGCCTGTGCCCAGCAGTGGGACGTATAAGGCTGTATTTGTTTGTTGTTTTGTTAAAAAAACATGTAACATCCAAGAACTGGGGGCTGGAGCTGACGAAGTGTATGAGCCCATCTGGCCATTTTATGTTGTGATGGCAGAAAAAAATAGCTGCAGCAGCTACAGTCTCAACATCAATTTTTTAAAATGTTGCGTACATGTTCCGTCTAGCGAGAATTAACACAGACTGATGGGCCAATGGACGTGTGGACGGCTCTTGGAGATCCATCTGCTGACGCATCTGCCAACGTCCGCGGACGCATCTGTCGACGTGTGGAGGAGGCATAATTCTAATAAAGCTCATATATACGTACACTGTGTGTGCCAACCTTACTACGTGACCATCCGGCACAAACTTCATGTAAATTACAGCAAAACGTAATCTCAGAATATTTGCCTGCTTAACGTGCGCTTCACTACATTTCTGGCCAGCAATGATCGCACATCGTGTGCGTTGAGTTCGTGGTAAGTCCGCAGCGGACTTTTTATTCGCCAAGCGCACTTTTTTCTCCGCCGCGGATTAAAGCCCGTCGTCTGCGCAGGCCTTGACTGTAGAACGTGGGATTATTCCCCTGTGAAATTTCAGAGAGCCACTTCAGGCTGCAGGGAGGGTATTATATTGAATCACAGCCTAACATCCTGTGACCTTCATCAGGTTATCTATCCACCCTGCATTCAGATGCCATTCAGATAACTGTGCTCAGGCACAGCCCACACTGCATGCCTTCTGCCCATGAACTAGATCAGAAATGGTAATCTGTAGGAAAACCAAAGTCACCCAAAACAGTGATAAACTTAAACATTACATCATTTACATCTAAGGCACAGTTGGCAAACATTT
Organism: Udea olivalis; assembly: GCA_947369235.1. Lineage (NCBI taxonomy): Eukaryota > Metazoa > Arthropoda > Insecta > Lepidoptera > Crambidae > Udea > Udea olivalis. Next base: position 9,361,177 of record OX376352.1, on the reverse strand, counting down.
GCTTACTGATGGTCCCTTTCAATCGATTTAATACATTAAAATATTATAAGGTTCAATATTAATTATTGCTCACTTTTTTATACCCAACAGGTATATGAAATTAATAAAATAAATAAAATTACTATATATTTAATTATTAATTAAGACTATAGATTTAATTATTAATAAAATAATTAAATCTATAGTCTTGTAATAGTCATTTTACTTGTTTAATTTGATTATCCAATTACAAATAATAATTATAATTCCTTGGGAATAATTATTCATGGAGTCATAGATTTTTTTATTTTATTTAATTTACAAAAACAATACTAACAGTAGAATTTCATTCATTTAGGCTGCGTTCCAAATCCAGTAGACATTACTCTGATGAGTGAAAATAACTCCAACCCGTTCTAAATTGACCCCGAGTGAAATGAGACGACGGAGCTGTCACCTGACAGTTTTCCAGTTGTTTCGGAACGGGTTCGGGTGACCTTTATCACTCTGACAAGTGCAAATTCTACCGGCGTCTGGAGCCCAATGAAATTCACCTGACAGCTGTCAGACGAAGGTTTTGTTTGTTTTGTCTCTCTTTATTTGACAAGGGTGAAAATCACTCTGCAAAAAGTGATTTGGAATGGGCCCTTATTTGATTTATCATAAATGAAACCTGTTTTATAATATATGGTTATTTGTTATGCACAGGTCAATTCACTAAGTGGGTGGTACCCTTCAATTAAGTACAACATTACTGAAGTACCTACATTATTTTGCAATAAGAAATCAGTAATTCATAGGTGTGAGTTGTCAAAAAGAAAATTAACGAATGGACAGGGTATAAGAGTAAATATAGATTACAAGAAAATGACATACCAATTATTGCTTTCTCAACTGCTTCAACTGCACTTCCACCACTTTTTAATGTCTCAATTGCTTTTCTACAGGCCACATAGCATGTTCTTTGGTATTCCTTCTTAAGATTTTCACTGTGATATCCAGCACCTTTGAAATACATAAAAATTACAGACAAATTAAATTTAGGCAAGCCACAAAGCCAATTGAATCATCATGCTTGGCTCAGACAGGAAAATATGATGAACAGTAGAGAATAATCCAAAGATATGCTGAAGTAAAATCTAAGTATTAAAGCTTTTAAAAACGTATTATTTGTAAGTAGGTATGGTATTATTTACTAGTCCATGTTGTTATTGTATTTTTTTTGTTGACTTTGTAACAAATCATAAAGATAATATTGTATTAATTTATAAATATAATTTAAATATCCCAACCTACAGTAGAAAAAAGCTGTGATGTGTTTGGGATCAGATGATCTTGGTGTCACGGAATCTCAGATTATGTTAGTACAAAAAATAAGTCCTTACCGCAATGTACAGCTATGAAGCCACTCATTTTGTGTGACTGAAACTTTAGTTAGAACACAAACACTACCTTCAGCTTCAAACCACACAAACAAATTCTTATCTCATCATCAGCAAGAGACATAATTCTGCGAAATCCTGAATGAATGAATGCAAGTCCTTCTATTTGTAATCTGCACAGACTAACTAGGGAACAAGTTGTAATCTGTAGGTATACAGTGGGAGAAGGGAGGAAGTGAAGGACACTAAACTTCATAATATTTTGACAGTTGCAGAAAGAAGGAATCGCCCATCGACGTTTGGCCGGTTTGGCCCCGAAATAATTTTCTTCCAGATTTGATAAACTGCTAATAGATGGCGCTTTACTACCACTTTGATCCTCAATTTTTGAGTATAAAAATACAAAACGCTGGTTGTGTATGAGTTATTATATCACTATCATTAAAAATAAATAAACATTAATTTATAATACAAAATACATACATTAAAAAAAAACATACTTATCAGATATTTGACTGATTTGACTGGCCTGTTGGAGCAATGGCAGCGTTCCCGACAAACATTAATGTGACGAACATTTGTGTTTGTTGTGTGTCTGGGTATTATTGTCATACTCTTTTAGGGAAAAACATGGAACAATTACAATACAAAAGTATTCTGGAAAAAACAGTGTTACCCTAACTGAGCTGAAGGTGCTTCCGTCCTTGCTTTAAATTTGACGATTTAAAAGTACTCAATAAAAGTCTAGTTGAATAAAGTTATTTGAGTTTGAGTTATAATGAGGCTAACATTATTGAGGAAAAAATAACGAAAAAAACTGTGTTTTTAATTATTTTCTATCTTTAAAAACGGCTGAGAAGATTAGGATCAAAGTGCGCCATTTCACTTAAAAATATTTAAAAACACGCTCGGCCCTCGAACGTGCTATGACGTCACGAGTCAAGAGGCGCCGCACGCCGGCCGTTACCGCCGCAACCGCGATGTCCCTGCATTTTAAATCTGTAATATCTTCGAAAATTATAACTAAAGTAAAGATATCTTGATAAAGAAATCATACGAATCGATTTAATTTTTTCCCACCCAAAATATATGCCAAAGCACGATTCTGACAGTTAAATTATTTATAATGCCCGGTAAAAGTGATAAATTCAAGCTATCTCAAACTTTGATTTATTAAACTGCCCACGGGTAGTCTTTCATTATTCAAATGGTCCGGCCGAGGTTATTAATTTATCTAACATTGTCTGACATTGTCGTACAGTGAAAGTGAAAAACTACTGAGAGCACTTGTCTAGATAACTTGTTTTTCGGTTTCAGGAAATTCATCGTAGGGCTAGACCGGATACTGGTTAACGCACGCACGCACCCATTCACACCAACACACACACACACACACACCGAAACACACACCGAAACACACACCGAAACACACACAAATACACTTACGTTCAACCATTTTTATAAGTATCTTTAATTAGTATATAATCTTTAGTTCACTGTTTTTAACTTATTATTAGTCGCATAAAATTTGCAATGTTTTGGCAACATGTGATCAATGATTTTTTACAGGACAGGCTGTGCCTAGTGTAGAAATCATTTTGCCTTGTGTAATTATACGTTTGTCGACGCAATTTTGGCACTCTAACTAAGCTGCTGTGTTACATTGTTTTTATTATTTTATTTTCTGTAATGTCAAAGTTGTTTGATAAACATTTACTATTATTATTATTAACCAATGCACTCCAACCAATTCATTAGGACCGGCCCGTATTAATACTGCCCAGTTAATCAAGTAGCCCGTAACGTATAATATGTATACATTCTGTGGTGTATTTAGTATCAGCATTGCAACCTTGCGGAGCCGGGGCGAGTCGCTAGTTTTTTTTAATAAATTATTGAGCCACCATCAAACTGTCCACTTTTGGCAGATTGTCCGACTGGCCTTTCTGAAATCTTGCTTCCATCGCGTTTATCTTATAGGATTTAGTGATTTTTTACAATATTACTAAAAAAGGATAGCTATCTAATGTTAAAGATTTATAAATAAACCTATTTCTGCAGAACAATCACAACTCGTGTGAGTGACTGTGTAGTCCGCGCAAGTACTTTTACTCGAGTTTCAATGGGGCGGCGAGCGGCGCGGATGGTACCACTGGAACAGTGACGTCGCGCATCGTGCGTGACGTCATCTCGGAGATTTAAAAACTGGTCTAAACTTCTCGCAGCGATAGCTTCGGTAATACTGCATCGATTTAGATGAAATAAAAACTAAGGTAACCCACGTCGTCTATATTTGGATGTTATTCATATTTTAAAGTAACATTTTAACCCTTTTGTCACCCTCATTGGACCTTCCAGCACGAAAAAGATCCAAAGTAATATTTGCATAAAGAATTCCTTCAAACACAATTTGTTTCTGTATTAGAGTGACCAGCTAACAACCCTGATTGAAAACCAATAAAGCATCTTTGGGGCAAAATCAAGAGAAGCATCAACCGTGTGGCAATTTTAAATAGCTGTACGACGTATTCATAAAATAATGGAACTTCATTTCTTCAGCAAAATGGCGTAAGTGTATAAAGTGAGTGCCGCGCGCGCCGGTGTAAAGTATGACATTGACATCTACTTACTATTAATATAAGTTTAAATGAATTCATTTGCCATTTTAAATGTACATTATCATCAATATACCAACACGGTAAATGTTGATCTTTCGAGACGTACGATCAGTTAATTGTTGATCCGAAAACAAATGTTGATCCGGAGGCCTTATGTTGATCCGTTACGCTTCTTCTCATACTGATGTGGCTCCGATAGGATAAACTTTTGGCATTTTTGTCACATGACTTGGCTGCAAATTACGCTTGTCAAATGTGGCTCCAATTTACAAATCCGCTCCGATAAATTAATGTTGATCCGATTCAAACGGACCTATCAGGATGAAGTAATTTATGACTTCCTCTGCGATTGACCGATGGAGGTCAATGGACGTACTACGTTGAGAATCGAAAATCTAACTTTTAATAATAGGTTGGGGAAAAAGTTTCTTCGCAATTTTTTGATCCCATTGCTATAGGAATTTTGAGGCTTCTGATCAAAATACCGCGACAAGTGGTTTTGGCAGTCCTCTCGTGATGTTAACCTGACACTGCCTAAAGAATTCTGAAGAGACCGAAACAGGTGGAAATCTGAAGGTGCAAGGTCAGGACGGCGGATATACGGCGGATGCATTATGACCTCCCAGCCAAACTTTCTTAATTTTTGCTGAGTGGCTAAAGATGTGTGAGGTCTAGCGTTATCATGATGAAAAAATACTCCCTTTCTGTTGATTAATTCCGGCCGCTTTCTCTCAACTTCTTGCTTTAATCTCAGCAGTTGTTCGCAGTAGAGTTCAAAATTGATGGTCCTGCCGGGTGGTAGCAGCTCATAATAAATAAAGCCCCGGTGGCAGGTGGCACCACCGGGAAGCTAAGAGGGCTCAAACATGGCAGTGCGGTGGACTTCCCACCCACCCATTGCCTGCCGCCGGGCGTGGTGGCGGTATGGTGCCTACCACTGCCCGCCCAAAGGGCGTAGCGCCTTAGGGCACCAGGTGGGGGCTGCAGTGCACAACCGTTTGGAGGGGGTCAGAGATCCCTGGCTGGCCCCCCCTGTGCACTACGGCTCTGCGGGGCCGCACCGCCAGATGCGGCAGCGGATCGAGTACGGGAGTGCTTTCGCCCGCAGTGCACGACTTTCACCGCGACGGCGGAAGTACCTGTGTCTTCAATGGCGGGTCGGCTGGAGGGGGCCCCAATGCGGGGAAGCACTGGCGGCGGAGCGTTGCGAAACTTTTTAGGGACCCCGCCTCGCCGCTGAAGTGTTGAGGTCGCGTACCGTAGGGTTTTAGTCGGTAGAAGTCCGACATAACCTCGTCGTTCCCCCGGGCGGCGAGGTATCCATGAGGATTTCCCCACGTTAATAAAAAAAAAGGTTTTCACATATTTGTGGAGGGCGTCAGGATCGAAGTAAAGGCCCAGATGAAATAGGCAGGTCGCGCTTCGGCTCGAATTTTAGCGGGCTGTCGGCGCGCCTGCTGAAGGCCGCGGACGCTCTCCCCTGGCTCCTCCCGAACCTGAGGAGCATGGCCTTTCATGCTCCCCAGGTCCCAATAGGGCGGACTCCCTCCATAGAAGGGAGAATGCCGCCGCCATCTGCCGGCCGCAAAGGGCCATTGCTTGTTGGTTGATTATGTAATGTATTGATATTGATATACTTAAGTTATAATAGTGAATAAGTATAAACAGCTGCCAAACGGTCAATGACCGCGTCGTCGCAAATTTTTTTAACTGTTTGTTTCGTCGTGAAAGTTGTTTGTTATCACGAGTACATCTATATCTTTTACTTTCAAGAACTAATTCAAAGTCACCGTATATAAAACGGGAGATTTTTCGGGATTTCAGAGTTAGTCCTACCCAACAGTCTATATATATACGTATATATACTACGGGACCAACTCTACTAGACTTATAACTGAACATACCTACCATCGCTAACTGGACATACTGTAATGACGGACCAACTCTAAATGTGATACGTATCATCATACGCCGAAGCCTTTATCCAAGACTTGGGCCACCGCCTGAGGGAGCGCACAGGGGATCCCCGCGAAGTTTTATATCCTACCTATTTGAAGTACTTTTTAGCCGTAGTTTTGCTATTATATTGCAAGTTTGTAAGATCCAATAAATATAATATATAATAAGAATTTGTCAATTGATTTAAAATCTTAATATAAATTAGTAAAACATTCTTGTAAATTATAATATGGTCTTTCTTGCATCATACTAATATTATAAATGCGAAAGTTTGTGAGAGTGTATGTATGTTACTCTTTCACGCAAAAACTAATGAACGGATTTTAGTGAAAGAAAGGCGGCAAAACAAAAACGTTACTAAACGAACATATTATGGTGAATAAATAGAGTTAAATTTGTTGAATTTATTTCCATAAAATCGGGATTTTTTAAAGAAGGCAGGTCAAAGATAAATTATTCTCGATTTCAATAAAACAAAACTTTTCTGTAGTGCAACAATAAGTGCGAAAACTAAACGGTTTTATTTTTTAATAGTATTTCAATCTACGCAGAAGTTTTCAATTAATGCAATCAATTCTATTTGGAATTTGTGTTATGGTGAGTTATATTTTAACTGTTTTGACCTAATTCGAATAAATCAATACACTTTAATGAACAGTTTAAAGCCAATACTTGTATTTGGAATGTATTCTAGTGCAAAGTGTAAAAACAAACTGATAAAAAGGCTGTATGGGCACATACTGCTTTGCCTTCCCATTGTTGTCATCAATGTCAATGTCAAATCACTCTACGTTACGTTTGATTCCTAAATAAAATATTTTTAACATATTTTTTTCTTTTTTAAGAAATAATCAAACTGTAAGTGAAAGTAGCTATCCAGAATTACCTGCACCACCTGTTGCAGAAAAATATAATCAAATTGAAACCCAGCAAACAAATAATAAAGCAAACAATCAAATAGCTCTTCCAACAATAAGAAGAGCAGCTGCCACTTGACTGCTGGCCATTGCTTGTTTCCAGAGTGTGATGATCGGGAAAAACTTCATGTACCTGACTCTATACGCAGAAGGGTCCTAGTAGACTATAAGTAGTACAGGGGAGTGAACCCATTTTCAGATATTACTGTTATTGTGCTGCTGGAAATCACATAGTTGGGTGTTGCTCGCACATAATGTCCATTTTATGGTACATGGGGTATGCTTGTCATCAGGATCATTTCGGAGCTCCTGCTGCATTCTTGGACAACTTGTTAATAATATAAATAAATGTACATAAATAAGTTAATATGTTTTTTATTTCGTAGCTTACATAGCAGTAAAACTGTAATATGCCTCACACTGAGCTAAAAAAACTTAATTTACACCAGAAATGGACTTATTTTGTTCTTTGTGTAGTTCTATAGTTTTGTGATGATGTGATATGGGCTACAGGTTACAGATCGCTCGTGCCGCGCACCGATGCGGCACGAGCTAGCCGCATAGTAGAAGAAGCAAGCGGCCGTACTAACAAACTCGCAGTGCGACTTTGCTTGGGGCGGGATGGGGTAGATAAGGCCCATCGGGGGTTCTCATTGCACGTATCATGTTGCAAGCCCGTTCGTACACCCGCGACGGGACCCGTTGCACGGGAGCGGAGTCCGCCTTCCCGCGACGGTCATCCGCGAAATTCTCCGGAACGGAACACTTTACATGGAACCATGCCTAGTCAGACAAAATGCGGATATTGTACGTTGCATTGTATCACTATAATAAGAAATATCGAACCAAACAGCCTCCGAAACGCGAAAGTGGAACGCCCGAACATGTCCTAGCATCAGTGTCCTTGTATTAATTAAAATAATATTAAAAACCAACGATTTAAACTATAACCTCACTACCTTCAATAGCTTTTTAACCCCAGCTTTAAAAGAGTAAAAACAATTAACAGTGTACAGTTAGAACAGAGTGCCGAGTGCGAGTTGCAGTGAGAGAAGTGAATGACTTCACCATCGCGTTTTGAAAGCACGTAAATGTCAATTGGTATGGAATCGAGTGAGCGCCATCTAGCGGCGAATTCAGGCAATATTCAGGCCGCTAGATGGCGCTCACTCAATGCCAGGACATTATTCAAATAATTTCCATATTTAGTTTTTGTAGAATGTCTGGCTTTTTCGTATTAGGCACTTCGTGTCTTCAATTTGGGCCTATTTAGTTATTTATTACCGAAGAAAATATTATACCATTTTAGCCATAAATTTAAATGGCAAAGTCCGGCATAACGAATGGCAAATACTTTTTTTAAATTCGCGTTTTTTTTCTCGCAAACGCGACGGTGAAGTTATTCACATCTCTCACTGCAACTCGCACTCGGCACTCTGTACTTTTTTGTTAGTCTAGCGTAGTTCTAATAACATCAACCGATTTCTTTTATGTACGCGGCCTGTAAGTAGAGGTCTGAAATTACATGGAAGTTCGCCGTCCTTCTTAGGCGTGTAGACAGACCATGGCTGGATTAACACACAGGATACTTTTATCCGGGTTACGCGGGCGAAGTCGCAGGCAAAAGCTAGTGCTATCTGAAGATAAGTTTAATATGATACTCAGAATATCTGATAGTAAGCTACGAGTGTCAAAAACAAAAAAAAATACAACGATCGGGGCAACAAGACCCGAAATCTATAGTTTGAGCGAAATAAATCTGGATAAACCACCATGCTATCACCATACCACGGTAATATACCGTGACCATACCATCTTGTACTACCTGTGATGACGATTAAATGAATTTGAATTTGAATAAAAGTGCATTGAACCCATCTACCAATGCAAACCATTTTTTAAACGACACGAAACGATACGATAGAAAAGTACAACAATTATCGAAATTACGCTACAGCTTGCGTACCGTAGTAGAAGGTAAGATCACGCGCTGACCCCCCCCTTACTATGTTTTGCTATGATACACAAGTTGTGACGTGTTTGTGATAAAATTGCCATAGTTTTTTATCGTATCGTTTCGTCGTTTGAAAAATAGTAGATGGGTTCTACTTATTTTACCTGTAATTCATAATGAGCCCTGGTTTACAGACACAGATTAGTTTTTACACTTTCATCACAAAATACCTTTTTTTTTTTTAACCGGGTGTTTAAAATGCGTTACGCACTATTCCACTGCCCGGGGGAAGGCAGTGGGGGAGTGTGGGACTCTCGGCCAGCACATCCGGCGGTATATCCACTAAAACGCACCTGGATATACCCTCACCGCTTTGGAATAGGGCGACATGGAGCCTTACGGATTACCATGTCACCCCAGCGGTCGGCCCAGCCGTCATGCCGGGTCTCCTCACGCTACGGAGGCGTCCCAATATACTGGGACATCCCCAGACGAGAGCACCGTGCAATGGGGTGAAAGCCCCCCGGCTACACCCCGGTGCTGTTTTTAGGGAGCAGGAGGAGGACGGGCGAACCGCCGTCTTCGTCCTTCCCGCCGTCTGCGTCGGAGAGGGGCCGCCAGAGGATCATCCTCTCGGGCCTTCTCCGCGATCTCCTTCTGCAGCATCACCTCCTCGCAGAAGGAGACCACTGCCACCCAGGCCATCTCACTCCCCAACATGGCTTGAACTACGGCCGGAAGTGAGAGGTCACCACCAATAACCGCCAGTAAGCGCGGCGCTGATCCGCCCTTGCTGCGCATCCTTGGAGAGTGTGCTGGGCGGTATCATTGTCCGCACGGCACTTATGGCACTGCGGTGTGGGCTCCCGCCGGGCGACTTTAAACAAGTACTTCCCGAAACATCCATGTCCGAAAAGCACCTGTACCAGCCGGTATGTCAGAGGCCCCTTTCTATGACATACCCACCGGTTGAGAGCTGGCCGTATCGCTTCTATGCTGTCGCGGCCATAGAGTGGGTCAGCCAGGTCCTCCGCCCACCTCCTCATAAGCGCTTGTTACGCTCGTCTTAGGGTGCCCTCTACTTGATCAAGGTAGTGGCGTTCTCCCTGTGCTATGATCTCGCTGCTGCCCTGCGCTGGTAGACAGCAGCGAGAACCTGTGCGTCCAGTTCCCATGAGGGCATACTTGCTAAAACGAAGGCCGCCCCCACGGAGACGATCCGATAAGCTCTTATAGCTCTCACAGCCATCACGGGGCCCGCAAAAGTGACACATTGTGGGCGGTGAGAGCATTTGCCCAGGCTGGCGCTCCGTAGAGCGCCATGCTGCGAATTATGCCGGCGTAAAGTTGCCGGCATGACTGTGCGGGGCTACGCAAATTTGGCAAGAGCCGGCCCAAGGCATCCGCTGCCCGGATAAGACGGAGAGCGAGGCTGGTGAAGTGTGCTTCTAACTTCCACCGTCCATCCAAAATGAGGTTCAGATACTTCATCTGGGCCGCTACCCTCACGTTAACGCCGTTAAGGAGGACTGACGCCCCAGGAGGTGACCCCTGCCGAGGTCCGTGAAATAGCACCTGGGGAACCCCACATCGCATTGATCAAAAAATACCTACATAACATTAAAGTATGACTTTACATGAATAAAGAAAAGAGTAAATGAGTCACGAGTAAAGTAAAATACATACGCGACAGCATGTTGTCTCACTTTAACTTGAAGTAGGAACGTATGTTTGTTTCATTTGCGCAATAGCGCGACGTTGCCGTACTTACACTTCATATTCAGCTTCGGAGCCACATTTACGACTAAGTCGGATATAAATCGGAGCCACATTATGCGCAAACGTATAATTTTTTTGACCGTTAGTGGATCGACAATTACCTTAAAATTGTATGACGAGTTTATCGAAAACGGGTAAATGCACTCTATATATATATATATATATATATTTGTAGGGATATAATCTTGATTTATTTTCACTCCACACAAAGCTCAAGCTTTAAAAAGCCTCTACCCAAAGGTTGCCTGAAAGAAATCGCTCTCTAGCGATAAGGCCGCCTAAATTGTACAAATTGCTTGTTTTATGTAATACAACTGTTTTTATTCTTATTTTGTGAAAAAAAGTATATCTATCTATCTATCTTGAGCATTCCTGGGATATGCTTCAGAGAAGAGCTCTTAGGAATTTCCTCGAAGATATTGTGCATGAAAACCAGCTTTTCTTGCATCTTAGCAGGACTTGGGACAGTATTCCACAACAGGATATTGACACCCTTGTTTTGAGTATGCAGAACCGCTGCAGATGTGTCAGGAGAGGCTTAGGTGGATCCACGGATTATTAATTTTAAGTTTTCAACAATTTTTATAAAAAAAATAGTTGCTTTGATGTTTCAAAAATAAAGTTAAGATTGAAATTTGTCTGAGTTTTTCCTCTTCTTCTAAGTTCTTTTTCAAATTTACCTTTATCTAAAAGTTTATTTATCTGATTAGATAGGCTATTAAACAAGGTTTATTTTAATGTGTAGGTGTCTTAACCAAAAGTTAATAGAACTTTAGTTATTTACGTTTATTTGAAATATCTCTAGACCATGTTGATGTGTGTATGTAATAGTATATGTAAGTTTATTATTTTGCTTCGGTTTTGTATGTATGTTTATTATTGTATATATGTTTATTTTATTATCTTTATGTTATAGTAAATTAGTTATTGTATCTCTTATTTATCATCTTGCACCGCCATTTAATTTTCTTCCTGATTCTCTACCTGCAGGTTGCCCGGAAAAGATCGCTACTAGCGATAAGGCCGCTTAAATTGTAAACCTAATTTATTTTAATGTCACTCTAATATTTTGTTTGTGCAATAAAGTTTATCTTATCTGATAGATTTATGTCTAGATAATCAAATGAAATTCCGAAAACTAATACTACACTAGATGAAATTAGGGTAGAAAATTAGTCATTTCTCATAATATTTTATATGCCAATAGATTTTAGGACATTGAATATCAGAAGTTATGAATTTAGGGTTCTAATATTTAGGCCAATCTATAATAGTGCGAACACATTGATTAGGCGAATCAATAATTCTGCGTAACAAGCTTAGGCCAATAATTAAAAATATCAGAAATTACAAATCTTTCTTAATTATATGACCACCACTAAGTATTTATTTACAAAATATTTAAGTAGGTTTATCAGTCTCTGACACCCATAGTACAAGCTTTGCTTCGTTTGGGGTCAGATGATCTTGGTGTAATTTGTCTCATATATTTAGGTTTTTATTATTTTTAAATGGTTAACAAACATTGATGATGGTAACATTGATCATCAACATCTCACAATATGGCGGCAGTATCTTTCATGCTGCTTTCGTATCTTTTTGTAGTTTTTTAATCCCATACCCATTTTAAGCCAATCTTTTGATTTTTCACAAATCTAACCGTGAACTGTTTTATTTTGTCCTATTTTGAAAAAAAATCAGTTGTATGAAACATCCAGTACATTTGTGAAATATAATTTCTATACCAAAAAAAGTATAGTACCTACCTAGATAAAGACCCATAAAATAGTTCGGGGTCAATAATAGATGGCTGACTATCACCACAGGTTTGCTTTTTTAACCTCAGAGTGGGCTCTCTTTTCCCTTAGATTCATTTTGTCTCTTCGGCGTTACCTTTTCTGGAGCACAGATTAAAACGAATCAATCAATAGCGATTATTATTATTATTTCGACTGGGGACGCTGGCAGTGGGCCGGGTGATCGGTCCGCTAGTTATGGGCCATTTCACCCATTTCCCCGGGCCCCCTAGCAGGGGGTCTTTAGGTTGTCCCATTTTCACGGCGTCCCGTCGAATCTTCCCGTTGCTTTGCAGAATCTTACTATCTGGTCCACCGTCAGTTCTTTCAGGTTTCCTTCATCTAGCGAGTCTGACCCCATGAGCTCCCACCGTATGTGTGAGTACATCGGGCATTCGGCGAGTAGGTGGAAACTCGTTTCCTCGCTGTCCATGCACTCCATGCATGTGGGGTTGTCTTTGATGCCTATTACTGTTAGGTGCCTGTTTAGTCTAGAGTGTCCTGTGGCGATTTCTGTGACCATACGTACACTGTTCCTTGACAGCTTCAGTAGATGACCTGTCTTCTTCGTGTCCAATCCGTTTATGAACATTTTAGACTGTCGCATGCCTGTTGCAGCCTTCCATCGTCTGTTTGTTGCTGCTGTGGTTAACCTTTTGATTACTCACCAGATCTTATTGCTAAATAACAAACCAGAGCTCTTATTTCTACTTTTACAAGTGTATACACCTAGAACCATTGCAACTAATCCACTACTTACATGTAACACAAACATACATGGGTAACTTATCTATAATTTAAATATTCTTGTATACTATAGAAGGACTTTTCAACTAACCAAGCCTTGATAACTTTTTTAAACTTTGCAAATTTGTACACTTTAAATTTATCTGGTAAATTATTAAAGATTTTAATACACATCATGAATACATTATTAGAAACTAGTGTTAATCTTGCTAAAGGCTTATATAGTTTATTTTTATGAATCGATCGGAGATTCCGCTTTGAAACATGGCAATTCTCTTGAAATAAATGTTCTCTTGAAAAGCGGCTTCTATCGACTTAGGGCTGGCCTTGTCGAATGCCCCTTCTACGTCGAAGAAGCAGCCCAGTGCGTATTCCTTGTTGCTCAGAGACCTTTGTACTCTAGTAACTAGGTTGTGGAGGGCTGTTTCTGTGGACTTACCCTCCATGTATGCATGTTGGTTCTCATGTAGCGGGGATCCACTGTTCTCTATCTGGGCTCTTATAGTTCTGTCAAGGATCTTTTCCATTGTCTTCAATAGAAACGAGGATAGGCTGATACATCTGAAGGCCTTCGCTTTCTGATATGTGGCCTTGCCAGGTTTCGGTAGGAAAACTACCTTGACTTCCCTCCACTTCCTGGGAATATACTGCATTCTTATACTGCTGTTGAACAGTTTTAAGAGATCTTCCTTGATGTACTTTAACGCTACTTGCAGCATTTTTGGAAATATTTCATCCGGACCTGCCGCCTTGTATGGCTGAAAGGAGAAGATGCTCCATACTAGTTGTTCTTCCGATATGGCGATGGCCTCGCCTGCCCTTACCACTGTGGGGTTTGAGGTTGGCATGTCTTCGTCTATGTCGTGCTCGCAGTCTGGGAAATGAGTTTCCATCATGGTCTTAAGTATCATTTTTGGGTCAGTTATCAGTTCTTCCCCCTTCTTGATACTTCCTAGTTTGCAGGTGTTGTCCTTGGATAGCGTTTTGACCAGCCTTGCGGCATCTGGGTGTTTTTCGATCCCTTCGCAGAACGCGCTCCAGCTGTTCCTGCATTCTTTTCTGCTCTCGCCCTTGAACTTGTTTCGCTCGTCTTTGTACTTACGCCAGCTCTCTTCGTCACCCTTTTTGAGGGCCACCCTGAGAGCAGGTCGGGTCCTCTTTCTGGACTTCTCTAGTGACTTAGTCCACCACGGTTGTCCCTTGCCTAGTTTGATTTCTCTGAGCGGACATGCTTTATGATAGGCTTCCCTGAGGGCCTCATCTAGTCTTGTCGCCTCTTTTTCTATCTCCATTTCGTGCTTGTGTAAGTTGTTACTTCCAGGTGTCCACTGTTTGATGTAGTTTTCGAAAGTAGACCAGTCTGTCTTTTTTGCGTTTCTCACTCGGATCCTGTCGATGCTGCAGTCTATGCTGAAGGTTATACGTCTGTGATCTGACATGGATTCATTTTCGTCTACCTTCCAGTTTCTAATTTGTCGGCTGATCGTTTCTGATGCGATGGTGATGTCCAGCACCTCACTTCTCGCTCTGTTGACAAACGTTGGTGTGTTACCTACGTTTAATAACTCCAGACCGGATGCGCTAATGTACTCTAGGAGTGCTTCCCCCTTCCTGTTGCAGTCCGTGCTGCCCCATACCACGTGATGTGCGTTGGCGTCGCACCCTAGAATAACAGGAATGTTCTTACCTTGGTACTTCTTGATGGTATCTTCCATTTCTCTTGTATCATAGCGATAGTTTCGATGGCGATAGTTGACCCTGAAAATCAGTCATACTATCGATAGTCCTATCGAAACCATCGACCCGTGACGATACTACCGAGAGTGTGAATTAAGTGATACTATTGTTCTTCTTCGATAGTATCGCGCCATCAAAGTCGATGTTATCGACCAGGGTTGTTGCAAGTGACATATTCTTGACATTCGCGAATGCGGATGAGAATATTTGAGGCGCGAATGCGAATGTTTCGGAAATAATTTTAGAAACGTTAAGTTAATGTTTATCCATTCTTCCAAACTTTTTCGCAAACATTGTATTTCGCTTGGTCACGTTCTATAGGCGTAAAATATCGCCATATCTCAGTTTCAGTCAGTCGAACATTTTACGATACTATTGCAAGCTCGTAAAAGGTTTCGTTTAATTTCCAGACGATAGTATTGAAAATACCTGGGCCATTCATGGCACTCATAAGGTGGACTTCCCTTCCACTGTGAGAATGCCCAGGAATGGCCCAAAACCGATTACACACTTGTAGGTTTACCTACGCAATAATTAGTGACAAGTTAAAACAAGGCGATTAAGAGAGTGAAATGAACCAACCACAACAAACAGTCGGAATAGGAAAAGCGCTTGTTATTGGTCAAAAACGGCAGTCTTCTCATTGCTTGTCGTGCGTGACCCACACAACATTCGCATTCGCAAAATATTCGCATCACTTGATGCGAATGCGAATATGATTTTTGCGAATGTTTAAAATGCTGCGAACCATTTGTATGTGCGAATGCGAACATTCGTAACATCCCTAGTATCGACACCTATAGTAGATATCGAGGTATTTTCAATACTATCGTCTGGAAATAAAACAAACCCTTTTAAGAACTTGCAATAGTATCGTAAAATGTTCGACTATTGATTGGGCAAAACTATCGATACTTTCGACACGGATCCTAAAGATAGTATCGATACTATTAAATTATATTGAACTTTAGCAATCATCATCATCCGTGCGGTCTATCCCGGTTGTGAACCCACACTGCTGTGTGGGGTCCCAGGGTCCACCTTTCTTATTTTCTTGGCCCACTTCGCGCGGTCTTGTGCATCCTCACTGGTGAGTTTGTTGGCATGCATGTCACCCTTAACGACGTCGAGCCATCGTTTCTTGGGTCGACCTCTTCTACCGGTACCTGGCGGGGGCGGCATCATGGCCATACATTTGTTGCCCACGTAGTTTGCCGATCTCCGTGAGACGTGACCATACCAACGAAGGCGGCACTCCTGCAGCTTGTCCGCGATGTCACGAACACGAAGGCTGCCGCGGATGTGGGTGTTACGCCCGCGATCTTTGCGTGAGACTTCACACATCCACCGCAGCATCTTCATTTCCGTGACGCGCAGCTCCTGCTTGTGTCGCTCTAAAAACGGCCATGTTTCACTGCCATATAAAAGGACAGGCCTAATGATGGTTTTATAGACCTGCCCCTTCAGCTTGATCGGCATTTTGGGGTCACAAATGGCACCAGTCACCTCACGCCATTGGCCTAAGCCGCAGAAATTCGGGCTCTGACGTCGCAGTCGGTGTCCCCGGACGCGGTTAACACAGATCCCAGGTATTTGACACGGTCCGTGCGCTCGACCACGTCACTCTTGTACTCCGTCTTCGCGATATTAAGTTTCATACCGCCGCATTTTTCCACTTATTCACCCGTTGTACCAGCCGTCCCATGTCCGAATCTGCTAGCGCAATATCATCAGCATACATGAGCAACCAGGGTGGTTGCTCGTGGTGGTCTCGGATGCTGTTTGACAGAACGTCTAATATTACGCTGAACAGAAACGGGCTAAGCACGGCGCCTTGGTACTCCAACGGTGATAGGGAAGGGAAGCGTGTCACCAACCGCAGTCCTAACTATGCAACTGGAATCCTGGTACATGTCCCGGATAATGTCAATAAAGACTTCGGGAACGGCCCTGGACCGCAGTGCCCAGCCGATCATCTCACGAGGGACACAGTCGAAGGCCTTCTGCATGTTTAAGAAAAGGAGATGCAGAATGTATTCTTCAGTCTGTATCCCTCCATGAGCGTTCTCAAGGCAAATACGGGGTCCATGGTCCCGCAACCCGGTCGAAACCCATACTGACACTCCGAGATTGTACACTCCTGTCGAATCCGAGAGTCCACAATGCGCTCGAGGAGCCGCGATAATTCATGCACTTCTGCACCGAGCCCTTGCCCTTGAAGACCGGCGTGATAATGCTCAGTCTCCATTGGTCAGGTATCTTCCCGGTGAGGAGAATGCGGTTAAAAAGGTGGGTAAGTATGCCCACAACACAAGAGCCCATCGATTACCACGCTTCGATAGGGACTCCATCGGGTCCGACAGCTTTCCGGTTCTTCATGCGGCGAAGAGCCGACTGGACTTCATCAGGCGTTACCAGGGGCGCTAGTCCTTGATTTGGAGGGAGTTTAGGTGGATGCACCTCTTTGTGCTGCTTGTTGAGCAGCTCGTGGAAATAAGAGCGCCATTTCTCCTTCACCGCGCGGTCCTCGCATAGCAGGTTACCGAGAGTGTCATTTACACAGCGGCACATGTTAATATCCTGGGCCGCTTTGACTCTCGAACGTGCCAACTTGTAAACGAGCTTCTGCCCCTCCGACGATTTCAACTTATCGTACAAAGGACGTAAGTGGTCACGTCTGGCTCTGGCTACAGGTCGTTTAGAGGCACGTTTGGCATCCCTGTACGCGGCGCGATCTTCAGGAGATTTGGACGCTTGCCACGCTTTGAAGAGAAGATATTGATCTTTAGCAATACTATTACTTATTTTTATCAATCGATACCATCGATAGTATCGTCACGGGTTGATGGTTTCGATAGGACTATCGATTTTATGACTGATTTTCGAGTATCACGATACTATCGATAAGACTATCGCTATCGCAACAACACTAGCCGAAGAATAGGCACTTAGGCACAGAATAAAATAAAAACAGAAGACGCACTTTAGACACATTGCAATACAATATCAACCTTCGGTGAGCGCCAAAACGGTCCAAAACAACTCTGCACCTGTACTGTACTCGTACCTAAATCTTTCATTCAACGGCCGGGACAATCGAGAGTAAATCTTATATGTAAGGCGCTACGAGCGCTCGCCGCTTTCACGAAATTCTGCTTGGCGACCGTGACGTAACCCGCCCGGCTGCGTGTCGCTCATATGGTTGTGTGCAAGCAAATACTGGAATATGATATGAAGCGCGTGTGCCACGTAGGTACGTAAAACGGGGTGAATATAAACAGTTATTAACTTTTCAGAGGTTTTTATTATTATTTACGATTGCGTAGTTAGCACTGAAAGCAACTATGCTGTAACTCTAGGTTGGGATTGTCTTAAGAAATAATCAAAACCATAAGTTTTTCTTGTTTTGTTTAATAAATGCAAAAAACTTATTGGTTTCTATTCAGCCCTCACCCAGGGTCAGTAGAAACGACATAAGGGGAGAATGGAAAAAAATGCTAGGGATGTGAAATCTTATAATCAGAAGTAATTAGGTACTTACCTATTTAATTTGTTAAAATAATTAAAACCTATGGTTGAAACACGAATTATTTATCTAGGACTACTCAATTTTTTTATTTCCTATTCATTTTTCTATAAATTATTATTGGTAATATTGTTATTAGTTTATAGTTTTCTTTAAGATTTTACAGAAAATCGTAGATACTAAATATAAATGATAATAATGAATTTCCTTGGTCTGTAATTTAAAAAATTGAAAATTAAAGTCAAAGATATGTTTAAATAAAAGTCATTCTTTTTCATTCAAATAAGTCTATACACATACACACGCACGTAAGCCTTACGTTATGTACCTTACCTGCTAAGTAAGTACTTTCCGACATGTAGTTACATGGAGACAACCCTAACTGTTTATTTTTAATGACCCCCATTCGTTTCTATTTGGCCTTTCCTGTTTATATTAACCCCATATGACGTATCTATTGAACCCGTACTACGTATCTATTCACATCTTCCTCGTTCCTATTTACCTCAAACATAAATTCGAATCTACTCACATTACTATTTAATTTATATCAACATAATTAAATTAGATCTGTACTTACAATTACTTCAAATTTAATCCTGGTGATTAAGGGGACAAAATAACTGCTTTTCACTGCACACAAACACGTTTTTAAAATACAAAATGTCCAAGTTCTATCACACACTTGCAGACGTACTTTATCAGATGACTTTTAAACACACTTTTTTTCACTTTTGCTTAGCTGTCATTTTTTTATTAATCTGGCAACAATGATGCGCACTGAACTAACTTCAGTGCGCATCATTGTTGCCAGATTAATAAAAAAATGTCGCTACTTTAAATTAACACAAAAAATGGTAGATTTAAAAATTTGAAGGGACTTAAAACTAGACATTATAAACATTACTGTTTTCGTACCTATCCGCCCCGTTTTACCCTTTAGATACTGTAAACAAATACGCTTTTTCGTGGTTTGTTTGTTAATCACTACATACCTACCTAGTATAAAACAAAGTCGCTTTCAGTCTGTCTGTCCCTATGTATGCTTAGATTTTCAAAACTACGCAACTAATTTTGATGCGGATTTATATAAATAAATAAATAAATAAATATCCCTGGACATTATTCCACACAGCGCCATCTAGCCCCAAAGTAAGCTAATTAAAGCTTGTGTTATGGGATACTAGACAACGGATAAACATACTTAAATACATTTTCTTTTGTAAATACATACTTATTATACATAGGAGACACCCAGACCAGTACAAACAGACATGTTCATGCACACAAATGTTTGTACTGTGCGGGGATCGAACCCGCGACCTCTGGTGTAGTAGCCAACTTCTTAACCATTACACCAAGTCGGTCGTCAAATATGTATATAACATACATAATATGGTAGAGAAATAATTTTAGAGGTTTCTAATGTGATGTCGTAAATAACTACATTTTTTTGCGCTTCCATTAGCTGAACCCTATGAGATAGATCAAAAAATGTAAGTACTGCAGTATTGTACTGGTTTATAAGAAACCAGTGGGCCCATTACGGCCACAGCATAAACTCATGATAGTCTTGTCTGCCCTACTAGTTCAAAAATAATTGAACGCCTCGTAGGCTTTAAGGGGCGAGCTGGCTGAGGAAGGAGTAAGTGGTTATAAAGAATCGCAACCCACCGCCAGTGACAGCCCAGTGATAGTAAATAAGGGGAGAAGCCCAAGTGAGTACATATGAAATAGACTAGCTTTCAGCCCGCGTGAACGTGCTGCATAGTGTGATCGGCTGCAGGATACTGAAGCCTTCCAAATGCAAAACACTGAGGGCCTAACTACACACCACACTACGAACTATGCAGTGCGGCTGCCAGCTGTTAGGCCATCAATAAGCAACATGGTTTGTGGGAAAATATGCCTGAGTCTTCTTGGTCAACTTCCCATTGGTAATTTCATGTGCTATTATTATTTTAACCACTAATTATGTAAAACAAACCATAGGCATTTCAATAAATGATTAAAAACAACTAACTGCTAAAATATATATTTTTTGTCTTGTGCTTCACTAAATAATTCTAATAATTTACAGAAAATATTACTCCTAATCTTGCCTTACGTTTTTATTTATTTTACAGAGGTATTTGAAGATAGTTTCATCGTTAAAATATTAAGTTAGTTATGCTTAGGTATGAGAAAAAGACTTCCCCAAGAATTGTATTATTTCAAACCAAATAATAAAAACTTTGGATAAATAGTTGAAAAGTCAACTACTTATTTATCAAAAGTTTTTTCCAGCTGTCATAACAACACCAACAACTAAGGCTGTGATGGTAAACCCTTGAGCTACAATTCTCATCCTCATCATTTGCTGGGACATTTGCGATTTTCCATTTCTGAAGCTCCATATACCATATGAAAGGGCCCCTGCTGTTGCCAATGCACCTGAAACACACAAATAAATAGATTAAGATATCTTAGCAATGCCCTAACTAAGTAATTTAAAGAATAACAGGACCACAATAAATTATATAGCATCCAAAAAGTATTTGCATTATTTTAAGTAGCACCCAAAGGTAACACATATTTACAAACTATGTATTTATGACTGATGCATATTTTTGCCTATTGTATTTAAGTCAGCTGGAGATTGTATATCTAAGTTTGTTACTTCAGCAATAAATTCCGAAATGATAAGATATAAGTGCAATAAACAATAAATTGAAAAAACAGAGTATACTTCGCTGTTGACTGGGAGTGCAAGGCATAATCTTTGTTTATACCATCATGCCTGTTGACATACCTGAAGTGACTGTTGCCTTAATCAATTTTTGTTTGTTTAATAAAATGTTTTTTTTTGTAGATTGAAGCACCATCTTACTTTCAGACAGATGGTGTAGTATTTAATAAAATTCTGCTTCCATAATACTTGTACTGTACTATCCCATACGCAAAAATATTAATGACATAACATCTTCTGCCAGGACAGAACCTTAATACATTTTTCTCTTCTAACCAAACTCATATAAATGACAGTAAGTCAGTAAGTTTTAGTATTTTTATATTACTCCAGCACTTAACTTAGGTAACTTAGTTCTAGGTAAAACAGTTTAATAGTTCTACGAATATTTTAGACAGCCAAACCCAAAGAATGGAAAATTGCTCTTGTTGTTCCTAGAACATCAAAACACATTTTGGAATCACATTATCACATAAAATCTGTTGTTCCAGTAAACATCAGATAATTCGGTATGACGAAATTTCAGTCCTGCTTACCTTTAAATATATAAGTACAGAGCTGAGGTACAACAAATCAGGAGCTCTGATTCAAAAGTGTGGAGCTACTAGATTGCTAAGTTTCTAAAAATAACAATAAATCAAAATGTATCTACCGATGGGTACGAAGGGGTTTTCAGTAAATTTCCTTGAGAATTTTTGACTGAAGGTTTCAACATGATGGACTGATCCCATTTCACGACGTAACTGCACCCAGTCCAGATCGGTAGGTTCATCGTTGGACATTATTGAAACTTTGATTTAATTATCTTCACACACCAAATAATTTTATTCGATGGCGGTGTTTTAGTTTCAGTTTTTCCAGTTTGATTGACAGATTTTTTCGTTTGACACATGTCATAGGTGACATAACATTCTGACATTGGCTGCGGTCCGATTTTCACCTAAGGCATCCCGATTTCAGGCACGGTAAAAACAGCAACACGCACTTTGAGGGCGCTTTTGACAGATTAAATAGAAATTGAATAGAATAGAAATAGAAAAAACTTTATTTGGGACCAGTAATATACACAAAAAACAATTAACAGTAAGAATAAAAATAAAATAAACAACACATAATACTCATAAAAACAGCATAAAATTAACTTAAAAGATGGGTACCAAATTGGCGTCCGCTCAGTATTAAGGCGTGACAAGAGACCTCGTCACGACTACTGGTATTCTGCGGATCTCATGAAAAAATAAACAGAACAGGCACTTAGCCCAGAAGTAAAAAGGCTGCTAAATCTTTACCAACTGAAAAAACAAAAGAAACAGTTATAATCATATATAAAAAGATAAAAAGCACAAATGCGATAAAACAAAAACGATACAATCAATCCAGCTAAGATTTTATACATTTAAGGGTCATATTATATTTATATTCAAAAAAGGTGGGCCATTAACTTAAAATTGCTCACACATACACATTAGACATTATTACCAAAGTTACAAGAACTGCTAATTCCGAAATGAGAAGAAAAAAATTTCTTCGATTTACTTTTGCAATTTTGGCCTCATGAAGCGGCCCTTAAATCATCTGGAGTGTGCAAATTCATCCAAGAATACCCATACTCCGAAATGGATTTCGTGATTGGGTTATACGATCGTCTTCAGCTATTGCAAAAATCTACTTATCTTGACTTGTATGTATTCCTCGTGTTAGTCCTTGAAGTGCCGCACCATCTGCGAACAACCCGCGTGAGAAGATGAGGACTCCTCTACCGCTGTTGTGTGTGTCGCGCACTGTGAGCGTCACTAGCTGTTGTGTGCGTCGCGCACTGTGAGCATTTCGTGGCTCTGTCTTTCTTCCTGGAGTGTGTGTTTGTGTTAGACTGGTCTTCTGTTCTTTTAATATTTTATGTTTTTTATAACTTATTGTGTTTTTTTAACTTATAATTTCTGTTTTGTTTCTTAAGTATGGTAGAGGTAGACATGCATTTGCTGCTTTTGCAAGAGCGTTAAAAGCTTTTGCAATAGCTAAATGCCACTTTTTAGAAACAATGTATTAATGTAGTTATTAACCGCAAATAGCCCTCCTACGGAACATCCCGCTGAATCCAGATGCATCTTAACGACTGTGTGGGGATAGATATTCGAAAAGCATTTTCTTAAATATCTGAATATTATTATCTGTCCTAATTTTCTTTGGTAAACAGTTATAAATTTTAGTAGCTATGCCAAAGATACTGTTGCTGCAGAGTTTTGTTTTGTTCCTGATTATTTGTCTATCAGTTATAAAATCACATCTTCTAGCGCATAAGACACGTGGAAACAGGTCAGGGTCTTACATAGAGTGCAACTTCAAAAATGTACAGTGAGGGTATTGTCAACAACTTAAGGTGCTTAAAAAATGGCCTGCAACTTACTCTACTTTTTAAGTTGCAAATGGCTCTAATGCATCTCTTTTGAGCTATTAATAGGCTTCCAATAATAACGGCATTTCATAAAATAATCCCGGATCTCAGCCTAGAACCAACATAGCCATGATACGCCTCAATCACTGCTTCTCTATCTTGCTTAGCTGTCGTAATGCGTAAGAGAATTGCAGTAATTTGGCGTGAACAAATTCAATAAGAGATTGCCATTTCTATCAACTCCTTGAAATGTCAGTTTTGTTGCTTCATGTGATTGTCTTTGTCTAAATTTCATTTCATTCATTTTGTTTTTGGTATGTTTAATTGTAAGTTGTTTTGTTTCAACCAGTTTGCTACAGACTCCAGGCTGGATAATATTTCATTTTCGCTGTTACATACAATAGTACAATCGTCTGCATATAGTATCATTTTGTTAGTTATTGACTTTGGTAGATCGTTTATATAGATAATGAATAGTAACGGTCTAAGAACAGAACCTTGCGGGACTCCCTGGATGACCGCTCTTCCAGATGATAGGTAAGTCTTTTCAGTTTTTGTCTTAACCTGTATCCTACTGGTAAACGTTATTTGTGTCCGGTCAGTAAGATAGGAAGATAATAATCTTAGTGCCACGCCTCTAACACCATACGATACTAACTTATTCAAGATTAGGCTGTGTTTCACATAGTCAAATGCCTTGGTCATGTCAAGATAGATAGCAAACGCAGGTTCTTTTTTGTCCATTTTAGGGTAAATTATGTGTATTCATAAATTGCTGAAACTATACTTGTATTACTACGAAAACCTTTGGTGCATTGGTAAATACATTTTTTTTTCGAAAAAATCGTAGTCTTTTATGAATTACTTTCTCAAAAAATTATGAGAATACTGGTACCAAAGCCACTGGTCGGTAGTTTTTCATGTCATATTTGCTATCTTTTCTGTGAATAGGTTTCACGAGTGGAGTTTTTAGCTTTGATGGGAAGACACCTTCTAGGCAAATATTAATGATGTGACCCAGAACTGGATCGATATAGTAGGATACTTCTTTTATGGCTTTTGTAGAGATATCATCTATACCGGTGCTATTAGTATTTTTTAGGTTTTGCATAATAGTAAATACTTCCTCTTGGTTAGTAGGTTTCAAAAATATTAAGTTGTAAAAATTTTGACTTTGATTACAACTTTGTCTTTGGTCGTTATTGGCCACACTAGATGTCACTGGCAGGTCAATATAGTAGTCGTTAAATGCTTGTGCTATTAGTTTAGGGTCTTTAATATTCTTGTTATCAATTACTATTTGACTTATGCTCTCTTTCGGCAGATTGTGCTTACTTTGTCTTATAATACTCCATGTAGCTTTACCTTTATTTTCAGAGTCATAATAATGATCGTTTTGTGCTTTTTGAGTTAGTTTAATGATTTTATTAAAAGTCGCTGCATATCTTTTAAAATGTAACTTATCATTAGCGTTTTTTGACAGTCTGTATTTCCTTAGGAGAGTCCGTTTACGTTTACTGCATATTCTACTACCCTTTGAAATCCACTTTGGTTTTCGTTTCGTCGAATTTTTTCTTCGAACAATAGGTAAACATAAGTCATAAATTAGTTTAAAAATGTCAAGAAATTCTGAATAAGCAATGTCACCATGTTTAATGTCATAAATATTGCTAAATGATAACTATTATAATTTTTAAATTTTAACAATTTTTTAAGCAGTAGTCTCGTTTCATACAGAACCAATAGTGACATGGAAAAAAAAAACTTACAGGACATTTCATTAACTGGGCTTTATGATCAGAAACTGCAAGTTCTAGTGATTCTGTTCTAGCCTTACGTATAATAAGGATGATAATGTGTAAACATCTTCCACTGCTTGGTCGTGTAGCCTTCTTAACAGAGAATCTAAGATCAAAGTATGAGATTATCTCCTGAAACTTAGTTGATTCCTGAGTCAAGATATTTATAATAATATCTCCGCAGATAATTTTATTAATTTATTGTTATTATTTCTAGTCAGAACGCTTAATATAAGTACCTTCCAAATTTTAGGAAAATATATTTAAATGGGGTTTTTATTTTTATTTTTTAGAATTCTGTAAATGCACATTAATATCAAATTAAAGTCAGTTAACTCTATAGCACAGGTCTCCAAAACATTACATATATTGAATTGTGACATTTCATCTACAACTCGAAACTTATTTTAGTTTCTCACCAGAATACAAGATCCGCCATTTCTATCATCCCTCGCGAATTAAGCGCTTAACGAAAAATTAGGAATGTTTAATAACTGTACATCAGTGAACATCATATTGTGTTCGGTACCGCACAATATATCAACTTCTTTTCCCGTGTCTGAGCTGTCATACAGACAGACACACTGTCAAAATATCCCAACCATCCCATTTATATTTTGGTGCAATATGTGTAAGTAGTTAATTACGAAAAAATTCGGCATTTGTGTCATTATTTTGTTCATCTAGGGAAGACGCTGATTGAGTGCTGGCGTTATGTAAAGTGTTCTCTGATTCTGTTTGTGTCGCTACAGTGTTGCTACTCATTATTTTCTTCCTTTGTTTAAAGATATTTTAATTCCTATTGTAATACAATCTCAAAAGTTCTTGCAGAATATTACGACATAAACCATCAGTATAATATTTTTTTCCAGGTATCCTGTGAAAAAAATTCATATCTAAGAATACAGTGTTTTTAAATTGCCTACATATGTATTATGTAGGTATACGCAGTTATTTGCTTTGTTGCTCAAACTTTTCATTAATTTTTCTACTTCATTATCCGGTTGTTGTCACGTCATCAAAAAAAATGGCGCTCTTGTGCTCGGGTCCGCGCATGGGCCGACGCCAGTTCTCTTTGTAGCTTGCTTAAGGTGTGTATAAGGTCTTCTGTGTTTTCTAAGGTAGAAGCATTTAGATCTAACATACACCGTTTTTATGTTCATTTTACCTGATGTAATGTAATGTAACAAACTAAAACATCGAAGTCAAAGATCATTTTTTTAAATTATTTTTCCCAAGACAAGGTAGTCACTATGCCTAAAGGACCGGGAAAACTGATAAATCAGGCCGTTTTACTCGCATTAGCCATTTGACAAGGGCATTATGTACACAGACCGGGCATTATTCTTATCGACCGAATTTTTTAAGTGGCCCGTCGTAACATATATTTGATTTTGAATGCATGAAGTTTGTGTCGTTCTTACACGTCGACATTTAGGTCCTTCCTAACCTAAGTAATAATGTGTTCAATTGCCATTTTCAATTGATTAGGAATTTGGATTTTATTGTATCTCACCTCACTGCTCACTGCACAGCTCTACATATATTTATTTTATCTGGGGTTTCCAGCAAAAGAAAATAAAACAGATGACGTATTTATTTAATCTGTGAGGACACGGCACGGCACGCACGGCAGTCATTTCATTTTCTTGAATTTATTTTTGTATTTTGTGTGCTAAAATGGTCGAGTTTTGCTCTTCAAAAGTTCCTGTGGCTACTGTAAGTACATTTTATGTATCTATATATAGGCTTAACATTTATTTCCTTCGAACGTATCGTGGTCGTGGGTCCAAAGAAAATTCAGTTGCAGCGTGCTGTGTTTTATGAATTTATTTGCATGCTCTGGTATTTATTACGAAACCTATTTACAATTATTATGAATGCTGATTATAACTCTTCCAAAATACGAACAACTTGTGAACACATGATTTAATTTTACGTTTCGCCAATGGGCAACGTTCATCCTTGTAGCATAGCCAAGAAATACCAAATAATGGCAGCAAGTAGACATTACCTAAAGCAAAGTTCTTCAATTTGCAGTGTTTTTTTCCTATGCCATCATTATTGGTTATTGTAATTGCCATTGTTTTGCCTGTCTTGAGATAATAGATTTTGGTCTACCCTGTTTCACAATAATATTTTGTGTTTTGATTTTGATGTAGACTCCTAATAACTCTAAGTTAATTTTTGTAGCATAGTTGCCTCGAGTTAGGTGTTTTTTATTGGATAAATCATATTATTTCACATTATCTCACCAAATCTCTATCTCTAAAATTACTTTAATTTGCTTAAAATTTACAAATAATTCAGCTCTAGGTGATCTGGGCTCAGCTATCGATTAGTAAGCAACGATTTTCAATTTTAGATGATTACCATTCAAAAGTTTATATTTTTTACACATAATCACTAAATATTAGATCTCGGAAACTTATAGTTTTTTTGTAATCAACTAATGAAAATCTTAAAAATTGTCTTCGTTTTCTGACATTTTGCAACTGCCATTTTGCATTAAACGTGTATAACCACTGAAGTGCTTTCTGCTACCACGGTTGCATGAAAATAGACGTCCAAAGTGCCGCAAGTGGGTCGCTTAGTATACTAAACAGGCTCAAATAACTGAATCACTGGGCTGTTTCTTTCCTATTAAAAAAAAATTACATAGACTATGGACAAATGCATCACTCAAAGTCATGCATTTGTTAAAATAAATCAAAGAATTTTTAAATGACAGTGACAGAATATGCTTGGTGAAAACTGGCTGCCGCCTATCATGAATGATGATGCAATACCTATGTGTTCGTAAATTTCTTAAAAATGCTAGAATTATGTATTAGTAAAGGTGTTGTATATCAAAATAATCTTCAGTTGGCTTTGTTTCAAAATATGGGTATTTCGAAACAGATTTTCATAAGATCACCAAGTATTTGTCTGAAATGTGGACAAATTGGTAAATCATTATTTTTTTTGCTGATAATGTGACTTTTTTTATTTTATTTTTTACCTGGTGATTCCTGATAATTAAAACCATGTTTCTTACCAAATATTAAAGATAGGAAACATATCTTTCTACAGCTGAACATATTTTTGTTCTATTTTCGAACATTTATTTTTAGACATTTTATTTAATTTATTCATTTATTTCCGCTGACATCGCGAAATTTATTTGCAAAAATCTAAATTTTTTTAAAATTATCTTATTAAAAAGGACAGCTAATATTATGATGGATTAAAATATAAAAAACATATGTCATCGTGCTACACTAAAAAAAAATTCGTTCCATTAAGTCGGAAATTTTTCATACTAATGAATTTTGATATTTTTTGTAAATTATTACTAAGTATGCTAAGCATCATCATCATCATCCGTGCGGTCTATCCCGGTGTGTGGGGTCCCAGGGTCCGCCTTTCTTATTTTCTTGTCCCACTTCGCGCGGTCTTGTGCATCCTCAGTGGTGAGTTTGTTGGCACGCATGTCACCCTTAACAACGTTAAGCCACCGCTTCTTGGGTCGACCTCTTCTGCCGGTCCCCGGCGGAGGCGGCATGGTCAGACATTTGTTGCCCACGTAGTTTGCCGATCTCCGTGAGACAACATGACCATACTAACGAAGGCGGCACTCCTGCAGCTTGTCTGCGATGTCACGAACACGAAGGCTGCCGCGGATGTGGGTGTTACGCACGCGATCTTTGCGTGAGACTCCAAACATCCACCGCAGCATCTTCATTTCCGTGACGCGTAGCTCCTGCTTGTGTCGCTCTAGTAACGGCCATGTTTCACTGCCATATAAAAGGACAGGCCTAATGATGGTTTTATAGACCTGCCCCTTCAGCTTGATCGGCATTTTGGGGTCACAAATGACACCAGTCACCTCACGCCATTTGGCCCAAGCCGCGGTAATTCCGGCTCTACCGTCGCGGTCGATGTCCCCGGACGCGCTTAACACAGATCCCAGGTATTTGACACGGTCCATGCGTTCGACCACGTCACCGCCTATGCGGACGGCAGCATTAATACGGACGGATGGTAACCCTAGATTTGATAGATTCCAATCCAGACCACCCAAATAAATTAAAGTTTAAAATGCAATAAAATTGAATCAAAAAAACCTGTGTGGTGTTGCACATCTAGTTTAAGTCATCTTTTTTCTGAGTAAGTTGACATAGTGTAAATGATTATGGGTGCTTCCATGAAAATAGGGCAACTCTATGTCCACAGGCATTTTTCACTGCATTAAATTAAATTAATTTAACTTTTTAGTTAATAGCTAACTGCTTATTTATGTGTTTTATTTATTGCCCTCAAAATATTTGAAATAATTTAGAATAAATACTTTAGAAAACTTTTTAACTACCACAAATATCAGGCCCTAGCTGTGTCCGCCAACCAAAATTTAGTATTCGGGCACCAATATCTGAAAAAACATTCCTTTTATAAACTTTTGTTTACTGAGGACAGTTAAAAATATGACTATTTGCCTAATAACATCAATAAAATAATTATATATTTCAAAAAATCATTACATTTATGTAACAAGTTAAATTTGTGTCCGCGACTTTAACCCTCAGGCCCAAAGTCCGGGGTTAGAACCGGATTTAAAAAAAAAATTCTAACATAACATTTGAGTTAAATCAGTATATTAACTAAAAAACATCTCACTTCAATATATATTTTCTTTTGTCACTAACACTAAGAACTCACGGCGCGGTTTTCTGCCGCGACCGCCGCGGTTGCGGGCCCGCAGCTTCTGTATAATGCAGAAATGTATGAATTTAGGAGAATCCTACGTTAGCTTGTAGTTTTGGGGTTGGGAAGTAGATCAGATGCACTATAGTAAAATAGCGAGATGGCTATCTTTACGCTAGTACATACTTCAATCTATGAACAAGTCACTACAAAATGACGTCGGATTTCTCTTACCCCCGCGCGTTTAGCCAGCGCGACGGGTACCAATCACCCGCAGAACGCGCGGTCGCGAACAATCTTAACACGAACAGTCTGCGGTGTGTCGCGGGCGGGTCTCGCAAACAATCGCGACCGCCGCGGGAAATAAACGCGTCGTGAAATCTGCTATAAATTTTTCATACATTTCTGCATTCTATAGAAGCTGAAGGCCCGCAACCGCGGCGGGTGCGGCAGAAAAACGCGCCGTGAGTTGAGTTCTTAGCCTGAGACGATCGCGAATGAACAATCACGTTCTGAGAGCTGATTAACTGATAAAGGTGCAATGTATTGATGGAGGCGCTGATTCGGCAAAAGTTACGTTCACAGTACCTTCACCTTTGTTGTTGTCAAAATTTACTGCAGACTTTTATTAACATTAAAACGTTTTTTTTTGCGTAAACTAAAACGACAACGTGTTACATTTACATGTAATCAATAAGTGTTATTGTTTACCAGTGCAATGAGTCAATCGACTGAAGTGGCTGTGTTATTCAAACTAATCAGAAAAGAGTTGTTAGTTAGACGACTCTTCAACTAACCAATCAGCGCTCAATTTTCCTATCGTCCTAGGGGACTAGCAAGATTGTCACGGTCATCCTAAAAATAGCAAGGATAATAGCGATACTAAATATCAGATTCCTGTTATCCGGCTTGTCGCGATCGTCCCGAGGATTTTCGCGAAATTCTGGTTCTTCCTATTATCCTCCGGCATTCATAAGTTACTTCTGGGGTTGGGTACCAGATGGCGCTGCCTATGTAAATTATGTTTTTTTATGAAAGATAAACTGTCATCGCTGTCAATGTCCCTGGACGCGCTTAAGGTGATGCCTCGCAATTAGATGTACCTAGTTTGGGGCGGAGCGAACTCGTATAACCGCCCGCGCCCCTCTGCTATGTTACGCGCGCATTCAGTGCTACGCGTCGCCGCTGCCGGCACGTTTGTTTCACGTTTCATCTTGGAGCACAGGATGCATGGAGTCGACTATTAGTAAAATAATGTGATTGAATTTTGCATAAATATTTATCTTCGAAAATTTTTCCTATTTTAATTAATTTTAACAAAAAAAAAACCAACCAAATTACCAAAAAATATGTGTATAGTTCAGGAAATATTATTTAGCCGCCTGTAATCTACATTGCAATCTTTTGTTGTGCGTAAACAATTACCGGTCAATGGGTACTCGAATTTTTTAAACTCTGACATTAATTGATCCTTCAAGTGACTTGTGTAAGAGGCTTGTTGTTAAATAATAGGCCATCAATTTTATGTAATATATGTTTATTTTAAAAAACACTAAAGTCTATTTCAAACTCTGATGATGTAACATTCTCTCTTCTCACATCTTCTGTAATCTGTTGCAGTTCTAATGTTTGATTAGTTTCTGTCGTTTTCCCTTCAGTTTTGCTTTCTTTCTGTATATTTTTTTCTTCACTTTTACAGTACTCAGGCTCTCTTATTGGTTTGTTTCTCGTGAAACGAGGATCTACCAATTCTGGTAAAAGACAGTCCATATAAAATTGTATCAATTTGGGTTTGACATTTGTCCAGAATTCTTCATCCCTCTCAATTGTTTCTACTTTTATTTGGTCCATCCCGTACCATACTCCTATAATACATTTAGATTTTTGACAAATTTGCAACTGTCCTTGTATTTGGATGAACCAATCTGAATTTTTGTTCACGTATATTTGGCCACTTTTTTTATTTACACGCCAAAAGTGCATTTTACCCTGCTGTATTGCGGCATCTATTCCGATTTTTGATGGAGCAATAGGGCATTTTATTTCCACCAAAGTTTCGTCATCAACAACTCCGTCAGGAGTAGCACCTAAAAATGGATGCATGGGGTCTATAAATAATCCACATGGTTTTATCTCCACACCAAGTAATTTTGCTAGTTGCTCCAGTGCAATTTTTTCATTTTTCTTCCCATGTTCTATCGAAGCAACATGGTCAATATTTGCTTTATAAAGCATATTTTTTACCATGCTCGCGCAGCTATTGCGAACCCTCCGTTTGTAGACCTTTCCAAAATTCGACGCCGTTAATAGGTTTCGCCGCAGCTCCAACCATTCCCCACAATCACTTTGCAAAATGGTTCGTTTTTCAATGTCGACGCGTTGTTTTGCTGTCATTTCTAAATTTTCAAGAAATGCCACTTTCGCCAACTCATACCTTTCAGGATCCATATCGGGTCTATCGGCATTTTCGCCATAATTAAAATCATTTTTTTTTGAAATCAAATTACGGTTCTTTTTTCTTTTGAGAGTTTTATTATATTCCCTTTTTCTTGCAGTTTTTTCTTCAAATTGTTTTCACCTTGCCGATGGGCTTTTATTATAAACTTTTTTATGGACAGTACTTAATAATTTTCCTGTATTGAAAGATATAACAGCACCGGCACACCTGGCTTGATAAGAGCGACGCAATGCGTAATTTACTCTTTTGCCACCCACAAATTTAGCTATTACTCCATTTAATCTCTCAACAACATTACTATCAACGTTTTCAATCAAACTCCTGGCATGATTAGCGACATTAGCCGTTATAAACCGTATTCTTTGCCAGAGACTGCTATTAAAAAAAGATTCGTGATCTTTTTTTGTGTTTTTATCACATATATTTTTATTGCACATGCTGTGATTTTCAAAAGCATGATGGATAGACACTGAAATATCTTTATGCAAGTTTTGTATTTTTTCAGACTTATTTTCGCTAGCATTTCCATAATATTCAATTGCTTTGCATATAAATCTTCTTGACGACAAAATTTTCTCGGTCGTGACTAATTTTCTTTCAGCAGGTTTATATTTTGTGTCTACTTTTAAGGATTGCAATTTATTACAAAAGTTGCGCAAGATATGATTTTTGCAATTAATCTTTTCGACGGTCACATCGGAGTATGGACGTGTTTCTAAAATTTTTGAATAAGTGCTGCTGTCACCGTCTGCAATGAATCTCGAGTAAATAAGTCCATGCATCTCAATGGACTGCTTGAAACCTTCTACAATTATCGATGATTCCATGGCCGTAGACGGACCAGAAAAGTTTTTGAAACACTCATGTTCACGGATTGTTTCTTTTTTTTTCTCGGCTCTAGCACAAATGCAGCAGTATTTGTTTTTTACGCTCATGAAAAGCACTTGCCCAAATCGCCTGCCTATTATTGTGGCGGCACCAGAGAGAGCAGAGTAATTTGTTTTATAAGACCTCTTGCACCAGCAACCATCAAGAATAACATCAATCATGGCATTGCCATTTCTATCTATATTTCCTTCTGCTATGGCAGCAGCTCGTTCCTTTTCACCTGCTTTCCTCATCTCATCCCAAGCTGTTGACTCCCAGTCATCGCATATTTCGTCATGCGCAAGTTTATAATTGCGATCTGATATAATGGGCAAATCTAGAGACGCACAAATTTGCTTCAGTTGAGCATGACCGCAACCTGCAACCATGACTCCTGTGACTGCATTTTTGTTCACATTTTGCAATGAGCTCGTTATTTTAAATTGCTCATTGCACATGGAGCAAGATAAAAGAAATTCAGATTTCAAGCCGGTACATTTTTCTGATATTATGTCAATTGTATTTAATCCACACTTAAATAAAGATTTATGATTTGATATCTTCTTCAACTCGCTGAACAAGTGGTTTATCTCTAAAATGCGGTGCCCACTTATATGCACTTCATTATCCACCTGAAACAATAGCATTATTTTACTAGGTATTCAATAAAAAAATACCACGCCGCAAAGATGGATAGTCGATTGATCTTGCTAAAACTCATTTTTGTATGGAACCACTTACAAGGAGCATTGTTTCTAAACAACCGGGTCCGACCTGGTTTTGATGCTTCTACATAATTATTGTTGCAAAAATATTTAACCGTAAACTATAGTACACATGGCAAAAAAAGTAAAATGTCCGCTTTTTTTGATTACGAGTACTGACTATACTTTGTTCCGCACAGGCTTACACAGAAGGACAAATAGGTTATTCTAACGAGCACTTACGAAAACGTTTTGAAATTTGACTTACATTTATATTTGACACAGATGCATCTTGTGGCTTCGACGACTTGACAGATAGCTCTTGTGATGGAACTGATGAACCAGTACTTGATTTATTTGTTTGTTGCACCCGTAATCTCTTTTTCGAAGAGTTTTTAGGCCTAAAATAATAAAATAGTCAAAACATCAATAAATTACTCATGTAAAATGACCCTATTTTTTATTTAGTTGTATGTTTAATAATGAAATATAATATGTCTGCTAATAGATACACACCACCGCAGCAAGAAAATCAACCTTAACGAAACAAATAAGTCACTTCTTACTGCCAGACAGACGAACATACACACCAAAAAACATTGGTTACAAAAATACCCTTATAAATACGTACCGTTCGTCATCTTGTGACGCCGCGCAAATAACACTTTGGTTGTCCAAATCTAAAATTTGTAATGCCGACTCCACACCTTCCTGTTCTTGCGGCGGCTCAGACAATGGTATCTCCGATGATGTTGAGCAGTGTTGTGTATTAGTAGCAGACATTGTTTTCGTCCTATAAATGGTGTTTAAAATTATGTATGAAAAATTTGTTACTGTTAGGTAATTCTATATAAATATTAATATTGTACAAATAATAATTTTATTTGGACGAAAGTTATCGCTAGTGTAAAATATAATAATACAACTACACAAAATCTACTACGTAAATCTTTCGTGTACTTACCACCTACTTTCCCTCATGATACGGGCTTTTTCCTTGTAATATCGAGAACGATCTCTTTTTTTAGGTTTTTTCGTGATTTTGCCCATAATTATTTCCAAAAGTATATTTCGAAATACTACTTAGAATTAATTTGACGCTGACACTAGATTTGAAAAGAAATTTAAACAATTTACAGTTATGGTTCGCGAGAATTGAACACAAAGATGCGCTGACGCCGACTTGCAATGACCTGTCGCTCACGAAATACGGACGCTGACTGAGCGGTGTTTTAGAAAGACAGCAATCGTCGCTTTCCTATATGCGGAATAGAGAGAAGAAATCGAGATGCGCGCAGATAAAAAGACGTAACCGCCAAATCGCTTCAAGCAATTTTGCATTGAAACTAGATATTCAATCGGATTTTCATCTTTAAATATGGAAGAACTAGTGATGATCCTTCTTTGAGTCCAAACGCCACCCTTCTATTCCTTTTTATTGAGCTAAAATAACGATAATAGTGCCGAAAAAGACCTGACTTTGAAAAATATTTTTATCGAGGTTTTTTATTCCAAATATGTTTTCGTCTTTAATATAAGTAAAACAAAGGGCCAAAAATCATATGCCAAAATTTTAAACTCATATTTTAAATACTTTGCGAGATTTTTACAACATAAAACTGCTATGTAACAGCGCGGCATCACCTTAACACGTATCCCAGGTATTTGACACGGTCCGTGCGCTCGACCACGTCACCGCCTATGCGGACGGATTGGGGATTTGTAATGTCGCAGGCCATGTACTCTTCGCCACATTAAGTTGCAGACCGCCGTTTTCAAGTGAATTTTTACACTTATTAACCCGTTGTACTAGCCGTCCCCTGTCCGAATCTGCTAGCGCAATATCATCGGCATACATGAGCCACCAGGGTGGATGCTCGTGGTGGTCTCGGATGCTGTTTGTCAGCACGTCTAATATTACGCTGAACAGAAACGGGCTAAGCACGGAGCCTTGGTGTACTCCAACGGTGATAGGGAAGGGACGCGTGTCACTAACCGCAGAGCTGACTATGGAACTGGAATCGTGGTACATGTCCTTGATAATGTCATTAAAGACTTCGGGAACGGCCCTGGACTGCAGCGCCCTGATGCCGATTATCTCACGAGGGACACAGTCGAAGGCCTTCTGCATGTCTAAGAAAAGGAGATGCAGAGGTGTATTCTTCAGTCTAAAGTAAAGTTGATGAAACGAGGTCATTATAATGCAGGAGGATTACTTGAACGATAAGAGTTTGTGGTCAGAGCAGGAATAATCTGCTCCTCTGCTCAATATGTATGTTTTTTTTTACTGTACTCTGAATCTATTTGTTGTAAAACAAAACTAAGTTCAAAATAGTAGGTAACTATCGAGTTTCTAGCTGAGGTCTTCCTCTGCTGAGTCCTACCGATTTGTAATCCGAACACATCTAACTCAACAACTTAGCGTTTATGACAACCTAACCCGCTCGTCGCTTTAGGGCGAGTTTAGGGCGTTTCTCACATTAATATACATCACTTTACTTTCTGGATATGAGTAAAATTTGTATGGAAATTATGTTTAGGTATAAAAGCGTTATGAAAAACAACAGTAGGAGTTTAAATATATATTTATATTAGTGATATTATTAATTACAATTTTTACGTACGCAGAATAAACTGGCGAATGCGCTCAGTGCGCGGGCCTGACAGTTCGAAAAGTTAACAGCAAGAAGATATAAAATAGTTCATAATTTTTGATAAATGTTTCTGTATGCAGTCCTATTTTTGACCCATTTTAATTTGTATAGAAAATTCAAGTATTCTGTTCACTTTTGTTTCAGATGTCATCATCAACCCTTTGTTTGAAATCCAGTGAATCCGCAAGGGTGTCTTGAGTGCTTGTTAAAGCCTCTGTACATAACTCCTATATAATCATTATAAGGTTAATTTGTTCTTTGATTTATTTCAAATGTCAATGTTGTATAACCAACTCAGACAATCTTATCTTTTCTGCTCAAGATAATTCACACCATTCTGTTTTGTACTATATATTAAAGCAGTTGTGTTTGACTACATAAAGTAGTTTTTGCATTACATTTTTATTTAAAAAGTAAAATACTACTTGTACCTTTCAAAAAAAATATAACATTTGACAAGATGGCTTCTTCAGACCCTGAAATTAAGAATGGATTCAGCCCGCCCGTCTGGATGAAAAACAAGCAATCTAAGTGAGTACCCTAGTTTATTTAACCCTAGTTTTTACTAATTGCATATGTGTATTAACAAGTTACTGTGTATGTAAGTTTAACATTTTGAATACCTACGTAACTTTTCAAATGACAGAAACAAATGTTCTGAATGTTTAGGGCATCGAACTTATGAGATTTAAATGTGAGTATATTACTCTTATTTTAGTCACGCCACATTCCCTAAGCATTTATACATCACACCTGTGACTGGATAGGCTTTTCTTGCTAATTCAAAACAGGTTGGTATGACTCATTGCATTTTTCCAGTTAAAATGTGAAAGAATACTGTCAAGTAAGGCGCAAGTCTTTGTTAAATTTCGGGTTTGGCGATTAGCCTCAGCACAGCTGTTCCTTTTCTATACTAATATTAGAAAGAGGAAAGATTTGTTTGTTTGTATAGTATAGGCTCCAAAGCTACTGAGCCGGTGGTAGATCCGCATTATGTTTATTTACGATACGTACTATTATTGTATTACATGTCTTAAGTGCTTTGTACAAGCCTAAATGAATAAATGTTTTTTTACTTTACTTCACTTTTACTTCAAGAGTGATTTAGGCTATATTTTATTATGATTGAATTAAAAATTAAGTTAAAAAAATAGTAAATGTAAACCAAGTCAGAGAAAAGCGGGTAAAATGGACACCAGCTGTCAGACATTTGACAGAACGAAGTCTGTTTGGGCAGCTCGTTTTTTATAAAATGTTGTAAATAATGAATAAATACATTATTTCTATTTCAAGGGCGATCTCTGATTCCCAAATGCAGGTAGCTTAAACGTAAGTAAAAACGTACAACATTTAAACATTTTATTCTAAATATTAAACTGCACGAGAGTGGTGCCCATCATTTTACATCATAATGTTATAAAACTATTAAGAGACAATAAAGCATGTGCTGTAGGTGCAGAAAGACTATGTGTTTAGTTAGTAAATTCATTGCCATATTTTGTATCAAATGATAAACCAATATGCCACCTGCTAGGACACGTTTTATCTTTAAGTTGTGAAAGGTCAAGTAAATAAACAGTTCAATTACCTACTTTTTACTGATTGTTAGTAAAAATAGAAAACAAACAGGTCCTCAATACAAATATACCTCAGGTAAATTTTCAAAAAGTACAGAAAGCCACACGTTATCATCACAAACTTTCCTGTTGTGAGTACATTTCGAATTATGTGTGTTGATAAAAAATATATCAGATGCTTGTAATAAAATAGAACAGACATACTCCGTGATTGAGAGATTAAAATTATTTTGTTTGCAAAATTCTTATCAGTTTCCATGTCAGGTGATAAGTTGAAAACTGATAAACCGTTGAGGTCATTTCTATTATTATTATTTAGTAATTTATATTATAGTAGAAAAAATACTGAGTGCTTCTAATGATTTCTACACGAAATTCAAGTTGCAAGACATTCAAGTCATTCCAATAACAAATAAGGAAATGAGTCTTCCTGTAACTAAGTTGAAACGTTTCGCTGCATGAAGTATGAATACAACTTTTAAGAAGTGCTTGATTCATTAATTGTTCATCAGGTTATTGTATTGGTGTACGTTTCATATGTGGTTTCTGCGTTTTGCCGAATTATTTTTACGGAGCAGAATTATATTGAGAGACTGCTAAATGTGCTGCCGCGTTGGCCGTTTTAATTACCTACTGTAAAGCATAGCATGCTCAAGAGATACCTCTAATATGTATATGGTTTTCTTTGTTCTAATAAACATTTCACTTTGCCATTTGCATGTTGATATTGCTTTATGAATTACTGTTGACGTAGACTCATTCATCACTTTTTATTTTTATCGATCGATTAATATTTATCTTGATGAATTTGGTTTAGTATATTCCAGAAATGTACATCATACGATTTCGATAAGTATGTGCTTTCCTTACACCATTAATACTTTGTAGATTATGACTATTGAGGTAGACTCATAGATTTGCGCATCCCTTTACTTTGTAAGATTTATTCTGATCTTTAAAAAATATGTATTCTTTACCCTATGTATGCTATTTCCTAGTACCTTATTTTGGCACTAAAGCATTAATAACGGGGACTACCCAGGGGATCAATGCTTTAGTTTTACTTTTTTTTAAATATCATGTGACTCATTCACCCTCTGTTGCTTTCTAATCCGCAATGGGACAAATAACTAATCTCACTGATGTAAATACGTTGACTTACGTGCTGCAATACATTTGGATTTCGTTTCACTTATAATCATTGTTTGCAGCCGTATTACCTCTGCAGCGAATGATAATCCTCCCCAGTTTGAATGCGGCTCTTATCCACCAAAAACCTTTTTAGATTTTCCCAGATCTTCCCTGCCCAACGGCTTCAAATTAGTTTTTTGCGCTTTGCGCTCTGGTCTATGCCATTTCATCGTTCTCATTGTAATTCGATAGGGAAAGTATTTGAGGAGCGTGTTTTCTTCTGTGCGATATGTCATTATCGAAATCAAAACAGAAGACGTTGACTGCACTAGAGGAGTTGAAAGATTTCTGGTTATAACATCCTGGTTTTTTATTATCACACCCTTCGAACTGAAACGAATGCTTAACACACTAGGCCTTCCCCATGATGGCTGCAGGTTGCCCGCATCCACCGGAATCCTGCGAACTTAATGAGGTTGAATTGCGCGTTAGTTCCCATTGCGCGTGAGTTTTACAATCTGCGTGTGCCTTCAAAAAGTCAACGAATCTGATAAGTCCCAAGTTATCTGCCCTAATAGCCATCAGTTATTCGTATTAGGTAGGTACCCGGCTCGCTGCCACTTCAGCTTACTTTTTCTTAGCCCAGGCTACAAAAGTCACATCAGTTCTACGGATTTCCTCAAAGTTACCTCGAGCTTCTTGAAGCCCAAAGTTGTTGCTGGATGTTAATTTAATTTTGTAAAGGCTGTGTTTTCAATCGGGTAATGCAATACCTACTATAAATGTTTATTAAGATATAGTTGATATTATGGTTATCCTCAAACATATTTTAGTGGTAGTAGACAAACTCGGGGGCTCGCCTCTGTACGAGTGACGTCACGGCTTGTTTGCTTTTGTTATCCGAGTCTCACCACCGTTTGTGAATGTATCACGTTATACTGTGTGTCATGTTGATTAGCAGTTCTTATGTACTTGCCTGTTATTTATACGGGTTTTTCCAAATGTGAACTAATCTTATCAAAATAAAGTTTTACCAAACTGATTTTTGCGACGATATTACTAATGAAGGAGTTTTTTGTTATTAAGAACGGATGTCACAAGTTAGCATTACTTATGCTGTGAGTAGGTTATTGTGTGTACTATAGCATTCCAAATGTGTACCAACTAGGAATTCTTTATAGCGCCTAGGCCTTCTATCAAGCGTAAATTATTAAATGACATTGAGAATGCAGCAACTGAGCCCTCTACTCGTAAATGGCGTGGCAATTGAAAGCGGTTATTACTGTATCGCTTGCTATACCCGGGTTATAGTGGCTAGACTGTTCTGCACTCCACTCCAACTGTATAAATAGCGCTCCTATGTCGTAAGGAGTAACGGACTTATTGTTTTAACACATAGATTTGGCACCTGTTTTAGTTTTCCACGATTTGAAATGTAACAATCATTTCTTCTATTTTAAAATTTTCGTTAGACAAGAGGGTTATTTGCCTAATGAATGAATTTTAAGAAGCCCTTGGTGGTCTTAAATAAAGGTATCAGCATATTCATTTTTGTAAATAATCTCATCCATTACGCCTACTAAAATCGTGGATCTGTAAGATGACAATTATTTATAAGATTAAATACACGTTTATTGTTTTCCATCTTTCTCATATTGATTATTATGACGTTGGTTTGTTCAGCGCTGTTGATATTTTCTTGCCTATGAGCGTCAGCGGGTGACGTATGCTCTCGGCAGTTTCAACATGATCCAAGGCGTGATAGTATCGAGGCCAACTTCATTTTGCTATGCAGAAGGATTTCTATGCCTGTTTGATATAGGCACGTTCACTTCACTATTTCGTAACAGATTGTATAGTGAATGAATGAATGAAAAGTTTATTTCGGATTGTACACGTTACATCCATAGTAGTGCCCTTAAAATAATTTGGTGTTTTGATGGTTTAGAATTATAAATGATCAAAACAATTGTTTATTTTTGCTTTGTTTGTAAATATACGAAACATTTAATCGAATGAAAATAGTGCATGGTGAGCCTTGAGCAGTTCGGTCTGAGGAAACAGTACTTCCTTAATTATTTTGGCATTTAGTCAGAATTATTTCAATGCATGTAAAGCATGTTGCATATATTTTGTTAAATTTTCACTGAACAGACACTTGATTTTTTTTTTATTTTGCCTTCACAAAAACAACAAGTGAATATCATTATCAAATTATATTTATCAAAGGATAACAACTTTCACTGTGGATCTATCATTATTATATGATATCAATGGCACGTCCACGCCACGTCACGATTGTGAAACATGATTGCAAAACGTTATTGACATTGCGTGTTTTTTTGGGTTCGGTATCCTTCAGAGCTCAAAATGCTAAATCCTCCTGGGATCATATTTTTGATTGGGGAACGCGTCAAGCTGTTTTAATTTGTACACCATGTTCTGAGGTGTCGTTGTTACTCAGGTCGTCTGGGCATATATAGTTTTTCATAAACAATACGTTTAAATGAGCATTCCGCCCGCGTCTTCGTCAAAGCAGAGGATATCAGTTATGCTGCTCTGATGAAATGTAGCCTTAACATATAGCTAATGTTACTCGCTGGTAATGTAGCTTGGTACTAGTGAGTAAAATCAATACAAAACTATGAAAATTGATCCAGAAGAAGAATTTGATATACAGATTGAAAATTTAAAAAAAAATCAAATAATTGGGGGTACCTCTTGTGATTTTGTAAATTATGCTCAGTCGCACGGGTGTGACAATGGATCAGATGGGATGGGAAAGACGTAGCTTCATATTCTTTTTATGTTATTTACACGAGGTGACTATTCAGAAAATATCAGATTTTAAGTTCATTCAGCAGCGTGATAAACTTCTGAGCGATCGCAATCTGCCAAGAGCAACACACTAGTCATGTCAAGTTATAAATGCTTGGGAATGACATTATAATGACACTTTTGACTGGCCTGTTGGTGCAATGGCAGCAATCCTGCCTTTAGCACCGGAGGTTGTGGGTTCGATCCCCACCCATGACAAACATTTATGTATATCTATAAAAGTATGTATTTAGAAATATTTAAGTACACACATCAAAAGTGTCTAGGGATCAACATATATTTTTGCAATAACTTTTCTCCTGATTGATATTAATTAAAATTTTCTTTAAGGATTCATCAAATAAAGTGTTTTCGTTTGTCTACAGTAACGATAAACTAAGTCACCTTTGCATTAATAAAGAAATTTGCCATTTTCCTAATAAAGGGATTTTTGACATTTGAACCACTAACATTAAAGTTCGAAAAAAATACTGAAATAACAGTTTTCTTTAAAATTTTATTGGGTAACTTGAACAATTAATAATCCGTGTTTCTACCGCGAACACTAACAACACAAGAACATCGGTTTGGCATACTCAAAATGAGTTCATCCAAATCACGCTGTGGAATGGCCGCCCATGTTCGTTGCAACAACAAAAAAAGGTCTTCTTGCGACTGGATACCCTCCATATTCGGCAGAGCTCTTCTCTGTAGCATATCCCATGCATGCTCAATCGGGTTCAAGTCTGGCGACTGAGCAGGCCAGGGCAGGACATTGATGTTAGCTGCGGCGAGAGTCTGAACTGTCGAGAGTGAGAACTGTCAATCAAATTCGAGTAAAAGATGAAAATCAGCTGTCAATATTTTCCCTATAAAAACATACAACGCATTGAAGACATTATTAGTGCTACTGTTTCCCTACTACTGATTAAAACCAACGTTATTATGGAGCGGCGACGTCATTTAAGCGGGGAAGAAATGCTCAGAGCCGTGGGAATGATAGAAGCTGGTTCCCGGCAACGTACTGTGGCTTTAGCTCTGAATACAAGTCAGAGTGTTATCAGTCGACTTTGGACACGTTACCGAAGCACTGGTACCGTGGCTGAGCGCCATGGAGGACGGTATCACAACTCGAAGAGCTCCAACAAAAACCGCCATGATGTTAGCCGTGAGGCTTCATCACTCTTCAGGGAACTTAATTAGCGACCAAACAGTCAGAAACCGCTTGCATGAAGTGAACCTTCATTCCCGAAGACCGCTAAGGGTACCACCTATAGCAATGCACAATCGTAGGTTTCGATATCAATGGGCTCTTGAACACAGAAATTGGGCAGAAGAACAATGGCGTTTCGTGTGCTTTTCTGATGAGTCTCGTTTTGGTATGAGACCGGATACAAGACGTCAACGACACTGGAGAACCAGGAAGTCCATCCTTATAGTGGTGGAACCATCATGGTATGGGCGGGTATTTGGATCGGCGGAAGAACTGAGTTGATTTGGATCAGAGGCAACCTCAACGCTCAAATTTATGCTGAGACGATTGTATCAGACGTCATCGTTCCTCTACAAGTGCAAATCGGTCCCTTATTTCAGTTAATGCATGATAATGCACGACCGCACACCGCAAGAGTTGTAAGACAGACTCTCGCCGCAGCTAACATCAATGTCCTGCCCTGGCCTGCTCAGTTGCCAGACTTGAACCCGATTGAGCATGCATGGGATATGCTACAGAGAAGAGCTCTGCCGAATATGGAGGGTATCCAGTCGTCGCAAGAAGACCTTTTTTTGTTGTTGCAACGAACATGGGCGGCCATTCCACAGCGTGATTTGGATGAACTCATTTTGAGTATGCCAAACCGATGTTCTTGTGTTGTTAGTGTTCGCGGTAGAAACACGGATTATTAATTGTTTAAGTTACCCAATAAAATTTTAAAGAAAACTGTTATTTCAGTCTTTTTTTCGAACTTTAATGTCAAAAATCCCTTTATT
The DNA here is from genome assembly GCA_947369235.1 of Udea olivalis. NCBI lineage: Eukaryota > Metazoa > Arthropoda > Insecta > Lepidoptera > Crambidae > Udea > Udea olivalis. The sequence continues at coordinate 9,316,984 of OX376352.1, read as the reverse complement.
AGGAAAATGGCAAATTTCTTTATTAATGCAAAGGTGACTTGGTTTATCGTTACTGTAGACAAACGAAAACACTTTATTTGATGAATCCTTAAAGAAAATTTTAATTAATATCAATAAGGAGAAAAGTTATTGCAAAAATATATGTTGATCCCTAGACACTTTTGATGTGTGTAGTATGTACGAACTTGTAATAAAATCTCTTTGGCTATACTATTTGTATCTGGCTGGTTTTAATATCATTAAATGTTTAAATTGTAAATTGTGTGATTTTCATTTGTTTTTCTTACTGTGAATCTAATGAAGAAATTCGATACATTTTAAAATTTTACTACAAAAAAGGTAAAAATGCAACGCAAGCCGCGAAAAAAATGTGCAATGTTTATGGACCTAGTGCAGTGTCTGTGAGAGTAGCACAAATTTGGTTTAAGCGTTTTCCGCCCTATTACGCATAAAATGGATGCCATTTTTGAAAAAGTGGAGCAAGATCGGCATATCAGTAGTTACGACGTAGCTGAAGAACTGGGAATTGATCACAAAACAGTTTTCGGCGAATTTGAAAAAAACTGGGTACACAAAAAAGCTTGATATTTGGGTACCTCACGAGCTCACTGAAAGAAACCCAATGAACCGTGTACTCATTTGTGATTCTTTATTACGATGTAATGAAGCCAAACCATTTTTGTAGAAGCTGATAACTGGTGATGAAAAGTGTATCACGTACGACAAGAACTTGCGAAGAAGGTCGTGGACAAAGGCTGGCCAGGCTTCACAGACTGGCGAAACCCGGGTTAACTCGCAACAAGGTGATGCTGTGTGTGTGGTGGGATTGGAAGGGCATTATTCATTATGAGCTGTTACCACCAGAGGCAGGGCCACCGATTCTGAACTCTACTGCGAACAACTGATTAGATTGAAGAAAGAAGTTGAGAGAAAGCGGCCGGAATAAATCAACAGAAAGGATGTGGTTTTTTATCATGATAATGCTAGACCTCACACATTTTCAGCCACTCAGCAATAATTAATTAATGCATCCGCCGTATAGTCCTGACCTTGCACTTTTCCACCTGTTTCGGTCTCTTCAGAATTCTTTAGGCAGTATCAGGTTAACATCACGAGAGGACTGCCAAAACCAGTTGTCACGGTATTCGCCCCGATCCCCGACACGCCGTATATTGGTGGTCGGAGGAGATCGCGGGTCTCCGGGATGCCTGCACTGCGGCCCGGAGAGCGTATACGTATTGTAGACGCCGGCGGAGGAGGGTCGACCCGTATGAGGAAACCAACCTCTACGAGGTGTACAGGGCGGCACGGGCCACGTTAAAACACGCCATTGGCCAGGCCAAAGACCGGGCCAGAGCCGAAATGCTCGAGAGTCTCGACCAAGACCCGTGGGGAAGGCCATATAAAGCGGCACGTGCCCAGCTGCGTCCCATTGGCCCCCTCCTGACCGAGACTCTCAACTCGCAAAATTCCTATAGCAATGGGATCATGTCTCTACCTACAAGATGGCAAAAAGTGATCGAACAAAATGGCACCTACATACTTTAGTTAAATGTAAATAAACTATATTAAAACATGTTTTGAATTTTCTTAAAAAATGCAAAGAAACTTTTTCCCCAACCTATTACATATGAAAGGAGAGCCTTATTTTATGTTTTACCCTTTCCTTTTTATTCTCCTGTCTATAGTGTTATAAGACTTGTATGTGATTTATTTTTAGCTATTATTTATTTATTATTCTGTGATATCATAGATACGTCAAAAGGCATGACTTTTCAATCTCTGTTTGTTGGCTATTCAATCAATGTTATTTATATCCCGCATCTTCTGAAATTTGTTTAAAACATTAATCTCAGATGTCGAGTAAAAATAGGCTGTAATGTTCTCCATGTTAAACTTAATACTCGTACGAAAGTTGATTATAATGTTGAAGCTACTAAGCAAATCCAGTTACAAACATCTAAATATCTTAACTTTCGCATATGAGTAGGAAAGTAGAATCTTGAACTGCCCCTATCGTTTTCATCACCCATAGTGGGTACTGTTTAATTTTTTTAGGATCTTTGTTATTTTCTTCTTATCGAATTTTCGTATTTTATACCTACATGCGAATTGGCAAACACTAAGCTATCCTTATCGCATTGTTTGTGCTCGGCAACACGGGCTGATAATCGGAATGTCAATATTTTCGTTACGTAGCGGTGGGTGGTTACAGTTTAACCTCGGGCATCACCCCACGTACTTAATCGTGCATTGTTATTACTAGTTTTTCTGAGATAAATTACTCTTGGAATGTAGTGTGCCATTTGTAATGATTGTTTTCCTAAACTTCATCCATCAGTGTAAAAGCTGTAGAAGTTAAGTAAGGAAGACAACACCACATAGAGTTACCACGAACTGGAATATTTCCAGCTTATTGAATACAGATCAAACTTTTTTTTTACCTAATGTCCCACTGCTGAGCCAGAATCTCTCCCATTTCCCTCCCATAGGTCTCTTTTTATGCCGGGATCTGCGAAACTTCCTCATGATGTCTCCTTCCATTACTCTAGAAGTCCTACTGTAGGGCAGCCACAGGACTAAAGGGTCCCGATTAGAGACAATCTATTCAGGATTCTTGTCAGCATGTTGCAACCTGCCTCCTTTTTCTCTAACTGGCAACGCGAATCGATTGCTAGTCGCTTGCATTTTGACAGCTTGTCAGCTAATGACAATGCAATGTTCTACGTCAAATAGCAATTAATCGCTGTCAAAAACGCGATTTTCTTAGAAGTTAATGAATAGACCAGCCGATCTGCTGTTGTCTGTACACGATTACCATTTAATTACTAAGTTGTTATTTTTATAGAAAAAACATGATTCGATTCGATTTCTTATCGATTGATACCTACTTCTGGTTCTATATTTTGTTGCATCTTGCGCCGTCATTATATACAACTATAATATAGGTTTTCAAAACCATAGCTAATTGTTTAATTTATAAACATTTTTACTTCAATGATTATACTTACTTGATAACCTTAAAATAATAACAAGTGACCATACCTATTCAGTAGTGTTGTTATGAATTCATATTTTTATGTTTGATGTAATTTGTATTGTTTAACGGTGTGCTATTTCATTGTGTATCGCCTGGGTATTTAATTTTACTTAAATGAATTGGATGTCTAAAGGGTAATTTTTTTTAATGTTGCTGGTGTGTTCAGTGTGAGCCAGCCCTAATGCAGGTATTAGCAATATTGCGTATTCGTTACGTTTTAAACATTTCCATAAGAGCTTGTTTTTACGTGAGACGTTGTTTATTTTGAGAGAAATGTTATGTTACTTATTCAGATAATTTAATGTTTACTAATTAAAAAATAACTATGATTATAGCATAAGGAGATGTCTGATGGGTTATGTTTCTGCTTAGGACACATGGATATATGTCCTAAGCAGAAACATTCCCATTCTTCATTTTATATGTATTTGTGACATCACGCATTATGAAACGTTATTAATTCCTGCTGCATTTCTATGGTGGTTATTGTTTGGGTTATACTGACTATACGTATTGTTTTGTATTTTGCGTTTGGAAAATTTGCCAAATGCTTTCTTTTCGGTAGTTTTTTCTGATACAGATTTCTAATTCTGCAGTGAACCCTTGCCAAAACTACGTGTTTGCGTGATGTAGTCTTTACGTAGCTGCCAGAACCAGATCCGTAGCTTTGACCTCTAAATACGTATTTCGGTTTGTCATGTGCTTTCTTGCCGAGGGAGTGTGCTAATGAACCCCGCGCATTGGCTGATCTTTCGTGACGTCACGAGGCGTGTTATTCTCATTCTGGCGAGCTCAGTTGTTATGATATGGCGATAAGATAATTCTCGCGCCTACATTTCGCGAGAAACTAACGTATAAAAAGCATCAACCAGCTAGAATCGTTTCAGTCTGCTATTGTAACGTTTTGAATAACGCGCCATCGGAATAAAACCGCCCGGCTGTTTCTCAGCGTTATTCGCGATATAAATACATCCCGTTGCAAGTGTACCGGTATTACATTAATTTAACGTATTCGATATTGTTTTGTTATCATGTTCAGAAAGAGGAATCTTGTTGCACAGTTCAACTCTTACCTCCCGTAAGTGCGTTAACCTTAATAGTTTATCGTTATCTCTAAAAATCCAATAACCTGGCTAGATCATTATGTACGTAAATAAGTTTAAATGATACTCTTTTGGAGTTGATTTATACTGTAAAGGCGATGTCCTATTCATATGATCATTTCAACTAATTCACTGTTCTATAATTGCATATTCTTTTGTCCGCAGAGACTTTGAAGCGTTTGCTGGATCGCCGCCCGCTCCAGAAGATTCGTTCTTCTACATCCGCTATCCCAAAACAGACGTGGTGTTTGGCCGGTCGAAGACACAGCAAGAACTGCCCAACGTGCTCACTGAACCACCCAAGGACGTCAAGGCTGCCACAGCGTTCAACAGCACCAAGGAGAAGGACTGGTCGAAGCACACCAAACCCTGCCAGGACGTGCTGCATGGCATCGCACCCATCAACACGGCCGGTAAGAAGATACATTACTTTTGCGCCTGTATACTACGGATACGTTCTTATGAATTTACACTTGCTACAATCCTGACCGGCGATTTTATCTACTCTGGTTCTTATGAATTGCCCTAACCTGGAATCAAGATCTTGACTGCTAGAATCCTGTACTCACATGATTGATGAGAGATGATTATGATTGTGTTGAGTGCAACAGTAGACTTCTTACGGCTCTGAATGATGATGCATAAAAGTGAATCCAAACGAAAATAATTGGACTTGCTCTTTAATTCACCTTGATTATTTTTGTGTAATGAAAATAATATGGTGTACTCTGTAGGTAGTATGCAAATATACAAAAAAGGCTGTCATATTTTTTTATCTACTAAAAACTTTCAAACAAAACTTAATTGAAACTAAGACTTTAATTTAGAGTTTGGTTTTAAGTTAAAATTATACCTCACTTACGCAGTATCGATACCATATTATTTTCCTTACAGTATAAATAATCACCCAGTATATGCACTCGGTTCAGTGTCAAGGAAATGCAATTGATAATATAACAATGTTGAACTATTTCCGCATTTCACGGACGTTAAGTAAAATCTTAGCGTCATGAAATGCGGAATTATTAGAGAAAGAATATGTGCAACATAGTATTTCAGTAAAAACATTATTTATGGAATAACTTAGGATCAGGAATACAATTAAAGCCCAAGCGCGCTGTTAAACCTTGACTGCATTTTTGAACTCATGTCCTAGTTATTTACTAGTCCTTTATTTACTAATTATCTACTGTTGTTCATTAGGTAACTACATTCACTTTTATTAGTTTACTGAATTGTGGATTAAATTGACCAGTTTTAAAAATGATTTGAACTATGAGTTAAAATTTAAACAAGCTATTAACTTTCCTGCGTGTATAAATATTAAGGTGTGTTAACTCGCACGCAGAACGCCATAGTGGTTACCGATTTCCGAGAAACCATCGATATTCTATTCTTTGATTTCTCGGCAGCCAAAGAATTATGGTTTCACCGTTCGAACCAAGTTTACGAACGAGGTGACAAAAGATCGTAGCTCATATAACGGCTCGGCATCGTCGGCACCAATCGCTGCAGTATATTGTATGATGGATGACTCATTTTACAAGAGCAAAATATTATATTTTGGATGGCCATTGTCAACTGTCTCGCACAAACGCCCTGGCCAAAGTTCTAATGACAAGATGAAAGTCTAATGTCACTCACGGCTTTGTACATGTCCGATGATGTCATGGTTTCCCTGAAAATAATTTATTTGCTTTACTTTCATTACGTCATTGCAATCATCACGTGTTTTGACTAAGGATTTGTATGCATAAATACTGCGTGGTATGAATAAGTAATTATTATTGTGTGCACCGTTTTACTGAGTTGTTTACAAATGCTAGTTTTAGTTGTATTCATGTTTGCATACATTTGAACGTGTTTTTGTTGACTTCCAGCAAGCGGCGCGGCTGCGAAGCCGAAGCCCGCCGGGGTCGACGACGGGTTCAAAGGCGAGGGCGCCGCCTGCGGCAGCTCCATAGTCAAGGTCGGTCTCATCACCAGCCAGACGAGTGATCAATTTTCAGTTCATTCCGACAGATGATAAGCGACGAGGGGTCGATAAAAATGCGACAAGTGCAATGATAGATGACACTTTACTTATCTGTAGCAAACAATTGGTTAAAATGTTTGGTTATTACGTCATCTTTAATAAAATTAATGTTGCGTAAAAAGGGAATTTGAGATTGCTGAAACGATTATTTAATGATTAATTCTTAGAATATAATTCGTTATTTGACACTGTTTTTAAGTACTTCATTAGACGCGGTGATCTGTTGATAGCTAACCCATTTGACATTTAGAATGGAAATTATAAATTTATGCTGATAGAAAAATATTTTTCACGCATGTTGAGATAAAAGATGCAGATCTTCTTGTTTTTTGTCACCTAAGAAGTTACCCAATCACGAACGCGGTAATAAATTATTAACTGATCTCTTGGAACCTTTATATTTAGTTATCTGACGCCAAACAAATTTGTTTTTTCCGATGAATTTGATCCTAGTTTAGCCTCTTGAGTCTGATACATCACAAATGAGTCACCTTTGATATTGTCGATTGCCTTCCAGGTGGCCCACCAGATGATATCTTCTAACCCGCGCGGCGGCGGCGGGCGCGGCTTCACGGTGGCGTCGCCGGCGGAGGACGCGGAGGCGGCGGCGGAGGCGGCGCAGTACCTGCGCGCGCGCCGCGGCAGCCGCAGCTTGCCGGTCACGCCTACTTCCAGCCCTACGAGTCGCAGGAAGATGAATGGGAATCGGTGAGAGAAACAGATATCTTTTTTATTACACTCGGCAAGCGCGTAAACGCTTGTTTCATCGCAAAACAGAAAGTGATTTCAAATGAAGCTATACTATCACTGCAGTTTTGTATTTTGTCTTAATTTTTCAGGTTTTTAATTCAATTTAGGTTTAAGATAAAAACGATTTAAAGAAACAGTAAAAATAAAGGCCACCACAGGCGCTACCCAGTTGCCCACGTGTGAACAAAACTCGTGCCGTGGGTGCCAACCTATTTTTCTGCTTAAGCTTTTGTAAAATCTCTAGAATATCTTTAGTTAACTTGAATTTCAGTATGCGTGGCCGTCACAGTAGCCACTTGACCCCTTTGGTAAAAATCTTATCAGTCTATTACTAAGAACTCTGCTGTACGGTGTACATATTGTATCGACCTACTTTTCGCCTTACTCATGTATCAGCATTTTCATAATTGTATTCGAATTTATTAGAATCAGTGCAGTTTTAGCATTCACAGCAATCACGCGCCTATCATTCAGTACTAAACGCATTCACTAGCATTATTATCATATTTGTACCTAGTTTACGTAAATCAATAAATTCTCAATACTTCAATCTCCGGGCTTTTACTCGTATATCAGAACATTATCAAGGTGTACGGCCTACACCGTATATCTGCTAGTATCAATTAGAAAAATGTCTCTCGTTTACAGTGCATTCCATTATCCAGAGCAGTGTTAACGTGCTCATTGTATTTTAAAAATAAATTGAAAATAAATCATTTATAAAAAAATTACATCTGGAAAAATTCGATTTCGGACCTTGATGATCTCTAGCGGGAATCAACATTTTTCCAGTTTTTCTATCTTTAGACAAGAAAAACAAGCATTGTAATATGCTAAAATAAAATAAGTAAAAAAATTACAGTTAAAAATGGTACTTCTTCTCGAAGTCACCTATTTATCAATTGACTCATAGTGAATACGCTTAACCTTTGGCCGTCTGTACTTTAACTTATTGCGATAATTTTTATTGCTATGTCTTAGTTAATATTACGAATCTTAATGAAAAAAGCTTGCAATGTCAACCATTCAAAGGGCAATAAATGGGGTTTGCTTTCAAACACAAATTAGTGGCTTGAGTTAGCTTGGGAATTTGGAAGACAAAGGAACTTAACTGTGATAGCTAAGGTTAAAAAAAGATGATAAGGCTTCCATTTACTAACGTCTTATTGTTCTCTAACATGTTAGTTCCCTCAAACATCAAAAAATACCTACTTTGAGTATTTCGCATTTCAAACTTTTTAAGGATACTTGCTTGATACTCTAGTTCTTTGTTGTTCAAGATATGTTTCTGGTTAGTAAAGTGGGTGTGGCAAACAAGAAAAACTGGATATCGACCCGACTGTTTCACAAAATATATTTTGTGGTACTTAAATTACATCAGGTTTATGCGTCAACTCCTGAGTGCCGAGGTAGCAACAATAAAAATGAGAACTAGTTTGTTGACATTTAAAGTAGGTTTACATTTTGCCATCTTGCTATACTAAGTACACATTTTCTTTGTTCTACCATGTCATTGACCATTATCTACATTAACCATGATTGGCAACAGAAGTTTTAAATGTTTATGCAATTACCTTAATGTCTTTTAAATTTCAAAATTAATTTACGTTAATTAATTTATTTATTTATTTGCAAGTCACATTACAAAATGTTAAGGTGGTATTAATAAAGTAACTAAGGTTTACATGTGACGCCCTGCAAGGGCACAGCAATAGGAGACAGCAATTAAATGCCATGAGAGTTATAATTTGCCAATTAATATGGTCATCTGCAGATGATGTCATTGTATTCATTACAGGTCATCTATTTGTTTACATATACAATTAATGTTATTATTATCTTTAGTTTATTAACCGTTTTGCATTTTCTTTTGGCTTCTTTACATCACTTCATTTACATCAATTGTACTGGAGTTCTTGAAGTGTATAACAATAAACATGTCTACTAATCGGAGTTACTAGTTCAACTAGCTGATCAGTGTTAACTATGTTGCATTGTTTTTACCGAGGGTTCGTTCAAAATTATTCCAAATGATTAACTAACAACCTTCTTTGTAAAAATTTAAACAAGAAAATGTTACTATCATCAAATAAATGGTGCAGGACAAACAAGTTGATTTCCTAATAATACTTTGCTGTCATTATGGTTACTTTTTTACAATCGTTTACTTTGCGGTAGAACGATATAGTAATTAGTGGCAGTGTATCATTAAGGAGTAATCAAAATTAAACTTACCAAAAATCCATTTGTTGAAGCATTTGGGTCCACCCAAATGCTACAACCTTTTAATCGTGTCTTATCACACGAATACACTTTTCTGTTCTCACATATACGTAATGATTAACGTGCTATCATTTGTACAATATATTTTTGAGCACAGTTAAAATTGGTGACTGTGTTTTACAATTAGCAAACTGGCTATTGTTGTAATTCTGGATTATTGAATAATAAATCAGGAAGCAATAATCAGCAGATGCATGTTAATAACTTGATGTATTAAAAAGAAGTGATACAGTCAAAAAAATAAAATTCAATTTACAGAAGGAATCTATTAGACATATCAGTAGCCAGTATCACAATAAAGAGTTTAGTATAACAACCTAACAGCTATAACCTTAAATCCCCGCTATGTATAGTCACGTGCATTAATACGTTACCATATTTGTGGTGGGAGACGCCCCTGGCTTATTTTTCTTGTGTGGTACGGTACCTCGTAACACAGGGAAATTAATCCCTACTTCGAGATCATAACAAGAGTTGTCTGGCGCATATTTATTTATTATTTATATTTGAACCTTACATCTTTGACTCAAGTGGCGAATATGTGTACATAATATTGCACGCGACTACCGTTTTTAAAAATAGACAAATTGTAACAGGCGTTGTTTGTTTTGCAGGTACTTCACGTCGCCGTTCGAGCCGACGGAGGCGCTGGGCGCGCGCGGCTGGCTGGCGGCGGCGCTGCTGGGCGGCCGCGCGCCGGCCGGCTCCAGCGCCGCGCTGGCCGAGGAGGACGGCCCCGACGCCAGGCTGGGAGGTTTGTATTTACTACATAAATAGGTTGGGGGAAAAGTTTCTTCGCATTTTTAAAGAAAATTTAAAACAGTTTTTTAGTATAGTTTATTTACATTTAACTAAAGTATGTAGCTGCCATTTGTTTCGATTACTTTTTGCTATCTTGTAAGTGGGGACATGATCCCATTGCCATAGCAATTTTGAAGCTTCTGATCAAAATACCGCGACGAGCGGTTTTGGCAGTCCTCTCGTGATGTTAACCTGACACTGCCTAAAGAATTCTGAAGAGACCGAAACAGGTGGAAATCTGAACGTGCAAAGTCAGGACTATACGGCGGATGCATTAACACCTGCCAGCTAAACTCTTTTAATTTTTGCTGAGTGGCTAAAAATGTGTGAGGTCTAGCGTTATCATAATGAAAAAGGGTTTGGACCCTTTCTTTTGATTAATTCCGGCCGCTTTCTCTCAACTTCTTGCTTTAACCTTACCAGTTGTTTCGCTAGTTCAGAATCGATGGTCCTGCCTGGTGGTAACAGCTCATAATGAGCTGTTACCACCAGTTGCCCTTCCAATCCCACCACACACACAGCATCACCTTGTTGCGAGTTAACTCGGGTTTCGCCACAGTCTGCGAAGCCTGACCGGCCTTTGACCACGACCTTTTTCGCACGTTCTTGTCGTACGTGATCCACTTTTCATCACCAGTTATCAGCTTCTTCAAAAATGGTTCGGTTTCATTACGTCGTAATAAAGAATCTCAAATGAGTACACGGTTCATTACGTTTATTTCAGTGAGCTCGTGAGGTACACAAATATCGAGCTTTTTGTGTACCCAGTTATTTTCAAATGCGCCTAAAGTGTTTTGTGGTCAATTCCCAGTTCTTCAGCTACGTCGTAACTACTGATATGCCGATCTTGCTCCACTTATTAAAAAATGGCATTCATTTTATCCATAATAGGGGCGAACAGAGCGACGTGCATCTTTGACATCAAAATTTCCGGATTGAAGACGCATAAACCAAATTTGTGCTACTCTCACAGACACTGCACTAGGTCCATAAACATCGCAATTTTTTTTCGCGTATTGCGTTTTTACCTTATTTGTAGTAAAATTTTAAAATGTATCGAAATTTTAATTAGATTCACTCATCTTGACAGCAAGAAAAACAAATGAAAATCACACTTTTTCTCATTTGAATTTGGAATTATCGTCTTTAAAATTTTAACTTTTAATGATACCAAACCCAGCCAGATACAGCAGAGCCAAAGAGATTTTATTACAAGTTCATACATATTATATGCGAAAAGTCTTTTTCCCCAACCTAATATATACACTAGATTTTTTAAAAATAATATTAAATTGGATAACGAATCACAAAACTATTAGAAATGAATTTTGACAAACATTCATGTTCGTCACATGAATGTTTGTCCTGGGTCGGGGTCGAACTTACGATCTTTAGCGCTACAGGCATTAATATTATAGCACTGAATGTGTTTATGGATTTTTTAACACATGAACCAGATACAATAAAAAAATATTTTGTTTATGTACAAAAATGATGCATCAACTAATTTACTCTATGCCATGTATGATATCAATACAAACTCCGCTGAATCATAATTCGCACAAACGTATAAGACAATGAATCAAAATCAATTTATTATATGTAATGTTATTTTTAAATAATGTAACAGTCTTTAAGTTCATTTTTAATTAAAAATAAATTACGATGTGTTTTTTGGGCCTTCGTACGTGTGAAAAGACCTTGAGAAATATATCACTTTGAAGTGACGCGCCAAGGTTTAGTGATTGTCTGTGCATGAAACTGAAATTTTAAAACTATCTTAGGATAATGTAGCAGCTTAATACAAATTAAAACCATTATGCAAGAAAGCAGTTGCCTAAGTACCTATGAGATGTCATTGTGTAATATTCTGCAGGCATGCATGCTATGCTACATCACACCACGTGTCACTGATCATGAATGGAACTTTACGTCGCAAATCATTGGAAAAATAGTATTGATTCAATCTGATCTCATGATGGTTGGTCTTGTACCGAAATCCAACCTATTGTGATTTCGGCTGCGTCCAAGAAAAGACGGTTGTAGGCTAAAGCTATTATTTTTTGTAACTGCTATATTATATTTGATTAGTGATTTGAATCAGTGATAATTCTACATTTATGTGCCACCATGGATGTTTTTAGATTATTCTGTGAGATTAATGTTTATCCTGAATTATTTTAAATACATTTTGATATTAAGTAGTTGAGTGTGGTCTAATAATAATTTATAATAATCACCACTGAGCTATTATTTAATAATGTTCGTTTTAAATTATTCAGAACCGTTACTAGAGTAGTTTATTTGTTAGCAACGTACGTCCAAACACAAGTGCAAAATGCCGGGAAACGGAACACAATGGAAAATTCATTGTTTGTTAATCACACAGTCCCACGTGGCGTATAACGTGTTAAGCTGAGAGTATAATAGTGCCAACCATAAATTAAACCTTATCTGCATGAAAGTAATAAATGTGTCAGGGTTCAATATCAACGGAAGACTACTAGGTGTGACATATATTATTCTGTTACTGGCTTGTCTGTAAGTTGTGATGATTTGATTCTTCCTACTAAGCCAAAGGTTTGGGGTCCGATCCTTATTTAGGTCAAACGAAAATGTGATGCAAAATGGGTGTCTGTGCTTTGATGGGTGTTAGTATATATAGTATGAATTTTAAATTATTGATAAATCGGTTTTCATTTTGTAAGTCCTTCAAAACTCATTCGCACGTGTTATTCGATATTATTGCACAGTTAAGTACCTATTACTCACAGTGTATATCGTTTGTTCGCAGTTGGCACTCTAGCGCAGTCGGTGGAGAGTCTTGGCCCGTCTCCAAGAGACAAACATCCAAAAGTGTTGTCTTCACCTGCGCCCGCGCAGCCCGCGCAGGCCTTCCGCCCCAAGCCCTCGGAACTACGAGAAATGAACTTCTGGTCGCCGACCTCCATGTGAGCGGCCATCTCAGCGTCGCGCGTCGCTTAGAATAAGTTGCGCGAACTCTTTGGTTAAACCTTGTACTCATCTTGTACGCATCTTTCTCGCTTCAGTGGAAAGTCAGAAACGATTTGTAACACAAATGGATTCGGTCGGATGTGCCGATGTTGATCTGTCAGATTTCGCACCTTCAGAAAATATAATTGATTGACTAAAGATTTTTTCTGTTCATAACAGAATATATTTTCTTGTTTTATTCGGGTGTGATCTTATGTGGATGTGATGTTTTCTTTTTGTATTCCATTAAATTTAAGGTTTAGTGTCGTCTTGTCGAAAAGATTTATTTGTATACGAATTACTCCAAAGCCCCAACACTAACTGTGTCACATTGATTAACAATAAATAAAACATTTAGTGTCCAATGGGCATATTTTTTCGTATGTTTAAAATAATAGAAAAACTTAAGGTTCATTTAGTTCATTGTCTAATAAAAATACATTTTATGATAATTATGTAATTGTGACGTTAATAATTATGCAGTATAAAAGTAATTTCAGTATACCTTTATAACTTTTGAATGTATTGACAACAGAAAGTGTGTTGACTAGAATCTGAATTAAGTTCAAAGGATTTTGAATGAACTTCACGTGATAAGGTTCGGTTTTTTTGTGTAATTGTTGAAATGAATGACCAGTTGTGAATTATTTTGAGCAGAATATGTAATATTTAGTGTTGAGTTCTATTACTATCGTTTAATATGATTAAGAAATAGACATAGAACAGATTAATACTCTTCTATTTATGATAAGCCAATAAACCTACTTCTCCAACATTCATGCTTTTTTTTAATATTCTTTAATTTTCCTCACTCGGTCTGAGTTTTTTTTTTTTATATTGCCCGTCAAGATGACCTCACTCCACCTGATGGAAAGCGGTCGTGAGGTCCAGACATGAGGTTGACAAGCCCAGTCATTCAAACGAATCACTGGCCATCATCACCTTGAAGGCCTGCAGAAATGCCTTTTCACGCCCCCTTGAAGAACCCGGGACTACACGAGGAAGGAAACACATGTGCTGGAAGAGCGTTCCACGTCTGGATGGTACGACAAAGAAACGAGTCACCGAACTTTTTAGTTCGGGCCAACAAATGTTGAATTGTGTGTGGGTGACGCCGTAGTCCAGCACGCGTGGTACGGGAGTGGAAAGGTGAGGGTGGGATAAGCTGGAATTACTCGTCAGAGCATTCCCCATTGTAGAAGCGATAGAGAACACTTAGCCTGGCAATGTCTCTACGCAATTGGAGAGGCTCAAGTGTCAAAGTTGCCTCTGGGTTTCCAATAATACGGATAGCACGCCGCTGCAACCTGTCAAGAGCTTCGAGTAGGTACTCAGCGGAACCGTCCCAGAGATGAGAGCAGTCTGCATTCCACACACGAGCGAACTTGTGTCTTATACAAGAGACAGCTGCTCAGGCGTGAAGAATCGTCGCACTCTGTTCAGGACTCCGAGTTTACGGGATGCAGTTCTAATGACGCTCTTAATGTAGTCCCGCTGGTTTAGGTTGCTACGAACATCCATGCCAAGGATGTTTAGGCTATTTTAATCGGTAGCGGGGTGCTCTGAAGAGTGGGATGGGAAAGGAACGCCTTTGCTGTGAATGCACACACCTGCGTTTTCTTGGCATTGAACTCTACAAGATTGCATGCAAACCATTCTGAAATGCGGTCCAACACTCCGTCAAGCTCAACAACAAGACTTCGCCTCTTCTCCTCGATGTCAGTTTGCTTTGCCCCAGGGCACTCGAAATAACGCGCGTGGACCGTGCTATCATCCGCATAGCAATGAATATTACCAAGAGATAACATGTCATTGATATGCAGAAGAAACAACGTCGGCGACAAGACGGAGCCCTGCGGAACTCAGGCATTGATCTGGAGAAAGCGTGACTTTCGACCATCGCAAAGGACATGAATTCTACGTCCCTCCAGAAATCCGGCGACCCAGTCGCATAGGCGAGGTGGCAGACCATATGCCGGAAGCTTGGAAAGAAGCGAACAATGCCATACACGGTCGAAAGCTTTGGCAATGTCAAGGCTGACGGCCAAGGATTCCCCATGCTTGTCCATAGCCTCCCCCCAGATGTGTGTTACGTACGCTAGAAGATCACCCGTAGACCGTTTTGATCGGAAGCCGTACTGACGGTCGTGAATGAGAGAGTGATCCTCTAGGTAGCGGATGAGCTGCGTGTTTATGATCCGCTCAAACACTTTAGCTAAAACTGAGGTTACGGCTATTGGACGGTAATTGGCAGGGTCAGACCGGTCCCCTTTTTTGGAAATGGTTGGACGTTCGCCTCCCTCCAAGACAGCGAATATAGGAGATATACTATATATACCCGAATTGTAGGAGAGGCGATACAGGCTAGTGAACACTGGAGACAACTCCGCTGCACATTTCTTCAGCACCACAGCTGGAATTCCATCAGGGCCACTGGCTTTCCTGACATCGAGTGACTGCAGTTCGGCACGAACATCACACTGCCTGATACGAATATCAGGCATTGTGGAGCCGCAATGAGGAATATCAGGCGGCGCAGCACCGCAGTCATCGATGCAAGAGTTTGCGGCAAAGAGGTTAGCCAGTAAATCGGTTTTCTCTTGCGGCTGATAAGCCAACGAGACAGATATTCCTGTGTGATCCGAAACTCAGCGCCAAGCAGGTTGGGTGGGAGAAAGACTGAATGAGACGCCGGGTTGTTGGTAGATGTTTACTTGAGGAGTTTTCGCAGGAAAAGAGCGTTTGTACAGTGATCTTTGGTTTTATGCTAAGCCATTAGGTACCTACCTACCCATATTACTGCTTTATAGACAATGCGTACAAACCATGAAATATGCTGCTATAGCGCCATCTATGTTATCGTTGTATTTGCTTTGGCATGGACTCTAAATGCCTTTCCGTATTAAACCTGCTGGATTTCAGTAATGCTTTTAACACTGTTGATCTTGACATCCTACTTGGCGTGTTGCGTTCTCTCAATATATCTCCAATGGTAATTGACTGGTATCATAGTTACTTGCATGGGCGCCGGCAACGCATTAGTGCTGAGGATTCTTTCTCTTCATGGTGCGACCTTAGTGCCGGTGTACCGCAAGGTGGCGTTTTGTCCCCTCTTCTCTTTGCTACTTTCATTAATTCGATAACCCTTAATACTCGTATCTCTTCTTTATACCACCTATATGCAGCCGATCTCCAAATTTACTCCCAAGGCAGCCTTGTAGAGCTTCCAAACGTCGTTCTGACCTTAAATGCTGACCTGGAACAGATCTCTAATTGGAGCAGGTCGTTCGGCCTTAAAGTTAACCCTGCAAAACTCAAGCACTGATTGTTGGTAGTTCGTGGCTAACTTCTAGAATTGATTGGAGTGTTTTTCCGGCAATTGTGTTTGATGGTGTTCAAATTACGTTCAGTAAGGAAGTGAAAAATCTAGGAATCCACATTGACAGTACGTTAGCTTGCACAACTCAGGTTGGTCAGGTTAGCAGGAGAATGTTTGCTTCTGCTAGTTCCCTAAGTAGACTTCGTAATTTTCTGCTAATCCCCACCAAAATTGCTCTTGTACAAGCCTTGCTTTTTCCCATTCTAGGCTATGCCGACTGCTGCTACTTAGACCTTAATGGGAATCTTCTGAATAAACTTGAGCGGCTTCAAATTTTTTCAAGGCTTTCAAAACAAAACGAAAACAGTTGTTGGCTGATAAATGTTAATATAGTGTAGACGATTTTCTTAAAGATAAAATATTCGACGGTTCTAGGCACAATTATATGTGACTCAGATTGAAATTAATTTGACATTTTGTATTTTTAATCAATTTGACATTATGTAATTTGGGACTATTTTTTTATTGTAATAATGTATTAAACAAAGACTCAAAGACCTCCCTTGAAATTTGAACGCCTATTTAGGCAGAACATAGACTTACCCTGTATGCTATCATCTGCATGCATTGCATAATCCTTTGCAATGTATGTACCCAAGCATGTTTCTTGTCAAATAAATGATTTATTATTATTATTATTTCTTAATACCGGAAAATTCGTTCACCGGTACGAACCCAAACAAAAAAAATATTTAACTCAATAAACACCGACCATTCTGCTTAAATACTATCTTACTTCATTCATTGTGACTTATGCAATAAGAAACAGGGGTGCTAAAATGAATGACAATTATATTTGACGTTGCCATGACGATGAAATGGGATGAAATGGGAATGTTGCAATAAATATATTTGACTTTGACTTTATTGTACTTTTACCACAAACCACCTTTTTTACTTCTGTCTAATGCTATGTCTAAATGTGAGTTAAGAAATCATTAAAACTATATATACAACAATCCACCAACCATTCAGGCAGTTTCCGCATCTTTACGTACATGGGTATTATCTTGTACTTATTTGGAATTTCGTTGTAGATCTTAATACACATGTTTTAGCAATTTTTTTGTATAATGAAGCCTTAGGACAGAAATCTACAGCAAGCCTGTCCGGGAATCGGTAATCAGGTTCCCGATGGTCGGGTTTACTCACATCCCTAGTAACGCTGCGATGACAGGTGAACGTTCTAGTTAATCTGTGGGCATATTTAGATTTCGACTCTACGACTGTAGACTATAGATAGATTTAACAGAATGCCTTTAAGTGATGTGACATTTTACATTTCAAATGTATGAAAATGGCAGCTGTATTAATTATTTGCAGGTAAACTAATAAAGATAGTTATGAAACCCCCTCGCCCCTCGTACTAGATTAAGAACCACTTAGCTCATCATTTTAGTAATGATCCTGATTATTTATTAGACCCAGCCGTTTCTGTATCAACGGCTGCGGACAGCCACAAGTAGTTTTAGATTCATTATTAAATCAGCCTCACATCGGCGAACATCCTAATCTTGCATTTATTTTAAATAGTATTTCAAATAAATTAGTTTTTAAAGATATCACACCTGGCTTCCGAGATTCAACTAGATAATAAATAATAAATAAATATAAATAAATATGCGCCAGACAACACACCTCTTGTAATGGTCTCGAAGTAGGGATTATTAAATCCCTGTGTTACGAGGTACCACTCAAGGAAATAAGCTAGGGGCGTCTCCCAGCACACCCAGACCCGAGTCAATTCAGAAAAGATCGTTTCCTGAATTGACCCGACCGGGAATCGAACCCGGGACACTACGGAAATCGAGGCGAGAAAACGTGCTACAGCACACTACGCCAATCGTGTCGTCAAACTACTACTACTATTACTACTACTACTACTACTTATACTTTAATTGTGTTCTGTGTTAAAGAAAAACATTTTTTTACTGTGACAGGCCCGGCCCGTTTACAATATTATAATATTGTGGCGACTTACTGCACAGTCTCCACTCGGGTTTATAGCCCCGTTAATCTATGGTGCTGTTTGAAAAAGGTTTTGTAACGTGATATTATTTTTAGGTGATAGACATCTGTCTCTTTGATGACGGGGAGAGAAAAATAAACGACTATTAAGTTGTAAATATCTTTAATGTTTTAACGAATAAACAACGCAATATAGTCCGACGAGTGTTTCATTTATGTGGAAGAAAACACTTCTAAAATATTATTTTAAGGTGTTTGGAGCATATTTTCATAGTTAGCGACTATCTGTGTTTTGTCTGTGTCTGAAAACTATGTTTTCTTTCACCTGTTATATTAGTGCACCCGAGTTATGAACCCCATA
Organism: Udea olivalis; assembly: GCA_947369235.1. Classification (NCBI taxonomy): domain Eukaryota; kingdom Metazoa; phylum Arthropoda; class Insecta; order Lepidoptera; family Crambidae; genus Udea; species Udea olivalis. The sequence goes on along the minus strand of OX376352.1, from coordinate 9,298,270 downwards.
TATTTTTTTAATGTTAATCCCAAAAATCTATATTCGAATGATAACTCATTAAATTTAACTCATTAAGTTTTATTCTTTATTTCTGATTCTCACCACATTATAATTTTTATTTTTATTTAATACTACAGCGAATCTGATATCTACTTAAAGAACTTACTTTAAGTATTAGATTCGCTGTAGTTTTACGAGAACTTAGTTGGGTACTACAAAACGCAATAATCAAACACATAACTTATTCAACACTAGCCTCTGCCCGCGACTCCGTCCGCGTGGAATAGTTACTTTGGGCTGACGCTGTTTATAAAAACACCTTCGCCAATAATGCATTATTTTAGAACAAATTTGGTTAGCATAAAAAGGTTATAGTGAGCCAACCTTAAAATATGGACATTAGCTGTCGCGGACTTTTTTTAGAACTTTTATGTTATATTTTTTGCGAAACTTTAACCGTTTACGCAGCGTACGCAGCGGAAGCTCTCAAAAGGAAAAAAATCACGCGATTTGGAAACATTCATCATTGGTGCTCCGCTCCTATTAGTCTTAGCGTGATGATATAGCCTTCCTTGATAAACGGGCTATCTAACACTGAAATATTTTTCAATTCGGACCAGTAGTTCCTTAGATTAGCGTGTTCAAGCAAACAAAAAAACAAACTCTTCAACTTTATAATATTAGTAGCGGACAAAAGATATGACTATCGAAGTTCAATTCAAATAAGAAGACGCTAGCGCTACCTGCTACTGCTACGAGTAAGCATAATTTGACCCCACCATGAAAGCAATCCCATGGGATTCCCTTTTCCGAGTTAGCCCTTATTTATTTAGGGGAATTTTGACTTTGGCACTCAGCATTTTTTATAAAGTTTTGTGCCACTTTGTGCATATTTACGAGTATTATATGTGTCTACGTGTTGATTTTACTTCAACTTGCCAAGCTGACGGTAACTTCTCAGCGGGAAAAATTGACACTAGTGACCTGGAGTCCTACTCCCGTGCGTCTCACACGCAGTAACGTGAAATTTCGGTCGTTATAAAACATACATCGCTTTGGGGTACATACAAGGTTTCTATGTGCGTTAGTGTGCAAAATGTTACCTCCTTTCAAGAATTGAATGATATAGATAATTAGGACCCTATTTTTTTAGTTTCAGCAGTATTGAAGGAAAACTGATTCTGCTGAAGTGACGTTACTCCACCATTTGTTTGTACCTTTTTGGGTATATCTATGCAGTTGGGTAGCTTAAAGCTTATATTCGGGCCCAAATAATTCCTCAAAATAAAATTGACTTCAGGATTTATAGTTATTAATTCAGGGCTGGTTGGAGTAACGTTTGGCTGATTGCTGGATATCGGAAACCGTTGGACAAAAGCGCGATTTTTTGAAACTATGTACCGAGGTATGAATTGCGTTGCATTAAAATTTCTGGCATGGTTTAGAAGCTACAACTAATTTCCTTAAAAAATTAACACGTATATTATACATAGTTTACTTTTAATTGGTATTATTTTTCTCGCCCTACATGAACATTTGTATGTATATTTGCATGCTAACAATCCTGGCAAGACATGTGACACACTTTGAAATTATGATTAAAAAGTTTATACCGTGTTCTTATGCAAATAAAGAATTATGAATTAAGGCCAATTTTTTGCCTGATAACTAAAAGAGCGACGGGATTTTAAGAAAGTTTTTTTATTGATTTCAAGTTCTGATATAGAGCAAACTAAGCCCTAGCTTAAAATGGTAAAAGATCTACCTATATTTTAATTAGATTCAATCGGTTACCTATCTCAAGATCGAATTTTTATCGACCGAATTTCATTTAACCGAAAAATGTTCGACTATTTTCGTTTCGTTTTTTTTCACTTCGTCGAAAGCACGTTTGCCACTGTATCAGTTGACCGATTATCAATACGTTTTTTTCGTTACTCCGACGTTTCACTAGGTAAATTTTTTTCTTACCGAAGTTATGCTTGGCCGAATTAACATTTGTTCGAAGTATTATGTTTCCAAACATTCAATAAATCACTGTTTTATTCTTCTTAGTCAGGCACTCTTGGCAGAGTGGTCGTGGCTGCTGATGGACAGGGTTGCGGCTCGCCGTCGCCGCTGGCTTCTATGGCAGCCGCACGTCGCGCGATGTCTCTCCACTTTTGTCGACTTTGTGCGTTGCGAGTACACTGTACTGCGGTCGACTGCGTCGATTTCCTAATCACGTCGATCCAGCGAGTCGGAAACCGGCCTCGTGCTCTCTTCCCCTCAGTGTGGCCCTGTACTACAAGCCTCTCCATCGAGTCCTCGTTTCTGGAGATATGCCCAAAGAACTTCAGTATTCGTAGCTGCACAATCGACGATAACCTGTCTCGTTTGTGAAGTTCTTGGAGGATGGAAACATTGGTGCGAAACGCCGTCCAGGGTATTTTTAACAGACGTCTCCAACACCACATCTCCAGTGCGTCGATTTTTCGGCGATCTTGCTGTCTTAGTGACCAAGTTTCGACTCCATACAGAAAGATTGGAAAAACGAGGCACTTCATTAGGCGCACTTTTGTGTTTTTTGTTATTCTCCTGTCTTTCCAAATCGTTCCTAGTCGCTCCACTGCCGATCTGGTGATGGCGCAACGACGCTTGATTTCATCTTTGCATCCTCCAGAGTTTGAGATAATAGAACCGAGGTAGATGTTGCGTTTATTTACACAATTGTTATAAAGGTTCTATTCCAACTGATGTTACTCCTAAAGGCGCGTACAGACTGCTCTGACGCAACATGCATTGTAACATGAAAGGAGCATTTCATAAGTGTGGACGAAGCGCGCCACGAACCGAGCATGTACCTACTCCCATCTGTTTCCGACATGCACGCGGCGAACATAGCTTAGTCTGCCGTGAAGAGAGTTCCGCAGTACAGGTAGACACAACCCGTCCACACAGGCGGTCCGTGCACACTACGCGCCCGTTTGTGTTCGGCGAAAAAACCGACAAATGGCGGATCGCTGGGCCGAAATGCTCTGTTCGTGCGCGTAGTGTGCACGGTTCGTGGGCGCGAGGCGTCCACACTATAGGAATTCTGTTACATTGCATGATACATTTCGACGATGTGGACGGCAAATTTTTTCATTGCGTGATACATTGCTTGTTTCATTTCGTTAGTCTGTACCCGCCTTAATGCGCCCGTAAGTACATATTAATAAAGTTATTCGATCTTTCCTTAAGTGGCGACCACATAAATTGCGGCAACAATTTCATATTCCGTTTAGGGAGAAGGTATTTTATTTTCATAACAAAATAGTATGCGGTTCCTATCGCGTGACAGACGCTCGTGTACGTTTTATGATTACCCAAGCATTTGCCCACTTTTTTGTTTTCCTTTTACTTTGACTCTGTAAGTAAACCACTCCATTTACGTCACTAGGGATTTTTCAGTTGGGACTTGGAACTTGTATGAAAGATTGTATGGAAATCCATGCACAGAATGATGAGTTGTACCCTGGCAGTTGTAAAGTTTATTAAACTTGGCGGTCAAAATATTTTTGTGTGCAGGCGGATCTTTCCTATTCTAACAAAGAATTACGATTGTGCACTACTGAAGACATTATAAGGATCGACCAAACGCAGCTGCCCTAATCAGAGAGAACATGCTAGTTACCTAAGGTACGGCTCTCATTATTTTATTGTGATCAGAAACATTATTATTAAGGTTCATTTAAAAAAAGGAAAGTTATTTTAACCAATTTTTTCTATCTGTAATTCTACATCGAGTAATAATAAAAAAAAACTTAATGTTATTCGTAGGGTAAACATCAACTCCTGCCCCAAGAGTTGGGCGAGTGATAGCTATGAATCAGCCACGTTACATGTTGCGCTGTATTAGGTATTTAGCCTGTAATCTAGATTTACGAAAGGCAGGATTGACACGCGACTACCACACGCAGCTTTGTGCGGTGCCTATTTTATTATCGACAGGTTATTTATATGCTTTGATCGAATCCGGCACGACTATTTCTCTTGCGTAATGCTTTTTTATTGCACTGGAGGGCCAATAAAGTTGGGTTGTTGGAATAGTTGGGGGAACTTCATAAACTAAAAATGTTGGAACTATAACATTTCAAAACCAAGGATCCCGGCCAGATATGCTAGTCTATTTTTGCATGAGTTATAATTTTACAACGCTTGATAGAGAAGCCTGTGGGTTCCATACACGGTGCCTGGGGTCGTCAGGTCGATTTCACCTTGGACATTAATATTTGTGTTTACTTCTGTTTTTACACGTTAATAGCTAATAATATGTTTCCGTCTCGTCCAATGATTGCTTGATAGATAATAAAAATAAAATTACTTTATTTCAGTCAGTGTCCATATTAAAAAAAAACAGTTTACAAAAAATAACAATAGCAATATTTAGCAATATTTTAGCATAAGGCCTGCTTTTTTAACTCTTCGCTTTTTTCTAAGATTAAATTAATGAATAAGCATCGTGACAGGAAAATTCTACCACTTCTTTGATGGTAGAGCTGGTGTAGAGCTTATTTATGGCAACAAAATATGAACCATCGGGATCTCTCATTGTACTGGTAGATAGTAGTACTCTGCTTAGTTTGGTGTTTAGGAACTACCACAGAATTTGTAATATTATGGTACTAGTTACTTCTCATTTTAGTTGCTACTTCTTTGTAATACCCTTGTCACAACAAGAGCCGCTGAAATAATGTTCGTATCAAAAAAAGGTGAACACGGACCAACGATTTAAACTAAAACATATATCTTGTATTTTTTTAAAGCGCCAGACTACACACCTCTTTGAAATGAAACAACTTTACAGATTCTACTCGTGGAATTTATATTTTTATGTAAATGAGCGTATGAGGGACCGCCATATGGTCGTCGTCCAGTCGGTCATCCTAGGTATTGCTGGGTGGACGAGGTGGTCAAGGACTTTTCCGAGCTGCATGCCGATGACTGGCGGGAGACGGTGCAGGATAGACCGAAGTGGAGATCCTTATTATCGGAGGCCAAGACTCGTTTTGGGTCGCTGCGCCGTTTAAGTGAGTAAGTAAGTATGTAAAAATATAAATTCCGCGAGTAGAATCCGTAAAGTTGTTTCATTTCAAAGAGGTGTGTAGTCTGGCGCTTTAAAAAAATACAAGATATATGTTTTAGTTTAAATCGTTGGTCCGTGTTCACCTTTTTTTGATACGAACATTATTTCAGCGGCTCTTGTTGTGACAAGGGTATTACAAAGAAGTAGCAACTAAAATGAGAAGTAACTAGTACCATAATATTACAAATTCTGTGGTAGTTCCTAAACACCAAACTAAGCAGAGTACTACTATCTACCAGTACAATGAGAGATCCCGATGGTTCATATTTTGTTGCCATAAATAAGCTCTACACCAGCTCTACCATCAAAGAAGTGGTAGAATTTTCCTGTCACGATGCTTATTCATTAATTTAATCTTAGAAAAAAGCGAAGAGTTAAAAAAGCAGGCCTTATGCTAAAATATTGCTAAATATTGCTATTGTTAGCGTAGTGTTCGCGTAAATATAAGAAAACAATAAACACACCTCTTGTAATTGTCGAAGCGAGAAACCGTGCAACACCGCACTGCGCCAATGAGTGTCGTCAAAATTATTGGTTGAAGGTATTCCATTTAATGATTGTTAAGTACTCTCTAAAGATTAAAAAAACAGCATACCTATTGCTATATGAAAACGACACAAACAAGCACCCTCGTGTTTAAAAGCAGGGAAGAAGAAACCGCAAACTCCAAATAAATAACCTGAAGAAAGCATTGTTTTCCCACAATTTCTCTTCCGACTTTTTAATTAGTCTCGTTTCATTACTCAAATCGGATTTGCGTTCGCGCCCGTGCCTCCTAAGGACGGCCTAATTTGCGCCGTCTGAAAAAATTACGCGAATTAAAGTCTTTTTTGTCCGCAGACTTGAGTGAGTCGCGATGTTGCTTTTAATTTCTACTCGAAATTAACTACTATCTTGGGAATAAAGACGGTAGTAATTTTGGAGTCCAAGTACTTCATGGAAATAAGTAGGAAGTGGGGTGAAACAAGTGTCATTATCGTTATAAATCTCATACGCACACTACAAATACCTATCTAAGTGGTCAGTTAATGTAACAGTTTAATTTTTTTACCGTTAGAGACATTAAATTGACGGTAAAAAAAAAATTACTGTTACAAGAAGAATGAACTAGTCTTGGGTTTAATCCGCAGCCGAGACAAGCTTACATGTGAATGGGTTTGTTTGTTCTGGGTTTTGTTTTAATTATACATCTATAGTGTATTTAATATTTATTTATTATTATTTCTGTATATATAACATTTCAAACTTTCTTGTTTGTTGTTAACTAATGTATTCTTAAAAACGAGTTTTTGCAACGAAACTGGTTTTTTTCCGCTCGTGACCGCGGTGACATGCAATTGTCGCGGAAACGTCGAGAAAAATAGGTAAAACAATTTACTGTAATTTTGTTTCGTTGCAATAACCCGTTTTTATTAGAATTATTTCAATATATATTCAAAGATGTCCAAAGATCTTCATCAAACTGAAGGGTGTAGGTACACTGGAAATTCACTGACCCATGGGGCGTAGGGCACATCCCAGTCCTCTAGAGGATCGCGTGAGGCCGAAGCCAACACGTAGAGGCCTTGGGGGTTTGGTACTATTTAATCGGGTTTGATATGCTTACGTTGGTAGGGTTTTGTTTTTAAATAAATATTTAAAAAGTACCTGGAATATGCAAAGTCAATTTAAAAAAAATTTGGAGCAAGAGCTTCAAATGCGAAATGTTTGCTGGGGTTTTCTCCTAAAACAACAAACATGTGGGAGATTCTTGCAAAAGAAACAAAGAAAACTTAATCAATAGCAGTTTATAATTTTATAGCAATAACTAAAGCATACAATTGAATTATTATTTAGGTACTACAATAATTTCATAGCATCTAACAATAAGGAGTTATCTTTAAAATAGTTTACTAAGCAATTTCCCTAACTTAATTACTTCTTTATCTTTATTCAAATAAGTACTTTAAAATTAGCACATAGTAAAAATAAGTCTAAGCATAGGTACCTGGTATATGCAGACAGTTCAGAGCACCGATATGCCGTGTCCGATGGTTGGACAACGTCTGATCTGCCGACAGGCGAACTCGCCCTTTTCAAGTGACGAGCAAACAAGTTCTATAGAGGGGAGGCCGTGCGACTAGCTTGCTTACGTAGTTTTGCACGTGGTATTTTTGCTGCTTTAAAACAACTACATTGTATGCAGAAATATACACATTCTCCCACACGGCCATCCTGACGAGCAGCCTTAACAAGCTCGACAGCAAGTTTAGGGGTCCATGCGTTGTAACAAATGTAAAGGATAATGACAGATACACTATCAGAGTAAATGAAACTGGACATGAATTGTATGTTTCACATGATAATTCACATTTGATGTCTCCTGAGGTAGGCCATGAACTAATTGATTCTTTAGATAGTAATTATTGTATAAAATATAATAAATTTTACTAACCTTAAATTATCTGCGTCTGCGCCTGGCCATCGTAGGCTCATATTTTTGGATTTTGATAAAATATTTTTAGCCACGTTATTTGGCATTTGGGTCATGTCATTTGACCATTATTTTGCCATGCGACTTGGTATTTGGGTCATGTCATTTGACCACTATTCTGCCATGCAACTTGGTATTTGGGTCATGTCATTTGACCATTATATTGCCAGGCGCTTGGTATTTGGGTCATGTCATTAGACCACTGTTTAGCCATGTGACTTGGTATTTAGGTCATGTGATTTGTCCATTATTTAGCCAAGTGAAGAAATAAGTCATGTGATTTGACCATCATTTAAGTCATGTGATTTGACCATCATTTAAGTCATGCGATTTGTCCAACATTTATTCATGTGATTTGGCATTAGATTCATAAGATCATTACATTATTGCAACTAAGATCATTTATTAAATTAACTGATTGATTTGGTTCACTTTGTTGTGGTTGAATTTTAATGTGAAATTCCCGAGCCATTATTTACAGGCTTAATAAAACAAAACTTTGTAAATGCGTCCACAAATACCACAGCCTACTTATTCAAAGGTTTACTGCCACTCAATTTACTAGTAGTGTACATATGTACGGTATGAAAGTGTACTGGTGGTTTATCAATAGGATGTAAGGATACCTGCCGGGCACCCGACTGGCTTTTGTTGACTTTACAAGTCAGACAACAATCTATATATTCACGGGTATACAACCAAAGTGCTTTAATGAATCGTGATAAAGCTGAATTATATGCCAGCGATAACTTTTAGGCACGAATAGACATTTCCTTATTTTCTTATCTTTTGTGTTAAAAATACGATAAAATAACCCATTCCGAATTTCATAGCACGACAACAGCTCTTTATCAGTGGTTCCATTTTTAATTGACTTTAATATATTTTTGGTTTCAGAATCATTATTTTGTTCAGCTTCTAACCAATCATGGTAAGCATGTACATTGTTAATGTTGACCTGTACTTGTCCAGCCGGGATGCGACTTAAGAAGTCAACGTGTGGAATTCGTTCGCCTTTCCGGTAATCAATTTCAAAATCAAACGATTTGTAAATATGACCACCACCTATGAACACGCAGAAGCAATTCTTTTTTATTGCGAGCGGCTTTCAAGGAATTATAATCAAAATCAATCCCGGATCAAAAAGGGTTAGTATTGGCTCAGAAGCTAAATATTTGATAACTTTGTTTCTGGCAGCTTCATGTAATGATGTCCAGTTCCATTTAACATTATTTCATGTGAGATCATAAAGTGGTATCATGTTAGGTAAAAAATTTGGAATGAATTTCCTGAAATATCCCGCGAGACCACAAAATTGGCGCACCTGTTTTTGTGTTTTCCGCACCGGGGAGTTTAAAAGTGCTCCTTTTTTCCCAGGATTGGGTTTGACTTGGCCGTTAGAGACAACTCTGCCTAAATATTCAATTGATCTTCAGTGAATAACCTGTCTTTTGCAAAACATCTAAAACTAATTTTAAATGATGAAGATTTAGTTCTGGAGTTACTGAATAAATGATCACATCATCGATGTATATTTAAACAAACTAATCAATGAATGGTTTTAGTGATAAGCTGATGGCTCTTTGAAAAACGGGAGAGGCATTAAAAAGCCCAAAAGGCATTCTCAAAAACTCGTATTGTCCGTCTGGTGTGACGAATGCGATTTTCTCTATTGAATCAGGCGTTACGGGTATTTGATGGAATCCTGAGGCCATGTCAAGAACAGTAAGATACTTTTGATAGTTTACTAATGTGATCATCGATTAAAGGGAGTGGGAAGTGATCACGGACTGTGTTACTATTAAGCTCCATAAAGTCTACACAAAGCCTATCAGAGCCATCATTTTTCCGTACAAGAAGAATAGGGCTTGCCAAAAAAAAAAGCTGTCACGAATGATATTATAAAATTTCAAATCTTTAATTATTGCTTTGACATGTTCACGTTCTCTAGAAGCCAAGCGATAAGGTCGCCTTTGAACAATTTTTTCCGGATTTTTTCAAACGTATATGCAACGTACCAGTGGTGACTTGGGATACGTTATTTCCGGACGTGAACATATCAGAGCATGCATAGGGTATTAAGCAGTTGTTCTTTACACCGAGAATCAATACCGTTATTTATATTAAGGGTACTCCAATCATATTTCTGAACAAAGTTTACATTATAAGAATTACGAGTAACATGTTTCTCATTTTGGGTAAAGATGACTTGAATGCCGGGTATTTCAAATAGATTTTGACCCAGTAGTATATCGTATTGAATAAATTTGTCAGGAATAAGTATGAATTCTAACTCAAGGGTCAAACCATCAATACAAATCTCACAAACTTTCTTACGGGACGAAAATAAATTGTCACCAATTCTCTTAACATGGTAGTCTCATAGACCATTTTGCCTTTAATAGAATGTCCTACACTGTCTCGAATCAGCGAGCATTCAGCGCCACTATCCAAAAAACATGAAAAATCACTATTACCGATTTGTACAGTCTTACATCTTACATTATTCATAACTAATGGGTTGTGATTTTTCATCTTTGGTTTTCTTATTAAGACGTTGAAAGCAGTTGTCAAAACTGTGACCCTTTCTCTTACAAAACGTGCATGAAACACAAGGATTCGAACCATGGCATGTGGATGGTAAAGGCGCTGCACTTTGAGGTTCCTAAGCAGTAATAGAACGACAATCTTTTTTTTAAATGGCCTAATTTGTGGCAACGCTTTTGCTTATTATCAAAATTACTGGGCCTTGATCTTTTCGCTGGTATGCTCTGATCTTGGTCTTTACAAGGTCTTTTACGCTTGTATGAATTCAAGCTTTGAATTAGCTGTGGTAAATTTTTGGGCGTAAAAAGTAACAAGTCCGAACGAATACGAAAATCTGACATACCTGAGATAACAGCCTCCACTAAGCGTTGATCAGTCATATCCACGCCAATAGCCTTTCTCACCATCTCCCATTTCCGCGTAGCATACTCGGCGAGATTGCTGGCTTGCTCGCTGGTGTATTCCATGAAGAGGGCGAGGTCGTCATAGTAACGAGCTACATCTCCAAATGTTTTTGCAATATTTATAGCTTTAGGCACACTTCACTTACAAACGACAGATTGACACTATTATTCACTCGCTAACGCAAATTACTAACTTTTTCTTCTTTCTATTGCATTCACACACATACACATAAAGATCATGGCGAATACTCAACAGGCCCTGCCAGAATACCAGCGTCTCTGCAGTTTTGTGCTGCAGTGGCCTGATTAGCCAGTAAACATTTCGTAAAAACTGTTGTATCTTGTACTTGTTTACTGTATGATTGTATTTAATTGTGTGTATTATTGTTTACGTTGGGTTAGTAAATTATTTTTCTTTCTTTCTTTCTTTTAACAAGGCTCGTTTTGAGTTCTGACCAGGTAGTCAAGGTGGTATAATTACGACGTGACCATTTGGCGGCACGTCCGCGTAAGTTTTTTTGGGATAAGTTTAATATCTCTCTATCTGTCAATTCATATTCATATTCTTTTTAAATCTTCTAAATTGTTGCACCAAACTTGTATGGTATCTGTACGATCGTCAGGACATAAATATGTTCCAAGTTACGAACTCGGGGGACAGATTTTGGCTTATTGGTTTTGAAAACAGTAGCAGTCTCTACTAATTTAGCCATCATCTTTTGCATCATGGTTTGCATAAATGAAATTGGAACAAATCCTGTCCTTATGTTTTAGCTGGTTGCGGAGCTCCCTGGGCCATCACTGCCGCAGGCAAACGTAGGTGAACTGCTCCGTGGCTCCAAAACGGGTGACGTGTTGTTGCCGCATGGCTGCGACGACGGGCTGTCTCGCAACGGTATTGTTTCGTCCGGCGGCTGATACTCATAGCCTGAACCTGGAATCATAAAATTCATAGGCGCAAAGTGGGTGTACAAAGTCCTCTATCTCAATTCTAATGTGGGAGATACTTGCAAAAGGAACATAGAAAACTTAATAAATAGCAGTTTATAATTTTATAGCAATAACTAAAGCATACAATTGAATAATTATTTAAGTACTACAATACTTTCATAGAATTTAACAATAAGGCGTTATCTTTATAATAGTTTACTAAGCAATTTCTTAACTTTATTACTTCTTCATCTTTATTTAAATAAGTACTTGAAATTAGCACATAGTAAAAATAAGTATGAGCATACTGAACCTGGTATATGAAGACAGTTCAGAACAACAGATTTCTTCTCGGCGCCTGGAGTGGCGTCGGGGAAACCGATCGGGGCAATGGCCCCCTGCGGTGGTATCTTTCGCCAGCAGTGAAGACGGCTGGGTCCTCGGGGTGGCCGCTAGCGAGGCTGGGGCCTGCGAGCTTGCGGCGATGAATTGCAGCGCTGGCGAGGCTTCTGCCTGCGAGCCAGCGCTGCGCCGGGTGTAGGCGTGGCCGCTTAGTGGGCAAGGCCGCTTCCACTGCCACTTGGGAGCGCCTTCACTCCCTAAGGTGACCACAGTCTCGACTGTGCGACGAGGCATAGCGGACGTGGTCAGCTTCCGTCGGGGCCAGGCGTCAGTAGCGCGTCAACGCCTTTACAGGCGGATGCAGCTGTTGCGGTTCTTATTTTGTTTCCGGTGTGCGTGCTGTTGTCTGAGGGAGCTAGCAATCAGAGTAGAGGTCTGCTAGCCCCCTGAGAATTACCGGAATTGGGTTGGCTCCGGCCTGTACCGCTTCCAATACGGCCTGGAGCGTCTTAATGCAACCCTCGATGGCCTTTTGCTTGTCCGTCTGCAAGTGCGCCGCATCCGGCGCTGCCTTTGCGCCTTTAGCAGGTGCGTGGGCGACTGCCGGTGCCGGTGCGGTCGCAGGTGTCGGCTTAGTAGTTGGCGAGGGTGCGGCTTCAGTCTTGTTATTGGCGACGGGCTTCGCGGCGGCCATTAGGCCGCTAGGGGCGTCGGCTTCTTGGCTGATTCGGTTTCCGCGCCTGTCCGGCGCTGTGCGCGCGACTGTACCGGCCGTCTTGTTCCTGCATTCCTTTCGGAAAACAGAACAGCCGGTACTGTTGGCAGGATGTGGCCCTCTGCAGTTCGCGCAGGTGGGCGGCTCTTCTCGGAGGGCGCGGGCAGTCGCGAGCGGCGTGTTCTTCGCCGCAACGCACGCAGGCCTGCGCTCGGTGGCACTGGTGGGAGGAGTGTCTAAAGTACTGGCAGCGGTGACACTGCGCCGGTCCCTTCTTGCCCCTCCAGGCTTCGACAACGACCCCCGGCATGTCCAGCAGCTCGGAGGTGTTGTATATGTCGGCGATGTTCGCTGTGCGGCGCAGTTGGGCGAAGTATATGCAGCCGGGTCGGCCGCTCCTCGCCTTCACTTGCCGCACATATTCGGCCTCGTAGCCCTTGTTAATCAGGGCTTCCTTGATGTCTTCGGGCTCTGTGTTTGTAGGTAGGCCTCTGACAGCTACCTTTAGGCTGCGTTCCGCTGGGAGCGAGTAGCAGAACCAAGATATTTTCTGCTCTCGCTCCAGTTTGGAAAGGTACCGTTGGACCTCGCGGTATTCCTCCTCGCACGCGGGGAGGAAACGGATACCTTTCCCAAACGGTCGGGCATTCGGTGGGTGTCTCAGCTTGGCTCTCAGCACCTTAAAGTGCCGGGCCCAGTCTGGCAATACCTCCACTATGAGTGGCGGGTATTTTTGTTTCGGCCCCGCTGGTGGGGCGGTCGTTGCTGGTGATGATGATGATGGCGGAGGCGTCCTTCGTGCCGGTCCAGCCGCGTCCATCGGCGAAAGGTCCAGTCGCGGCAGAGAGTTCAGAACACCGATGTGCCGTGTCCGATGGTTGGACACCGTCTGATGCCGACAGGCGGACTCGCCCTTTTATAGTGAGGAGCAAACAAGTTCTGTAGAGGGGAGGCCGTGCGACTAGCTTGCTTACGTAGTTTTGTACGTGGTATTATTACTGCTTTAAACAATTACACTGTTTAATGCAGAAATATACACATTCTCCCACAAACAGTTTCAAATCACAGCCGGCACATGATGTTGTCTGGCCGCTTACTAATAAGCCATCCAAACGTGTTGCTTAGGCTGGAGGGCAAAGGCAGCAACTTACTCGTAGTCGTAACACCGCGCCGGTCGGGGCACCGAATGAAATAAAAACACATGCTTTTGTGAGTTGGTATTCCCACATTACCCACAAGCATGTGTTTCTGTTTAAATGTGCTTACACTCCAAGGCCATGTCATGATTCTCACTAAAAGAAGGGTAAGGGGCCAATGAACATGCTATGCTGCTAGCCCTTCTACTCGTATAGAGAGCTCGAATGCCCCTTGAAACAGTATGCACCCCCTGCCACTGCTATGGACTACCAAGCCTCCAAGCCGGTATACAGCCAAGCAATAGTAATTTTCTTTGGCAATACGACAAACTGAAAGGTGTGATTCCGTGTTTGGCGGCCGGCAGACCGACGACCGAAACTGCGAAGCCAAAACTCGGCGGCGACTGCAAGGGTGGTTGATCTGTCTGCAAACTTGAAACTTATGTAGAACGTAGTTTTGACCTTGAAAAGCAGTGACTGCAACCTTGTACGAACATTACCTAGAATAGAAATGGACGATGCATAAAATTAATCTAGAATTCTTGGAACATTTACGTTGAAGCAGTACGCGCCGACAGCAGCACATTTGAGTGGAACTGGCTCGTTGATTTACAGCGAATTCTTCAGTCCGCGATGTCAACAGAGACGTGATGTGAAATTGAAAAGGTCCGTGCGGAGAGATGACAAATGCGGTGCACTCATAATTCGCTCGACTCAGCGCGACGGAGCCAAGGAACAAAAATAACATAGAAGAGTTAAGATAGGCCGTTTACTGCCGTGATGCAGTGAATACGTTATTTCATAAACGACTAGTGAGTTGTTTTGTTACACGGGTAGCTGAGGAAGACTATTTCCTTCACATATTTTACTTGAACAGATCACAATTTTGACACTTTTTTATAAATTGTTTTTGTAATTGTTGTATAGGGGATAAAAAATAAAATATCTTTCGCTACGCGCTAATGTTTACCCAACTCTCCTCTGTTTGAAAGGGAGACATAAGTCAGTGCTATTAAAGAGCGACAATTTCGTTTCAGAAACTGCTTCCATGCAGCTTGACGTTCACTCGCGGAGCTCGTACCCCGTATTTACGACAGACGGTTACTCCGCCAACATACGCTGAGTTGACCCGTGCCTGGGATCTGTGTGTAGCTTACATTTAAATATGTATGAACTTTCCGAGACCTCCCATGTTAATACTTTAGGTCGGCAGGTTGCTAAACAGACCGAATTTATGAAGTCTGAAAAGTAAAGGGCGTTAGGACGTCCTACATCACGTTTTCTCATCTTATGGATTCCTGGACTGTTCTTGTATTGAGTTAATATCTAGTTAATCTATATTATTTGTGTTTGTCCTATCTCTTATTTTAGACACACATCCCACCTCAGGGGGTCCTTTATTGTAGAATCAAGTAATTTTATAGATATTTTATGTAGGTACCTTTGCATTTCAGGCCTGTCATCGTTGCTCACTCCCACATATGTTTACATAACATAAACCTCAGTGTGCGTGCACTCCGGTAGAAAAGGTTAACACACACCACACATGTATATAGGCCTGACTATTGATACCGTATTTAATTGGAGGCAGCAAAAAGAACTGGTTTGTACAAAATTAAGATCGATACTCGGTAGGCTGGCTGTACTTAAACATAAATTACCTTATAATAAAGATACTTAGGCTTCTTTACATGTCTTTGGCCGATTCATATATTAGTTATGGATTAAGCAGCTATGGCTTAACATACAGTACTTACATAAACGATATTTACAAATTACAGCGAAGAATTCTTAAGACTATAGTACCAAAACACTTAGTAAATACATTTAAAAATAACGACAAAGCCCTGTTTGATTACTGTAAAGTAACTAATATATATGACAAAATAAAATATTGCCTTCTTACAGAATTTAATAATCCTGATTATATAGAGAAATATGTAGGGCCTACTTCTTTATGTGTTTTATCGTACACTGACAAGTACCGCCTACCAAACATAACAAAAGATTCTACTTGTCAAATCCATGTTTAAGTGAATTTTGATGTGAATGTATTAGATTATTATGCCTATTATCAATGTGTATTGTAGAAGAACGTCTCACTCCTACAGATAAACCTACAAGGTTTTTGTATGGGGATTGTAAGTCATCCATTGTGTATTTAAAATGTTTTGAATAATAAATAAATAAGAATAATGCTTGCAAAGCGAGTATGATTTTTGTCAAAAAGGCATTTTAAATAAAATATTTATCACCATAATATTAACTTGGTGATGCAGCCAAAGATCATTGTTGAGAAGGCTTGTTCAGTTAGCTAGGGGTCCTTATTTTTCAGGCTGACTATACAAACGTTCCCATTAGCCTTAGAAGGTCAGCAAAGCGTTAGTAACTCTAGTTTTTTAAGTGTTCCTAGTCTGCAGTACTGCTCCCCTGCAGTAACTGCTGTTTGCCACGGACGTTGTACAAAATAAACTGCTGGCAAACTCAAAATGTAGCCTTAATCGCCGTCGTTCGTTACTTTTGCGCAATATTCTGAAGATGTTATCCTAGTTATAAATACGAGTAGTACCTATTTACTCACTTTTAGGCAGCAGTTACAGACGTAGGTGGAAGGACGAGTAACAGATATCTGTCCAAATAATATCGCTAGTTAAATTATTAATACGCTGTACTTACCTGCATAGTTAGTTATAACATTAACTAATATGATAGATACGCGGCGTTCTCAGTGAAGGTGAAAATTAATTAAACAGTTTTGGGCTTAGTGTAAACAGCTGTGAGCCGGCCCAGATATTATAATTAATATTGAGCCGTCTCAGACACCCGCTAGCTATGCCCTATTAGTGGCGCGACATCCTCTGATTGGTTAGGTAGCTCCTTAATTACGGTGTTAGGGTGACCTATTCGTGGACAGTACCGAGCAGGACCCAGAAAAAGGAAATAAAATTAAGGTAAGCTTATTCGCTATTTTTACTCACCTTGTAGACAAGTCATATTGAAAATGTAATAATAATATCATCAGTCAAAAATATTATAATAAAACTTTTTGAGCACACATGGGATATCTCTATGGGGATTCTCTTAACTCTCTATCTACCTATGGGGACTTTTGGCGCTTTATTCCTACTGCTCCTAGGTTCTCTACCAAAATTTTGTCGGCGTTTTTTTTTGAAATATCTACATTGACCGGATTAAATATGGCGCTAAACCTTATTGCTAAACTTTATATCAAATATCGGTTATCAATATTCATACTGAAAGCATCACTATGCTTTGTGCTATGTGTGCTTATTGGCTGGGATAACAAAAACAAAAGGGTGAAGTACTGATGAATGTAGTCGATTCTTGCCCAGTTATTTATCTTTGGAAGTAAAGCCTAAAGTTGCACAAAGCACTTTTTTCTAAAATAGGTTTATTCCTTCTCAAAGAGAACTTCTCAGTTAAAAGATGGTCACCCCGTATGAAGGTAATGATTGTAGTATTGATGGCTTAGCGGAGCTCGCGTATGTTAATAGCGTCGATGCCTGTTAGGGTGATCGATGTTCCGGGCATTATGAACTGAACGTTATTACTGATGACCTGCAGCTTTATGCGACGACATATACCCGACTGTTTGTTTGGAGAACCTGACGATGTCAGATGCTACGGATATTAAGATGTATGCTGCTCAATGTGAATGTTTTTGTGGACTGCTGCTCAATGTATGAAAAAAATTCAAAAAATAGCAAGCTCTAAAAAACATTCGGGAATCGCTGTCTTTTTAAATGTTTGTAACACTGTCTGCTCAGCTACTGCTTGCGGGTGTTCAGTCGGTATCTGGGTGTTCATATGTATATTGTAAGTAAATATTTAATGTTAGGGTTTGATTTTCACCATGGAAAAACATTAATCTGACGAACATTTGTGTTTATTTTATGTCTGGCTGTTACAATATTCAAGGATTTGTTTAAAATGATCTTACTATGTGCATGATTGTCTCAAATATGAATGAAATGTCCGAAAACTAAAATCCTATATTTTTTTCATACTCGCCACGCTTAACCACAAAATGATAAATGTTATTAAATCCCTTGCTATAATCGCGCCGGGTTCATATGAAATTTAGATCTAATCTCAA
This sequence comes from Udea olivalis, assembly GCA_947369235.1. Taxonomy (NCBI): domain Eukaryota; kingdom Metazoa; phylum Arthropoda; class Insecta; order Lepidoptera; family Crambidae; genus Udea; species Udea olivalis. The sequence continues at coordinate 9,280,508 of OX376352.1, read as the reverse complement.
ATTGATTCAGGATGATCGGCGGGCAACCGCGCGTGCAATCGAATTTCTTCCGAGTCTTGTCACGTAGCAGCGAGACCTCGAAGGGGCTTCGCAGCAAACATATCGCACTCCCCACAAGTATCTACGTACCTTTGCACCGCTTGAATGCTATGTTACAGCTACATGTTCAGTGCACCCAGTATATTTAAACTCTGAAACGACACATTAGCTGCCATGGGGGTCACCAGTGACCGGTAAACAATAGACCTTTTTTTTTATATTGCCCGTCATGACGGGCAATATAACAACTTTCTATTGTATCTGGTTATGCGGCAGTCAAAGGCCTAATGACAACGTTTTTTACATATGATTTGTTAAATAAGTCCACTACATTATCAGTCAAAAGAACTGCACTGCTGGACATGGGTTCTGGAAGCGGCCTGCTCCCGCATCATCAAATCAAGCGACTTTCATCATATTTTCATTCCTTGCTATTCCAAAATCGTTCTATGAAGTGCACGTAAAAATGTTACAGGTGTATATGCAATTGATATTACATAATTATGCTTACTTTCCATGAGCATTCCGTCGAACACAGCGTCGAACATTCGCAAGAACATTAAAATGAATTGCTCTAGCAAATGCTCTAGTCTATACCCGCCTTTAGATAAACAGTAAACCTAATAATGTTCTTTCGACAATAACACAGCACCTGACGGTCTAAATATTTACTAAACGACTCACTAAAACTAATCCTTCCCAATATTCAGCTCGTACAAACAGATTAGGGATGGTGTAATCCATAGTTGCCTAGCTACCGAAATTAGTAAATAGACTAGCTATTTTAGTGAGCTCTTAATTTTTGGATCACTTTTAATTTCCATCACCTTGATGATTTGATTTCTTCATTTTAATTACTAAGTTCTCTATATTGTTTTCTGAGTGCTTTATGAACACAAATAATTTGATGTTTAGTTGAGCTAATAAGGTTGCAGTCAAGATTATAATTAAAAATAATTCAATTCGGAGCCAGTTCCCATCTAAATACTCATCGCTCGGGGAACGAGCTTGTCCGTTTTTAACTCGAGCGCTTTATAAATGAACCCTTCTCCGTTTCAGAGTAGAACACATCAGTTTTACTGTCACTTGCCGCTATTCCTGACTCGAAACAATTCCAGAAATGAAATATTTTTAAGGCCATTTGCTAGAAAGCCTTCCACCTTGCGTCAGAGAATGTATTTTTTTATTTATCTCCTGAGCAGACAGAGGAGAAACTGAATTACGTTGATATGGTATCTACTTTTATTATTACGAGCAATATCTATGTTCAGGTGTTATTGGCTCTGTAAGAAATTAGGAAAACCACATGTTAATGGTAAACAAAGAAAACGGCAAATCGTTTTCTTTGTTCATCTAAGAGACAACGTTCTGAAGATAAATCGTATAGTTCAGTTATGGTAACATCTTTTAAAACATTTATTACTTACACTTTTAGGTGTCTAATGGTTACATAACATTGAGTTAGCAATTAAAATGAAAAAACTCAATTATTTGTAAGTAACGGTGTTGTTTAAAATTTAAAATTTTAAGATTGATGAATAAGACGGTCAGTCTCGCCTATGTAGTAGCCAGTACCACGTATGTAGGAGCAACAAGCACATTAGGTTACCATCGCACAGGGTGACCTAAAGTGCTTGTTGCTCCTATATACGTGGTACCTAATGCGTGATCGTGATATACATAAAATAATGACAATAATGGCCAACCTAATATCCGGAGAACTAACTGCGTAGGCATGCCTTGGGGTTACTTTCATTATCATTATTGAATGGCAAATAAGGGCCGGTACATGGCAGCGGCTAGGGAGCGGTACACATACATCAACCGAAATAGATGACGCAAGCCCCTTATACTATAATGTAAACTAAGGTCACTTTTTTGACCACTGCGACATCAGTACGTCTACCACGAGTTGCCACTTTAATTTAAATCATCGTTCACGTAAAAAAATTGTATTGGGATGACACATGACATGACATGACAGACAATGTCAAATCTCAATACATTTTTTTACGCGAACGATGTAAAGTTAAATTGGCAACTACACACATCAAAAGTGTCTAGGGATCAACATATATTTTTGCAATAACTTTTCACCTGATTGATATTAATTAAAATTTTCTTTAAGGATTCATCAAATAAAGTGTTTTCGTTTGTCTACAGTAACGATAAACCAAGTCACCTTTGCATTAATAAAGAAATTTGCCATTTTCCTAATAAAGGGATTTTTGACATTTGAACCACTAACATTAAAGTTCGAAAAAAAGACTGAAATAATAGTTTTCTTTAAAATGTTATTGGGGTACTTAAACAATTAATAATCCGTGTTTCTACCGCGAACACTAACAACACAAGAACATCGGTTTGGCATACTCAAAATGAGTTCATCCAAATCACGCTGTGGAATGGCCGCCCATGTTCGTTGCAACAACAAAAAAAGGTCTTCTTGCAACTGGATACCCTCCATATTCGGCAGAGCTCTTCTCTGTAGCATATCCCATGCATGCTCAATCGGGTTCAAGTCTGGCGACTGAGCAGGCCAGGGCAGGACATTGATGTTAGCTGCGGCGAGAGTCTGTCTTACAACTCTTGCGGTGTGCGGTCGTGCATTATCAGTGTCGTGCGCACCGCGGTAACGTACGGTTGCGTGTCTAGCGAAATGTCACAAAATACGTTAAAATGTAAAAGTTGCAACATTGTTATATGTGAAGTGCTATCCTACATACAATATAAGCAAGATGTAATGGACAATGAGAGCCTCATCAAAGTGTGCGAGTCATCATTCTCTGATCAAGAGATTGACAGTGCAAAAACGTTGCTTTTTGAATCCCTGCCGGAGGAAGATGCTCCGAGAAAAGTATCTCGGCGTAAGGACGGCAAGAACAGAAGAAATATTGAAGACATCATAAACGTTTTTAAAGTACAGGACCCGGATAATATCCCTATTTTTGTGGCCAAAGATTTGTTAAAACTGCCCCCAATCTCGATTGATCACATCGATGCCGTTACGCTCATGAAAGACGTGATAAATCTGCGGAACGAAATGAAGTGCATTAAAGAGACATATGTGACGCTAGAGCAGTTCAAAACACTAGATATAAATCTGCGAAATCAAAAATCTAGCCCTATTATAAATCATAAAAACGTAAACATAAAAAAGCGCGGCGGGTACCTAGATAGCGGACCCATAGGCCTTTCGCATGAAGTTAACTGCAATTATGATGACATACAAAGTGAATCGGGTTTGTCTATGGGTATACAGACAACAGCCGAGAATGAGCTCACTTCAAAAGAACTATTGAATGATGTTGCTTTATCCCACTCCAGCACGGAGCGGGAGGAGCAGGTTGTCCTTGTCTCGCATGACAAGTTACGAACGAATGGCAAAATAACATGGCCGATTTCGCAAAGTTCGCGACATCAGTATCAGTCGTCGTTCCCGTTGGCGGCAGCGCGCGAACAGAGAACGAGTGAACCTCAAGCCGGTGTATCTGAGGAGAAGAACGTAAACAACAAAATGGAGGTCCCAACCATTGCTGAGGTTGTAAAGAAGCCTGGCGATTGGAAAACAAGCAAACAAAGTGAGGAGTGGATAACTGTACAGCGTAAAAAGTATAGAAACCGTTTTGTGGGTAAATCAGGCAAGGCAATTATAGATTCGACAGCAAAGTTTAAGGCGGCTGATGTCAAGGTATCTTTATTTATATCAAATGTGAGCAAACAGTGTTCCGAACAAGACATAATAGATTATATACAAAGCAAGACTCAGGAGACGATTTCGATAGAAAGAGTAACAATGAAAGAGGTCCGGCCTTACAATGCCTATAAAGTAAATGTTTTAAAAAGTAGCGAGCATCGGTACCTAGACACTGTTATGTGGCCGGACGGTATAAAATTCAGACGTTTTATACAATTTAGAAAGCGGAATTCGCTGAACGAACACTTGCAAACAAACAAAACTGCGTATGAGTAACAACGAAAAAATCAGTAAAATAATCTCTTTTAATTGCAAAAACATAAAGCGAAGCGTAGATTGTGTTCGTGACCTATGTGAACATGCTGACGTAGTGGCATTGCAAGAGACGTGGTTGCTGCCTCGTGACCTGACTTTCCTGGGTGTTATACATCGGGACTTCAGCTACACAGGGAAGAGTGCTGTGGACCTGTCATCGGGAGTTCTGCGTGGTCGTCCCCATGGGGGTGTGGCGATCCTGTGGCGCAAAAGTGTGTTTAGTGATGTGACGGTCATTCATTGTGAAAGTGAGCGTATAGTGGCAATAAAAGCTGTGACTCATGACGCGCGAGAAATTCTGTTTATGAGTGTGTACATGCCCACGGACCAACCAGAAAATCTGCCTATTTTCACCCAGTGTTTGAGTGAGCTGAATGCTATTCTAGATGTAAGTAATATTGAAGCTGTGTTTATGTTGGGCGATTTTAATGCTCACCCACTGACCCCTTTCTGTAATGAATTACTGAGTTTTTGTGAAGAGCAGCTGTGGTTATGCGCAGATACTGTTAGGTTGGGCATATCTTCGGGGACATATACATATATAAGCGAGGTACATGTTTGTAAAAGATGGCTAGACCATTGTATAGTGACCTCATCGTCATGGCTTACAGTGACTAATGTGTATGTTCTCTATGATGTACTATGGTCAGACCATTTTCCCCTGGTGTTGGATTGTAATTTAGGCCTAATCAGAAAGAAAATTAATTTATGTAACCAGCCTTGTAATGAGATTAGGTGGGGTAACAGAAAGCCAGAACAGGCAGCTAAATATCAAGAATATTGTGACAGTCAGCTAAAACATATAGATTTTCCAGATGTGTTTCGTGGTTGTGCAGATAAAATTTGTAAGAATATTGACCATAAGAGCATTATAGATAATTATTATCACAGTATTGTAAACATTCTAGTTCAGGCTTCAAAGTGTAGTTGGTCGTGTAAAAAGGGTGTGGGTGGTAATAGGAATAAATGTGTAAAAGGTTGGAATAAACATGTAGCAGAGGCTCATAGGCAGGCCAGGTTAAATTTCCAATTGTATGTTCTGCATGGGAGGCCTGAGTCTGGTCCTGTTTACGAAAAAATGGCCCTTAGTCGAAGAATTTTTAAGTCCGGACTAAAGTTTTGCCAGCGTAACCAGGAGCAGATACAGCTTGATATTATTGCAACTCAACACTCAACCAGGCAATTTGGTAAATTCTGGAAAGGTACTAAGAAACTAAGCGGTAGGGCTGACCTGCCTGTTAGTGTTGACGGCAGTAGCGATGCAAAAAATATTGCAAATACTTTTAAAGACTACTTTGCGCCCCATTGCCCGTCACCGCCAGTGAGTGTGCCTGCTGGGGGGCCCAGTGCTGAGCCCAGTCATGAGCCCGTCAGGATTACCAGCAAGGAAGTTAGCGCAGTCATAAGGAATATGAAACGAGGTAAATCTCCTGGACATGATGGGCTGAGCATTGAGCATCTTCAGCATGCTGGCTGTCACATAAGTAGAGTGTTATCAATGCTATTTACTTTTTGTGTCAGACATAGCTACTTGCCACCTGAGTGCACGCGAACATTGGTAATACCACTTGTAAAAAAAATAAGACTGGTGATATAGCAGACAAGACTAACTATAGGCCCATATCGCTTGCAACTATCATTGCCAAGGTATTGGACAGGATCCTGGACTCTCATTTAGGGAACCATATAAAATTATCAGATGCACAGTTTGGTTTCCGTGAAGGTTTGTCGACAGAAAGTGCAATATTGTCGCTTAAGTACACTGTGAACTATTATACCAAGAGGAATACTCCTATTTATGCCTGTTTTTTAGACCTTTCTAAGGCTTTCGACCTTGTCTCATATGACACACTTTGGGACAAACTTAGGAACACAGGTATTTTCCCAGAAGTTGTAGACCTGCTATCGTACTGGTACAAAGGTCAAAGAAATGTAGTGAAATGGGGTAATACTTGCTCTGATGAGTATGGGCTGAGCAGGGGGGTGAGGCAGGGGGGTCTGTCCTCGCCTAGATTGTTTAACCTGTATATCAATCAGCTTGTCGAGGGGCTTAGCAGCATGCATGTCGGTTGCCGCATTGACAACGTAAGCGTTAATAACATCAGCTACGCTGACGACATGGTGCTGCTGAGCCCATCGATAAGTGGCATGAGAAAAATGTTACTTGTGTGCGAATCTTATGCTTTGAGTCACGGTTTAAAATACAACGTAAAAAAGTCAGAATTTATGGTTTTTAAGAGCTCATGTAAACTGCCTAAAAAAGTCCCGCCTCTTCTGCTAAATGGAGCACCATTAAAACGTGTATCTCATTTCAAATACTTAGGGCACATTGTCAACGAAAATCTAAATGATGACCTTGATATAGAGCGTGAGCGCAGGGCTTTGGCAGTACGTGGAAACATGTTGGCACATCGTTTCGGGCGTTGTACTACAGGTGTAAAGCTCACTCTGTTTAAGGCCTTCTGTCAAAGCTATTACACCAGTGGTCTATGGGCCAGTTTCACGCAGAGGGCCTACAATGCACTTAGAGTGCAATATAATAACATCCTTAGGGCCTTGTTGGGGCTCCCGCGATACTGTAGCGCTTCAGGTATGTTTGCTGGTGCCAGTGTGGATGACTTCCACACCATTATGCGAAAAAAGACTGCCGCTGTTGTGTTGCATATCCGCGGGAGCGCCAACGGGATCCTAAGGTTGATCGAGGGCAGAATGGACTCTGGCGTCCTCAATAGGTTCACCGAGTTGCATGTGACTAAATGTGCAAATCGGTGAACCTATCTTGCCTGCATGCATTGGGTTTTTATTATTTATATTGCATTAAGAATTTTTTTTGTACCACCCTACTAAAATAGTTTAAGTATTTTATTGTTACTAACCCGTATGGTCTGAAATAAAAGATTTTTATTTTTATTTTTATTTTATTTTTATTTTTATTTTATTTATTATCATGCATTAACTGAAATAAGGGACCGATTTGCACTTGTAGAGGAACGATGACGTCTGATACAATCGTCTCAGCATAAATTTGAGCGTTGAGGTTGCCTCTGATCCAAATCAACTAAGTTCTTCCGCCGATCCAAATACCCGCCCATACCATGATGGTTCCACCACTATAAGGATGGACTTCCTGGCAGGATTGCCATTCCTGTTGGCGTCCAGGGGTTCTCCAGTGTCATATACGTCTTGTATCCGGTCTCATACCAAAACGAGACTCATCAGAAAAGCACACGAAACGCCATTGTTCTTCTGCCCAATTTCTGTGTTCAAGAGCCCATTGATATCGAATCCTACGATTGTGCATTGCTATAGGTGGTACCCTTAGCGGTCTTCGGGAATGAAGGTTCACTTCATGCAAGCGGTTTCTGACTGTTTGGTCGCTAATTAAGTTCCCTGAAGAGTGATGAAGCCTCACGGCTAACATCATGGCGGTTATTGTTGGAGCTCTTCGAGTTGTGATTTGAATGTATCGGTCTTGTCTCCGTGTGGTGCAGCGATACCGTCCTCCATGGCGGTCAGCCACGGTACCAGTGCTTCGGTAACGTGTCCAAAGTCGACTGATAACACTCTGACTTGTATTCAGAGCTAAAGCCACAGTACGTTGCCGGGAACCAGCTTCTATCATTCCCACGGCTCTGAGCATTTCTTCCCTGCTTAAATGACGTCGCCGCTCCATAATAACGTTGGTTTTAAACAGTAGTAGGGAAACAGTAGCACTAATAATGTCTTCAATGCGTTGTATGTTTTTATAGGGAAAATATTGACAGCTGATTTTCATCTTTTACTCGAATTTGATTGACAGATCCTGTTTCAAATTATGAAATGCACCAAAAAGGATCCATATAAATTTATAAAATCATAAAATTATTACAAAGCCACATCTCAATCTCAAGAAATCCGCATAAAAATGCTTGATCCCTAGACACTTTTGATGTGTGTAGATGTGGACGTACAAAATTTAAGTAGCACTTTGCTATCAGTTTGTCTAACATGAGTTTCCGTTCACGGCAATCATTGCGTTGTAAAAGTATCTATGGCATTTTTGATTCCATTTTAAATTACGACAATGTGGTTTACGCGGACAATAGGGGCTGTCATTGGTGGTATGGTAGACATACTGGATTTCGCAATTAATTTAATCGAGTTATGGTTACACACCACACACATATACCTACCATCACGACTTTATCCCTAACGGGGTAGTCAGAGGCAAGTGACTTGCCGTAATGGTGAACGGAACACTCAGAAGCCCACTTTTCACCAATGGTATTAGAACCCAACGTGGTAGGTGGTGAGTCTTCCGCCGCTATCCGGGTTGAGTTATTGCCAGAGGAATTTAATGAAAACAAACTCACGAAGTTTCCATAACGGTAGAGTCCGGGATGAATCAGCGTCGAGAAGGACTCTAGTGCATAACTTCGGACACGCAAAGTTCATTCTCAAGCGTAATCTATATCGTATATGTCTACGTGGTGCTGCGAAACCGGTCAATACGCCGGATTACGGGCTTTGTTCTACTGATGAATAATTGTGTCCACCATCCGACCGGGATTAAACCGCTTTCTGCTGATTTAATTGACAATCCTAGAATAATTGTTAGCTGTTAATACGACACACAGGTCACTTGTTGGCCAGCCGGACTGATGGACTGTGTTTTATTTGGATCAGCAGGTGTGAAAGGAGATACACCGTGCTCTAGTGCCTATTGGGGATCAATTTTGAATTGCTAATAACTAAGTATAGATACTGAACTTTATCTAACAGCAATCCTACTCATAGGAAAGTGAGAAATACTAGTAAAAACATAAAAAAACACTAACCGATGGAAAACTACGAAAAAACATTTTTAAATTGAATTTGTATTTTTAGCATTAAACAATGCTCTATTTTCTACACTCGCCTATAACATTGATGAAACAACGTTGGCTTACAACGTAAAATACACTAGATAAATTCGCCGGGTCTGTTAACGGCCTCGGTAGCTCAGTTGGAAGAACAGCCACCCGGATTGTGAAAGGTCGCGGGTTCGTTTTTCTAGTTTCTATCTTAACATTTTTTAAACTTTTCTCTGACTGTTGCAAACAGATGTTCAAGCATCACGTGGAAACTACAAGATGGATTTCAATGAAATTCTGTATACTTTCGCCATAACAGCTGGAATAAAATACAAGGTACTTTAGATTAGGGGGTGAAAAGTTTTAAGAGCTTAGTTTACGCGGACGAATTCGCCGGCATTAGCTAGTATTTACACTAATATATTATATCAAAGTTACCGTCACTTTATACCAGTAGCCACCATATTGCTGTATGTTAAACGGATTTCGACAACCCCGATAGGTGGTAAACTCTACATAGGTACTTAGTTTTACAATTGCGCTTGTAGCGTAGTCAATTAACATCATCACATAAGGGGGAAAGAGATAGACCATATTTCCAAGAACAAACGGGATAATATATTATTTATCATTCAAGCCAAATATCGAATATTTTAAATATTCTGAGTGATGGCTCACTCAGAATATTCAAAATATTCGAAACTATAATTAGGCCGGTTCTGGGTTCAATCGTCAGGTCAGGCAGTGTGATTCGGGGGTGCGACGCGGTGATTCGGTTTTTTTGGAATACATTGTGATCACCAACCCGCAATTGACAAGCTTGGTGATTGAACCATAAACTACCTTAAAGATGAAGTATTTGTCCAGCTGTGGAACAAAAGGCAAATTGCAACCACATATTTAAACTGTTTGGCGTTGAGACACTGGGCCAGTATAGGTCGAGTGCACATGTAGGTACTCTCCTGTTAAATATGTATATGTAAGCGGTTGACGGAAGGCATTGGCCTTTATCTTGGCCGAAAAACAGAGCCTTCCTTTGAGATATTTACCATTCCTACCTACTTAGTTATTCCACAGTAGCATAGAATAATCTTTAAATATTACAGTAGTAGGACAATAATTATATTATTTAAAAGTGCAAGCTGCAAGTGTTAAAAATGATACACTTTTCATACTGGCAGCTAACTAAGGATTATTACTCAGAGTAAGAGATAAGTTAAAAAACTATCTAACTTGTTTCAATGCAACGCTCGAGATATTATTTATATTTACACTTTGGCTCGAGCCCTAGGACTAAGGTTGAATTTTTCTAGTCTCCATTTTTTCGAATAATATACATTTGTGTTTGTTCGGGGTGTTAGCATAGATTTATATATACGTACCTACATGCGTAATCACCCAAGTTAAGGGCTAAGTCGGATATAATGTTATTGGGACAAACAAATAAATTAATTTAAAGTAATAAAATATAATTACTAACATAGGTGCCAGAAAATTGTTACTGGTTAATCCCTTTAGATAATGCGTATTTATCTAAAATAATTAAAATTGGTTTTTATAATGTCATGAACCAGTTCTGAAAGCTCTCGTCGGAACGTTGTATTACGTGAGTCAATAATTACTTATTATTTACCAACATATATATTTCTTTGAATGACTTAAGTGGCAGCAACAAAAAAATTGGGGATATTCTTACAACATTTGAACAAACGCGGGGAAGTAATCGAAACGGCCCGCGATAATATCTGTCATTCATACTTAATAATTCTCTTTTTGAACGAGAGATGACGCAATAATAAATTCATGGATGGATTTCCAATAACGCCGTTGGCAGCCCGAGACAATGAGCCATCGGTCACACAAATCCGGTAACATCGAGCATCAAAATGGCTGGTTGCTGCCATATTATCCAGCCGGGCCGTTGCTAAGTGCCTATTACTGATAAAGTTATTTTAACTTAAGACCATAATTGTCTAAATGACCTTTGTGTAACTTTTTTATTAGTTGTTGCCTGACGAAGTGAGATAATTGTAATCGATCTTCGGGATTTGTAGATTACTAGCTTTAGCCCGCGACTTCCCAATGTTCATTCTCTTTCTACACCAAAAATGAAAATACTTAGGTCCGTGGATAGCGACTATTCGAGCGAATTTGAGAATTCAAAAGTAGCTCTACATATTAAAATGTATTAAAATTGTAGTATGGGATGCCTTAATAATCAATCGCTTTAGCCAAATTTCGTGGTTATGCTTCTCCAAATACAAAAACCATTTCAATACCGCATTACCAGTCACGACGGAGACAATGAGCCATCAGTCACACAAAGCCGGTAATGCTGCCGGTTGTCGCTGTTATCCGGCCGGCAGGACCAGCCGCATATCTATCTAACACCGCAACAAATCAACGGGCCCGGATTTGCTGTGTCACAACACAACAACATTCGGTTGATTGACTCCCGAACTGCAAATATTGTCAGCTAACAAACAGCAAAAACATAACGAGGATTCTGCATCGATATTAAAAATGGTTTATTAAATGCCTGCTAACTTTATGGAAATATTGTTTCAACGTTCTCGGTGATACACGAATGAATGTTAAAGTCATTGATTGTTATTTCCATCATCAGTAAATACTCAACATAAAATACAATCACGACTTTATCCCGAACGGGGTAGTCAGAAGCAAGTGACTGTTGCCGTCATGGTGAACGGAACACTCAGGAGCCCACTTTTCACCAATGGTATTAGAAGCCAACGTGGCAGGTGGTGAGCCTTCCACCGCTATCCGGGTTGATTAGGTTTTTATCGATGTTTTCCATCACCGGAGAGTTAGTCGGAAATTAAACAATGAACACAAATATTTTTTTGGCCAGATTTGAGATGCTCAACCACTAGGCCACGACGCTCTCAATCAGATAGAATACCCTGATACAGAACAACAACAAATACTCATCTAACCCACGATCCACAGTTAGCAGGCAGGCTCTCTACCAAACGAGCCACCAATCCACTCTTAGATTAAATCAAAATAAAGGAAGATTTAGTAAGTAACTCGCATCTTGCGCGTGGACCGCTTAAATCAGGTCCACGTCGCCTAATTTCACTCAGTCCCAATCCCAATCGGCGAGTGACACAAGCGGGCGTGTTACACTAAAATATTATTTTATTGTTTTAAGTGAGATTAGGATAAAGGTTACCAAAATGCCTTCGTGTTTTATACGGTGTACAAAAAATAAAAATAAAAACAAATCTCTTGACTTAAAATTTCTTATATTTCTTAAATTAATTCATTGTTTAGATGGCCATTTTACGCAGGATAGAAAATATGAAATATCTGATTGACTGGGACTCTGGGACTTTACACTGACACACGCTTGTCTCGCTTACGCTTTGGTCAAAACAAATAGGTTTGTCTCTTCTCTGTCCCTCAACATCGCACAACTTTAAATATAATCACAGCGGTGTGAGTGGGCTTTTGTGCATCATACCCGTCCTCAGTTGACGATTTAAAGGACGTGCCGTATCTTCGGCTATTTTGATTTAATCTAAGAATCTAGTCTAATCCTTCGTGAGCAGAAAATAACCATATCCTCTATTTAATAGTAATATCAAGCAGACACTAAGACGTTATTCCGAAACAATTCAAACAAACCACTTTGCATACCTAGCAGTCTCGCTCTCGCACGCAAACTCTAAGATATCCCAAACTATTCGCGTTAACGAAACCAGAGTAACGTGATTTAATTATGACGGATGATGTCAAACGGTCCCCAGGGACCTTATAAAATTCAACCCGTCGACCGTGTCCTGAAGCTAGCCCGTACATTATTTAACCCGCGGTCGCCGCAATCGCGCGTTAATTACCCCTATATAGGACGGGTCCAAAGGGCCCCCAGTTTAACATGACCTGCATAATTTTCCTCGGCACTATAAGAGTCACCTGCGAATGTACGAGATTTTAATTTTCACATACTCGTATTTACTTACGACGTAATTATGCTTGTATTAAACACTCTGTAAAATTTGCAATTCATTGGTAAATATACAGGGGACTGAAATCTGCAATCCTTTCAGATGGTGCAGTATTCCAATGTCGACTTTATTTTTCTTATCTATCTTCTTTGATTGTCTTTATTGTTATAAAGGGTGGTATCAAGACCTGATTTCTGAACTTGATGAGTAAGTTGCTTATTTCAAGGTTTTGTGGCCATGGCCTAGGTCATTAAAATTACTGTTTTTAGGGTTCCGTACCTCGTTAGGAAAAAACGAAACCCATATGGGAATTTGTTCCCGTTTGTCTGTCTGTCAAGAACCTTTTTATCAGGAACGCGTGGAGGTATTAAGCTGGAATTTATATCAAATACTCATGTTTACTGTCCCTTAGAGCTGTGAAGAAATCAAACTTCTAAGCCAACGCAATAAAAAGATACAGCCGTTTATGTCGCAAATTTCCGCAAATTTTCGACACTCGCAAGAGAATCAAAACCTACAGGATACTTCCTGTGAACTCAGAATCTTGAAATTTGGTACGAAGCCACGTCTTATAGCACAAATAAAGGAAAAATTGCGAAAAACGTAAATTTTTAGTTACATCATATAATGATAGTACATTAAAAGAAAATTACAGCCGAGGCGATATTGCTAGCCCGAGCCGTAGGGGAGGGCTACAGGAAACCAGAGGCTGTACTTATCGAAGCGCACGTATGTCATACGACGTTTCATAACATATTTGCGAGGAAATCATTAAAACTCCCGACCTTTTAAACGAATAAATCTTTAATTACTTGATAAAGCAGTTATAAAAATTTACTCTTGAATAATTCACACAGAATTGCGCTTGCTGGTGCATCACAGGTTGCCAATTTTCCATGAAATCCATTTTTTGCTTGACTTCTCAGAACATACAAAATATATGTAAAGTAGCTTCAATAATTATGTACACTTCTATGTCTTAAAATCACTTCCACAAATTAATAATATAATATTAATAATAAATAATATTAATATCGATATATGACATAGTACATACGAAACGTATAAAAATCATGTTTTAATTCGTTTTTATTAAGTAAACTTGACTCAATCGCAGATCAGTTTTAATTCAAGGGCATTCATGCATGTTTACTTAAAGTTTTATAAAAAAACCGGCCAAGTGCGAGTCGGACTCGCGCACCGAGGGTTCCGTACAAACCTGTAGGTATATTTATTAAAAATATTTTTATAACATATTTGCTCGTTAAGGGTCTCTTATTTCACCAATTTCAATATCGTATTGTATCTCATTACGTACTTGTGTGTATCAAAATAGCGGGCAAGTCCCATCATATCTCAATGACTGATGAATTACAACAGTTCATTTCCAACACACCCACGTATTTAGCCCTGTAGGGCCTGTATTTACCGACGCAGTTGAGAGTCGGCGCTCAAAGCGCGACCACAGCGTTTCACAAAGCGCCTGCATTCCACAACTCAGTTATTTAATTCCCACTCTATGCCAGTACATAACGCTACATGTGCAGGGTCAATCAGGGCATATTAATACACATGTATAATAAGGGGGTCATGAATTTGGTGTGTATACTTTTTCTGATTCGTTGTAAGCTTACCGCCTACAACAGGGCAACACGATACTAAGTCTTATTCATAGCTTCATATACATACATGTCTTTACAATAATACAATTGACGACACGATTGGCGTAGTGCGCTGTAGCACGGTTCCTCGCCTCGATTTCCCTAGCGTCCCGGCTTCGATTCCCGGTCGGGGCAATTCAGGAAACGATCTTTTCTGAATTGACTCGGGTCTGGGTGTGCTGGGAGACGCCCCTGGCTTATTTCCTTGTGTGGTACCTCGTAACACAGGGATATTAATCCCTACTTCGAGACCAACAAGAGGTGTGTTGTCTAGCGCTATATTTATTTATTTATTTATATTTACAATTAAAATATTACTTGTCAATCAGGAGATCTCGTGAGTGACGGTAGGGGGCATGGATGCTAGAAGCATTTTTTCGGTGAACGGCTCTTTCCCTGAAGTAGGTCTTTCATGTCTGAAAACCATTATCACAAAAAAGGTAATAGTCTAAACTATAGAACTTAAGATCAGCCTAGTTAGGGTCACGTCCGGCCTTAAATCAAACAAAAAAACATTTATTCTCTGATGTGTTCGATCCAGAGTTGTTAGTAAAACAATAATGGAAAAAACTACTTATATATATGTAAAAAAATAAATTCAATTCAATTAAAAATGACAAAAAATTCAATTCAATTTGATTCAATCAAGAAAACATCAATTTACTATTAAAATATAAATAAAAATTAAATAATTAATTAATGCTATGTAACTGCTCCTGCCTTAGGATTAATTAGGGAGGAAACCCAGTGCCTCTGTAAAGGACTATCTGGTCTGTCAGCGAGTAAGCTTTTGGGGGGTGGGGTTACCGAGCATTCTACCTCTTACGGATGAAATCTTGTTGCGCATTACAGCGTGAAAGTCGTTCACGTGTGCGTCTGCAAACATGCCAGAAGCACTGCAGAATCTCGAAAGGCCCAGCAACCTCCGGAACAAGTTGTTGTATAGAACACGCAGGGAGCTGAACGCCTTTTGAGTATATAACTGTATATGTATGTTAAAAGCTCCATTGAATAAAAATCAATATCTACCAAAAACAAAAATACACCGTTACAGAAAGCCGGCTGGGCTTCTTTTCCTTGTTTTTTTGAAGCTGGTTAAAAGCAATCGATCATCACAACAATATCGACTCGAATGATTTATATTCCACAAGTGTTTAGTAATACCGGGGACACGGAACTATTTCTCAATGGTCTCATACTTTTAACAGCATTTAGGACGTAATGAGGGAAAGTTTGGCTCGTATTTCATCTAACAATACTGCGAGGAAAACCCAGTGGCGGAAACATTGCCAGGGCCGAGTAATTGATGAGAAATCTTTGTAAACTTCTTTTCGACTGCTCTTAATTTGTTGTTAGGGGAATTTTGTTACTTCATACAAAGGGTGCCGTTGATTTTAGGCTACAAGCGCAAAAAAAGGCTATATGTTGTATTGGAATTTCATGTGGGCTGCTTGGTAGAGATCGCTTTTTAGCGATAAAGCCGCCCAAATTGTAAACTGTGTGTATTTTCTGTAAGTTATCATTATTTATGTGCAATAAAGAATATGTACATGTGCAAAATTAATTTATAAATATCATTAAAGGCATAATGAAGTTATAAATTGGATTATCTTACATATTTCTTTTACTGTCACAATATTTAAAATTCGTAGGTACCTCTCTTGTGTCTTGACTTCACTTGATTTAAGACACAAATGTAACGACGTGGGACAAAATAAAACACTCATAGAGCAAAATCATGTGATCCAAAGCTAATCAGAGATTTTACTATGGGTGTCAGAGACTTACAAACTTTAATAAATATAAACCGAACCAGACACGGAACAATCTCAAAAATGTAATGTTTTTTCTCTGAATGACTAAAGAAATGATTGCTCTAGCAAAAGTTTTAACTGAAGGCTAATTAATTCGTCGGCCTAGGTTCTTCGGCGTTGTCAGCAGATTTCAGTTTCATGGACCAAGGTCCCAGAATAAGCTATATTTCCCTGTAAAAATGGTATCTACTGTTTTAAAGATTATAAAGTCACTCGGAATAATGGCGTGGGAAGGCGTGTATCATCTTTCCAATGCTTTTAGAAGAATTGTCCTGGGAGACGTGCGCGGTGTCGGGTGGAAGCTTGTTTTATTTTAGGTAAAAAAGTTTCTCAGGAATTAGTCATATTTTTTCGTCTAAAAGCATTCGAAATTGAATGAGTGCCTTAGGCGAATCAATCTGTCTTAGTTGTAAAAGCTATTCAATTTGCTATAGTCATAATTGAAATAGGCTATGCATTTGTAAGTAAACTTACTCAAAAATCTACGTTATCACTCTTAATACATTTCCAAGTACATTTATGAAACTGTAACATTTGTAAAAAATAATATTGACTTGTTCGAAAAATGTAAAGGTACCAGACGTAATAATAAAATTTGTATACCTCCTAATAGAACTACACTCCTGAACCACAGCATATTTTGTAAAGCACCGGTTATATACAATAAACTTCCTTCTGATGTACTAGACACCAACAATAGTCACATTTTTAGGAAATAATTGAAGTTGCTGTTAATTAAAAACGCTTTCTATAGTTTATGGGAATATCTCGACAGCACATTGTGATTTATTCTTTAATTACTAACCATTATCTTTGTGACATACGAGTATTGATCATTATTTTATTTGACATTATAATCGTCATTTTTGGTGTATGTAATAATTGTGAATTGGTTAATTAGTATTTTATTTTTGTTTATTCATATTATTATTGATTAAAGAAATCAAGTTTACATAAAAATACACACTGTCCCACAAAACTGTTTAAACAGTTTGTCTGTGGGATCAGGAGTCTCACTAACATAATACTTTCATAAAACTAATGTTACATAAACTTATGGACTAACATTGCGATAAAAGGTAACTTTGTAGCATCCTTTTAAACGTCTTTTTATTCGTCTCCTGTTCGTTTTTTTGATTTATTTCTCTATTGTAATTTGCACGCTTAAACAGCAAAATATGGCTGATCACTTGTAAAAGCTTGAACCTTCGATACCTGTATTTGCAAATCAATGGCATTTCAATTTGAATTAAATCTCTTCTTAAAATGTATTGTCAATTTCCTCCATGTGACATGCAATAAAGATATTGAATTGACGTTCACAGTTAAACATGCCAAAGGAGATCATTCTGGCACTATACATTTTTGGGTTGGGCCTTTTCTGAAAAAGCCGGCCAGGCAAAAGAAATGGTACGTATCGTTAGAACTAGTCACACGGAGCAATAGTTATGAATGCACAAAAGTCGTAGGGTTGTCACAAGCCGAGTTATACAAGTTCAAAGATATTATTTTTCATACTTTTATTTATTTTTGAAAGTGCTGGGATACATAAAATAATGATAGATTTTGCTAGAAGTAATGATCGGAAGCATAACCTTAGCTAGAAAGATATTAGCTAATTAGAAAACCATAATTTTCACCTAGAAACAAAAAATACCTAACTCGGTTTAGTTATTAATTTAATCACATTAATTTCTGAAAGTGACAGCCAGCGAAAATAAAATGTTGATATAGTTAGATGCTTTGTGGCCGGCACTTTTAGAGAGGGCCCATAAAAAATGATCTTCTTTTGTGTATGGTCTCAAGCCAATAAATCAGTCCGTACAATATTTTGACGAAGAATCATATTCTAATCTAATCATAATTAGCCGTTAGGATCCCACTGCTGGGCAAAGGCCTCAAGAAATATATTAGGGTCCATCAAAGAAAAAAGACACACCAATGTAGTGTGAGTGCGAACCACTATATTGAATACTCCATACAATCAGTTAACACGAACTTAGTCTTGACTGGTATCGATCGACTAACAAACCTCATTGAATACACATTTTCGTGTGGAACTTGTGTGTCCGTACGTCATACATTATCCACATACACTAGAATCAAATTAAAGACTTATTTCCAACTCAACCGTAAGATAATTGAGCTCAAATTACTCAATGAAATTAATAGCGTTTCAAAATGTTCGTCTGTGCCAGTTTCTCCCCTCTCCAAAGCTTTACAAATCTCAAATTTACACTTTTGTTCTCGTAATTAGTACATTTCCTGGGAAACTCGTGTTTGAAATAACAAATGGACTATTTGAGTTTTGAAGCACATTATACGAAACTGGAGGTTGCAGATTTAAAATGGATTTGATTTCAGTTTTGATTATGGAAATGATTCGGTAAATATTGGTTTCAATTCGATAAATTAAATGGCAGATCCGAATCGTTTAATCTTTCTGCGTTCGACAGAAAATTACAAGAAATGTCTAATTTACATTTGAAAATAGAATGATATCATTTCTGGGACATTATCTAATAGATACTGCTACTTCAAAATCCATTGTCAAAGTTATATACTTTGTTAGATATCATAAACCAACCTAACGTGGTAGTGGCGTAACTGCAAACCATTTTTTGCGGGCTGCCTGTCTTTGATGCTCTCCGGTCATTTTCTAATAAACTCAATTTAGCTACCTCTTTGCGAGTAATAACTATGGTGTTGCATGGCACAATTCTGTGGTAACCGCTTCCCAGCAGGCCATCCACTTGCTCGTTTGTCGCAGACTTAGTAAAAAGGTGTTTTGGTCAGAATTGAACCCTGGCACATACGGGCTCCTTCACCCCCTCTACTACCTACCTACTCAAAAGATGAATTTGCCGCTTAAGAACTAAGACCATCTATCTGAAAAAAGTTGACTTTATAGGAGACGAAAAAAACGTTTGATTTTTTTCCTTAAACAATTTCATTATTTTTAAGTCTGAACATTTACTGGACAGGCATGGGAAATAAGATGTTTACATGTATTTATTAGTTTCAAAATTACTGTAGATAAAAATAGAAACCAGAAAAAATCGACCTGATCCTGGGACTTACTACTTATCCTATAGCTCGTTTCATCTTAATCGAAAGTCAAATATTTGTAAAAATATTTCTTTCGGGTGTTAAGAGGCGTTCGCCTGTAACATTGATGAAACAACGTTGGCTTACAACGTAAAATACACTAGATAAATTCGCCGGGTCTGTTAACGGCCTCGGTAGCTCAGTTGGAAGAGCAGTCACCCGGATTGTGAAAGGTCGCGGGTTCAAATCCCGCTTGAGTACCAGGATCAGGTCGAATTTTTCTAGTTTCTATCATTGTGTAGAAAAATAGAGCATTTTTTAATGCTAAAAATAAAAATTCACTTACCGTAGATGAGAGCTGGTATTAGTTAAAATATTTGCGTATGTTTGTAAATTTTACTCTAAGATAGGTGGTATTGGCAAGTGAAACAAATTTCAAAATAAGGTATATTAAACACTTTTTGCTCCCCAAATATTATATCCGGTAAGTTAAAATTATATTTATTTATTGAAATCCTATTTTATTCACTCGATTTTTAGTAGATAATTCTGACCTTAGGAGCCTACCTAATAATTTAAAAATACTGTAATAAATCGGTGACGACCTTCGTGGTGCTGTGTGGGTAGATCGTGATGGAAATTTTGATTTTCAGATGAAGTTCCTCGACAAAGTTCAACAAAAAAACCTTATGGCAGTTTCAAGAAGCTTGAAAGTGATGAGAAAAAAAAATAAAACACTACCATCTTCAGGAATTAAAAGATGTTCTACCAAAGGATTGTTATCCGTTTTATGATGCGTTAAAATTTTAAATTTTTACCAATAATTAATACAAATGTTTTATGATTAAAATTTTATAATTAAAAGTTCGTAGTCTAAAGTTCTAAACAACCATCTTAAGCATTAAAAGATGTTCTACCTAAAGATTGTCCTCTCTTTCATAATAAAAATGTTTTTCTGTTTAAAGTTTGATAAATATAAATATAAAAGTTACAACAAACTATTATGTTTATCAAATTTCTAAACGGATTCTGTTTAAAATTTGATAAATATAAAAGTTACAACTAACTTTTATGCTTACCAACTTTTTAACAGAACATTTTAATAGAAACATTTATTTTAATTAGTAGAATTTAAATGTGCGCAACGCATCATAAAACGGATGACAATCCTTTGATAGAACATCTTTTGATGGTTGTAAGTATTTTGTTTTATTTATTTTTTTCTCACCACTTTCAGGCTTCTAGAAACTGCAATACGGTTTTTGTGTTGAATTTGGTTGAGGAACTTCATCTGAAAATCAAAATTTCCATCACAATGTACCCAAATTTCCATCACAATGTACCCAAATTTCCATCACAATGTACCCCACACAGCATTACGAAGGTCGTCATCGATTTATTACAGTACCTGTTTTGAAATTATTAGGTAGGCTTCTAAGGTAAGGTAAGTTTCTAGTTCTAGAAATAACTACTAAAAATCCAGTGAATAAAATAGGATTCCAGTAAATTAAATAAAAATTAACTTACCGGATATAATTTTAGCGAGCTATTATCTTTTTCATTAATTTCCGCTAAAATTCGACAAGCCCTCCATCCTTGGTACCTTTTCGACATTTTAACTGTAAAGAAAGTTTAAGAAAATGATGCGGAAACTTAATATAAAAAAAATGCATTAAAAAGTAAAAATCGCCAAAAGTGTAGATAGTAGATGGTCTCGGTTCTTAAGCGCTGTGTGTAAGTTGAACGATATTCATCAAAATATTTAATACTCTCAAGTTACTTCCTTTGTTTATTTTAGCATTTTGCAATGCTTGTTTTCAATTCGATAGATAAGAAACTATAGAAAAGAACTACATTCGGACCTTGAAGAAATCAGGCAGGATACGAACCCGCGTCTTCCACAATCTGGTTGGCTGCTTTAACCACTGAGCTACCGAAATTACAATGGACCAAACGAATATTTCTATTATTATGCTTACGTTGCAAACCAACTTTATTTCATCACTGTTTTTACAACCGTCTGAAAGAAAGGCTGCTGTAGGCTGCTTGGGGAGTCTAGGAGAGCACTCCTGAAATTCCTATTGGAAGGTGAAATAACGGCGTATGAAGTCCCCGGCTAGTTAATTTACATAAATTACCCTGTTATAGGTAGCACCTATTTCACACAATGTTGAAACGAGAGTGTTTAGTTCCCATCGAGGGCTTGGCGCGCGAGCGGTGTCATATGCGTGATTTCCCCCCGGCGCGCGACTATTCGCACGGGACGTTATGCACTCCACTTGATTAAACCTAAATTTATAATCAGCTTTAAGTAATTTCATACTTCCACCATGTTTCCAGTTTACATTTAATTTGAATCCCTGCAGAATTAGGAGGAGCATTGTGTTGGTAATTTTGTTGTTAAGTAGCTTCGTTGAATTATTTTATTAGGAACATCGAACTCTGCATCGTAAACAGTTCAGGCTGCCTCTACTAATGGTGGTTTAAGGTTTTATGAATACTGTAATACGTTTAAAGGTTGTGCATTTCTGTTACTGCACTTGTGTCTGTAGGTCTACCATGAGTTTCCGCCACGTATACGGCGATATATAGTTGAGTTCAGTAATTTGTATGCCACTGGAGGCGCTCTGCTGATATCTCATACTAAAAAGTCAACGTGGACACTAGCGACTGTCATTGGTGTAAACTAAATCCTAAATACAACATAGATAGGTTAAATGGCTCACAATAAATAAAACTCAAATTAAGGTCTGTACGTCTACCACGAGTTGCCACTCTAGATTTAAGTTATCGTTCGCTTAAAAAAATGTATTAGGATTTGAGATTGTCATGTCATGTCATGTCGAATCCCAATACAATTTTTTACGCGACCAATAGGGTAACTTAAAGTGGCAACTCGTGGTATATGTACTGGGATTATAGACCTCCACTGAGATGATTGTAGGACGAGAATGGGCCGCGACTCGCCCGTTATACGTCTGTCACGCCTGTATAACGATCTCACAAAAAAGATTCCAGAGCTTGATGTTCGCCATCTCAACCTTTCGAAATTCTTTAGTCTTCTTAAAAATTGTGACGTACCTTTAGTTAGTCCATAAGTTTCTCTGAATACTTACATTTTTTTTTTGTATAAATATAACTACTGTATAAGTTTAAGAACCAAATATCTACTTTTTTATTGTTTGCATGCTGAGATTACCTGTTATCTTAAGAACAGTTAGAATAAGCTATATAAATACCCAAATGTACATGTAATACTGTTTCTTATGTTGGTAGTCCAATAAATAAATAAATGCCAACAGAGAATCCAGTTATGGAACACCAGCACGCTTTTTTGAGCACTTATATACTATAATTGGTTCTTTAGAACGTTATTATATAATATAGGTCCTTTGTTATGTTTGTTTGCCCTATGAAATAAAATGTACTTACTACTAGTCTGTTATTACTGCGGCACTAGGTTAGAGCGGTCTCACCGCGTATGTATACGGTCGCTTAACATACGCGCGTATACGTGCGCTATATTTCAAGCTTCAAAACACAAAATGCGTGTACACGGGCTTATGGAGTGCTCGCTCAAACTTGTAGTGGTGAGTCAGTATCTTCTTACATGGATGCGAGCTTATAAGCGTGTCAACGCTCGTGCGAGTTACGGCAAAGGCTGGTAAAAGGAGCGTCTGTACGCGCCTACATGCGCTTCCAAAAACAAGCTTATCCGCGCGTGTAAACCGCTAGTATGAAATCTCTTTGAGAGAAGTTACAAAAATAGAGCGTCAGAGTTGTATAAGTAGGTAGCTATGTTCATTGAAATGTCAAGTGTGAGATAATTCAACAAATCTCGTTCAAAAACCTACTTAAATTACTGATATAAGTAATTTTAATTACCGATTGCGTAGGCAGCGTACTGAGCAAATTGAACACATTCGGAGGCACTCGATCAATTATGTTCATCCTTGGCTGAGCACCGAGCCGCCGAACCCCCGAGCCAAAGCGAGCCCGAGCCGCCCAGGTACTCAACTCCTCGGGGATGACAGCAGTAATGATATTACTTACTTAGTGTACTTTGCAGAGTGAAAATTATTCAAGCTTTCCCGCTGAATTTTTCTTGACTCGCTTTGTTGACTCGGAGAAACGTCTTCATATTTTTTTAAATATATTAATAATACAGATGTGCATTGGCCTTCAGTCTATCAACCCTACCCATAGCGCAAAAGGTCATAAGTTTGATTCCCACCTAGGACAAACATAGATGTGGCGAGCATTTGTTTCTAATCTTTACATGTCTATTATTCAATATATATATCTGTTTTCGCTATTGCTGTTCTATCTAGTTATGTACGAACCTCGGAGTTCTACTTTTGAAGCCTCGAGGCGAATAGGCCGGACTCAATGAGCTCGGTATGCTCGTAGACCCTGAGCCCAGCCGAGGCGCGAGCTCCCTGAGCCACGCCTCGAGGCTTCAAAAGAGTTCGAGCCTTCAAAAGAGCTCGAACCTATCAAAAGAGCTCGAGCCTTCAAAAGACCTCGAGACTTAAAAGAGCTCGAGTCTTTTCACTATAATATCTTACAATGTCTTTTTCTGTTAATTAAACCTCTATTTTTCAAAATACCCATCCGGTCACATATATTATATCCCACAAACACATATTTTATTGCCTGCTTTGGAAAGGAAGACTCTAAACGGAAACTAACTTAAGCGAGACTCGCCACGTAAAAACGTCTCGAGCGCTAAAAAGACTCGAGCCCTAAAAAAGCCTCGAGATCGATCGAGCCCTGAAAAAGCCTCGAGTTCGATCGAGTTCTCAAAGAAGGCTCGAGCCAAGTCGTCGAGCTTCATACAAACGAGGCGAGCCCTGTGCCTCGAAAGGAAGCCTCGAGCCTTGTACATCACTAGTCCTATCTTGAGGCACTGGAATAGCGTCCATGTCGGCTCGAGGCCTGCTAGGGTCAACGTGAAGTAGATGTTGTTTTTTCTATTTTTGATTTTAGTGATTCACTAACCATGGCTTTTAAGTACTTATTTTACTTACTTAGGAAAACATTTTCTGAAATAAACATTCATTATTAATATAAATGTGTGGTCTGGTTATGACATTCATACTTCAGTACAGGGTACAGTTTCTACTTGGTCACGTGAATAAATGTCAAAATATTGATAGTTTCGTGAAATTCCTCGTATGTAAAGCAAAAGAACCAAACTTCATCTAGCTTACATTCTGCACAAATTGAAACAAATAGCGTTCGCTTAGTGCCTCCCGCGCGACGGAATGCAAATGCTCGCCGCTTTCGGTGGAAATAACAGAGTTTGCAGTTGAAGAGCCGTTATGGGCTAAGTGTTAGCTACCAGTTAATTTAGTTGCGATACAGATACGGCACGCGCGTGCTCGCCGGAACTTGCCACCTTCGTGACGGCTACGGGAATATCGTACGTAACTGTACTTATTTTCTTTCCCTAGTTCGTTTTTTATTTGCATCCCACCCTACACACCTGTAACGTAGGAGCAGTAGCAGCGTCGAAGAGCATAGGTTTCGTCACCCAGTAGGTACAAACAAAGGTGTGACGAGCTACGGCTACGTTAACGGCTGCTCAACAGGCGGTAATTCATAGAAATCGTGAACTTTTTATTGGTGATCATTTGAGGAAAAACGTTCGTCCGAGTAGCTGAATAAAAGTAGTAGGATTTCGGAGGATGCAGTCCGTTAATATTACCGTTAAAAAACTATGAAGGACGCCACTGCTAAGCATTGGACACTGTTATTAAATTAATCTAGCTGACAAAGAGATAAATAAAGATTCAGAAACAGCAGTAGGTAAAGCATCACATTCTGAAAATGAGCGTGGTTAG
Source organism: Udea olivalis (assembly GCA_947369235.1). Classification (NCBI taxonomy): domain Eukaryota; kingdom Metazoa; phylum Arthropoda; class Insecta; order Lepidoptera; family Crambidae; genus Udea; species Udea olivalis. Next base: position 9,255,285 of record OX376352.1, on the reverse strand, counting down.
TAAAATGCAATCGTTATGAGCATGAACGAGTAATAGAGTTTAGAGTCGAAGAGCAGTTTCGGGTAAGTGTATACCTCTCGAGGTTACTGGCAGTTAATTTAGTCACGATACAGATACGGCACGCGCGGGCTGCTCCCTTCTTTACACCTTCCAGTATTCCGCTTTTAATGTTCCCCCCAAAATATTACTTTTATTTCTATTAGGTTAATTTGGCTTTATGATATTTTCCTGGTCGCGACTCTGGAATTATAGAGATTTACCTACTACTTATTCATTACAATTTAACGCGTATTATGACAATGATATTTTTGCTAAGTATATTTGTGCAGTGTTGAGTAGTTGTATCCCGTAAACTGGTGTGTTTCCAACAATCTTTTGAAAACTGTTGTGACTAATAAATTGTATTGTCCTACCACAAAAAAAGGCCCTACTATGACTTCATAACTTCATGACGACACGGTTGGCGCAGTGAGCTGTGCACGGTTTCTCGCCTCGATTTCCGAAGTGTCCCGGGTTCGGTTCAGGAAACGATCTTTTCTAAATTAGCTCGCGTCTGAGTGTGCTTGGCGACGCCCCTGGCTTAAATCCTTGTCTATACCTCGTAACACAACTCAAACTCAACTCAAATAACTTTATTCAAATAGACTGTATCAGTTCTTTCAAATCGTCAAATTTACAGCAAAATATACTAAATAATAGACATAAATACCATAATAATATGGATATGTAAATAAACACACTACACAGACATAATGCGACTCTACCACCGCGTCGGAGTTGTTTCTTGCTGAGAAGACCCGGCGAGAAACTCAGCAGTTACTCTTTTAAACTTGTTTTGGGTTTACAACAGGCGTTAGTAAAGTACAAGTAGAGTGTCATTTTGATACAAATAAACCTAATGAGATTCTTAACTAAAGAATATAAAACAAAGAGAAAAAACCAACCTTAAAATAATATTATAACAAAAATTCATTTAAACAATTCAAAAAGAAAAATTGTTAGTCAGTACATACTCGGTACCTATTAACTATTACAATAAAACATCTGTTACAATAGAGCTATTTAATCCCGCATCGGGCAGAGCGCTTATACCCAGGCATTTTTATCTATAAGGTAGTCTTTCGTAGTATAATAGCCCTTTTTTAATGAAGCTGTTTTCATGTGATTTTTGAATCTATGTAAAGGTAACTCACAAATGGTTTTTGGAATTTTGTTGTAATAATGTATACCTTGCCCCATGAAGGATCCTAAAACTTTTTGTAACCTAAAGAGTGGAAGTGCAATTTTATCCTTATTCCTAGTATTTCTGCAATGTATGTCACTGTGTTTAGCATAGAGACCAATATTTTTTCTCACCAAAACAATGCAATTGTAAATGTATTGTGACGCTACAGAGAGGATAACAATTTCCTTAAAAATCTCCCTAAGTGAAGCCCGTGCACGAAGCTTATAGATGGATCTGATCGTTGGCTTCTGAAGGATAAAGATGGTTTGTATATCCGCCGCTTGACCCCAAAGTACAATGCCGTAAGACATTACACTATGGAAATAACTGTTGACATATTCCACTGCTCCTTGACTGAATACACAAAAGCGATTCTTTTTGTTTTGTGTAATGAAAATTAATCAATTTAATCAAATTTAAGAATTACTGTTATTATTTATTTTAATTAAGGATTTGTTATTTGAGTACCTATTATTATTATTATAATGATTTTTTTAAATCTAATAAAGTTTTTGTTTGGCTTCACTATTGTATTGGGTAGTCCTGTAAGAATAGTGTAAGGTTTTGAAATAAATAAATAAGTAAAAAAACTAAAATAAACTTGTGATCCTGTAGACAGTACACTGTTAACATCAACTTTTTGAGTTCTTAAACTAAGGTACGAAATTACCAAATCTAAAGCATTATCCCTAACCCCGTAAAAATCAAGCTTGCGTATAAGTGTATCGTGATCAACGCAATCAATGGCCTTGGACAAGTCACAGAAGACGCCAAGAGCGTTCTGTGAATTCTCCCAAGCCCTAAAGATGTGTTTTAGAAGTGCAATGCCAGCATCAGTAGTAGAACGGCCTCTCGTGAATCCATATTGTTCACTGTGTATGATATATGTATGTTAGATTATGAATATGTATCCTTACTTCAAGACCATGACAAGTGGTGTGTTGTCTGGCGCATATATATATTTTTATATCATTTCACTGTGCCCTAATAATTTGAACCGGACTTAAATATTGCACGGCATTTTGGTTCAAGTGAGATTTAGGCATTAGCATATTTTTACGGAAAATTAATTTCTCCGGTGGATTGATGGCGCTTGACAAATTGCCGTCAATCAGTACAGACGAGTAGAATTCTCAGATTATTGCATTTCAAAAGTATATAAGATTAGTTACAAGAAGTGAGAATAATTTAGCTTATATACGAGTACATGGATGGGACATCTATTGCTGGGGCTGGGTGGAGGCTACCATCGTTGAAATCAAATCTTCGCAAAATCGGATAGAAATTCCTTTGTCAAACTTACTTGGAAGATACGTTTTTTTAGGATAAACTGTTGTTACAACTTAGTTACCATGTTACCAGTATGGTTTACCACGAGTAGAACGTTCATTAGGTAACTGAAAATTATTAGTTCTTCCTTTTTATATAAGGAACAATTAATTCAGTTTGTTATAAAAAGACAAGCAATAAGTTTTCAAGTATTATTTTATTCGCACATAAATAGGATGCACATGATTTTGGTCCTCTTTCGATATGTAGCAGCAAGTTGAAACAACTCATACATTTCTATTTAGGTAATTCAATCAGCGTGAACATAGCAAATTAAAGTTATGTTAAGTTTAGAAAAGTGTTTGGTAATGGAATTGTAAAAGCTAGTTTCATAACTGCATGAATATTTTCCTTCCTTCCGCTTTCGCTCGCAGCTGTACCTCCGTAGTGGCCGAAGTGGCGTTTTTCCTTCGCAAGTTATTGAGGCGGAGCTCTCAATCACTTCCCGCCAGATTTCGCTCTGATTGATCGATTCGACTTTAATTTTGAATGTTAATATTGCTTTCGTTTACTTTGGAATATATTTTAGTTAATGTAATGCAGCAACTTACTTGCTTCTAGAATGTTAAGTATTTCCAGCTTTGTTTAGTTTTTATTCTTGTTTTAATCTACATAGATCATAGGGCTAACATTCACTGTTGGAAACTCGCACGTATGGTTTATACTTATTTCTATTTTTAACCGACTTAAAAAGAAGGAGGAGGTTCTCAATTCGACTGTATGTTTTTTTAATGTTTGTTACCTCATACCTTTCGACTGGGTGAACCGAGTTTGATCATTATTTTTTAAAGCTGGTGCTTCCCGTGTGGTCCCATTTCAATTTGGTCTAGTTCTGACAGTGGCATCCATGAAAAACCATAATAATAATAATAATAAATAAATCATTTATTTCAGATTAAATCCATATTAAAACAATTGCATTGATTAAAATTAAAATTAAAATGTCCAGCTAAGAGAGAATTACATTAATTTATATTTATATTTGACCTGTGACAACACTCACCCAGTGCTGTTGGATAGGACAGTCGAGGCGGGACGCAATCATTTTCAGAATCCTATTGGGACTGCTTCGGAGCCGATGAAACATTGACGCGGCTTTTTTTCGCATAATGGCATTAAAACCATCGACGCGGGCGTCTGCGAACATGCCAGAGGCACTGCAATACCTCGGCAGTCCCAACAGTGCCCTAAACGCGTTATTATATTGCACCTTTAGGGCGCTGAAGGCTCGTTGCGTATACTTAACCCACAGGCTGCTAGAGTAAAAATATTGACAGTAAGCTCTAAAAAGAGTAATTTTAACTTCTATTGTGCTTCTAGCAAACCTGCGAGCCAGCATGTTGCTTCTCACCGCCAACGCCCTTCTCTCACGCTCTATATCAACGTCATCCTGTAGGTTGTCAGTTAACATGTGGCCAAGGTATTTAAATTGACGCACAACTTTCAGGGGAGAGCCTTCAAGTACAACGGGAGGCACGAAGGTCGGCTTTTGAGTACCAGCCTTAAACACAAGTACCTCACTCTTTTTACAGTTGTACTTGAGGCCATGCCCCGAAGCGTAGCGCTCACAAATGTCAACGAGCGTTCTCAACGCGCTGATCGAGGGAGCCAGCAGGACCATGTCATCAGCGTAGCTGATGTTGTTGACACAGGTACCGTCAATGTAGCATCCGACATGGACACTGCTGAGTCCCTCAATCAACTCGTTAATGTACAAGTTGAACAAGCTCGGAGATGTCAGTCCACCCTGACGAACGCCACATTCCAGCTTGTATTCATCGGACAGAGTATTTACCCACCTCACCTGGTTCACCTGATTTTTGTACCAGTACCTAAGAAGAGATACGGCCTCCACTGGCATGAAGTCTTAAATCTAGATAAACCATATGCGCGACAAATGGACGAATAACTCAGTTAGACGCCAACCGATTTCGATGCTCCTTTTTTTATTGGAAATGATATACTTCAAGGGTAGTTTGATGAGAGTTTGGTTAGGTTCTGATCATGGGATCCATGGCAAAGTAACGGAACTCTCCAATTCTTAGGAGCAATTGGACGATACTTTTTCGATGTACAAAATAAATAAGAACTATTCACAGAAACTCAAGAAATAAACAAATATTTTAACAAAAAAAAAAAACTTAAAAAAAAAACTATTCCAAAACAAAGCACTGAAAAGTGAAGAAATGATTGCGTATTCTTCTAAAACTTATACGACAATATGTAGGTACAATTATTGTTATTGTTGGAGTCGGTTTCAGCCAAGGAAACACTACAATATACCTATTCTGTACATCTCACGTTTACGTATGTATGTAGGTAGTTACAAACCTACATTGGCTTCTTTGGTCATTGGTTTTTTTTTGTTGAAATTTTTGTTTTTTGGGCTCTCATTTTGTAACGTGGACGAGTGGTAACAGAGCTTGGCTAATCCGATTATCAGGTCAGAATTTTCAGAACATTTCCCGGGTCTGTCACCAACCACATTAGGCAGGCACTTACATTTTTTTTGCACGAAGTCGAGTAGTAATGATCAATTGTATTTTTGTGCAATGGAGTATCATTGCACAAAAATACAATTGATGAGTCTTATTCAAAGATTTGATAAGAACAGTTTTCCATATTACGTCTTTTTTTGATCGAGCTGATGTCTAAGAATTTTTGGTCATTATTTTCAAACTATCGAATACCGCTTAGTGCTAGATGTGTATGTTTTTAGCTTTTATCTTCAAACTTATCTTTAGGTTAATATTGTCGTTTGGGCAGAATGACGTGGGCGGGCTCAGATCGGGGGCGGGGGCGCGAGGCTTCGGCTATTTGTCCGACAGATGCTCCTAATGTGCCTCCTGCTGAACTGATTTTAGTATCGGCATTCAGAACACGAACATTTTCTGGTGTCGTTTGAAGCAGTTTGTGTAAGTCTATCCCCGACATCTTCGCTGCAGATCATTTGACCCCTAACTAAGCATAGGTGATTTGGTTGCCAGGGACTTACTGAAAAGTTAAAAATACACACAAACAGATGAAAGCTGTAAAAACATACCATCACGACTTCACCCCAAACGGGGTAGTCAGAGGCAAGTGACTGTGTCGTCATGGTGAACGAAACACTCAGAAGCCCATTTTTTACTATAAACTGATTTCATACATATGCATATATCCCTATTTTTAAATAATATAGCTATATAAATATAAATGAGCGCCAGACAACACACCACTTGTCATGGTCTCGAAGTGAGAATAAATATTCCTGTGTTACGAGGTACCAGGCCGGGGACTAACCCAAGGGCGTCTCCCAGTACACCCAGACCCGAGCCAATTTAGAAAATATATTTTCCTAAATTGACCCCACTGGGAATCGAACCCAAAACACCGCTCAAATCGAGGCGGGAAACCGTGCTACACTACGCCAATCGTGTCGTAAAATTTTTACCATTCGTCGTAGAGACATGGTCAGTGAAGTCCTTGATCTAAAAAGCTCTTCAGGACACCAGCTACAAAGCTTTTGGCCACGATAAGGACAGAAGAGCTGGCATCTTCCTGACCCAGAAAAATACAGCCTGCATGCTGGGATATTTCTCCTACGGCCTACTTCTATTTTAAAACAATTTATCATTTTACTTTTTCCTAAATATTCATTTTTTTTGGTAGTAAGGATTCTTTCAGTTCGTACTCATTTGTTTATATTTGAATTTGGTAATGTAATTGAAAATACATAAAGTAAATTAAGAATATTCAAGAAAAAATTCAAACAGGAATAAATTATTTTGTGATGTTTCAAGGCACAATTTAGATTTGGTATGTAACTGTTCTGTGCTAGGTACTATAAAAATACACCTGAGGCCCGATTCTGATATTTAAAAGCCAATGGAATCGTAATTGAATGGCGTGATTTTGACAGATTCAGTATGGTCTTAATGTCAAAATCGTGTCATTCAATTACGATTCCATTGGATTTTAATGAGCAGAATCGGGCCCCAGGGGCTACACTAATCTTGATGAGCTTAAAATGTGGTTTAACCTCCAGAAGAGCCTTTATACCAGGATAATAGATTTATGAACGAATATATGAAAGTAATAAGTTTCTCTCTTGTAATATAGCTAATCCGTTTTGGTAGTAACTCAAAAACGTATTATCCAGATTCAATAGGGTATTGTATGGGATCGAGTTGGTGTACGGCGCTCTGGGGCGCCATAACGACCACGTCCAAGGCATTATGGCTCGTAATTAATTATCCAACTTCACGTAGCCACTTGAACCTCTCATTGCTTGAAGTCCGGACAATGGCTTTGCGGACTGTTGAACCAGATTTGTAGTAGAGTGGAATTTATAACAAAATACCCACGTATGTATAGCCATCCAAACGACATTACGGCCGCTGAATCTAAAATTGAAAAGGTATTTTAGGGTAACAGGAGGATTTTAATAAGAGAAGCAGTCGTTATGTACTCTCAGTATTATAAACTACACATTTGAGGATAATGAATAATTCACATATATACTATACCTTGTCCAATTTAGGATGATAATTTTGACAGTTCACCCCTATGAAGTTTTGCATTTTTTTTTCGTTAAAGTGTACTACAGATAATATCGTACTTTATCGACGGGTACCGCCCACTTAGTGAAGTGCCTTGCAAACGAATAACAAAAAATAATAGAAAATCAGTTGTGAAACAAAATTAATCTAACATATAAACTTTGTGAACATCTTTTTTGAACAAGAATTGATAATAAACTCAAGGGACAGTTCATCTATTGATGTTGACGATGATGATTATGAAAGTGATTTAGGGTGTGCACCATTATATTAGTAATAAATAACTTAACATCCTAATACCTTACCTTATTTAATTCACTTGAGGGCTTATAGAGTCGTAATGTATTTATTCAATTACATATCTCTTTATTGCACATTAAAATAAACTGACGATTACAAGTTCTATGAAATAATCATTCGATATTTGAATCGAATTACTAACTATCATAAACTACCCCATCCCTATTGTGAGCTGTCAAAATTATCATCCTCAATATTGCACAAACTATAAGACGACCCAGAAAAGTCAAATCATGCAACAGCAGAGAACGGAGTGCATCAATTGACGGCTTACTCATATAAGTAGCACTTCCGAGACACAGGGAATTTGCGACTTCTACTTGTTTATATATCATATTCTGTGGACCTTAAGTTAAGTTTCAGATGTTAGTTTTTTTTTGAGTGTTGATACTTACCTTGTGTTGGATGTCCACTGCAAGACGACGAGCCTTAAGCGTCAGTTATAAAGACGACTATATGTATAATACATGTTTGGTCTAAATATAGATATACAGCTGGAAAAACAAAAGTTTGACTTTTATAAACGCATCTTCGTAATATTGTAATACAAGAAGAATAACAATTAAAAGAGGCAAAGAAAGTAGCCATGACTGCTTAGTGTTTAAGTTTTGTATTTACTTTTAGCTAACAACCCCTTTCCTCCTTTCTTAATTGTAAGACTGAGCTAATCTTTGAGAGCTTAATTGTCTAGAAAAGTAGTAAGAACACTAAGAAGAAAACCGAGAAAACTGTAGCGCCGACGTTCAGTCTTTTAAAGAACAGTTAGTAGTTAAATCTCAGCAGCTACACGAGTATATCACAGTTCAGTTGAGGTTCTCGGAGATAGGGTAAAGTTCAGAGAAGGCACGTCAGTAACTACGAAGTACAAACCAATGAAAACAAGACTTGTTCGTGAAAGAACCGACGGCCAAAGTTGTGGAGCAGGAAACATTCAATGATCCCCGCTGGCGGCCGACCTACCAAAATATTTTCTGTTGCTTGCGACGAAGTTGGTCGTTCGTTTTGCGGCGCGTTTGTTGCTTATTTTCACATGTTGCATCGCAAACTTTAAGTTGACGTTTTCCTTGCTAAATTGAAAATGAGTTCGCGATCCCACTACGTAAGCCTGGTTGGTTTCCTAGAAATACTACTTGATCAATTGGCGAACAAACTTTAGAGGGCTTTTCTGGTTTGTCTTTACTGCCGCGCCCGAGCACTCGCCACAAAACACTTGAAACTAAATTGTTAATTTCTTGGCGCACAAAAGGTTTTCAAAAAGAAAGTATAAACTATAGATTTTTGTTCACTTATTGTTCAGGAGCCTTACTTAGCAAGTTTAAGTTCTAAAACGACCCTTTTTCGTCTTTTTATAGTAATAAATTTTATTTGCTATGACATTTTAAACGGACAAAATGAAGGTTAAATGTGTATGTTGATTATATTTTTTTGGCCACGACGTAATTTTTTTTAACCTAATGACAGTAGGTACCTCAATGTTTCGGATAATGTATGGCTGAGTTATCTGCAATGAATCACTGCCTAACGACTTTACATTACCAGTTTATTCCGTCATTTAGCGATTTCCTAGAAACAAATGAAAGGTCATTAAATAAATATCCCTCCGCTGGCAACACCTTAAAAACTTTGTGGTAAAACTTCGTGGAAACAAATACTCGGGCCTTTTAGGCAATCATTTATTTAAAGAGTCCATATTTATTTTTTCCCGGAAAAGAGGACAAAATTACTTTGAAACAATGAAAAAAATATATGACCATTTTGGTTTTTTGTGCCTCTCATTGAGTATATTAAGTTGCAGCACCTTTAATTCTATCAACATATTTCATGGGTAAATAGCGTGAAATAACTCATAATAAAAATGAACCACAGGTGTACTAAGCCCACCTGATTTAATTAGGTCATGAAATGTTTTCGTTAAATCTTAAGTATGCTAGTTACTTTTGTTAAAACAATAAATCAAAAGGACTAACCTACTTGCTAACATTGCATTTGTGCCTGGATCATTTTTTTTGGATTAATTAATCAACGGATACAATTTAAATAATAAAGAGTAATTTAAACATAGAAACATTTTCAAAAATAAAGTTATTCGACCCTATTCCTGTATTTAAGAAAAATAAATAAAGCTACAGTTACACATGCTCTAGAATAGCATGCTTAAAAAGAGCATTTTTTTATGGATCCCGTCAAGATGACCCCACTCCATCTGATGGAAAGCAGTCGTGAGGTCCAGATATGAGGATGACAAGTACAATAATGCAAAGCAATTACTGAGCTGGCCATACTCATCTTGAAGGCCTGCCCTGGCACCGGTAAGTGCAGTGCTGATCCCGGAACGCGACCTGACCGAGATAGGTTGGATAATAATATAATATGATATATAATATATATATGATATTGGATAATTGATACTTGGCGGGTTTCACGCAACTGCATGGTGGTAACATCAACAATGTGATAGCATTGAAATGGGCTTGCTCTAAATGCTTCGGTACACATGCTACTAAGTAGCAATTGCTCAGTAGTAGCATGTTTTCGTACTAGTAATTAGCATGTGTAACTGTTCCTTAAGTATTCTCATTTTCATCCATTTAATGTTTGCTCGATAATAATTTCTGGGTTAACATTATGTACCTAACTTGTCATACACTTTGTCGGCCCTTTATATCAGCATGTTGTTATGAATTCCCCGTTAAGTCGTAATAATGCTTCAACGTGGCCAGAGGTACATAGGTTTTGTCTTACTCAGTAAGTAGTTAAGAACTTCAGTAGCGGGAAGTTGTGCTGCAGAAGTTCATACGAACATATTTTAGGTACTAAGTTGTTTGGCTTCCGTTTCCTGGGTGGAAGAGGGTAAATGGATAGTTAAGCAATTCGAATTATCTATTCTGAGGCTAATGTGGGCTGACTGACTCCTCATTGTTGTACGCAATATGATTGTTTATTATTCATATTCCATTCCATTCCATTTTTTTATTCATTAGATATATCAAGTGGTATGTACGTACATAAAAATCATATAAACAAGATCATTAATAGAAGATGAAGGTATATTAGTCCACTTCATTTAAGTTACTCAATTGGAGTCTTAGTTTCTCAGTTCAGAACTTGAGAAAAATGTGGGAAGATAAGTATTTGACAAACAAAAGCTTGCTCAAACTGAAACAATCCAATTGAATTCAACAAAACAATTTTTCAGTATTCTAAACCCAATTCCCACTTAAGTAATTTCAAGGAATTCATTAAGTAGGACCACTAACAGTAAATATAAATAGAGTTTCTTGTAAGTACCACATAAAAAGCATAAGCCATGATTTACAACATTTTTTAAAACGTGTTACCTATTTGCACATCAAACTTCACAAAAGACCGGTATTCAAATCTTGAATGAAAAATATACGGTGAAAATGGATTTTTTTAGCGAAATACTTTATTTTTTAGCGAATTTAAACTTGGGATTTCAAAAAGCAGCTAACCTACTTAAGTACCTATACCTATTTATGTTCTTACACATAAAACAGCAACTGTAGCTGAAGGCATCGTCGATCGGGCATCCTTTCGTAATGGATGCGACTTGAAAGCAGAAAGTACAAACACGTTTTATTTTTAAACCCGCTCTTTTTACGCTCGGATCAGCCAACCACTTTATGTACATTTACTGTTGTAAAATACAGTTGGCAGTCATCATAAAACTTTCAAAGGAGTTAACTCATAAATCAACCCGTCGACCTGCCAGCCGGAGTAAACCAATTTTTCAATTGTCATATTTTGAGAAGGCAGACGGCTCGAATCTGGAAATAGGTTTACACAGAAGGAGCTCCGAGACGGCTCAGGTATATCTGAACTAGCGAAATGTGTCAAAATCAATTTTCACATTTACAGGTCGCTATTTTCAGTTTAGTCTGGATAGTCTAGTATAGACTGGGAGCTGTACGTCTACCACAAGTTGCAAAATACACATTTTTACGCGAACGATAACGTAAATTTAAAGTTGCAACTTGGTAGACGTACTGATGTGATCTTTTCCTTGAATTTGAAATTACTTAACAACAAAAGAATAGTATTTTTAGCTGTAGTGAACTGTAGGCAATTCCTACATACAAGAATGAATACAGGGTGATCACATAAAATAGAAACTAAATTTGCAAGCTAAGTATGTGCCTGAATAAGTTTACGGTTACCCTGCTAGCTACAGCGGTTCTAGATAATATAGACTGTACGTAATTAATTTGTATATTTTTATAAAATCAATATGGTACATATTATGATTGAATTCAATAATGAAATGGAATGTGGTAATGGACTTGGCTTAAGTTGGAGATTGTGTGTAATAAACTAGGAATCTTAACAAAAAATGGAATCGCTGGCAGCGGGGCGGGCAGGGCTCAAACTGCTCCTATCATGTGGGTTTCTACCAACTATCCGTCTGTTTGCCTACAATTGACGAGGTTATCATCTATTTAAAACAATTAACTAGCATTTTTTCGCGTATCCGTAGGAATTTCGGTAAATCCTTGGTACTCCTCTACACTCTCCCAGGAACCTGCACTCAAAATTTTAGCTTCAGTCAGCCAGTAACTGAAGAATTGTATAAATATATATTAGATTACCAGAGATTACTCTCCCACCTGATCTTTAGTACAAACTACATCCAGCTCCTGGTTCCGGACTGATCGGTCTATTTGCAGAGGGCCGCGACTAGCCGCCCGCTATATGCGGCGAGATGCAGCGACACCAGTCTGCACTTTGCGATGTGAATATTTAATGGCGCCGGTTATTTCGGCGTTAACTGACTAATTGGCTCGCTGTCCGCTAGTTTAAAAATTTAAGCTGCCTCCCGAACTAGCATCGCGCTATCGACTATTTACGGAAGACCTGATTTTAAAGGTTTTTCGAAAGCTTTTTGTAAATGTCACACCTGAAAATATAAATTGTTAGATGAGTAATCGTAGTTGCTTTTAACTCTACTTTTACTAATGAAGTAGGAAGTGTAACTTTATTTTTAATAACATTTTAAATAAAACATGACTTACTGCAGTACTGGGTTGCAGCCGCGCGCTCGGCGGTCGATCGGCGGGGGTTGTCTTTGCAAAAAGGCAAAAATCGCAACGGCCCGTGTTACTAAATTGGCAAGTAAGTAGATTGGCCACAGATGAGACAGTAAAGAAGCACTGAATAAATAGAAGAGCTAGTCATCAAAATTCTGGGCCCTGGCCCTGGCTAGAGCTCTCGAGCTTGTCTAATCTAAACCGACGCGCTGCTCCACCGCAGTCACGCACGTATAACTGCGGCACGGCGCGCTGGATCTCGGTGTATAGTAAGTAAGTAAGTAAGTAAAAAATCATTTATTCATTTAAGCTTGTACAAAGCACTTATGACATGTCAAAAAAAGTATACAGAGATAATAATAATAAACGTAAATAAAATAGTACAATATTAGTACACATCGTGAATATACATAATGTGAATCTACCACCGGTTCGGACGTTGCTTCTTATCGAGAAGACTCCGGCAAGAAACTCGATAGTTACTCTTTTCAACTTTGTTTGTTTTACAAAAAATAAATTCAGAGTACAGTCAATGCGAGTAGAAAAAAGAACACAATATTGAGCAGAGGAGCAGATTATTCCTACTATGACCACAAACTTTTGTCGTTCAAGTAATCCTCTACATTATAATAACCTTGTTTCATTAACTTTGCTTTAATTGCAGACTTAAACTTGTGAAGAGGTAGATCAACAAGACTTTGAGGTATTTTGTTAAAGTATTTTACAGATTGACCCACAAATGAGTTTCCCACCTTGTGTAGCCTAAGACTGGGAGTTTTCAATTTGTTTTTATTTCTGGTATTATGTTTGTCACTGTTTTTTTTGAACAAATGCAAGTTCTTGCGCACATACATTATGTTATCTAAAATATACTGAGCATGCACAGTTAAAATATCGATCTTCTTAAATACTTCCCTAAGCGAGTCGCGTGGTCTAAGTTTGTAAATGGAGCGGATGGCTCTTTTTTGAAGTACAAAAATGGTGTTCAAGTCTGCAGCTGAACCCCACAACAGTAGACCATACGACATAACACTATGAAAGTAGCTAAAATATACTAGTCTTGCTGTTTCAATATCAGTCAAGAGTCTTATTTTTCTAACAGCACAAGCAGCGGAACTGAGTCTCCCTGCCAGGGCCGTTATGTGCGGACCCCATTGTAACTTAGAATCTAAAGTTATTCCTAAAAATACAGTAGAATTTGTTAATTCTAATGGCTCGTCATTCATAGTTACAATAGTACCTGTCTCACATTGGGCATAGAGAATTTGATGCACTTTGTTTTTTTTTTGCATTAAGTAATAAATTATTACTAGTGAACCAACATAGTACTTTTGAGAGAGTATTATTTACATCGTCAAATGCTTTCTTACCTCTGTCGACTTTAAAAATCAACGAGGTATCGTCAGCAAATAATACTATCTCACAAATATCTTTGACATAGGTAGGAAGATCATTTATATAAATAAGAAAAAGCAAAGGTCCTAATATAGATCCCTGGGGCACTCCCATACGTATGGTGGCACCGGAAGATGCAGTTCCGTAGAATAGATATATGAATACATATAAACATTCCTTTCAGTAGCCGGTTGGACTCGAACCTAGGGGCACGCGTTGTTTGTTCGTAAACTCGGCACATATAATTTAAATAAGTAAGTTGTGGGGCGCTTCATTTCACATAATACAAGCTTCACCGAGCTAGCTTTACCTTTCCGCTCATTTCTGTAAACAAACGACTAATCACGTGTCTAAAAAGTTTTTATTTCGAATTTATAAATATTATTACAATTAGGTTATGAGAATGGCAATACGAAAACTTCGGAACAACGATTCCGTTTGCGAAATTTCGCTTGTTTCGTTTGTTGAACTTGACTTCACAAGCCAAAACTATTTGTAATGCAAAAAGTTCGTCCTCCTTGCGATCTAGCTTCAGACAGAACATGCATTTTGATATTAAAATCAAAATAAGTTAATTCATTTATTCTAAGAAAGAAAGAGAAAACAGCAAAATGTTTAATTGAATTTATTTATGTCATTTTGAAATTAGCGATCAGTATAACAATATTATTTAGGAGGCAGTTTTATTTCAATATACAAAGTAAGTAGTCGTCATAATGCTTACAAAAAATAGCAAGCAATTAACTGCACTACTAAGTAAAACCATTCATATTATCCACCTTGAATGTTTGTACGGTAAACATTATTAATGATGTATAAAGCTTTATGCAACAGCTAAATCAAGTTTAAACCTCCGGTTTTCTCAGTGTAACTATTGTAACGTGTTCTGATAATTCGAACGTGGTTCACTTCACTTTTTCTTTTGCTTTACTGCCATGGGATCACAAAATCGCTGTAATAAGAACTTCAGGTGAAAGATGTAAAAATAAATATATCAGCAAATATTACGTAATTTGTTCCTAAGATAAGTTCCAAAACATCATAAATAATACAATTGACGAGTAGGTTGCAAAAATATGACTTATAAACCCAGTAACAAACATTATCGATGAATAATTGCTAAGCAAATCACGTTCTTTCGATTTAAACGTTGCATGGAGCTTATTTTTGTAGCCGCAGGCCACGGCGTGTGGAGCGCGGAGGTTGCATTTGTTTTTATTAGCAACCGAGTTGAATGCGCTGCCTCTGTTTCTAAGTAATTAAAAACATTTCTGGGGTTCCGTACTATGTGAATGCGGCCGTTTAACATGGTAATTCGTTTGTTGTGTATCTTATAACACCGTTTTGTGTAAATCTTTAGAAACCGGTGCTGAGTTTGTGACTTTTACAATGTAATTGTTTATGAAGAGTAACAAGCAACATTATGAGGGCTGTGGTTTGAGCCAATAGTTAAACATTTCTGAGTTCAGTAGAATGTTAAAATACTGTGAGCGAAATGACAGATTCATTTAAATACTTCAGAAAAGAAAAATGAAATGAACTAATAATAGAGACGCTGAAACATTTTTTTAGGTAATGTGACAAGAATTATGCTATCTGATTTGTTAGCACGCTGATAGCAATACCAGCCGTTGAATCGAGATTTTTAGTTTAGAATGCAGCATTTGTAATTCGGACCGCAGTTGTGCTGTTTCAGCGTTGTATGACGTCCCAAAAGCGTCCCAAACGTTACGGTGACGTTACTGCGACGCGATCCTTCTACGTTTAGCTTCTCCTATGGCAACCGAGATAAATGGTTTAACCTTTGAAGAACGGAGAAAAACCAGCCAATAATTAAAACCCACAAGGATAAGTTCAATCTACAAACTTTGTTATTTATGTAAATAAACAGAAGATTACATTCTTAATATCTTATGTATTTAAACAGTTCGTTTGTAGATGCAGCCCACTAGTAAGTTAAAAAATTCACTTTTTAAAAAGAAATGTCGATGCTCATCCAAATATTTGTGAAGTTGGGAAAACCTCGTCCCGGGAGCGGGCTCATACTTGACCGGTTTCCGTTACATAAGCCTGTATTGAGTGAATTGATCAATTGCGGGATGCCGGCATCGGGTCGGGAGTTTTTAATGCTTACTTTTCGCATGTCAATGCTGAAATGTTTGAAGGGTTCTTGTTAGTCCGTACTTATCTTACTTATCCTATATGCTCAGAATATGTACTAGAAATAATCAGATAGGAAGATCCTTTATTTTTGAGGTCCTGTTTTGTGTTTTTTCCTAGGATAACTAATAGTTTTATTTCGTTTTGAAAATTCATTGGAACATTTTGACAGACTGACATGCCGGTGAAGTAAATGCAAGGATAGGATACATGATCCTCTGGTTCGGTGAGCGAACCTTCCTTATTTACTCTCTTAGGAGTAAAGTTCTAAAAAGTTTTTGTGGCCCTTCGTTCAAGGAAACTACTGTTAAAGTTTCATGTTTAGAGCTTCAATAGACTTTGCGATGACAAATAAGTTAATCAATTGGGCGACGTATTTATTTTAGCAAAAGTTATGTATAACATGTGATTAGAATGATGATTAACGAGCTTTTAATATTATATCTGTGTAACCAAAAGCAATAACGCATCCATGTTTGAAAAAAGAAACAATTCGGGCAATATCACTTAGGGCTTGTGGTTCTAACTCTCAAACTGTTTGAAAGCAATTCATCAAGCCGTCCATTGACACGACGTGCTTTATCAGAATAACTGACAGCGGACCATGGAGTTGACCACATATAGAGCGCTGCCCAAATGACCGATGCCAGACCATTCGGAACCCTATACTCCAACAATAAAAGCTATTATTGCGCTACAGTAATTTATTCCGTTCGAGCTAGGACGATGTTATCGTCATCCAGATTTTGAGTGAAAACCATTTAATTATTATGTCCAAAAGGTTTATTTTTGTATAAATTGAGACTATTTAAGCGTAGGATTGATTTGACTGTGATTTTGCGTTAGACCCTCGTATCGGGCTAAGGTACAAGCTTAATTAAGCTGTCAAACGTCATCCTGAAGCGGGTAGTTTATTTATTTAAATTAGACGAGTAAATGGAATCAGGCGGTTCAAGGATTAAACCGTAACCATTAACAGGATATAACTTTATGCAACTGAAGAAAATGGCTTTAAATGGTTCTAAAACTTAGAAATACTGTTATTATCAAAATCCTTTAACTGTCCTTCTTCTTCAATATTATTACATTAATTTGATAAAATGTGACATGAGGTAACATTTCAATAAATGAGATCAAACTCGTCACTCGCACATGTATCAGTCAGAAGATAGAACCTTAGTAGGTACATTGAGCCGGTTATTTTACAGGTGTCACTTGTAAAATAACCGGCTTGAATACAATTTTAAATTAGGCTGATAATGGGGTCAAAGTAATGAACCAGCTTAGGGCCCATAAATAATATACATATATTAACTGGGTTAGTATACCAGATTTTCAGCTGCTCTTCTCATTTTCCGCTCGACTATTTGTGAACGATACCGAATCAATCAAATAAGCCTCCCCAGTAACACGTTTAGAACAACCGAAACCTTAGCTAACAAGAATTGACATCCCGATGCTTACCGTGCCACCAGAATAGCCTCCACGCTCCTAGACAGAGAAGGCTCCATCCATAAATAATGAGTGCGAGAAAGAGGGGGAAAATCCCCCATTACAAACTGCAAAGCCTCCTCATTGATCACAGACGCGTAAAGCCTTTAAAAAATCCGGCAATTTATTTAGTCGGTAACAACAGCTTACTTGAACGGACCGCCTCGAAAATAAAAGCCATTGTGATGTATTTTAATATTAGGCCATTTTCAACGGTTGATATTCTTTTTTTGGTTTTTCAGAGAATAGCACTTTTTATTATGCGGAAAACTGGCGTGACCTTAAGGATTTGTTTGAACTATTTTAATAAGAACAATACACAGTAGTATTTTTTGTTTTTAATTTTTTCAAACTGCATCTCAAAGCCATGCATTATTAGAGTACAGAGCCTTTTACAATTATGCATGGCTATGAGGGAACATAAATATTTCTACTTGAATGCACGACTTAAAAAATAATCAAACTGATTTAAACCTATACATACACAAAACTGACTAACCTCAATGTTCCTCACATAAATATTTTAACTGGCTGAGAGTTCTAACAAGTTTTGCAACTGAACTATCCTTGAAAACATTTAATGAGTGTGTTATGTTTAAAGTGCGTGACATTCATTCTACATTATTAATGGTAGGACGTCGTCAAATCCCGCTGTCCTGACCACACAATAAAGTGTAGGTCTCATTAGCTGCGGAATTTATAAACACGTTGTAACTTGCGGCCTTAACGAGTTGCGCGGAATTAAGCACATCGCACGCGTTAACCCAACACATATTGCCTACTTGGGCTCTTCTTACAAGAAGCTTGCTTATATAGTGAAATAATTGATTATCTTTACTGTTCTCCAACTTAATCTGCTGATTTTCTACTTCTGTTCTTGTCTTCAACCTATCATTCTGTCGGACAAAGTTCGTAGTTATTTTTATTCAATTATGTTTATCAGTCTCTGACACCCATAGTACAAGGTCTATTAGTTTGGGGTCAGATGATATTGGAGAGATTCGTCCTAGAATATTATTTATTATTTTTCACAATAACCGTCCGAAGTGATAAGAAAGGAACTAGCTTTCCGAATGCAGGCTTTGTTTAAAAAATCTGAAAGCACACCTTATCCGACCTGATATTTGAACCCAGGACTTTCGCACTTCGGGCCAAGCGTAACCACTACGCGTGCTACTATGACACATTTTAAGGTATGGGGTCCTGTTGTTATAAATCCCTTTTCCCATTGTCACCTTCCCACTAGAACTCGTAATATGTGTAATTAGCAGCAGAATTTATAAGCTCTGCGCGACTTGCGGTGCGTTAACGAGTTGTGAGGAATTAAATACGTAATTGCGCACCCTAAACTCATGGACACATTCCTCGCCCCGGTTGTTTAAATAATGCAATAGAACATGTTTCTTGTAACATGCATGATTTTTTTATGTTACGCAACTTGCTGCAACATTTGTTTACGAACTACATGGAAGTCTGAAACATTTTTAGGCCTTTGAATGATTTTGGACCATGGCGCCAACGAGCCTGTCGAGTAAAATGTATACCATGAGTTTCAATAGTTTTAAAGTTCAAAAAATGACTTAAGATTAACAACAGAGTGCAAGCAACCGATTCTACGTAGGAGGTATTCGAAGATTCATGTTAGAGTGGTTACGAGTTACGACTGTTTAATATTGTTCCAAGGGTTTGTGGTCAGTGGTCTGGAAAACGTTCCAGACGTCCAAACAGTAGACACAAAAGTTTGACCCCAAATATTTACATTTCCCAGCGCCAGTGAAACGGCACATTCCAAAAATGTAGTCAGTAACGAACTCGTTGGTAAACTTTAAGGCATGCGACAGTTTCATCAATCTTGGCAATCAAAGAAACAACTATTTTACGATGAACTCTGCCCGGACTCCAGACCTTTACCTTTGTTAAGGAAGTAGGGAAATTAGGCAAAAGCAAAGTGCCTTTGTAAGTTGGTCGGCCGTGCTCATTGTTGTTGAGGAAGCTTTAGGCGGAGTCAACTTCGCGGTAGGTATCCTGACAGCGCTAACTGATGGTTTAATAAATTTCTTCATAGAAATACGTTTAGAGCTTTGTAAACATTTTTTGGTGTCAAACTTCTTTTGACGCAATAGAGGCGTTTCTCGTAGCTTTCAGAAGTATAACAAATAAGTAGTAAACGTATAAATAGTAGTTTTAGTAATCATCTAAAATTAGTGGCCAAAATGTTTCCTTTTGAAAGAAAGGAAAGGAAATTAAATCTTATCCATATATGTGCATCAATTCATTGTTTACATGTCGTTAAAAAACAAATTATAAAAAGTTGTCACCCGACATAAACTTGATCAGTCTTGAGACTTTGGATTTAAACTTTCTAATTATTAGTAAAACATATTTTTAAATGAAAAATATTACCACTGAAATGATTCTCTTTAGCTGCTAAAAATAAAAAGATAAATCCGAAAAGTAACCTTGCCTTGGAATGCGTGATGTCCCAGGTTCCATTCCCAGTCGGGTCAATTCAGAAAAATATATTTTCTAAATGGGGGACTAACTTTTCGCGTAATGCCGATCTTACTAAAGTAGCTTAACATAACTCATTTGGCATAACATTACACAGCATAACATAAACGTGTCATAATTTGATTTTATGCTTCGCAAGTACTAACTAGCATAAAAGCCCAAATGCATATTTATTACAAAGCATAACAGTCTAAATGCATATCATTACATAGCATAAGCAGCTGAAGCCCTAATTACTTTTGGCATAATATAGTTAATCCTAATATCTTGAATACCAATTTCACTTGGTTTGTTAGGGTAGGTCAATCCGACCGAAATAGCTAGGTTAGGTTACCCTCGGTCTGTGACCCCTCGCACGAGCCGATTGAGCGAAGCGAGCGTGCCGCGACATTATTCTGCTTTAAAAAATATGCTTTCAGTAATTATTCGTTTTGATTATTATGCTTTGGAACATTAAGCATTATAATTATTCTGATTTCGAGTTTACGCGTTTTAATACATATGCCAAACCATTTTTACCATACATTTTTATGGCTCGCTACGATTAGGATAATCAGAAATATTGATCATGATAATTATGACAATGAAAATTATGCTCAGAATTAGTGAGCCTCTCTAAATTAGCTCGGGTTTGGGTGTGCTACGAGACACGATTGGCTTATTTTCCCTGTCTATGACCATGAAAAGTGGTGTGTTGGCTGGCGCATATTCATATTTATTTATATTATTAATAACAGTCTATTACTACGCATAATGTCTTCGAGACGTTCTCGGAGTGCATCACCAAGATTAGGTTCAGTTTATTAATCTGAGTACAGCCCTGAGTGTGACATTAGAATTGCAGTGAGGCTGGGTGCAGATTACCACATGCCGACTGCTCCGGGACATTTGTGCTTTGCCCGGAGTTAAGTCCAATGCCGCCGACACAACGCCGGTCGTTGTACAATGATATTATATAAAATAAAACAGATAAGTAATAATCATTACCATTAATTCCATGTTTTTTAAAATCATAAATGAATGATTTTTATCATAGAAGCCACTTTATTTCTTTTTAAACATGGATTATTTTTGATCAAAATTGTCACTGGCTATTCAGTTAACGCATTAGTTCCCAAAGTGGACCAGGTGGACCCCAAGGGGTCCACGGGAGACTCCCCAAGGGGTCCACGGGAGACTCGACGGGGTTTTGGTAATATGGTAGGAATGTGTAGGGTCCACCGAACCAGCTAAATTTTGAAAGAAGTCTATGCGAAAAAAAGTTTGGAACCTCTGTAAGTTATTTAAAATTATTTTGAGCCAGTAGCATGAATGTGGTTAAGAAAAAGTGTCCAAACATATTTATTGGTTTAAAATGAGTTAGTTCACGTTTTTGTTTTTGAATTATAGACCATTTTTATATAGTGTTTTCTATATAAAATTTACATAACTATTTACTTCAGTAGTTTTAGGACTTGAAATAAAAACTCATAATGTTTACCAATTTTCATAATAACTGTATAAAGTGAGTAAGGGTCTATAGTCTCTACAACTAATCATGTAGTATCATAAAAATCATGTAGTAGTGGCGTTCATAGATTATAGTAAGGCTTTTGACACTCTTAAGCATGATACGTTGATTCAGAAGCTGGACGAAAATGGCATTCGTGGACCTCTTTTACAGTGGTGTAGAAACTACCTTAAAGATAGGACTTATCAAGTTAAAATCGGAAATAAGTTAAGCAACGAGGTTAAAGTCACTGAAGGGACAGCGCAGGGCTCTGTACTGGGACCATTGCACTACATCTCGTATGTTAATGACATAAACTATCTTATAAAGAGATGTATCATTCTGCAGTTCGCTGATGATACATGTCTCATAGCGAATAACGTAAAGATAGAGGTGGCTATCGATGATTTGCAGAAGGATTTTGATCTTTTGTGTAAGTGGTCCCATGATGCTGGTCTTGTGTTGAATGCTCAGAAGACGAAACTTATGCATCTTCACTCCAGCCACAATAAAATAAGTAAATGTATAGAACTTGTTGCACATAGCCATGAATGTCTGCATCAAGACCGCTTTTCTTGTAACTGTCAAGCCGTTGAGCAGGTGCAGCAATACACCTACCTAGGGTTGGTTATAGACCATAGATTTTGCTGGAAACCACATGTTGAAGCTACGTGTAATAAACTAAGGGCAATTATGGCTAAATTTAAACTAATAAAGAATAGAATCCCTTTCAGTATGTTGCTGCAGCTGTATAATGCGCTGGCTGAGAGTGTAATTGCCTATGGATTAAGCAGCTACGGGCGCACTTTTAAAACTTACATAGAACAATTATACAGCCTTCAGCTAAGAATATTAAAAATAATCGTTTCTTCTAAAACAAAAAATAAATTTAGAAATGATGAGCTGGGTCTATTCAAACATTGTAACGTACTCCCAGTTCAAAAAAAGACAAAAATGTTGCTACTTGCGGAGAATTATTTTGTCTATAATTCGAATTATATTAATCATGCGAAAAATACCCGAAAAAAAGCTATGCGGCATGTTTGTGTTACTGGTGCGAGTAATTTTTATGGAGAAAGACCCACAGCATATATAGTTCCAAGACTGATAAACGAGTTACCAAAGGTATTTAAAGATTCGGTAAGTAAAAGTAACATTAGGTATAAACTAAAACAATATTTCATCCAATAGTCCATTTTTCAATTGACAACTAAATACCACAAAAGGAAGCAACCTGTACGCATTTAATTAACTTGTTTCTGTTGTCTATGCTCGATTGCTAAATTCCAATGTACCTACTCGTGAGTAACTTTTTAGTTTAGGTGAGCTACATGGTACGGATTAGGGTCCAACTACCCGTGAATGTGTTTTTATTTTATGTTTTTAGTGAGAGCGTCGTGGCCTAGTGGTTCAACACCCGAACTCAGATCGTGGATCGTGTGGTCCCGAGTTCAAATCTGGCCAGAACCAAAATCTTTGTGTTCATTGTTAAAAATCCGACTTACTCTCCGGTGATGGAAAACATCGATAAAAAACCAAATCAACCCGGACAACGGCGGAAGGCTCACCACCTACCACGTTGGGGTCTAATACCATTGGTGAAAAGTGGGCTTCTGAGTGTTTCGTTCACGACGACGCAGTCACTTGCCTCTGACTACCCCGTTTGGGATAAAGTCGTGATGGTATGTATGTATGTATGTATGTTTTTGTATTGGACGCACTTTATATTGCGTTTCTGTGTTCCTGTAATGATAAGAGGAATTGCAGTACCCAGACAAACCAGTAATGGTTTAGGGGTGCGAAGCAAACAATGTTAAAACTTTAATTGTAAGAAGAAAAAAAAAAAAAAAACTATTAATAGCCCACTCAACGAAGAAAAATAGGGGAAATATTCGTGTTAAAGCGAATTTTTGCACAAATGTAGGGAATGGTGTCTGAAGCAACATACTCTAAGCACTGATGGAAGGGGGTGGAGCTAACGGGTTAGGGGGGTGTTAAGGTACTTTTGTTGAGTTTTTCTTAAACAACTCGTAAACGGCAAAAAAAAACTTTCACTCAAGTTATTTACATAAAATTTTCTACAAAAAAGGTTCTATTAACTTTTTCTCTGGGATCAATATTTAGTGAGATGTGAAGGAATGTAGATGGACGATAATAAAATAAACTTTTGTATTTAAACAATTCTAACAATCTTCTAAAATATCATCATCAACATCATCGTCGATGGTGTTTTCGATGGGGGCTCCGTTAGTGCATGAGCTGGAGCATACTATCGCAGACTCTGGAGCAGGCGATGTGCGATGTGCCTGCCACCGGCTTTCCTGCGGCAGCCACATCGCACCCTACCCCCCAAACGTCTGAGATTTTTTAGGTAAATTCTGGTTTAGCCGTGAACAGCTTAGCAATTCCCAATTTGCTTTTTCCGTGTATCACAGAGGTGGTGGTGAATCGCATCGGGAGAAACTGTGGAGGAGGAGAATTGTCTTGGCGAATGGAATCTGTTTAAGTTGCCGCACTGAAAACCATTTGGTCTCCACATTTCCACGACCTGGTTTCATAAAGAACACATGATATTTGGTGGAGACAATCTCACAAGGAGGACTTTCAAATCGATCCTCTCCAACTTTTCTGCTTCAATATGTCGTTACATCTTGATCCCAGCGAAAAAGTGTAATGAACTTTTTTCGTAGGAAATGTTTTTGTAGATTACTTAAGTAAAAGATTTTTTTTGCTGTGAGCCATCGTAAAAACTTAAAAAAAGTACCTTTACACCCCGCTCCCCCTACCCGTTAGCTCCACCCCCATGCATCATTACTTTGAGTATGTTGTTTCAGATACCATTCCCTACATTTGTGCCAAAATTCGCTTTTACGCTAATTATTTCCCCTATTTGGCAGTTTTTCGTCTTCGTTGACTGGGCTATAAGTGAGCATGTTAGATATTAAAACATTTTTATAGAGTATTTAATAGTATGTGGTCTCACGCAAAGATCGCGTGCGTAACACCCACATCCGCGGCAGCCTTCATGTTCGTGACATCGCAGACAAGCTGCAGGAGGGCCGCCTTCGTTGGTATGGTCATGTCTCACGGAGATCGGGCAAACTACGTGGACAACAAATGTCTGGCCATGCCGCCCCCACCAGGTACCGGTAGAAGAGGTCGACCCAAGAAGCAGTGGCTCGACGTCGTTAAGGGTGACATGCGTGCCAATAGACCGGGGACCGCGGGATAGACCGCACGGATGATGATGAGTTTTTCGTATGAGGTCGGAATTAAAATGCTTCTTTGGAAACAGCATTGGAGAACACGCTGCTAAAATCAACGCATTAATTCCTAGCAACTTGTTAGCTCGGGAGCTTAGCCGCTGCGTCTTAAGCGCCAACAAATACAATAAACTTCTTGGAATTTTAATAAATTCGTTTATTAAAACTCCGAGCACAGCACGGTTATCTCATGCTCTTAAGATTTGGGTTTTGTAATTATTACTAAGTAAGTATGGGCATAATTTAAAGCATACGTTACATGGTTAGAATAAAGTGCAATACTGAAACACGCTTCGCAAAGTTGTCAAAATGCGTCCAATTTAAAATAATAAAATAAAGGTGTGACATGAGACAAGTGCCGAGATATTACTGTGGAAATCTGCATCATTTAATATTGTTATGGCTTTCATGTTTATTCACAACACATTAAATATATTGCGTCCATGATAAATAATTAACTACTTGATTAATAGTTAACACTTGTGAGTGAGTGTTAAATTAATCCCCACCATGATCGTTTGTTGGTCGAAATGAATAGGTATATATTTTTTAGTTTTAACTCTTCGATTTAGAAAATAACTTTTTTGTATTTATCAAGGAGTCATACAGTTTTACGATGTATATGAACAGCCTTTACCTATTCACAAAAGAGTCAGCCATTGTTCCAGCCGGCTTTATTGGAAATGAAACAACCCGTCACAAAACGTTACTGTTCCAGAAGCATTTCGTGTTTACCTTCGCACGAGCACTTCCCTGGGTTATTTTTGTTCTTCACTTTACAACACTAAACAATTTCTGTGTTCTCGCACCTTCTCCATCAATCATAATTGCAAATTGTGAACACAATATTATTAGAGCTACTAGATCAGTTCAACCACCAATTAATGGGGGCTTATTCCAAGTGTTTCCTAATCTTTTACCCTCTAGGTATTTTCGAACTAAGTAATAATATCTTTTGGCTTACTATTATGTTCGTATAACAGTGTGGAGCTTGTCTCATCTGAAATGACGCGCGCTTTTACCGCATTCACGCACACATGAATTATAGAAAAGTAAAGTCATTAGCCTATATACTGTCCCATAGCTGGTAGAGGCGTTTACCAGCTATGGGACAGTATATAGGCTAATGACCATTGATCATTGAAATCAAGTAGGTAATCGCTATATTTGGGTATTGGCTTCATAAATTTCTTTCAAATATGGACGGAATAAAAAAGTAGTTAGCCAAGCTCTGCTGTAATCCTAAGCACTTATAACAAGTATGACCAGTCACAAATAAAATGAGCACTAAAAAAACAGGTGTAAAAAAAGTAATAAAAAAAAGTAATACCATGATTATACATGTTATATGTATCTCATGTGACATAATGTGACTTTTCAACCGATTCACACATTGCTTTCGTTTTACCGAGTAAACTCAGGCAAGAAACTACATTTCCTTTTGTAATTTCAGTAATCGTTTACATTAATGCATGGGCCAATTACTTTATATGGATACTGGGCCACTGGGCTGGCCAAGTGCATCCATCATAGAAATCAAGTCATCGCTACAACTAATGGGTTTAGGACGACACAATTGGCGTAGTGCGCTGTAGCACGGTTTCTCACCTCGATTTCCGTGGTGTTTCGGCTTCGATTCCTGGTCAGGTCAATTCAGGAAACGACCTTTTCTAAATTGGCTCGGGTCTGGGTGAGCTGGGAGATCTTGTATTAAATCTTTGTCTGTTACCTCGTAACACAAATATTTATCCTTACTTAGAGACCTTGACAAGTGATGTGCTGTCTGGCGCATATTTATTTATATTTATTTACCTAATAACCACACTTGCTTAAAAGACCCAGCTATGTTCCAAAAACTTCAAATATACACTTTGCGGACGAACGAACGAACATAGAGCTAGAGTAAAAATGTTCTTCGTGACCTTTTAATGTCAATTCTAACGAAACGTACTCTAACGAAAAAATACGAGAACTCAAGAACCAGCATTCTAGGTCTTGCTAAAATGCTCAGATTTAATGCTATACATTTTGCAAATAATGCTCTGTAGCTGTTCACACAAAGATAATTTGAAGAGGCGATAGAATGAGCATTCGCTCGTGGTCTAAATGCACCTTTATAGTTACCTTGTTTTAGTAAATACTGGTATAGTATTCGTTATGTTAGCTCCTTCGCTCGTTGACAAAAAGTGTTATATTATTACCTAGGAATTCAATTTAAAAAATACTCTAGCAAAAATCTGCTCACCCCACGTTATCCAAGCAGCCATCAAAATTTAATTTTGTAGAAAGCGCACTTTCTGAGTAATGTATGCCGAATGCGCGCTCGTAGCGTCGTAGCGCAGCGTGCCGTAGTCGGTCTCGTCTCGTAGCCATAACGACTCGCTCGTAGCTCGTAGATCCCGGTTTCTTATTTAGGGCGTAGCTCACGTCCCGTAAATTATCTTTGTCATTAACTTTTATGCTTCATGCCGTGTTTGGGATGCGAAATACATTTGCCCAAATTAGCACTGGTTACCGAATTATTCCTGAGATTGTTTAGTTTAGCTACAATGCCAACTTTGTTGTACCTACTAGTCTCTAAACTAACAACACTTTATGCAATAGCTTTGGATTTGTTTTTATCTTATAGCTTTGGACTTGCATATGATCGCAACGAAGTACAACATGTTGAGCTTGAGCCGTGGTTGACGGACAGACAAACAAATTGTTATGACACAAAATAGAAAAAAAAAACATAACTTAACAATTTACCTAGATCACAAGAGGCAATCTCTCATTCACTTCACGTAACCAGTCAGATGCATACGATAACCTCATATTTCAGATTCAATAGCGTAATAATTGGCACTGCACCGAGAATGCAAACTGCAATTATCAGTCAGACTATTAGCGTAAGGTTCATTAGATAGAATATTCGTGGCAGTGCTATTAGGAACTAATATTACGAGTATCTTAGAAGCTAGGACCGTCTAGTTTCAAGATGGCGCCGACGAGTTACGAAAAGCCCCGAGAATTAGACTTGCTGGTCCGATACAAATCCTCGCGAGAACTAATTTAGTTAATTGTTATTTTAGGACATAATACATAATGGATTCTAGTTTGGTGCCCCATGTTTTCGTCGCCGGGTCGGCTAAGCCTTTGATGCAAATTAGGCAACCTCCTATACTCGTAGTTTTAGGGT
Organism: Udea olivalis; assembly: GCA_947369235.1. Lineage (NCBI taxonomy): Eukaryota > Metazoa > Arthropoda > Insecta > Lepidoptera > Crambidae > Udea > Udea olivalis. The sequence continues at coordinate 9,227,355 of OX376352.1, read as the reverse complement.
AAAGTGATTACTTGCCTCTTTTACAGTTTATGTGAGCTGGCGAGTAGACAAATGGAGATTGTACAAACAAATACTAGTCAGTTATTCAAAGGATTTGCGGTATGCGGCCTTATTTATGTAAGCATTGAAAATATGCCGGGGTATTAAATTGTTCTATTTTGTTACTAATTTGTTTAACAGTGTGAGTAGTAATACCTATAAAAACAGGAATAATATTATAATGGTAATTTCTTTCTTGCTGTTAAGTTTAGCTTTGTAATGTAAAACCCTGTATTTAAACTATGTGAAAAAACTGATGGTAACGGTCACTAGTTATTTGGAGCTGTAATCTTTAGCAATTAGCATATCCTCAATATTGAATTTTCGTTGTTTTTTCATAGGGAACATCGTCATGTTTTCATCAGTATTTTGGTTGTTCAATTACTTAATAAAACAATGCAGATACGCACGATGACAACATAATTCATTCTGTTGAATTTGTTTGTATTCTATGGCAAGTTTTTGTTCCCGGTTCAAAGACAACACGCGATCCTGAAACAGAAGCAAAACGTAAGGATTAAAAAGTTTAAATTGAACGCGGTCGTAGTTCCTTCCATGTTCCAACAGTTTCCACAGATTGAAACTCCAGCCGCTAATCGATACAGGTGCTCTTGTGCTCAGCCCTGTCAGGCGAACTGTCAATTTGGGGCACACATACTCGTACGCTGATGTTTTGAGAGTTTAACTGTTTTGACAGCGCGAACAAACGGCTTAAGCACAATGGATCGTCTTACACTTTGCATGTGGCCTTGGGCAATTTGAAATTGGGCCCTTAGACTGACTGTCCATTGACTGACGCAGAGCGAGGTAGCGAGCCGAAGTTTGAACCTATAGTTTGTTTGCTCAACTTCGCACTTCTGCAATGGACAGGGATTTATGAACTCTTTCAGAAATGCGGAGCCGAGACAGGCCTCTGTCACTGCATGTACTTGCGTGCGATAATCACCTACCAGCCGCCGGGTGTAGACCCGTATGTATGCCCACTTTGGCAGTTGATTGTCACAGCAGCGCAGAACATTCATGTTATTATAACGTGTCTAGTAGGTTGCTAAGCAACCATTTCGAGCCCGGCGAACATTTTATTCCTTAATTTCATAAAGTGTACTGTACCTACTGTAAGTACTGACTACTGACATCTTTATCGAAAGAAGTAGCCCTGGCAATATATTATATGCCAGTCACATGACAGCACGCATTTATAAATGAGTAAATTGAAAATGTTTTATGGTGTTATTTATCAGTTACGTAGTAACTATGAATAATCTATGGCCGAGATGCGGAGTGGGGAGTGGTAGACATGCGCGGGGCTCTGACAGATAGCCCTCTTAGAAAAACACGCCATTTTTGACACCGCACACAGAGACGTGAGTTTACAGGCGAGGTCAGAGAGATTCAGCGTCGCGGTCAGTCGCACTGCCAAAAACATTGAGATATTATTTGTACGTCGTCAGATACTTACATTATAGTTCAATGGTCAATAATGGTTTCGCGCAGATATTTCTGTTGCAGTGTATTTGGCTGTATGAACACCACACGAAATTGTGATCATACGTTTTTTAAGTTACCAAATAATGTTGAAAGGTAAGTAATTTCAATTCAATTCATTTCTTTCCCTTCCCACAAAATAAAGAGTTTACAGAAGGACCGCTCTCGCCCTTTTCTATCAACTTGCCTGATCGCCTAGGGTTGCTACTCGCTACTATAATCGCCATATGAGCGATTTGACAGATACCGCGTAAAATAAAATACATCAAGTGAAAAATTGCACCTAGTTCGACAAAAACAAAAATATACAAAAGGGGTCCAGTTAGATTGAAAGAAGTTGAGATGGGTGAATACGTATAAAAGTATTATATTATAAGAATTCATTTATTGGCGACCAGGTGCAACCTGCTAGCCCAATGGCTTGATCATACAGTCCTACGTACCTACCTGCCCAATAGGCTGTAGATAACACCATGAGCCACCGCTTCGGCCTCACCTGTCCGCGGCGCGGCGCGGATTCAGCAGCCGCGCGTGACAATAAAATAATATACCAAAAATACTGGTATTTTACCAATGCTAGATAAGATAAGTTACGAAAGAAGTAAAAGCCCATTTGTACTGGATTTGAATGTGTTACGAAATATAATGGTTTACCTACCTCGTATATACTTATAATACTCGTACATAGTACTACTAACTTGCAAACGTTATCTGAGTTTTACTTATTTTTCAACATCATTTGGTAACTTAAAAAACGTATAAACTAGGTGCAATTTTTTACTTGATGTATTTTATTTTAGGCGTTATCTGCGTTAATTGCGCTTATCTGGCGAATATAGTAGCGAGTAGCAACCCTAGGCGATCAGGCAGTTAAAAGAAAAAGGCGAGAGCGGTCCTTCTGTAAACTCTTTATTTTGTGGGATGGGAAAGAAATGAATTGAATTAAATTATATTGAATTGTATCCAAGTTGTCCAAGTTGTTGTTATGAATATAAATATATAAATATGCGCCAGACAACACACCTCTTGAAATGGTCTCGAAGTAGGGATTAAAATCCCTGTGTTACAAGGAAATAAGCTAGGGGCGTCTCTCAGCACACCCAGACCTGATACAATTCAGAAAAGATCGTTTCCTGAATTGAACTGACCGGGAATCGAACCCGGAGCACTACGAAAATGGAGACGAGAAACCGTGCTACAGCACACTACGCCAATCCTATCGCATTGAATTATTGAATTCTAGGATGTAAGCATACTTAAGAGTGTGAAATATTATTAATTCCTTTTTATTGCTACTTGGAATTAATGATCATGCTGTAACACATGTTTAAGAATAATATCTAGACCATAATTTTAATATTCTAATGTAAGTGTTCTTTTTTGTGTTGCTAAATAAATAAATCCGGAGAGAACCAGATTGATGCCAACTCGGCCTAGCTTCACACAGTCCGCGACTCCGATCTGAATTACTTCCTCGCTTCGCACTACTGCCTCGCTCCGATTCAATGGACAGACAGCGGGAGCAGCATTCAGATCAATTAAAACTTACTGAAGCTTCAGATATAATCCAGAAATCTCGTAAGAAATGTTGAACATATAGATTTTTGTATTATAAATTGTTAGCAGCGGACAAGTGCAGTGTTAGCAGTTTCAACTGCTAGTAAGTCATAAGTATAATTTCCACTCAGGACAAACATTTAAGTTTAACCTGTATTTTAACCTGTCCTACCGTATTCCTTTAGTACAGATTGAAACTCAGCGCTAATCGATACTATCGCTGCATTAGTAACTCTCGCATTTGTAGCGAGGGCCCGCGGCCACCTGTCACTAATGTTGCTGAGTGCTGACCAGTTAATAATCGATTAGATTCTACCTTTCCCAAGTAATGTTTATGGTTTTTATTATTTTATTTCTTTATAAGTACCACATTGGTGGCAAGCTAGCATTCGTACACCACTTGATGGCCAAATACACATACAAGAGAGTAGTCACACAGACAAACAATGGTGAATCTCAGGTCTCCCAGCCGAACAAAAACTTAGTCGATTAATTTCTCCAGCAGGAATACAACATTAAGCTGTGGTTTTTCGTGAGCTCAAGGTATCCAGACCAGCAAATAAAACCACCGTGCCTAAAATTAAGTTTATTTTAAGTAATTCGATAACTTGAGGGAAAATACGAGCGCAGCGTGAAACGGTAGATCTGATAAAGGTAGCAGCATTATGATGGATGCGAGCCGCCTGGTATTTTGATACGTTTTCATCATATCTTTTTCGTTTTTCATTATTCGATCATTCTGTCCAACTCAAACGCAAATTTCTTTATCGCTAGCTGTACGTGCAAGTACTTTCAAATCGTAAATACAAAAGCTGGTAAAAAAGTATCATAATATACTACATAATAGACACAAATACTATGATGGTACTTGTTAAATGTTAATGTTTCAAATCACCAAATAATTATTGGCTCTATCAAAATTCATGTGTTCTAAATACAATTAAAACTGTTTTTATTCATGAACCTATGGTCCCAACAAATGTAGCTTACGAAATTTACATTATTAATTTTAGAGATGTTACACATAATACGCGATAACAAAGCTAAGGATGCCGGCGACCTCGTGAAATAATTTGGCATCCCCTCGGAGGGTCCGTTACAAGGTACACAAAGACTGTATGCGTCTATAAACAAACAACAAATTAAGCTGGCAACGAGGATCATATTAAACCTCGCCTTCTTGAATAATACACAGAGTTTTTCCAGCGAGAGCGTTGTATGTTGAATTTCGTTGCGATAAACTCTACGCCATGGTTTTGCATAAAATAATTGCTTCCCACTCGGCGCGAGAGCCTCCACGGGGAGTGCTATCTTTGCAACGAGAACTCATTGATTGTATCGTACTTAATTATTGCTGAAAGGATATTTGAGGACTCGTTTCAGTATGAGGTATTTAAAAAGCGATCGTGGAAATTGCGGAATCACTTCCATGGATAGTTTTTACTTGGTTTTCATTTGTTTTCATTAAAATACAGACGATTATGGACCTCATGGCTTGCAATTATTTATACAACTAAGCAAACCTAAAAAAACGTGTTTTTTAACAGAACCTATTGATTATTATGTGATTATACAGCTGTGTTGATAGCCGCAAGAAAACCTGCGAAGGAAAAAAAATTGGTACTTTCTGAATCACATCTTTTGATCCTGCAAAAACCAAAGTTAATTAATCGTACTTTCTGGTAATGTATATCTTAATGATGAATATCCAAATCCCTTATTTGGTGAATACAGGTTTGCACGCTTGCTAGCAGGCCGAATACTATGTCTAGGTTCACATTAAGATCTTATTTACCCAAATGTATTCTTGCAAATAAATTATTTTACTTACTTGTACTTTACTTTACAGCAGGCGGTCAGAAAAAAAAAAGGTCGCTATATTTTGACTTCGCAAAAATATTAAATTAGTACAGTAAAATAAAAAAAATAGGGTTCAAAATGTCTTTCAATTTTTTCAAATCAAAAAATAGGTATCAAATAATTAAAATTCAATGATTAAATTTCAATCATCAATGAAAAAAATCATCTATATTATAATAACATTTTTCCAGTAACATTTATACAATTTATTTTTGAAATTCGCTAGCTCTAGGGATTTCACTGAATAAGGTAGTTTATTATGAGTCTTCGGTGCAATGCCAATGAAGATTTTAGCAGTAGTGCAGTGTTAGCTGATATTGTACACAGTCTTCCTCCATTTCTTAAATTTAAATTAATAAGAGAGTTAGCTGGGGGTGGATCGAAAACGTTGCATTTTTGTAAGATTTTCGTGATTATTTCATTGAATTGAAATAATACTTAAATTTTTGCTCTATTATTGTGTGCATAATACTATTTAAAAACACATTGAATTGTCTGAAATAAGGTATTCGCCAAGTACTTGCTAAATTTAATAAAAAACCGGTTTTTTTATTGATAAGACACTTAAAAAAAATTTTCGCCTACTTTGTGAAATTATTTCACTTTTTTGAGTTAAAGCAGCAAGTTTAAAGTTAGTTATTGCATGAGTAAATAAACATTTTTATTCTCGAACGTCTTTCCAAAGATTTTTAAAACGTATTAGATTAAGAGTTCTTCTAAACTTATGGTTTAATAATTGCATAAGTAATATGTCTTTTGTAGATGTACAAAACAACACAGATTCCCGGATCTTTGTGGATGTAAGCAGGCGAAGGTGCGAAAAATGATTTCATTAAAATATAAGGAGAGCGCTGCGGCTCTTTCAAGGAAATTTAATATAATCTTTATTAGATTTTGCGCTGAGGAATTTTCAAGTTAAATAGTGAAAGAGCACGCTGTGCAATGGATGCTTATTTATTACTTACTCTGTTTTAGAGGCTTCAGTTGCATTTTTTGGGCAGAATGTATTTCGGGCAGAATGTTTTTCGGGCAGCGATCACACACACACGTATACACAGATTGTGTAACAGCTAGTTACACAATCGTATCGTTTACGTACTAACTAACAAATTATGTTAATACATCTCATGTCTGAAAGTCTGCTAATAGGCTGGCTTGCTTATGCCTGCAAATCATCTATTCCGAAAATGTTATACCACAATACTATGAGTCTAATAATAATAACATGCTGCTGGTTCACTCAATACTGGCAGCGACATTCCTCGCAGAATATGCCCAAGTTTATTAATAACCTTGGCATCCCGTGCGTAGGCCGAATAGATGCGGTCACCTAACAGATGTGATTGTCCCACTTGCTAGATGCACTGTGAAACCGCAATCTGGCGGCCTGATAGTGTTTCTCTTGACTTATTAACTATCTACTGTGTAATACAACTGGCATCTCAGCTTGAACGAGTACAACTATATCAGTGCGGTCATAATGAATATTTTTATGTTTTGTATTAAAACTTCTGCCTGAGAGCTTGTAAGCCCGTGTCCGACTCTTCTTTTGCTTTTCAATACTCAATACTCAATCATTTATTGCAAAACCATAATGTAAAACCAGGTGTTACAGTAGTGAGGGAACAGTGTTATGGACCCTGTCGGGCACGCAACTTTGGGTTAGGAGAGAGGCAGCGCTTGTAATAACATTAAAATCAAATTATAATGAAATACAGACAACAGATACATCACATATAAATAACATACATTGAATTATAAAATTATTATGGGATTAATTATAAAATTACTATGGGAAGAAATAAATAAAAATACCATTCAAAATATACAAAAAAAAACCTAATCCAAAATAATTAGTATAAATATTTTTATTTCATTATCTCATTCCATTTTTAACAATCAATCTCATTACATTATTTTGCGGAAAATATGAAAGTATTATCAATAAAATATTCATTGGTATTCGTAGCATTTATTAATTAGGAACTGCTTTATTTTCGTGTAAATATTTTGTCATTACTTTAATTTTTTTAGATTGTGAGGCAATTTGGTATATATCTTTATAGAAGAGCGAAAGGTGCTAGAAGAGTTTAAATTCAGTCGGGAGGCTGGAAGAACGAGTTTATTTTTGTGTCGTAATGTGTATTGCACGGTATATCCTCTCGCTTTGTATAAAATTGTTTGTGTTTTCGAACAATTTTGCACTTTTCTTCTCTTAGTGCTCCCATATACTTCTCAAAGAACCTACATGCTAAGTTTCAGCTTTCTACGTCTAGTAGTTTTGGCTGTGCACTGTTAGTCAGTGATGGAAGAGGCTTATACGAGTATGATATGTACTCGTACAAACTAATCGTTGGTAAAAATAGTTTATAGGTTCCATCCGTGAATTGAGTGTGAGTCAATAGGATGCCGGAAACCTACACCTGCCAATAGTGTTATGCTTTTGAAAAAAAGACAAACACATTTTGCCCATTCCGAGATTTGAACCTTGGACCTCTGAATGTAGGCCGCCGCCCTTGAAGCAGAACTTCATTTCATCACAGAATCCGAGTCCGTTGCCAAGCGCCACAGTTACGAAGGAAAGTAGAATTAAGGTAGAATAAAACCTAGATATACTATCGGCCGTTTGTACCTCCTCTTGTATTGTGGCCAGAATTTATGATTTCATTTGGTGCCGCATATTTCAGAGATGCGGCGTTTGCATCGGAACGACCGCAATATCTGGTACCGTACATACTGTAGCCACTTATAAGTACAACGTCAGTATTGATATAGTACATCATTGCCCTTTCTGCCCCAAAATTAGCTATCACAATTCAAGAAGACAACATAGTACCTAGTTATAGATCAGTCTGAGATATCATTAACCGAATTTCATTTTCTTCTCCGTTATTTTGTTTCATCGAATGTATCCTTAGAATATTAACGTATAGAAAGATCCTTCCTTACGTCCTTCTATACGTTATTATTCTAAGCCCTTATATTTAGTTGGCAAAAAACGCAGATTTTAGTTTAGTCTACCAACTGTTTTGGCAATGGTTTTAACCCGCATCGCGCCACCACTACAACCGGTTTTTCATAGCGTGCCATACGTTTTCGATGAACACCCGTATGATCGAGAAACACCACAACAAAATACGAAATGTTTGAAAGAAAACAATTGAGTAATTTAGGAATAGTTTGGTAGATTGGTTTAACCGTGAAGGCTGGCTAGTGCCAGAATCGATAACATCGTAAACATAATTATAAACCTACACATATGGCTTTTACATAGTTCAAGATATGAAAATAACAGGCCCGTTAGTGCAATGTGTACTGGATAGTGTCCTGTGTCTTAGGTAGAGAGCTCGTAGATCCTACCATAAAAACCACACGATTGTGCTGACTGCTTGTATTGGTTTGGTGTTATTATTATCTATTTAAAAATGTTAATCAGTCTCCTGCATCCATGCAAACTCTGCTTAGTTCGGCCTTAGATGTTCTCAGTTTGGATATTCCCAGACACTTATTTATTTCGTAGGGAAGCACGATACGAGTACAAGTGTTGCCGGTGGTGGCAACTCTGGCGTCAAATGGCCAACCACTTGTGGGAAGTAGCCCGTGTGAGCGTAGCCTTAGTCCTCTACCTACTCCAATATTACATTGTAGTTTTATTCGAGGTATATACATCGACCTTCCGCATCGTGTGATGGTCTGCGGCTTTGTCATTATTGATCGTTGTGCGGTAGAATCGCTTTAATAAAAGCGTAGGCGAATTAAATACACGCAATTTCAAAATTAAACCAGAAACATTAATAGATATGAGTAAATGGAGTTCTAGTTGTGGGTTCACTAGAAAGTAGACACCATTTATGAGTAATCTTATGCTATTACTATAATTATTACATGAAAGTTACATCATATCAATAAACGCTCAGACGCTCAAATTAAACAGAAATGAGCACAGTGAAACTTAAAGAAGGCTTGTGAAGACAAACTCACATTCGACAAGCAAGCAATGACTTAAACACGAATTGACCATTTTAGAACGTAGAGTGGACACAAACATGTGGTCTTGCCGTTGTTCCTAGTATCCATATCACTACTCTTTTTTGGACCAGGTTTGTGATTCAGCCTTAAATTATTTATTTAGAATTGAAGCATTACAATCATATGAGTTCAAATGGATTACGGAAACAAAATGTCTGCATCATACCTACATGTTATTACTTATCGCCTAGAGATGTGTGCTCTTCGCATAGACTTAAAACAATTACATTAATAAACAAGGGACATCTCATATATATCGTCCGTATTGACACATTTCGGGTTTAGATTAACTAAACAAAGAGGTGCGTTGTCTGATTATGATTAACTATGCTGGTAGCCGGCAGCTTCGACGAACAAAGCATAGAGCGAAATAGATACGACGTACGTAGAACGTTCAAAATTTTTGATTATATGCACAAATTAGACATGCGCGGCGCTCTGACAGATAGCCCGCTTAGAACAACACGCCATTTTTGACACACGCACACAGAGACGTGCGTTTACAGGCGAAGTCAGGGAGTTTCGGTGAGTCGAAAATTCGCACTGTCACGAGTGTTTTCTGTTTGTGTCGAACTTGGTGCATTTTTTCACATGCTGAATTTTGTTTTTGGCCGGTTCTGTCAAGTACATCAAAAGTGTCTAGGGATCAACATATATTTTTGCAATAACTTTTCTCCTGATTGATATTAATAAAAATTTTATTTAAGGATTCATCAAATAAAGTGTTTTCGTTTGTCTACAGTAACGATTAACCAAGTCACCTTTGCATTAATAAAGAAATTTGCCATTTTCCTAATAAAGGGATTTTTGACATTTGAACCACTAACATTAAAGTTCGAAAAAAAGACTGAAATAACAGTTTTCTTTAAAATTTTATTGGGTAACTTAAACAATTAATAATCCGTGTTTCTACCGCGAACACTAACAACACAAGAACATCGGTTTGGCATACTCAAAATGAGTTCATCCAAATCACGCTGTGGAATGGCCGCCCATGTTCGTTGCAACAACAAAAAAAGGTCTTCTTGCGACTGGATACCCTCCATATTCGGCAGAGCTCTTCTCTGTAGCATATCCCATGCATGCTCAATCGGGTTCAAGTCTGGCGACTGAGCAGGCCAGGGCAGGACATTGATGTTAGCTGCGGCGAGAGTCTGTCTTACAACTCTTGCGGTGTGCTGTCGTGCATTATCATGCATTAACTGAAATAAGGGACCGATTTGCACTTGTAGAGGAACGATGACGTCTGATACAATCGTCTCAGCATAAATTTGAGCGTTGAGGTTGCCTCTGATCCAAAACAACTCAGTTCTTCCGCCGATCCAAATACCCGCCCATACCATGATGGTTCCACCACTATAAGGATGGACTTCCTGGCAGGATGTTAATCGCTGTTGGCGTCCAGGGGTTCTCCAGTGTCGTATACGTCTTGTATCCGGTCTCATACCAAAACGAGACTCATCAGAAAAGCACACGAAACGCCATTGTTCTTCTGCCCAATTTCTGTGTTCAAGAGCCCATTGATATCGAATCCTACGATTGTGCATTGCTATCGGTGGTACCCTTAGCGGTCTTCGGGAATGAAGGTTCACTTCATGCAAGCGGTTTCTGACTGTTTGGTCGTTAATTAAGTTCCCTGAAGAGTGATGAAGCCTCACGGCTAACATCATGGCGGTTATTGTTGGAGCTCTTCGAGTTGTGATTTGAATGTATCGGTCTTGTCTCCGTGTGGTGCAGCGATACCGTCCTCCATGGCGGTCAGCCACGGTACCAGTGCTTCGGTAACGTGTCCAAAGTCGACTGATAACACTCTGACTTGTATTCAGAGCTAAAGCCACAGTACGATGCCGGGAACCAGCTTCTATCATTCCCACAGCTCTGAGCATTTCTTCCCTGCTTAAATGACGTCGCCGCTCCATAATAACGTTGGTTTTAATCAGTAGTAGGGAAACAGTAGCACTAATAATGTCTTTAATGCGTTGTATGTTTTTATAGGGAAAATATTGACAGCTGATTTTCATCTTTTACTCGAATTTGATTGACAGTTCCTGTTTCAAATTATGAAATGCACCAAAAAGGATCCATATAAATTTATAAAATCATAAATTTATTACAAAGCCACATCTCAATCTCAAGAAATCCGCATAAAAATGCTTGATCCCTAGACACTTTTGATGTGTGTAGTAGTAACCCTAGGCGGTTCACGCAAGTTTAGGAAAAAGGTGCGAGCGGTCCTTCTGTGAACTCTTTATTTTATGTTATCTGTTTAAAACCGAAACGTCTTACTGATTGACGTTTTCTCTGAGTTTACGATGGCGTTAAAGTTATAGGAATTTTCTTACCCATAGTCAAATGAATGACAAATATAACCTTACGAGCTTTTACCACCACTCCCGGTTCGAGCGAACACGCCGGAATAAGCACGTGTACGCGAGTTTGGTTTTTTGAACCGTGAAATGTTGCGGCATCCCCATCCCCCACCAACACGCTGTTTGAGGTGGAGTTCGCTAACATCCGCGGACTCGATGTAAACCTCAACGCCGTCCATCAACACGACACAAGTTCGCTCGTGTGTGGAATACTGCTCTCATCTCTGGGACGGTTCCGCTAAGTACTTACTCGAAGCTCTCTCTCGACAGGTTACAGCGGCGTGCTATCCGTATTATTGTAAACCCAGAGGCAACTTTGACCCTTGAGCCTTTCCAATTGCGTAGAGACATTGCCAGGCTAAGTGTTCTCTATCGCTTCTACAATGGGGAATGCTCTGACGAGTTATTCCAGCTTATTTCACCCTCACCTTTCCACTCCCGTACCACGCGTGCTGGACTACGGCGTCATCCACACACAATTCAACATTTGTAGGCTCGAACTAAAAGGTTTGGTGACTCGTTTCTTTGTCGTACCATCCAGACGTGGAACGCTCTTCCAGCACATGTGTTTCCTTCCTCGTATAGTCCTGGGTTCTTCAAGCGGGGCGTGAAAAGGCATTTCTGCAGGCCTTCAAGGTGGGGATGGCCAGCCCAGTGATTCGTTTGAATGACTGGGCTTGTCAACCTCATATCTGGACCTCACGACCGCTTTCCATCAGGTGGAGTGAGGTCATCTTGACGGGCAATATAAAAAAAGGCCTTCAGATGTACGCGCGATCGACGCTCGTTTCGTTATACGTCGATTGCTGAAAAGTAAACTAGTTTCTTGATTATGCATAGCTGGGGGTGTATCAAAAACGTTGCATTTTTGTAAGAATTTCGTGATAATATCATTGAATTGAAATAAAACTAAATTTAAAAACACATTGAATTGTCTAAAATTAGGTAGTCGCCAATTATTTGCTAAATTAAATAAAAAACGTTTTTAAAAAAAATTATACGAGTATGACACTTAAAAATTTACTGTGCACAGTTAGAGTTATAATTATGAAATTGAAAGGGGCATTCAATAATAGAGAGATAATTTATACTTAATTGAATTCAGCTAAATAATCATGAAAACCTCAAAAAAATGACTTTTACAATCTACCAAACGCAAAAAGCAAACCCTCTTGAGCACATTCGAACGAAATCGCGTCAATCATTGCAATTTATGTCTGAGATCATAAACTATTTTATCACTGAGCTCGGTTACTTCGAACCTCGTAAAGCCTAAACGGAGATGCTTATTCAAGATACTGAGTTACGAGTAACTATCCAAGTACCTACTTGCGATGCTAGCTGCCATAAGATCTGTATTATAGATTACACTTAATAATATTTACTGATTTGCATTTTAGGGCGCACTTTACCCAAAAATATATTTAGGCGAAGCCATTCCAACGGTATGAAGTACAAAGCTTTTGATAAATTTTATACTTTATTGATTTCTAGGATATTATAATATGCATATCTGTTCTAAAGTTGATCTCACATGGGCAATTTTTTGAATTAATCAACCTGGAGCAATTAACTAGTAAACTTCACTATTGAAATAGAAAACAAGTTTATATTTGGCACTCTCTATGTCTTAATATTTGGATGTTGCTCTTTAGGAGCAACAATGTTGTAGACGTGCACGCACAAGTATCGCAGTAAATTGCTAGTTGTGGTCGTGACGTAGAACTGACTAAATGCGTCATGCGTACCTTGAGTTCATGCCATATGTGAGCAACTGAGCATGCTGAATAATCATTCAACTCATCATTCACTCTTGCATGTTTGCAACTGAGCAGTTGCAACATACAACAACAAACAACAAATACAGCCATATACGTCCCACTGCTGGGCACAGGCCTCACCTCAACTATGAGGTGGTACAAGCCATACTCCAACACGCGGGCTCAGTGCGGATTGTTGGAGAGGTGAATGTAAGGCCAGTGATAAACCTTACCGTCAGATGTTATCAAGCCGCCTTTTAAGCCTCTGACTAGGCTTCACGACTGATATCTTGCGACGTCAGCCGGGACCAACTGTTTAACGTGCCTTCCGAAGCACGGAGATGCCCGAAAAACGCATCACTTAATTTCGGTCGGGATGGTCACCCATCCATAACCCGACCTGTCTGGCGTTGCTTAACATCGGATCGTTGCCGATCCGCTGCCGTCACTTAGCCACGGGCACCTCAGTTGCAACATATGAGGTAAGAATAGCTATCGGCAGATAAGGCAAAAAAAAGTTCCACGATTCCCCTTGCTAGAAGTTAGAATAGTATTTAAGAAATCCAATTGTTTTAGGTCGCCGTTTTTTTAGGCCTGTTAACTATCGATCAAGTTATGTTCGGTATAGTTTTGAGTCCACCCTGTTAGTGGTCATACTCATACAGGGTGTCCCAAAAAGTAGTGTTATGCGGAAACCCAGTGGTAGAGCATCACTAGGGCTACCCGAATCACCCCATGTAGGTATATATGTTCCGCGATTTTCGGTAGTTTTGGAGTCATGATTTTTCTGCGTTGTGTCACTTTTTCAACCGACTTAAAAAAAAGGAGGTGGTTCTCAATTCGACTGTATGTTTTTTTTTTTAATGTTTGTTACCTCATTACTTTCGACTGGGTGAACCGATTTTGATCATTCTTTTTTTATTTGAAAGCTGGTGCTTCCCGAATGGTCCCATTTTAATTTGGTCTAGTTCTGACAGTGGCATCCATGAGAAAACCATATAAGTCTTAAATCTAGATAGACAAAATGCGCGACAAATGGAAGAATAACTTAATATTACGCCAACCGATTTTGATAATTCTTTATTTATTTGAAAGCTGATGGTGCCCGTGTGGTCCCATTTTAATTTGGTCTAGTTCTGACAGTGGCATCCATGGGAAATCCATATAAGTCTTAAATCTAGATAGACAAAATGCGCGACAAATGGACGGGTAACTCAATATTACGCCAACCGATTTTGATAATTCTTTTTTTATTTGAAAGCTGATGCTGCCCGTGTGGTCCCATTCTAATTTGGTCCAGTTCTGACAGTGGCATCCATGGGAAATCCATATAAGTCTTAAATCTAGATAAACCATATGGGCGGACAAATGGACGAATAACTCATTATCACGCCAACCGATTTCGATGCTTCTTTTTTTATTGGAAAGGATATACTTCAAGGGTAGTTTGATGAGTGTTAGGTTCTGATTATGGGATCCATGACACAGAAACGGAACTCTTCAATTCTTAGGAGCAATTGGACGATACTTTTTCGATGTATAAAATAAATAAGAACTATTCACTGAAAATCAAGAAATAAACAAAAAATTTAACAAAAAAAAAACCAACTTCAAAAAAAACTATTCCAAAACAAAGCACTAAAAAGTAAAGAAATAATTGCGTATTCTATTAAAACTTATACGATAATATAATGTAGGTACAATTATTAATATTGTCGGAGTCGGTGTCAGCCAATGTAGGTATATATATGTATATATATATATATATTTATACCTACATACATACGTAAACGTGATATGTAAGAAATAGGTATATTGCTAGGTATATTGTAGTTGTCCTTGGCTGACACCGACTCCAACAATAACAATAATTGTACCTACATTATATTATCGTATAAGTTTTAGAATACGCAATTATTTCTTTACTTTTTAGTGCTTTGTTTTGGAATAGTTTTTTTTGGAGTTGGTTTTTTTTTTGTTAAAATTTTTTGGTTACTGTGGCGCGAATAGTTGAGGTACATGCCCATTTTTTTTCATCCTTTGCTGAATACTAGGCCTACTTGATTTAGAAGCGTTTATATTTATAGCACTGAATGAGACATAATTTTTGTTTCCAACTGTATATTGTGTGCCGTTTAATGAAAATCCTTCATAACTCTTGATCCAATTCCAACATAGATGTGTGTTACACGGTATTGATCAAAGTATCGGTGTACCTAAAATGAATTCCAGCTGCAGCACAATAATATCAACTATTAAAAAGCTCAGATTTACACGCGTTCATAAAGTGAGTCCCGATAGAATATATTAACTTTTTCGAAAAATTACCTAGTTGCAATATTTCCTAAATATGTTCAGTAAAAGATGTACCGCAAGTACTTCTGTACAGAAAACAACCAGCTTGGCCGTAGGGCCGGCGTTGTGAAGTTAGTCAGATTTGCGTGCGTTTTGTTTGGTACCTATTGTTGGGCTGCAACAATATTCCTTTTTCCCGCAAACGGGAAGCAACCTGTTGTGAAGTTTTTAATTAAGTGCGCGGGATCGGGTTGCTTGGCTCCTTTTTTCCTGTTTTCCGCCGGCGGAATTACTAGTTTTCTTGGTTTAGAGCTAATTCTACATGCACTTTGCTGTGCAATAGGGCTATTTTATAAAAGCCGTTGCACGTGCCTTCTTCGAAGTTATTAGAGGTATTTTAGAGTAATTTTTTTTCAAAAGATGAATATACCTATGGTCATACTTAAAGTATTATGACTGTTCCAAGTTTGCTTATGGTTTGATCAAACCCTAAATATTATACAGCGTAGAATAGTTTTTCTTTTACGATGTTTTCAAATGATGGTTTAAATCTTAAACGACTTTTATAGCTAAGCTATTGTTACAAGAACCGTAGTGGAGCCCGTCTTTTACTGTCCTTGTGACATATTGGATAATTGTACCTATTAATAGCCTTTTTAAGTTTATGAGTCCATGAGGCTTATAAATTCGGGAAGAGAGGAATGACGGATGGAAAAAAAATCATTGTAGCATTGTTCCTAAACTATAAATAACTATTCTAAAGTCTCCTATCATTTAGCACTAACATTTGATTAAATAAATTAACACATTTTTGGCTTTTACCTGCTTAAGTCATCAATTATTCAAAACAATGCATCCTGAACCTTTCTTGCAAAAAGCCTATCCTCACCTGCCGAGCTTTCATAAAGTTCCTGTAACCCAGAAGCGGCTCCAAAGAATTCGTGATTAATATTTCCATTAAGGCGTCTTTTAGAGCTTTTCATAAAACTGGATATTAAAACAGAATTATGTTTTGACGCAGCCTACCATTAGTTACTTTTTAACGAGTTTACTTTAAAAATATTAATTATAATGTGTCATTAGCTACCGTTGCGAACTTTGGAGATTGTTTCGTTTCTCTCATAAATTAGAAAACGTAGTAAATATTGAATTACCTCTCCCCGAAATGCACAGAAATTATACTTAAAAATTAAGCGAGCAAAAGTACGTAATCGCACAGAATGGTCATTTCTGAAATTTCAGTAAAATAAAAACAAATATTTTTGGATTCGTAAACTAAGAGAGCTGTACTATGGGACGACATTATTGACGACCGACTTGGTGTAATGGTTAAGAAGTTGGCTACTACACCAGAGGTCGCGGGTTCGATCCCCGCACAGTACAAACATTTGTGTGCATGAACATGTCTGTTTGTACTGGTCTGGGTGTCTCCTATGTATAATAAGTATGTATTTACGAAAGAAAATGTATTTAAGTATGTTTATCCGTTGTCTAGTATCCCATAACACAAGCTTTAATTAGCTTACTTTGGGGCTAGATGGCGCTGTGTGGAATAATGTCCAGGGATATTTATTTATTATTTATTATTTATTTATGGGAGCCAGAGACTTATATATAAACATATTTTAATACATTATCACACCCAGCCCAGACACAGAACAAATACAATGTTGATCATATGAATGTTTGTCTTGGAAGGGGATCGCACCCACAACCTTAGGTGCTGAAGGCATCCTGCCATTGCGTCTACAGGCTAGTTAGTAAACGACGATAATGTTAATAGTTTTCAGTGAAAAATTTAGCATTGAAAGCTTTCATACAAAATTTAATCGCTGTTAGCCCATCATTGATGTATTCCGAAGTGGTCATCGCCAAGTAAAAGTGCATGGCTCTGGGGCATCAATCGAGCCGGATATCGGAGGCTATCGCGCGTCGGAAGAGCGGCCATAACCGTAACTCAGCCGCTACCGACGCGTCCAAAAGTGATGTTGCGTGTTTACTATTTATGCAGCCCTATAGCGATTGATGGTGGTATAAAGTCGCAAATGTTTTTATGGCCTACTCACGGCATTTGGATGCGTGCCGCGCTTCACACGTGCCATGTATTAGTTTGATAGCTCGTGTTTCTGGTAGTTTGGGTTGCTGTAAAATGTTACGCTCCGTCTGTACCGCTTCTAGTGTCATTGCTTAGATGGTACGAGTATTCTTTTGGATGGCTAGTTTGTCAAGTCTGTCGCTTGTTAAGAACCTAGGAAATCGTGACAGTGTGCTAAAAAGGTTCTTGTTTGTATCAGCTTCAGTTCATATTAACCCAAGTGCTATTCAATAACGTCCCAATTTTTACGTGGGTTTTTCAATCAAGATTAATTTTCAAGCAACTGAAAATAGTCCATGATTGATTACGAAACTACGAATACGAACGATCTTCAAACTACTACCTTTTTACCACTAGCTTTTGCAGTAGGTTCTTGAAATATAAGTGCCATGAGTTATGACTTTTAAATATGACCACAGAATAAGAACTAATATAAGTGAAGTACGACGTAGGTTTTACAAGTTATTTACGTCTATTTCCTTGTTTAGTCATCGAACTGCCCTTCTAACCTTTCCTTACGATTTATATGTACTTCATAGGTAGTTCCGTTCTCCTTTTATTTAACAATGCTTAACTTGTAATTTAATGCCTTAGGCGGATGCAAAACAGGACTGACGTAAACATTTGTTAGTCATTCCAGAATAGTACATAGATGTTTGCAAAACAAAACAGTAGAATTAATCACGTTTGAAACATTCAATGTATCTTATCATCTGTTATCACTAAATGATATAAGTTGATTCGAGTATTTGTTGCTCATAATAGTGGAACTCTTACTGATGGCGCATAAAGTTCAAAACAGAATGCACATTT
This sequence comes from Udea olivalis, assembly GCA_947369235.1. Taxonomy (NCBI): domain Eukaryota; kingdom Metazoa; phylum Arthropoda; class Insecta; order Lepidoptera; family Crambidae; genus Udea; species Udea olivalis. Next base: position 9,209,053 of record OX376352.1, on the reverse strand, counting down.
CTAATCGACAAAAGTAACAGTACACACAGAGATTACCAAATGAATATAAACATCGATCAATAGCTTATCTAAGTTATCACTTCGTCTACATTCAGAGAAGGAAGTCTTGTTTGTATTATTAGCTTATTTCAAAATCATGTAAGTTTTACAGTTATTTTTAAAATAATAAAGTAATGCATATTTTCAATCATTCTAAATGTTTAGTGAAGGTCAATGTGCAAAAATGCTTTTATGATAAAAACTGATCATAAAAACGTATCGTGTCTGCTGATTTCACTGTACTTAAAATAGTAGCTATAATTTTCTAGATGATTTCTTAAGAAGTTTTTTTTGTAAGTGTATTTTAGTTAATAATTTCTCATGTATTGTTAGTATTGACTGTCATGATATTATCTGCACTCACTATACTTGAAGCCAGTATTGTTTGCTCACTATGCAAATAAGATTCATGATTTTTTCATTTCTTTTTTCTAAAATCGCATGTTCTTTTTTCAGCGATGCCTCCCCCGCACGCGTTGCCGTGCGGTCCGTACTGCGGTACGGGGAACTGCGCTCCCCACTGCTACTTCCGAGCTCGAGTCGAAGTCCACCCGATGCCACCTCCTCCACATCACCACCATCCTCACCCTCCGCCCCATCACCACCCTCATCACCCGCCCCCGCATCAACACTTCCCACCTCCTCCGCATCATCACCCACACCCACCTCATCACCCTCCTCATCATATTCATCACCCGCCTCACCACAACTCCCACCAACCACCATACAACCCTGGTGACTTCATGTACAACCAGATGCGCTAATCTGATAATTTGGACAGTATGATTTAAGACAGTGATTTTCTGATCATATTTATTCTAGACATTACTGTCTCATTAAATTAGATCTGCAAGAGTGTATTATAAATGTAAATTTGATTGTGTTTGTTTATCTTACCGAACCGTCAGTTGTACTTAGGACATGATTAATTGTAGAAGTGCAAGGGCGTGCTTATTCGATAACTAATCAATAAACTACTTGAATATTTTAAATACTTACTTGTTTACTTTTATTTCCTTTAATAATAAGTAATAAGCGAAACAGCTTAGTTCATTTTATAATAAAATTTGTTCAACAGAACTTCAATCGATAATATATATAATCGTTAGCTAAAAAACTGATTTCGTTAAAAATATGTAATTTAAAATAATAATGAACTATGCCTGCGACTAATGATTTCATCTAGTTCTAAACCACAACATGTGATACAGTAATTATTTGATCGTTCTCTCCAAACGGCGATAACTGTAGAGCGAAATAACTAGAAGCCAAACAGCGTTCTTATTAAGAAAGTTTTTCCTCATAACAAGATTACGTTCGCCAGATGTGTTGGGTGGAGTTTGGTGCAAATTACATGGGAGCAGCGTACATTGTTTAGTGTATTCTGATCACAGCGAACGATGACAAGAGGAAAAGCATGAAAAAGACGCCAAAATCAAAAGATTGTTAACTTATTCATTAAAAACTTCATATTTTATTTAACACAGATCACACGTACTTCACACTCACACACACGCACTCACTAACACACACACACTCACATACACACGTCTGAATGCACAGAATACACTGAGAACAATTAATTTTCCTTAAAATAATTTAGCTTTATAAATTGTAATAACACTAGGAAGTCTCCACAATTTCAAAATCAACTTAAAACAATGTAATCCAGCGACACAGAAGGGTAGCTGGTTTTTAAAGCACAGGAAAATCCTATTTTAAGTACCAGCAGTTATTTATTATAGTCATAAGATGTGCCTAAAACTGTATAACCTGAAAAAAAGAAAAAAAAATTGTTCCATTGTGAAATAAATATATATATATTTTTTATTGTATTCTGATCACAGCGAACGATGACAAGAGGAAAATCATGATAAAGACGCCTCAAAATAGTAATAACCAAACACGCTCTTCATATTCGGCTACGCAAGGACACCTGGGAAGTAGAATATAGAAAACAGCAGGCTTAGAGCTAAATAGCTTATCGCAATTATATATCATCTTGTTAATAATTACGACTGTTAATAATTAATTATTATTCTAACTAAACTGTAAATTAATTTGATGCTTATCATTGGTATAGATTCCCAACCGAGCTCAGTGCCATCTTTTAGAGAACAAATGTTCTGTTGAGTATATTTAATTCGACACAGCTACAGAACTAATAACTTTTGTCACAAACAACAGTTCTATTTAATTGACACACTTTTTTTGATCAACCTTGACACACCAAAGAAGGTCCTTCGAGCCGGATTTCTCGAGAACTAAGATGCAAGCTATATTCAAACACATTCACTTGTAACAAAGACCACGCCATGCTTGAACAATGTATGTATGTCCACACTTTCCGAGTACAAACGAAGCACAGCATGTTGCAAGCCCATAAGTCTATGTTTTGTCCACGGCATCCACACTTTTCAGAAAGTAATCAGGCCAACCGTTGTTCGGATTTGGTCTTTCTCTGCGATATACGCAATTCGTGCGAGAGGAAACTGCCGAAATTAAGTTAACTGAATGAAAACCGTTACTCGTTCGACGTTCAACTGCACGGCGAGTTGAAAGTGCCTTTACTACCCTTGATTACTTTTAGTACTTTCACCTTGCGATCTGCTCGTTTTATCCAGTTTGTATAAAACAATACTTGCAAGTACTTGCAGATACATTGCTGCATGAAAATCATTTAAAAGATTAGATTCATGCTACAGTACGTCCACCATAAGTTGCCACTTCAAATTTACGGTACCGTTTTTTAGTTCCATTTCGACTCAACAGAGGCGTACTAGACGAAATCCCATACAAATACTTCACGCGAACGATAACGTAAACTTAAAGTGGCAACTCATGGTAGACGTACTGGTTAGAGTATATGCATGCATATGATGTCTAATAAGGTATTAAAATAAAAACTTCTTTATTTAGGAGACGGCATCGAAATCAGTTGTTTTTTTTAATCAAATAATTCAAAATAAACACAATTTCTTTATTTGATATTCCAATATTTTTACTTGGATTTGTCAGGTTCTGATATTTTCAAGTTATAACTTCGTAATTTAATATTATTTATTTTGTGCTTGCTAATTTCCAGAAAATGTTTCATATGAATTCTCGAATAGCGTAAGTATGCTACTCGTATGTTCAAAAATTCCGGATAAGCAGAGTGAAGTCGACGCAGCATCAATCATCGCACATCAGAAACGTCCTATTGTTTACAAAGTACGATGAAACTATGGCAGAAATGGAAAAATTGGTACCATCCAGAAACAAAAAAAATAATATGAACATCTGACCCACATCCGAACAGAGCTTGGACTGTAATCCGCTACATTAACTACGCCATTTTTAGGGAGCTTTTTACGTCTTTTAAACGCCAAGTTTGGTTGAATACCTATGTATTATTCCGTCTCATTAATGATTTCAATAGCAAGTTGTTACGTTGAATTGGAATGTTCTATGGCACGCCTTGGAGGATGTCTACTTTCAGGTTATCCTACAACTAACTGTCCGACAGCGCCTTCGCCCGCGTAGTCTGTCATTCCAGTCAAAATAAAGCCTAAATAAAAAAAGGCCTATGCCACTCCCTGATAATGTAGTTATAATATCATATTTAATCATTTGCCTGGTGAAATAAAGAAACTGACGGGAAACAGGTTTAGGCACAAATTACGCATGTTTTTAGTCGACAAATGTTTTTATACAATAAGTGAATACTTGCAAATGAAAATAAATCTTTAGAATATAAAAATTGAATGTATTGAAATGTAACATTATTTTTATTGCTATTAATGAATTATTACTTTTTCAACATTAAATTTAAATTTGCATGCTGGTCAGCTGGTGAAACTAAATATTTAAAAAATACCTTCATGGACCAAATTTATTGCAAATAAAAAACTTTGACTTTGACTTTATATATTGGTAAAATAATTTTTAAAATCGGTATAGTAGTTTCGGAGCCTATTCAATACAAACAAACAAATCTCGCCTCTTTATAATATTAGTAAAGACAAACTTACCCAAAACAATATCATTAGCATTTTTTCAATTTGAAACTATTTAAAATTAAAAGAGAGCCACATTTCTTCATGGACAGAATAATCAGATATCAGTTATTAACCAAGGGAACCTGGATTTGCTGTTTGAAAAAGCAAAAACGGGTTTCATCATCGAAACGTTTTAAATCGTTTATAGTATTCAGCTAGGAGACGCGCTAAGACTTTATATTTTAATAATGATGCCTTAAAGGTGCATACAAATTGCCTAGTCCTGGTTACTGTTCTGGTAACATCGAGGCAAATGAGTGAAACTAATAACCAACTGATAGGTAGTGACGCACCATTAATTGTGATACATACTCGTAGTTGGTTACTCGGAAGGTTAGTCACATGGAAGTTTCGACTCAGGGCTATCCATCATTTGCTGAAACGCCATTCCATGATAGCGTGTTATACTTCGCAGCAGTGATGGATGCAGGGAGAGGTTTTGACAATAGGATTTTTATACGGACAGTCGAAAGGATGAAAATAGTGAAATATGCATTCTACTACCAAAGTATTGAGTAGTGAAAAGAGCAATGAAATACAAGGGTAAACATTCAGTGACTTAATATGATTTTAAAATCAGCAATATATTGTGGAAATCACAAAAATTACAAAAGAAAAAATGACTCTTCCTATAACTATCAGAGTTACTTCTGCTTTTGGCATAAACATTTTGCTTATTACGAGTATAACTGCTAAATATGGATGTATACTATTATGAAGTAATACATTTTAACTAGCTCTTACGAGTAGGTCCATAATTATGTTGTTACAAAAAAAAACAATTATTAGGTATAACGCAATACACATATTGGTACAGTTCTAAGGCATTGGACTGATAAAGGCTGAGCTAGCAGGGGCTACACACACGGTCAGGGCGAGAAGAGGATTCCCGCAAGGGGGATGCCTATCCCCTCTACTATGGTGCATTCTAATAGATGAACTAGTATTACTTATCTTCAAATTTAAAATGAATGTATATATGTATACTGTTGGTGTACCTTATAAATAAATAAATAAATAAATAAATAAACTAGTACACGAGATAAACAAGATACACATATACACACAGGTGTACTCTGATGACGGGGTATTGCTAGTAACGGGAAAGGTCCTCAGCGTCATGTGCAACATCATGAACAGAGGACTGAAAGCGGCGCTATCATGGTGCAGAAGTAAGGGACTCAACCTCAATCCCGAAAAGACGAAACTAGTCCTATTCACAAATAAACGTAAAATTGGTAGAAAAGAAATAGTGCAGATAGACAACTCCGAACTAGAAATGGTCAAGGAGATCAAATACCTAGGAGTTACGCTGGACAGCAAACTAACTTTTAAAGCACACATAAGTACCACCTTTTTTTTTTTTTTTTTTTTTTTTTTTTTTTTTTTTTTTTTTTTTTTTGCGTCAGGAAATGCATTTAGGCATTCCCAAGGCCCTGGGTTCGGGACACCTGGGATATGTGGGACTCGGAACTCCTGGGAAAACAGAGACCCCTACCCACTAAAACCTGACGGTGGTCATCTTCGGCGCAGAATGGAAGGGACCCGGGATCCCCAACGAGGGAGAGACTCCTCGCAGGACCCTTCGGCGCGCAAGGCCGCCTGGCAGCCAGCCTCGGGAGGAGCAAGCTCAACTCCAGTGCACGATAACACAGACCACTGTGTCCGAAGACACGCGTTACCGTCTTCCTCGGGATCGCAAACCGAAACACACGCAGGCCCCCCCGCGTGCGCTTCGCGACCCCAAGGGCCCTTTTAGTCGCCTCTTACGACAGGCAGGGATACCTCGGTAGTATTCTCGTCCCCTAACCGCAGGGAACACACATAAGTACCACCTGCCCTAAGGCCAAAATGGCCATGATGCAATGTAAGAGAGCCATAGGACGCACATGGGGAATCAAACCGGCGACTGTACTATGGATATACAAAGCAATTATCCTGTCACGAATCCTTCACGGATCACTGGTATGGTGGCATAAGGCGGCACTAAGGACCAACAAACTAGAGCTAGACAAGGTCCAAAGACTAGTGGCACTGATGATCACAGGTGCAATGAGAACAACACCCACATCAGCGCTAGAGATCATGCTCGGGCTGGATCCGCTAGACCTAGCGATCAAAGGAAAAGCGACCGAACAATGGTTCAAACTCAGTAGCACGAACCTCTGGATCGGTAACCACACGGACAGAGGGCATCCACGCATTGGAAGTGAAATCGAGAGCAACATGTCAATGATCTTTACCAACAACGACCTAACAAGGAAAGAAAAGATCTTTGACAAGAAATACAAAGTACATATAGGACAAAGAGATGAATGGAACATAGACACAAGCGGAACAGTTTGCTACACAGATGGCTCCAGAATTGAGTAACTGAAGCTATCTGGCGCGGGTGTGCACATAAGGTGCGAGGACGGCACAGTGATAAACAGATCAATCTGCCTAGGCAGGTTCGCCAGCGTATTCCAAACAGAAATATACGCTATCATGGAATGCGCAGATATATTAGACAATCAGGACAGCGTCACCAAGGCCACTATCTACAGTGACAGCCAGGCAGCGCTGAAAGCGCTTAGCAAAGCAGAGACGACATCGGTAACTGTCAAAGAATGCAAAAAAGCTCTAGGGAAACTCGCAAACAAAATAGACATAGTGATTGCATGGGTCCCTGGACACGAGGGAAATGTCGGCAACGAGTTAGCAGACGAACTAGCCAGGGGTGGTGCGGCCGAAGGCTTAGTGGGTCCGGAACCCAGGCTGCCAATAGCACACAACATCACCAAGGGAGTAATCAAAAGGTTAACCACAGCAGCAACAAACAGACGATGGAAGGCTGCAACAGGCATGCGACAGTCTAAAATATTCATAAACGGAATGGATACGAAGAAGACAGGTCATCTACTGAAGCTGTCAAGGAACAGTGTACGTATGGTCATAGAAATCGCCACAGGGCACTCTAGACTAAACAGGCACCTAACAGTAATAGGCATCAAAGACAACCCCACATGCATGGAGTGCATGGACAGCGAGGAAACGAGTTTCCACCTACTCGCCGAATGCCCGATGTACTCACACATACGGTGGGAGCTCATGAAGTCAGACTCGTTAGATGAAGAAGATCTGAAAGAACTGACGGTGGACCAGATAGTAAGATTCTGCAAAGCAACAGGAAGATTCGACGGGACGCCGTGAAAATGGGATAACCTAAAGACCCCCTGCAAGGGGGCCCGGGGAAATGGGTGAAATGGCCCATAACCAGCGGACCGATCACCCGGCCCACTGCCAGCGTCCCCAGTCGAAATAATAATAATAATAATAAGGCATTGGACATGTTAGCTTTGTTTTGCCTGCATTTGTCTTGTAAGCAGACCCAATATTATTAATATGATTATATTATCTTTGAGCAGCCCTGCGAGTCAATAAGTTCAGGCAGCACTCCGAATTTTAATTTTAACGCATTTTACGACACAATTGAAAATATGCTTCAATAACTTTAGATACTATTTAATAAAATGGCATAAAAATTAAGGACACGATGTTTCAATTAAAAATTAATAACACATATAATATTCACAATAAACTGTACTTAAAATTATTGGAATATATTATTTAGGCATGTTTTGTCTTGGCATAGGTACTGTGTAAGGATAATCAGTTTACTTGAAATTGCTGACTCATGCAGCGCAATGAACGTCTTATGACGTCAGAACAAGAAAACTATGAGGTGTCCGACGAAACCCGCATGAATATGTTAAAAACGAGTTCTAAGAAAAAGCTGGTCTCCGGACAGCACCTATGCCAGCCTGAGCAAAAATCTCCTGTTCACCAATTCTTCACTTCGAACCATTATGAAAAAAGTGATACATTCTTAAGATTCGTTAGCTTTCCGCTTGCAGCTAGCCGAGCAGTAGGTCCCGCAGTGGGGCCCGCACGGACCCGGTTCTGGGGGGCCGAATTTAGTACACGTCGCTTCGCAGTTCGTCCCACATTGAACACCGCAAGCAGGCTCTCTCTTATGGGCGGCTCGCTCGCAGTCTGCCAGGCAGTATTTGCCGCAGTAAGCTCCGCAGGTTGGAAGGGAGTCTGATGGCGATGGCATTACTGCTGAAATGGCAAACGATGACTGGATCAGTGCTTGAATGATCTCGAACAGTGAAATTCAAACGATGTAGCATAAACACTGCTAGACGAAGGCCTCAATCATTTAAGTCGAGTTATAACTACAATCCAATTCCAAGGTTATGGCTTAGTTGCTATCATTACCAAAATATGGATTAGTTATCAAAGCCTGGGCTATCTTGATGATGTTAGATGGGATCTAAACCTAGGACTTCTGGATTTCGCATCTCTAAACTAGGACTAGTCGATTACAGAGGCGTTTAAATATAAAAAAATATGTTTTGTTTAATTGATTCAGTTAAAATATCTCAAACTATGATTGTGTAGCGATTGACCGTCAAATGGGGTGCCCTGACGTCATAATGTCATCGTTCATTTTCATTGCGTAACACACATACTATATGTATATTATCTATACCCGCCTACTTTAAATTCATTCACCAACCTAATTTAATGTGGTAATTTTAAGTAACCTATTTCGAGTTACCTAACACCACTTAACTTTATGATGAATAATACCTATGCGAATGATCAAGTATTTTTCTAGGAAAATATTGATATGCAGGCACATGTATACCTTATTTATGTTGAAGGATGTCACGTTGTTAGGTGATTAGAAAATATCTTATCTTCGTACTGATGAATCACTTCCACAGAATTTCATTAACGTGATATTTTTATAAGATTATATGCAATCGTAAAAGTCCAATAGATTTAAACCTGAAATTATTTAAAATATTATCTTATGTGTATCTTTCCAGTGTTCACAGCACAGACTGATCGGTCTTTGAATTATTCAGAAGAGTTTATTGTAACAATAAAATGGTTGATAATCTTAGCAACTAGTCACTCTTTGATAGCAGTAATTCAATCGCATTGTAAACTGTATAGTATGAAACTTAAGGTTGAAAGAGTCGATATTAAATTATTCCATTTTTTAAAGTGATAAGATACTTGTAGGTTGGGTATTTCGCTTGTTCGTAGTAGGTTAGTTAGATAAAGTAAAGTACTTTTTATAATAAGCTAACTTCTACCGGTGTGTTAGTTTAAGGCCAAATCAACCTGTTTTTGGATGAGTTTTAAGGTATCTAATAGTCGCTTTTTTAAAACAGAAAAAATATATGTGGTTGTTCATGAGCTGTTCTTGATTATTTTACGGCTCAAAACACGATAGTTAATACTTCTTATGACGAAAAAAAAAATACGAAGATAGGTAAATTTATGACTATTTTACTAATAATACAGATTTTTAACACTACATATAAAATATGTATACATAAAAATTGGAAATAACACTGTCTACATTATCCCAAGGCTAGTTTTTTAATTAGGCTTTTATTATTTTCTAAATTTCATTATAAGATAACAATACGACGCGCGCGCGCTCTGCTTTAGTTGCCCGCAGGGCATCGTCAAAACAGGACCTATGCCAAAATTTGTCAATTTGACATTTGCCAATCTACGCAAAAGAATTGTTTGTAACCACGGTAAAAAAAGGATCAGAAGTTCTACTTCATGCAAAAGTTCGGTCACAGTATGTCTACTGAGAGATATTTTTGTACCTTTATTTTTTTATTTCTTATTTTTGTTTGTGTATTAATAATTTTTGTTAAAAAATGACGACCAATGAGATAGGCTTATTTCTACAAAAAATAGTACATAAGTCATATATGTACTCAGACCTTCGATCAATAATTCAATAGATAACCGGTCAGAGCGTCAAAAACGGCTGAGCATAAAACGTCCCACTACAAAAGTGGGAACTTATTTCTATTAAGTTCACCTTTGCCTGCGCCAAAATGCTGACATGCCACAATGATTTCAAAAAATTTAAAAATAACGGTTGGAATAAAAATATATCGGATGGAATATCATACCTTCGGTAAGTAAGTAAACGTTTTTTATAATATAAATAATGAAAAATCTAGTTAAGGGTTTTCGATACTTTTTCTGCCACCAGCCGGCGCTGCTGTTGCGTAAGATATAAACAGATCCAATATATTCGTGCCGAAAATATAATTGTTTTTTGAAATTCTATTGTGTTTGGTGGTGTTATTGATTTTATAATGGATAAATGACAGAAGGAAGTCACCGAACTGAAGCTTGAGCTCAAAAACAGAGGCGCAAAAACCAATGGTAGTAAGGAAAATCTCATTGAAAGGTAACTTGAGGTACTAGTTTTTGTTGACACAATTTGCTTTGGTTTTTTATAAATGGCAGTTATTTGTATTTCATTAAGTTGTAGTTTTTTTTTTATGGGTCAAGATGGGAGGTCATCCACCTGATGGAAAGCAGTCGTGAGGTCCAGATTTGAGGATGACAAGCACAATAATGCAAAGCAATTACTGAGCTGGCCATACTCATCTTGAAGGCCTACCCTGGCACCGGTTAGAGCAGTGTTGATCCCGGAACCGGATTAATGTGCAATAATCAACTACAACTCACATAACCCAAAAACTATATTAATAGAGCATAGTAAACCATGCTTTCATCATCATCATCCGTGCGGTCTATCCCGGTTGTGAACCCACACTGGTGTGTGGGGTCCCAGGGTCCGCCTTTCTTATTTTCTTAGCCCACTTCGCGCGGTCTTTTGCACCCTCAGTGGTGAGTCTGCTGGCACGCATGTCACCCTTAACGACGTCTAGCCACCGCTTCTTGGGTCGACCTCTTCTACCGGTACCTGGCGGGGGCGGCATGGCCAGATATTTGTTGCCCACGTAGTTTGCCGATCTCCGTGAGACATGAGCATACCAACGAAGGTGGCACTACTGCAGCTTGTCTGCGATGTCACGAACACGAAGGCTGCCGCGGATGTGGGTGTTACGCACGCGATCTTTGCGTGAGACTCCACACATGCACCGCAGCATCTTCATTTCCGTGACGCGTAGCTCGTGCTTGTGTCGCTCTAGTAACGCCCATGTGTCACTGCTATATGAAAGGACAGGCCTAATGATGGTTTTATAGACCTGCCCCTTCAGCTTGATCGGCATTTTGGGGTCACAAATGACACCAGTCACCTCACGCTATTTGGCCCAAGCCGCGTAAATTCGTGCTCTGACGTCGCGGTCGATGTCCCCGGACGCGCTTAACACAGATCCCAGGTATTCGACACGGTTCGTGCGCTCGACCACGTCAACGCCTATGCGGACGGACTGGGGATTTGTGGGGTTGCAGGCCATGTACTCCGTCTTCGCCACATTGAGTTTCAGACCGCCGTTTTCAAGTGAATTTTTCCACTTATTCACCCGTTGTACCAGCCGTCCCCTGTCCGAATCTGCTAGCGCAATATATTAAGCATACATGAGCAACCAGGGTGGTTGCTCGTGGTGGTCTCGGATGCTATTTGACAGAACGTCTAATATTACGCTGAACAGAAACGGGCTAAGCACGGAGCCTTGGTGTACTCCAACGGTGATAGGGAAGGGAAGCGTGTCACCAACCGCAGTCCTAACTATGGAACACACATACATGTCCCGGATAATGTCAATAAAAACTTCAGGAACGGCCCTGGACCGCAGCGCCCAGACGATCATCTCACGAGGGACAAAGTCGAAGGCCTTCTGCATGTCTAAGGAAAGGAGATGCAGAGGTGTATTCCTCAGTCTGTATCCCTCCATGAGCGTTCTCATGGCAATTACGGGGTCCATGGTCCCGCAACCCGGTCGAAACCCATACTGACACTCCGAGATTGTACACTCCTGTCGGATCCGAGAGTCTACAATGCGCTCGAGGAGCTTCATGGTGTGGGACATAACCTTTATGCCGCGATAATTGCTGCACTCCTGCACCGAGCCCTTGCCCTTGAAGACTGGCGTGATAATGCTCAGTCTCCATTGGTCAGGTATCTTCCCGGTGAGGAGAATGCGGTTGAAAAGGTGGGTGAGTATCCACGCTTCGATAGGGACTCCATCGAGTCCGACAGCTTTCCGGTTCTTCATGCGGCGAAGAGCCGACTGGACTTCATCCGGCGTTCCCGGGGGCACTAGTCCCTGATTTGGAGGGAGTTCAGGTGGCCGCACCTCTTTGTGCTGCTTGTTGAGCAGCTCGTGGAAATAAGAGCGCCATCTCTCCTTCACCGCGCGGTCCTCGCATAGCAGGTTACCGAGAGTGTCATTTACACAGCGGCACATGTAAATATCCTGGGCTGCTTTGAATCTCGAACGTGCCAACTTGTAAACGAGCTTCTGCCCCTCAGACGACTCCAACTTTTCGTACAAAGGACGTGAGTGGTCACTTCTGGCTCTGGCTACAGCTCGTTTAGATGCACGTTTGGCATCCCTGTACGCGGCGCGATCTTCAGGAGATTTGGACGCTTGCCACGCTTTGAACAGGGCTTTCTTTACCCTGATCTCCTTCTGGACTGCTTCGTTCCACCACCAGGTCTCCTTGTCAAGCCCACGTCCACCCCGAGACACACCCAACGCCACCCTCGCCGCCCCGGTGATAGCTGCCTGACACCTATCCCAGAGCTGTTGCCCGGACTCACTATCCGCTACGATGCACAGGTCACCGACAGCGGCAGCAAAGTCAAGGGATCTGGCTCCTTCAAGCAGCCACCACCTGGTTCGGGGTGGGCAGCGCTCCCGGCATTTGCTCCGAGGCTTCACTCGCAGGTCCATCACAAGTAGACGGTGTTGGGCAGTAAGACTCTCTCCGGGTATGACAGTACAGTTAGCTACCTTGCCAATCTGGGCTCTCCTGGTGAGAAAGTAGTCGATCTGAGTTGCGCTCCTACCATTCTTGTAGGTGATCAGATGCTCGGGACTCTTTTTGAAGAACGTGTTCACGACGGCCAAGTCGGCAGCCATACACGTCCGGAGAATCTCTTCGCCTTCAGCGTTACGATTACGACTGCCAAAACTAAAACCACCGTGAACACGCCCGTATTTCTCACACTGTTCATCCACATGACCGTTCAGATCGCCACCCAGAACGACGCCTTGGGACAGTGGAATGGTGCATAGGAGCTGGTCGATTTGCTCCCAAAACAGTGCCTTATCCGAATCGCTACAACCGACCTGCGGTGCGTAGGCACTTATCAAATTGGTCGTGACCCCTTCGATAAGCACCCTCACGACCACAAGGCGGTCGCTAACGCGATTTACTTCCAAGACACTATTCAGGAATTCCTCGGACAGAACCACCCCCACTCCATTGGCCCCACCAGGAGACCCCGCGTAGATCAGCTTGTAGCCGTGCCCAAAGTTCCGGGACCTGTTGCCTCTCCAGCGAGTCTCCTGCATTAACGCCACGACCACCCTCCACCTAGCGAGCACATCGGCCAGCTCGCGAGCGCGTCCCGTCAGCGTGCCAACGTTCAACGATGCGAAGCGGACCTTCCTCTGGACTAATGTCTTTAACCGGGGCCGCCCATGGCCCGGTAGCCCTAACCCACTTAACACAGGAGTAGGGCGATCCCGCTGCGCGTCGTTTTCCGGCGACGGAAATTTCTTATTTTTTTGGCTTGAGTTGGCTTTACGGGAGCGACTGCCATCTGACATCCCAACTTACCGTATAAAGGGGAGCTGTCGCCAGAGCCTCCTTCGTTGATCAGCAGGGTGCACCAGCTTGCAAGCGAGGTTGGCTTGGGGCCCGAAGATGTTGGAGGACCCCCTTACATCCCTTTATTAAACCATGCTTTATTAATATACATTAATCAACGAGGCTATTTTTTGTTGGAGGAAATTTATCACTGCGAATGGCTACAAGTCACTGTTTTCATCGGTATTTATCTCCTGTAGGAAACTTTTGCCCTCCTGTTTTATTTGCACACATAGGCAGTGCACAACACTGAGGCCTTTTAGAAAACAATATTATAGTAAGGTTTAAAAGATAAAAAAAAAACAAACAAAAAAAAACGGAAAATACAAATAATATATGTATCGGACAGTTGATTTGCCCTCACGCTACAGTGCTGCCATCTCACTCAGAAAACCCTAATTGAATAATGTAATAATAATATTTAGCTTTTAAATCAAATCCACAGTTGGCTAATAAATGGATACTTTTATTTTTTTGCGCCAGACAACACACCTCGTGGTCTCGAAGTGTCATGTCGTGTCAAATCCAAATAAATTTTTTTTACGCGAACGATAACGTGAATATTTACCATCTTCTGTACATATGGCTTGCAAATAAAACATTGAGTATTGAGCATTAAATTTAAAGTGGCAACTCGTGGTAGACGTACGGAAATCGATCCGATAATATCGAATTCAAAAATTCATCCCACTTCTCAAATTGATTTGATTGAAGAAGTGCCAGTATATGGAGGAAACCAAATGTGAACATCACAGCTTTAGCAACTTCTGAAATAGTAACTTTACCGAATTCACCAACCGCTTTGGTTTCAGATTTAATATCAGTCTGTGAATCACCCAGATTTTTTTTTGGAGAACTTTACTTTAAAAATACTTTTGACATAACTTACAAATAGAACACAAAGAAATGTTTAAAAAGAACAACTATTACTTTGATTATTTTAGTATTTTACAATGCTTGTTTTTCATATCTAAAGATATGAAAAAACTGGAAAATATCGATTTCGTACCTTGATGATCTCGAGCGGGAATCAAACCCGCGTCTTTCACAATCCGGATGATTGCTCTAAACCACTGAGCCGACCGAGGTTTCGGTAGCTCAGTGGTCACTTAATTTTGCCAGTTTTTCTATTTTTAGAAGAACTATTCTTTAAAGTACAATACAGTTGCTTTAAAATACCAAAAAGTAGGTAAAACTGTGTGGTTAGATCTAGCTTATGATATGGAAGTTGTAGTATTACCTATATGGTTACAGACGAACCAATTTGCCTGGAAATAAGTTGTGAACAAATAGATTTTATTGTTTTTATAACTATCTTAGTTTTATTATGCGTTTTTAGTAGTATTCTTGTAAGACTAAATAAAATACCATCACGTCTATATCCCAAAGGGTCTAAGGCAAGTGACTGTTGGCATCATGATGAACGGAACCCTCAGTAGCCGCATTTTCACCAAATGGTGTTTTATAACTCAACGGAAAACTGGGTTGATTTGGTTTTAATCGATGTTTTCTATCACCGGAGAGTTAGCCGAAAATTCAACAATGAACACAAAATTGGTTCTGACCAGATTTGAACTTAAGACCACATGTTTTGCGATTCGAGTTTGGTTGCTTAACACCTAAGCCACGAAGACTCTCTCATAAATAAAGAGCACATTGTTATGCCTATTTACAATGATACCAAAATAAATCGATTGATGAATTTTATATGAATACACTCATAAATACTCAGCCGAATCAGTTTGGCGCGGATTGATCATAGCCTTCACTACGTGTAGACCACTATCTTCAGGTGATAGTATGTGCCTTCATATGCCAGTTTTACTTCCTGAGGCTGAATCTAGTGTTATTGTTGATCGCAAGAATACGTGGCCTTAATGTATGATTTCGTAGCCGACTCCACGCAGCAGCAGCAGCTTCCATACAAAAATGTTAAAATTTTTGTATGACCATTTTAAGAATGATGAAATGAATGAAAAATGCATTTCCATTCTTAAGTCAAACAAAATAATACTACTGCTTATTTCTATACTATGTCGCTGGCAGCGACGTCATATGCCAAGTGGGCGTGATGCGAGTTCGGGAAATGCCTACTTTTGCAGAATTACGTACCCTTATCAATTCAGAATTTTCAAATCGTTATTTTTAGAACAGTTAGTAAGAAATATGAATAGACAACTTTAGCAGAGTCAAATAATACTATGACGTGTCTATTTTGCATGTGATTGGAGCAACTAATTAATTTTTTTCTATATTACTTGTATGTTACACATTCTTTAAAAACCTAGCCATCTGAAAATGTGATTTTGTTCCTATTTCACCTTTACTAGCGTTTGAACGCTTTGTTTACAAAAAAATCCTTTCTACAGGTAATACGAGTGTACAAGAAAATTAAGATTTGATTTCACTCAGAGCCATTTTTAAAATATTAAGGTAAATCGGTATACTGTACCATTATAAAATAGGTTCAATGAATTACCGTTTAAAATTACCTTTAAAACATTTTCATACGATGAGATTAAGATTGAGGGTGTCTAACTGTATCTTAAATAGAGAAATACTTAGAAAACCCATTCGTAACTCAGAGCGAGATTCCGAAAATAAACAACGCTTTTTCCGATCTGTGTATTGAGATCCTAAATTGCAGTTTTTTAATAATACAAAAAAAGTAATTGCTTTATATTATTTATTTAGCATTAAAACAATATTATTTTTCACATTAACAAATAATGACACTTAAACATCAGACCCTTAAAAACCATAGAATGTTCATGTGTGAATCATCGCCCTGCCGCACGGGGGCAGTGCGGGGCGCAGTAGTTACCACAGTGGGGCCCGCACGGCATCGTATGCGCATAGTTGGGGCAGTGTGGCGCGCAGTACGTGCCGCAGTGGGCCCCGCAGGGAGGCGGCCCCTGAGGCACATAATTCGGACAGTGTGTAGCGCAGTGAGTCCCACAGTAGGGCCCGCAGGGTACTGGTCCTTCTGGCACGTAGCGTGGACAATGTGTGGCGCAGTGCGTCCCACAGTATGGCCCGCAAGGCGGTGCTCCTTGTGGAATGTTGTTGTTGTTGGGGTTGTTGGGGCAGTAAGGGGCGCAGAAGGTTCCGCAGTGAGCTCCACAAGGCGGCATCATATCTACGTTAAAAAAACAAATTATTAATCATCAGTCATATTATGTGCTGCCCGGTGAAATGAGACAAGGCGTATTGTCGCCTTTTGCTTACCCAGGAAATAAAAACGAATAATCGGTTTAATTTCAAAACAATTACAAAATGCAACCCAAATTAAGCAGAGCTTTCATTATAAATGCCAGTGACTGATGTACGACCCACAACCTGTCAAAAATCCGTGATCGATTCTGAGTCTTATATTTAAGACTTAAACTTCAGAACAGGTTGTAATCATTTGTCAGTTTGTGTACGCTTGACTTGCTGACCTCTCTACACACTAGAAGATATATAAGTATTCATGGACAAATAAAATACTCATCAATAAAGAAAATAATGCAAGGGCAGTGTACAGTACGACTCAATTAGAACATTACTGACTCGAATGAAAGAATGAACACATAGGTATGTTCGTCGCATTATGAATTGCCCACCGCGCGGATCGAACTCGTCACCCGCAGCGTATCAGACGACATTATAACCAAATGTGACAGCATGAATGATAGCAAAATCAATAAGGATTTAAGAAGGATTTGATTGGCTCCATTTTCATGAGCACTTTATCTGTGCATGTTAATTGAAAACTTGGTACTCCTATGTATAAGTATTATGTTAGGACAGTTTTTAATGTTTTATGCAATTAAAATATCTAAAATATAAATATATTTTAGAAAATAATTCTCGATAAAATGACTTACTTGTTTTTATTAGATACGCAATATCACATCGAATATTAAATAAATTTTTGAAAGACTATGTCTTTTTACTGTTTCACGACATTGACTGATTGGTTAATGTATCATACGTGACTATTTTATTACCTCTGTTACAATGTGGGTGGCCGTTATATCCTTAGATAACAGTTCCCAATACATTTTGTGCTCTGTATTCGGCTACGTAAAGTGGGAAAAGTTAAAATGCCGAGCGTTTATCGATTTCTAGCCTGATAAGATAGTGATAAATACACAATACGTAAGTAAATATATGTATATAAATGAAACAAGTGTAGATATAGAACAAAACAGAAAAGGCTAGGATAGCCAGGATAATTGTGCGATATTTATACCAGATGATTTTCAAGGTGACCTTTAAATTAAAGTCAGTTAAAAAATCAATTAATTAATTTTCCCTGAAATATTTTCTGCATCACCTAGTATGCCATAACATTTTTGTAAGTCTTTTGATAATCACCCGGTATATCCATTGTGATAAGCATGAGCTAGGTCCAGCGCATCTATATACCCATTAAAAGGAATACTAAAAAGCACTACCTATATTTTCAAATGCGTTAAATAAAAGTAACTACGATCAGACTACATAGAAAACGATACGCCACAAAACAATCCCATCCAGTCACGAAAAGCAGCAATCGTTATAACTTGTTTACAGTTTTTCATCGCGTTTGTTTGGAGATCTCCACAAAGCAGAAAATGCTATTTTATTTACTTATTGCGCTTCGTTTACTTACAAGGTATTTAGGTTTGTGTCGTCTGTTCCCGGTTTTGTGTTTGTGAAATGGAATTTTCCTGTTGGGATGAAGGGCGGAATCCCCAATCGGTTTCCAAAAAGGATGTTTTATAATAGCCGTTCAGTTCTTGTTTACGGAATTCTTCCTTTTGTTTTGCGTTCTGATGGAAGAGCTATTAAATTGTTTCATTCGATCGTTTTCAGATAGGTACACTTACTTGATTGTACTCGTATTTTTATTCGTCCTTTAAATTTTTGTCATTTTATTGGTAACGTATCTGTAATTTCATAAGTTAAACAGCAACAATACTCCTACTGAGATTGCAAATTGTGAAGTAGTATAATCGTATATCTACCTGGGGTCACAGATTTCTAACCTTGGAGGCTCTGAAGACGAGTTCAAACGACGCACAGCCATTACAAGATCTGCCATGGACAAGCTCTCCAAAATTTGGAAATACCGCAACATCACTAAAGCAACAAAGATCCGCTTCGTCCGATCACTGGTCTTCCCAGTTCTGCTTTATGGCGCGGAGACGTGGACTGTCAAGGAGAGAGAACGAAAGCGCATAGACGCCTTGGAGATGTAGTGCTGGAGAAAGATATTGCGCATATCATGGACACAGCGCCGCACGAACGTTGCCATCCTTCAAGAGCTGAAAGTCAAGGAGAGGCTTTCGAAACTAGTGTTCTCCCGAATATTAAAATATTTTGGACACATCAGCCGCAAAGAAGGCGACATCATGGGGAGACTGGTTGTCCAGGGACGAGTGAACGGCTCCAGAACCAGAGTTCGCTCCCCGCGACGTTGGACAGACCAAATAAGAACACTCACTGAATTTTCGCTCCACCAGTGTGTCCGCACTGCCTCGGGGAGAGAGAGGTGGCGAGAGGTAGTACGACGAGCCACGCATTCTGCACCTCCCATGACCACGACTACACTGCCAAGAGTAAACGACTAAGAAGAGAGAATTTCATAAGTTACTGCCCCTTATGAACTGCATTGATCCTAACGTAAAACCATTGTTTCACAGATACTACAAGATAACTCGATCATGATACCTGCCTGCCTTAAGTACTGTCAGCGTCGAAAGTAGTAAAGTCCAGTCAACTTCAACAGTACCACTGAAGTTTCCAACTTTTATGCTTACCGTTCTACAAGGATCAATAGCTGGGTAAAAATTATTAACGAAATTGTAAGTAAAATTATTTTCATATTTCTGGTTATAGCAGTATAAAACATTAAAAAATATTTTGGAGGCTCTTGTAATAAATCCACACACTATCAGACTCTACCCCATTTTTGCGTTTTCGTGACTTCAAAACTGTGGTCATTATTCATACTGGTAATATAATAAGCCGTAATTGCACACCTACATGACGTACTATACACAGTCACGTAAATGAAATGAGTATAATTATTCAACTAAACGAGCGCCTGTTTCGTTTACGTGTGTAGATAATTCTAAAGCATTAGTGACATGAGACCACGGCATCACGAACTCTGCGAAAGTCGACAGCAATATTATGAAAGTTCCACGCAACTGACAGAAACGCTAAAACCTTTTAGGAGTATTATAGCAATGAACGACAATCATGACAATAGCTCGGAACGAATGTAAAGGCAAACAGAAATAGCATGTATTTTATTCACGAGCCGCCAGTTAGGCTATCAGACATGTCCGAACTTCGCTGAGTGCAGCTGCTTTATTTCCGTTTGACCTGTCCCGCTCGATGCTATTCCAGGAGCTCGGAGCAGACATGTTCATTCCGCCGACAAGCCGAATGCAACTGTGACAGCCAGGTCTGCCCCGTTGCAGCGACATGGCTCTGCACTTCCATTTCTGAATATTTAATTGCATTATTTTGGCGCAAGACTGACTAATTAATAAAGCAAATTGACGGTTCTATTGCTGTCCCGCGATTCGGCTAATGGAAAAGGTTTATTCCGGGACATCCATTTTGCCGAATGAATCAATTCGAATTTTAAATTTTCTATTTGCATAGGTTGGCGGCAGGCAGGCTACTTTACGATTGCAGAGTTTCGTATTCTTTGTTTGGTGTTTTATTTTGTGCATTTCGAAGTGGAGACGGCTACGTGATACGGTCTGGGTGCCGGCATAAAATATTTTCAAGTTGACATTGTAGTCTTTCTATTGAATTTCGCACAGGCTTGCGAAATTTCCTTGCGCTTGAGACGATATCCTCCGTAAATAAAAGCTATGCTTATCAAAATTGCAGCACAGAAGAAGGTTTTGCTATTTTACTGAGTGATTTTGGGTAAATTATAAGAACAATTTGACTAGCGCTATATACTTAGAATAATTACATATAAAAACCAAGTCCGCGCGCCCATTTTGAAGCACCTTAACTGGAGCCATAATTGGCTCAAAATCTCAATGTCAAAGCGCGCCGCACGTAAGCAAGCAATAGTCACGCATGTGTGGATCGGATTAGAGCGGTTTTATGAAGACGAATAGTTCTATACGTTATTATTCTAAGGCTATTTACTTACTATCTACACCAGAAACTAGAGGATAAAACTGCGAGTGCTATTCTAAGAACGCAGTGAGATTTAGCAGTCAAGACTGAAAACTGACAGTTGTTGAAATGAATGAATGCTGTTCCAGGTTTCTAGTATCTTATCTCGGAGAGAATCGTAACTTCTTGTCGTTGGACTTCGCTAACTACCTTGCTGCAGCCATACCGCTACCCGACATCTCTTACTTGCGGCTATGGCGGTGCTAATGTTGTGTGTGTAGGAGTATTGGAACTAAATAAGTGTAAGTAAACCGTAGGTACACAACAATAGTGACTCGAAGTGAAAAAAAATAGTAATACCTTGTCTCTTACCTATAAAGCCAACCGTTTCAGTGTTTCTTCTATAATCAACAAAACGTGTACAGTAATTAAATAAATTAATGGTACTAATAGCATTTTACATGTTAATATGAATATAATATATTATCACGTATGGGTATATTAGGTATATCATCAATGTATTTTCTGTATGTTAATATATTGGTGATTATATTTTATAATGTTTTGAGATGCAATTTGTTGCCTTAAATAAACGATAATAGTATTAGGTTGGGAAAAAAGTATTTTCGTATATACGAGTAGTATGTGTGTAATAAAATATCTTTAGCTATACTATTTGTATCCGGCTGGTTTTGGTATCATTAAAAGTTTAAATCTTAAAGAAGATACTTCCAAATTCTAATTAGGAAAATGTGTGATTTTCATTTGTTTTTCTTACTGTCAAGATGAGTGAATCTAATAAAGAAACTCGATACATTTTAAAATTTTACTACGAAGAAGGCAAAAATGCAACGCAGGCCGCGATAAAAATTAGCGATGTTTATCGACCTAGTGCAGTGTCTGTGAGAGTTGCACAAATTTCGTTTAAACGTTCTCAATCCGGAAATTTTGATGTCAAAGGTGCACGTCGCTGTGGTCGCCCTATTACGGATAAAATGGATGGCACATTTGAAAAAGTGGAGCAAGATCGGCATATCAGTAGTTACGACGTAGCTGAAGAACGGGGAAAATAAAGAAGAAAAAAGAAGGCCATAAAAGTTTTGACTCATTTGAAAAAAACTGGGTACACATAAAAGCTCTATATTTCGATACCTCACGAGCTCACTGAAAGAAACCTAATGAACCGTGTACTCATTTGTGATTCTTTATTACGACGTAATGAAACCGAATTTTGAATTTTCGAATAAGCTGATAACTGGTGATGAAAAGTAAATAACGTACGACAAGAACGTTCGAAAAGGGTCGTGGTCAAAGGCCGGTGAGGCTTCACAGACTGTGGCGAAAACCGGGTTATTTCGCAAAAAGGTGATGCTGTGTGTGTGGTGGGATTGGGAGGGCATTATTCATTATGAGCTGTTACCACCAGGCATACCATCGATTCTGAACTCTACTGCGGACCACTGATGAGATTAAAGCAAGAAGTTGAGAGAAAGCGGCCGGAATTAATCAACAGAAAGGGTGTGGTTTTACATCATGATAACGCTAGATCTCACACATCTTTAGCCACTTAGCAAAAATTAAGAGAATTTGGCTGGGAGGTGTTAATACATCCGCCGTATAGTCCTGACCTTGCACGTTCAGGTTTTCACCTGTTTCGGTCTCTTCAGAATTCTTTAGGCTCAGGTTAACATAACGAGAGGACTGCCAAAACCACTTGTTGCGGTATTTTGATCAGAAGCCTCAAAATTCCTAAAGCAATGGGATCATGTCCCCCCACCTACAAGATGGCAAAAAGTAATCAAACAAAATGGCACCTACATACTATATTATAAATGTTTTGAATTTTATTAATAAATGCGAAGAAACTTTTTCCCCAACCTATTATTATAGTTTTATTGTACAAATAAAACAGCTTAGCAAAACCAATTTATGCAAATCATATTCAAATCCACATACGAATACAGAAAACGCACGTCAAACAACATTGTATACGTGAAAGCTCTCAAATACAACCTGGGTAATGATTAAAAAAAAACAGCAACATACTCATTGGCCAAATTCCGTATTTTTTCCTCACTTTTGAGTCACATTATCCTATTGTGTTTGAATAAACATTTCAATCGAGAGGTTTCATTGGCAGAGGCCAGCGGACCGGATCGCACATTCAGCTCTTTTTTACGGAACACTGACTCTCGATGAATGAACTGCCCGATGCCGGCGGGATATTAGAGTTCACCCACATGCTAGGGTTAAACTAATATAGGAAAACACGTGAGGGTTATGAAATTTACATTCGTTCGTTGCGTTTGTTTGTGTTTCTTTCCGTTGTTTGGATGGGTAGCAGATTATTACTGGAAATAAGTCTGTATTCTGAATAACTGGTAATTTAGTCATATATGAATTTTTGCTCGAATGGAACATTGGACTTGTACTTACGAGTACATGTTATTGTTGGCGATCATTATATGACGCACGTTGTTAATAAATTATAGACACTCAACTAGATTTCTTTTTAATTTTTTACATGCAGTAAAGAAATAAAAGTAAATTTACGAGGTCGAAATATATAATATACCAAATAATACTTTAAAAAAGCAAATGTCTTGAAAATCAAAAGCTCAGGTGAGCTAGGGGACAGTAAATAAAAAAAAGAGTGATAATAATTTGTCACTAAAAAAAGATTAAACGCCTAGCTAGAGTGATTGCAAAACATAAAGATCGAAATAAATAAATAAATAATCGCGTCTTGAAATGAGGATAAATACATTTGTGTTACGAGGTACCAAGCAAGGAGTTAGGCAATATCTAACTAACAAAAAGCGTTTGTCTGAATTGAACCGACCTGTACGTCTACCACGAGTTGCCAATTTTAATTTACGTTATCGTTTGCGTGAAACAATGTATTGGGATTTGACATGACATGACAATGTCAAATCCCAATTGAATTGGGTATGGGAAAACAAACATGTCCTAAATCGAAAACCATTTCGAGGTATTTGTACCTTTATACTTTGATTAAATATTTAACATTTTTAAGGGCAAAGGATCCAGGATATTTTAAATTAAATACGTTAGCAATCTGGGGTCATTCATTTGACCTCAGTTTGCTAACGTACGAAAAGAGTACATTGAGGTTCATAAAGGACTCTTGACGGTAATCAAATTAAAACCCATTTTTTTTTTATCTGGGACAATTCACACCAAGATTATCTGACCCCAAACTAAGCAGAGCTTGTAATATGGGCGTCAGAGACTGATAAACATACTTAAATACTTCTAAATACATACTTAAATAGATAATAACACCCAGACACACAACAAATATAAATGTTCGTCACACAAATATTTGTCATGGGTGGGGATTGAACCCACGACCTCCGGCGCTAAAGGCAGGATCGCTGCCATTGCGCCAACAGGCCAGTCAATATTTGGTCGTATAACTGTCCTTTCACCGAAATGGTAGATAATCTTTACATCAAATGACGCGATCGGTATCATAAGTAAGATTTTTAGCTGGGTGAGACTGTATGGTATTAATGGTGTTGTCAGATAGCAGATTTGAAATTCCCCCAAGTGAATATTATTTTCATTTTTAATAATACGTACATTAATTCACACCCATTGTCCAGACGGGTAGGAAGGACTTAAAATAGCCATTCGCTATAGTCCCAACCATTTCAGGTAGGGTTTGGTTTCAGAACTTGGCAGAATAAATTATATCTGAAGTCTACTTCTCACATTCTCGTGAGATGCTACATGATGAACGCCGAGCTCTGTTTCAGCCGTAAGTGCTGTAAATCAGTAATTTTCTTCTCATTATTTATTTACAACGAATCGGGGAAAAAACACATGTGGGAACACTAAGTGAATTTGTGACGTCATAAGTTCGCAATATCTAAAAATTTATAAAAAATTAACTACCCGCTAGATCAACGAAATATACAAATTAGTTACTTAAAATAGTAAAAAAGATATATTAAAAAAAATAAAAAAGTTTGTTCCCATACCCAATTGAACACTACGTTAGTCAATGCGAGAAACCACGCTACAAATTATTGAACTCTAAACAAAACGTATTGTTTATATACTCTTTGCTCTAAACAAAAAGTCAAGAATAATTATTCTGAAAACATGCATATACCTTTACTGATGAAACACAGTTTCCAACTTAATTTTGTTGAAAAGCTCAACCTTTTGAGCAGCATAATAATTTGTATGGAACACTTTGAGGCACTCAAAACTTTCCAACGGCTGAACGTCAAACTGTCTGAACTGTATCCGCTGCGGGAATGGAAGTGTACCTCTAGACGTTTCCGATAACTTATGTGCGTCTATAAAATGATCACAAGTATTTGAATAAACAGAATAAATTCTAGGTAAAATGTATTTGTACAAACACAAAAAAAATTGTTAGTTAAGTCTAGTTTTTGGTTGTTCATTATTAATATGAGGCAAAACCTTATTTTGGTAATGCAAGTTTTGTTTTGCATATTCTCGCTTTAAGTTCTTCTTTTTTAATTAAAGCTCATTGTCACCAACCTGGGTGGCGAACTGGGGAGGTATCACTGAGGATTTTTTGATTGATTTCACGGGTTTAACCTCTTAGGGCCGACAAGTCTTGGTTGGGCATCCCCAGTATCTACTGTGTAAACAGTTAAGCATTATATTTTGTCGAAGTATATTTAACAGTCACAGTGTAAAATAAAATGCTTCTGGTAAGTTTTCTTCAACTTTTTTCCACTTCCTGTTAACGACTACTTTGCTAATTAGTCCGAGATGTTCTTCTAATTAAATAATGACGACATTTCTTAGCTGCAGGTTTTTAAATATTAAGGGTTAAAAATGGTACGACCGTTTCTTTAAGTTCATTTAGGTTTCAATGCGATAAAAAGACTGTTTATACCGGGTGATCATTTATATCATACATATGGAATACGATACATGGCATCCTCAGTGGGTGGTGTAGAAGCTAATTAAGTGAAAATTATAATTGTCAAATCAACTCTTGTTTTAAGGTTTTTATACAAAATAAACAGACATTGGTATTTTTGTATGAAAAACGTAAAATGAAACTTAAAAAAATATATTATCTTCACTTTGTCAATCAAAAACTACTTTTCACTTTTTTGTTTTGACGATCAGTTAATAAGTATGTCACATCATTTTCCTAACGGTAAAAATAATCACCCAAAATAGCGATTAATCGAGATATTAATTTTCACAATAGACGTTAACAGACGTAGCAACAAATGTATCAGACGTTTTGTGATTTCCGTGTAACAAGAGTCCCGTAAGGATCCTGTTTCCCGGTCTCCTGCGTAAGGTTCGTTTGCTTCTTCCCCTTCTTCCAATAAGTTATCTGTTAGAATGTTAGCAGGCAAATATCTTTTTTGGGAGCTTAATATTGAACTAACTCCATTTGTTTAGAATATGTTGGAAAGAGTAACGGTTCATACGAGATTTACGCTCATCGGTGCTTTTTAGAACAGAAACCACGCTCCGACACAGGTGGTTGACTAAAATTATGTCTGTTGTAAAATGTATGCATGTACAGTATTTTATTCAATATAATTTTATATAAAATAATCAACTTGAAAGCACTTGCAATCACTCTCATTTGAATAAAGACTTTTTAGATTTATTATAAGTAAAATCTCCTTAAGAAATGTGTTCTCAAAACAAACAATGAGAAAATTGGCGTCGATTTATTTATTGGTAGAGTATTTATCCAATATTATATTTTGTCACTGCTCATCTCAAAAATAAAGCGACACGTAAACAAATTACAATGTTTCTTTCAAAGACTAAGCACTAAAGAGTACAATACATGTCTGTAAGTAATTGAGTACTACAGAAAATTATATTAGATAAAAGATAAAAACTCCTTAGAAACTTCTTACTATAAATTATCGAGCGTTTCGTTAGAACCGACGCGGACGCTACGTTGTAAGGATTTTCTGGTTAGTTAAGTTTATTATGATAATCGCATAAACCGAGTGTGTTGCGAAGCGTTCTTTGCCTTTACGAAACGCCTACAATAAAGACGGCCGAAAAGGAAAGCGAAATGAATGTCCCGCAAAAGGAGATATAACTCGGAATGTCCAGACGCAACGATCCGCAAAATAGTCTTGTGCCCGTTTTAAGGAATATCCACAAAGATAACTATTCGTGCGAATTGCGAAGGATACTTTGTACGGCTGACGCTTTACGTGGCGTGGGTGTAAGTGGTCCTTTGTGTAGGTAGGTGTCTTAAATATTAAATACTAGCAGCCCCGACAAACTTCGTTCTGTCAAAAGTTTTTGGCAAATGCTTGACAGCTGTGAACATTTAGTATGGAAAAATGTTTTTGCTTTTATTTAATTTTTTCGTCAATTGCCCTATGGATTTATGACTTACTTATTATCCTATTCCCGATGTAGACAAATCCAAAAACACAAGTAGTAGAAAAGTAATTAGCCTATATACTGTCCCACTGCTGGGCAAAGGCCTCCATCATTGAAATCAAGTCATCGCTACAATGAATGGGTATTGACTTAAAAAAACACAAAAATCATAAAAATCGGTCCTTGAGTTTTAAGTGGGGTAACTAACTAACACGACTTTCTTTTATATAAATACTCGTAGATTAGATACTTCGAACAGACATATTATTAGAGGGTAAGTAAAAAGGGTCAAAATCGAGATTGTACGTAAAAGCAATGAAGTCTCATAATGTAATCAAGTTACAGGTGTTACAAGGTAGTCTTTTGATTTGGATTTATATTCAATATATAAATCGTACAAACGAATAAACAAAAAATTTCTTTATTTAAATAGACCTGTGGAAGGTACATTTAAATCGTCATTACAAGAAAAAAATATACTTATTAGACTTAAATACTATAATAATATAAATACATTAATACACATAATGTGACTCTACCACCGCATCGGTAATAAAATTGATCTTATACTGAGAAAATAACATATTTTTAAATAAGCTAAGGAGTTTAGGTTTCATGTTTTTTTCAAACCCATTGTTTGGGTCAATGCAGGGCCCTTCTGCCTTCAGCGATAAAGTCCCGATAACCATCGCATGTATTATTTTACATGGACGAATATTAAGAGCCGGCTTTCATTTTGAGCGCATGATTCAACTTTTCAAGAGCCTAATTCACGACTTTCGGAATTAAAATATATTGTTCAATATAGTCCAGCCTTTCGCATTGACACATAATAAAACACATTTGCAGATGAAATATTTTTTCTTTTACAATATTATCAATCTCGCCACCTCGAATATACGAAAAAGCCTTATCGTGTCAACTTTAAGGGGCTAAATCTCTGATTAAAGCTTACTATAGTTGCTGAAAAATACGACTCAAAGCTCAGACATATAGTTTTGTACTACACACAATAAACCAGAATATGTATAATTCATCACAATAGCTACAAGTTTAATTTTTTTTAACTTTCCCAGTTTTCCCTAATAAAAGTTCAATTTCCTGACGGATTTTCGTGTTGAATAAAGCACAATATTTATTTAAAATTAATGTCAGTTTAGCTATGATCTTTATTTAATCGAAACAAAGTTTTATTTACAATCCAATCTGTAAATTAGACCTGAAAACGTAATTAGAAAACCCCAAAATTTGCAATAAATCATGATGCACACTCGCGCGCTATGGCCGAGCGTAATTTTGGTGGAGGCCTCTTAGCCCGACAGTACAGGATACTGTAGCTAAATTCAAACCAAGCGAACCACACTAGAGAGACATTGGCAGTATGTACATTACGGAGCCAGGGAAGAATTCATAAATTGACGACAGGCTTATTGCCAATTCTGAATTCGCACGCTATCTTGGAATCAATTACGGCGCTACATACGTCATCCGATAACAATTGCATGGCAAATAACTTGGCTCCGCGCGGGCGCAAGGAAATATATTATGGACGCGGGCGGTTTTACAGTGCGGCAGTAAAACGAACGAATTTGCATCGAGAATCGAAGCAGACACTTTCCAAATCGACGATCGTAAAACGATCCTGCCGCGGTCGCCGAGTACATGAATAACGCGCAGCCGGCCTTACGCGTAAAAAAATGATAACATACGGACGACTCGTTAAAATGTTAACCTTGCCAGCCGCAAGATTTGTATTTGATTTTTCTTTTGCGTATCCGCATTTTGATTTTGCAGCTTTTGCTCATAGGTCGAAGCGCCATAAGTCGGCGACGTAAAGTTCAAACACGATTCCATGATCTAGGTATACGAAACGTGGTGTCTCACAAAAAACACTATCTAAACTTCTATGGCATAAAAATTGTATGGTAATCGCCAGATACTCATTCAAATGAAGTGATTAGGTGATAAAGTGTATCCTTTTATTACCAGTTACTTCGTTGTGTTATTATTACCTACCTACTACGTTTTGTTTTTAAGCTGTCAGCTGGTCATGTGTTTAAGGAAGGCTTCTTTGGCCCCTTTTGCCAATGATTAGAACAAATACGTTATGTATCGGTTCATAAGACCATCATTTATCTTTTCTTATCTATTATCTATACTAATATTATAAAGAGGAAAGATTTGTTTCACGGCACGATTGGCGTAGTGCGCAGTAGCACGGTTTCTCGCCTCGAATCCCGCAGTGCCCCGGGTTCAATTCCCGGTCAAGTCAATTCAGGAAACGATCTCTACTAAATTGCCTCGGGTCTGGGTGTGCTGGGAGACGCCCCTGGCTTAATTCCTTGTCTGGTACCTCGTAACACAGGGATACTTATCCCTCCTTCGAGACCATGACAAGAGGTGTGTTGTCTGGCGCATATTTATATTTTTTATTCATTTATTGTTTGTTTGTTTCTATTGAATAGGCTCCGAAACTACTGGACCGATTTTGAAAATTCCTTCACCAAAATGCAGCTACATCATCAGGGAGTGTGACATAGGCTATATTTTATTATGATTGAACAAAACATTTAGTAAAAATTATAGTTTAAGTGAATCAAGTTGGAGAAACGCGGGCGGGATGTGCTGATGCTTTACCGACGCCGCTTTACGACGTGCAATTACTTATGACAGAACAAAGTCGGTCGATACAGCTAGTTTATAATTTAACAGAACTAAATAAAACCTAGCCTATAACCTAACCTAACCTATAAAACATAATCTTTTAAAACGCGGCAGTAAGTGTGTCTAAAAAATAGTAAGTCGGGTGTGCCTTGGGAGGGACATGGAGCCGTTCGGGTGCCTCTAACTTAAAGCTAACTAAGACGTAGAGCCCCCGAGAGCATGCGCCAACCCAGGGATCGCATTAAGGTGCGAAAACATCCTTAGTGTAAGAGTATTGAAATAAATATAGGAACCCTGACCATTGGAGAAACCTTAGGTAAGGCTTGCAATAAATTGACATGGTAAGTCTTTTAAAAGTATATAAAGAAAGCGGCTCCCCTTTTTTGCTCCCAAGTGTGTTTTGCTTGCCTGTGACTTTATTTTTACTGAAAATAAGGTCAAAGTTCAAATGAAAATTAAGGAAAAAGTTTGGAGTAAAGATAAAGTCATTTTAATAAACTATTACATTCAACACTCACAAGTATAATTCACACAATTGCTTATATTTTCGGCTGAAAAACAAATTCCCATAAGTTTCCTAGTTACATGCTGTTGGTATGACAAACATATTGGGATTTGATAGTGACAATATAGAGATATCGTTATATAGGTAGCTTATGGCACATTCATTTTATTCAGGGCAAGATTTTCTCTGTCATAATAAATGTGAAATATGTACATAATACAGTAAAGTGACCGTAAAGAGAACGGCAGCCGTTTGGTCGCGAAACATTTACATATTATTATAGATTAAAATATTACTTAATTGAGACTTTTTTTTTAAGTTCTTTAGTTAAATGCATTTAATGGAGTTAGGTTATGCTTTGTTTTGTCCCCCACACATCCGCCGGCGGGTGGCTAAGTGCAATTAATCATGATCATTAGTGAATTACATTAGTCTATATTGGCTTGATAGTGGTTTCGTGGTTTTGAGGATTCATTCTCAGTTACGTCAATAACTTATCCAACTTTTTTTTAATAAACAAACTATTATTTATGCCACAAATGCACTGACAGGCTTGCTGGCTTAGCGGCTAGGGACTGAAATCTTTCATCCAAATCAAAGTGGCTTTTCGGTTTATGCTTGAAAACGTAACAGACAGCAGAGTTACCTACGTACTACGTACTTTTACATTAATAACATTAATGGATCTTGAATAAGGCATGACTTAAAAAGATTCAGTTTATAATCAGTGAGTAGGTATACTAAGTATACTACTGAAATACAATTATAATTTTTAATACCAAAATATTAATTTATATTGTTATGCGTGTTTTCTAAAATCTTAAAATACCACCATCTAGGAAGGCAGCTGATCGCGTCATACCCTCGTGGCCAGCATAATCTAGGTACCAAAGGACACTCATAACATGGAAGCAGCATCCCAGTTCTGAGGTCCACAATGTATTTGCAACAATAATTTATTATTGCTTCTCGCCCATTTATATGTATCTCTAATACAATGAAAACAAAGTATGTTTTTCCCAATGAGTGGTGAGATTTAATATTTGCTCGAAGCAACAAATTGTCTCCTCCAATTCAGGTAATCCATTTAGTCACGAATCACTTCCAAGGTATCAATTCGACGTAAATAAAAGACATGATAACTAATGTTTCAAAGAGCACAAGTCACATGAAATACTGCAAAACACGACAACGCAAATCAATAGCACGAACGCCATTATTTAACCCAGCCCATCGACACTGCATACAAGAAAACATTTGTATGGAATTATGAACGTCCTTATTACCAACATGACGATATAAAATAACTCGTTGAACTCTTGCCTATTTAAAATATGTACTGACGCGTCTGATTATAATGTGTCTTATTTTCTATTTAATTTAGACGCGTTATATATTTTTTATTGTTGGAAGACCTCTTCGTTCGGTTTTTAAACTGTGGTCGGTTTGGATAAAAAACCGTCACCATCGGGCTGTAAAGTGTATAAAATTTTATTGTTTTAAAATCCTTGGGCATTGTAATTGTACTAAAAGGGAGGCAAATCTTTGAGGAAATGTGAAGTTTGTGGTGTATATCATTAGAATATATTATTTGCCAGAATAAATATTTTGAGCCAGATTCCCACTTGACCCGGCCAGGTAAACTTTTTATGTGATAATTTTATGTTCTTGACTTTCGAGAACGCATTAATCACTTTACAATTTTTTTGACGAAGTAATTGCAGATAGCACGTAAATTTTAAGCTATTTTGATATACCGGTAGAAGAGGTCGACTCAAGAAGCGCTGACTCGAGGTAGTTAAGAGTGTCATTCGTGCCAACAGACTCACCTCTGAGGATGCAGGAGACCGTGCGAAATGGGCCAAGAACGTAAGAAAAGCGGACCTTGGGACCCTATACACCAGTGTTGGTTCACAACCGGGATAAACGGACGGATGATGATGATGATGATAGTATAATGCGACAACTGTGATTTTAAACCTAAATAAAAACTATAAAGCACTTGAGGCTCGTAAAAATGTGTGCCAAATTAAAAAAAATATTGATTTTTTTTTTTTTTTGCCCAATCCAACTTTATCACGAAAAATGTGCAATTTATAACAAACATGTAAAATTCCGATATTAATCTCGGAATTCCGATATTGCGGTCTAATATCGCAAATCAGTATCGGAATTGGAAATCCTCCGATATTACATGCCCTAATGGTAACAAGTGATTCAGAAGCTCTGGCTACTGAAGTGCTTGAGTTTCAAATCGTGTCTTTCAAACAAGAATCTAAATGCCCTATTGGCTATTTTTTTATCAATAAAACTTCAGCTAATGTCCAAGCACAATTAATTCTGACTGTCGTAAGAATCTTACATCATCATCATCATCATCATCCGTGCGGTCTATCCCGGTTGTGAACCTACATTGGTGTGTGGGGTCCCAGGGTCCGCCTTTCTTATTTTCTTGGCCCACTTCGCGCGGTCTTGTGCATCCTCAGTGGTGAGTTTGTTGGCACGCATGTCACCCTTAACGACGTCAAGCCTACGCTTCTTGGGTCGAACTCTTTTACCGGTACCTGGCGGGGGCGGCATGGCCAGACATTTGTTGCCCACGTAGTTTGCCGATCTCCGTGAGACATGATCATACCAACGAAAGCGGCACTCCTGCAGCTTGTTTGCGATGTCACGAACACTAAGGCTGGGTTTTACGCACACGATCTTTGCGTGAGACTTGACACATCCACCGCAGTATCTTCATTTCCGTGACGCGCAGCGCCTGCTTGTGTCGCTCTAGTAACGGCCATGTTTCACTGCCATATAAAAGGACAGGCCTAATGATGGTTTAATGGACCTGCCCCTTCAGCTTGATCGCCATTTTGGGGTCACACATGACACCAGTCACCTCACGCCATTTGGCCCAAGCTGCGGAAATTCAGGCTCTGACGTCGCGGTCGATGTCTCCGGACGCGCTTAACACAGATCCCAGGTATTTGACACGGTTCATGCGGTCGACCACGTCAACGCCTATGCGGACGGACAGGGTATCTGTGGTGTTGCAGGCCATGTACTCCGTCTTCGCCACATTAAGTTTCAGACCGCCGTTTTCAAGTGAATTTTTCCACTTATTCACCGGTTGTACCAGCCGTCCCCTGTCCGAATCTGCTAGCGCTATATCATCAGCATACATAAGCAACCAGGGTGGTTGCTCAATGTGGTCTAGGATGCTGTTTGACAGAACGTCTAATATTACGCTGAACAGAAACGGGCTAAGCACGGAGCCTTGGTGTACTCCAACGGTGATACGGAAGGGAAGCGTGTCACCGACCGCAGTCCTAACTATGGAACTGGAGTCGTGGTACATGTCCCGGATAATGTCAATAAAGACTTCGGGAACGGCCCTGGGCCGCAGCGCCCAGCCGATCATCTCACGAGGGACACAGTCGAAGGCCTTCTGCATATCTAAGAAAAGGAGATGCAGAGGTGTATTCTGCAGTGTTTATCCCTCCGTGAGCGTTCTCAAGGCAAATACGGGGGTGATAGAAATGTCGTAAGAATCTTACATGGTATACTATTACTGTGCGATCTTTGACTTGTGATGGTAGATATTATTACCAATCGTAAAACATTTGAAATTTAAGGTTGCAATTTTCACCTCCTAAATATGGTATCAAGTTTCAACCATCCGTTGCAAGACACT
This sequence comes from Udea olivalis, assembly GCA_947369235.1. NCBI lineage: Eukaryota > Metazoa > Arthropoda > Insecta > Lepidoptera > Crambidae > Udea > Udea olivalis. The sequence continues at coordinate 9,174,954 of OX376352.1, read as the reverse complement.
TATATACATTGCATATTTGTCCCATCCCACATGATTAAATTGGCTAGAAATATTTTTGCTGAGACAGAATTAACTTCCGAGGTTGTAAAAATTGATTTTAATTTTGTTAAACAATTACACCATTTGCTAGAAAACGAAGGTTTGCGACTGGGAAACAAGATTTGTAACGCCCACATTTTTATTTTTTTGTAAAGAATGAATGTTAAATTGGCGACGCAACTAATAAGTGCATCTGTAGCAGGTTCCCTAGACTTTTTGAGACAAAGTGGCAGTCCAATTTTCCAAAACAGCGAAGCTACTGTGGAATAAATTCGATGGACAGGTTATTTGATGTATTAAACATATCAGACAAGAAAATGTTGGCATTTATAGTACAACATTTTTCAACCAAACTTAATGAACATCCAGCGCAAGAAGATCACATGCAATTCTTCTTGGAAAATTAGTGTCTGATTCGTATTTCACTTTGCGAATATTTCATCACGCAAAGTTGAAGTCTATGGCTTGTTTAGGAAACCGTGTTGGTATGCACCATAAATTGCACAAGACGATCTTATTTAGTAATGTGTAATATTGTTTTGTAAAATAGGTACCTATACAAGTTTCTGTAAGATCTGCTTAATAATAAAACAAAGTATTAGAATAATTTATCTTACCGCCGCCTACTTTCTGGCATCCCCAATAGATCCTACTAAGGAATCTTACGCGAGTGAAACCGCGAACATGATCATCTTGCTATTTTTTTCTAGTCTGTCATTTTATACATTCGTGTATGTAGGTAAATATTCCAATGCCATCGATTTTTTTTATAAAATTGCGTAGGTTCAAACTTAGGGCCAGCTATCCCTGAATCACTTTTCATCTAAACTACTACTTCTGCATTTATCCTCCTCCTCGCGTCGGTCTCAATGCTGAGGGTCGTGATCATCCTTATGGAGTATCTTATCGCGAATTATTTGTCGCCATCTGCCTCTCTCCGAAGCAGAGTGAAGGGCATCGTGCAAGGTGGTTTCAAGCGTGATGCGAATCTGGTCGTTCAATCGCTCAAAGTTAGTTCAATTTAACTATTAATAAAACAAGAATTTTTTTTTTCTTTTTATACATTATGGTCACCCTATTGGAGTGAGATAAACTGACCTCGTACCTACTGTCTCACTAGGACCGTTTTTTAGTAGCAGTGCATATTCCAGTTGTACGTAAGCTGGCTGGTTCGTGTCTGCTATTGATAAAATCAAAACTTTTATTGGCCTAGGCTTCTAAGGCTAGTTCTACAAAGATGTTTTATCGGACCGCATTGTGTTGATTTGACTTTTTTAAAATTGTATTATGAATATTGTGAATTTATTCATATCGAATCAAATAATGTTTAGACATAATAATAATATTTGCATGTTACTTAGATAGCTGAAGAGGAGAAGCAATACATTACTATTCTATGATCTTCGATGTAACCCTTTTTCATGTGCGACTAAATAAATTACCTATCCTAACTTATTTTACAAAAAGTATCTTGACGACGTAAGTTTATAATGCTTTGTGTGTACCGTTTTTCTGTCTGTAGGAATATCCTGGAAGACAGTTAAATTTTAATTTAAACTTCGTTTCAAATTCAAATTAAGTAACTTGCTACGACGCTCCCAGCTTGATATCTAATGAACTAGTCTAGGTAAAATACGTAGTTACGTCGTTACGTATAATAGATAAGTGTGACCTTTGACTTTTGCATTCAGTGTAATTTTAGTTGAGTAATTAGCCAACATACTTCCCACTGCTAGGCAGAGGCCTTCAATTGAAGGGTATCTATTGGTTATTGTATATAGGTACAAAGATAAGGTAACATACTAACTCGGAATTTCAGTATAGCTGATCAGTATTAAAAATAAATTCTAAAGTTATTAAAAAGTGTGATCGAAATTGAACTTCCGAACTTTCATTAAGAAAAAAACACCTATGCGCAATTATTTTTAGTTTTTTTCTTTACTGATGTAATATTTACTGTTTTTATTCTATTATTAGTTATTATAAAGCCCTTTTATGAATTAGCAAAAAAATATTAATGAATAAAGAGCTTTTACACGATTATATACATTGCAATTAAATGTCTTGTAGGCAGTGGTAAATACCAAGCTTATTTGCGATCGCAATACGGATTAAACTTATTCTTCTGTGTTTTGTGCTTGAAAACATCAAACGCAAGAAATGATACTAAAACCAAAAATACGTATATTACGGAGAGAAAAAGACAGGTTATCCCAAACTCCGATTCCTCAATAATCAGTTCACGCGTGTCGCCTAACGAACGTGCGGATCACGTTGTCACAATATTTGCGCAGGAATGTCCGACACGAGTTTATTAAGCCGTGTCGGCCGGAAAAACTTTGACACCGGATCGCATAACTCGCCTCTACCTACGTAGCAATAGAACTGTATTTAACTCTGCAGCATCCTGCACATGATCACCGATAACTTTTGATAGCCTATGTGAAAATCTACGCAGTGGTATACTAGATCACCCTTGGTTAAAACTCTTTGTAACCTAGAAGTAGGTTCTTTGCAATAAAACAAAAGTCTATTTAGCATCGAAAATACTAAAACCAGTTCAGTTTTATAGTATGTCAATTTTAGGCACTCATACAATATGGACCCTCTTTTTAAACATTACCATTTTTTTAAACTTTCGTACGAAGCAGACCAGCGCTTTTGATATACATTTCTCATATTTACGAGGGTCATTCAATAAATACTTAGCCTACAAAAAGTAAACGAAAATTTTGGAATAGTGGCAATTTATTTTTCAACATAGTCTCCTTTTAGTTCGATACACTTAGCCCAGCGATGCTCCAACTTTTTTAACCCATAAGTTGTCAAATTAAAACAAATGAAGGGATTGGAATGAAAATGTGAAAAAAGAATTAAAAAAGAATGTGCTACACTGTGGTAAAACTCTTTTGAAACTACAGCGCCCTCTGGCGATGAGGCTAGGTACTTATTGAATGCACCTCGTATAATGTGTGTTCTTCTGCTATTTAGTTGTGACGGAACCCCAATTGACACAAGTGCAATAAAGAACCTACTTTACCATTTCCAAAGTTCCCTCGAATTCACTAGTCTCATACAGTAAACACGAACCAATCAAGATCAATCTCCACCGGCCCTGGTTAAGGGCGGAAAACTTTTTAATTAGACACTCTGTCTGTTAGCCGGCCATGTGTTGGAGTTGCTAATGTACCCTAGCTTAATTGTTATCTGACGGTGTCCGGATACTAGGAAATCAGAGAAAGTAAGTTTAACACATAGTTCATTGTCCATCTCCAATTCTGCGAATGACGTAGGGGTTGCAGAAAATCTAACAAATTGCGATTTGCTAATAAACAAACTATTCACTGCTTTGTATGATGGAAAGTTAATATGAATATTTTGATTAATTGAATGTGTCTACAGTACTGATAGGTAATTCCGTCATTTTTCTTTTCTAATCAAATAACAGAAAATATATTTATGACTTTAAAAAAGTACGCAAACGGACAAAACGGAGTAGACACTAGGCGGAGGGAAAGTTTAAGAACAAAAATCTTACAGATGAATAGAATCCGGATTAAAACAGTTCAATTAACACGACAAATATAACATTATTTATTTCAAGTACATAACGTAAAGCAACCTGCCCCTGATAAGGGCACCTCTAACCAGGTGCAAAATACCTTGGGAATGAGTAACTTTACATTTTTTTTTCGAAGAGAATCCTTTAAGTTGGGAAAGCAGCCCGTAAATTATGTTTATCCAGCATTTTTATCGCAGAAACGTGATTACGGCTACATCCTTTCTTTTTAAATCGCGAAAAGCTAACGTTTATTGTTAAGTAAATAGCCCCTAAATAATTTTCACTTCGTTTCTAGCGAGAAGGTTTTCGTTTTATCTTAGGACACGCACGCACATGTACACATTGTAAAAATGTTAAAATCAAGTGAACGATTTTGGTACACAGGTACCACAATTTGGATATCACAGCACCCCAGTTTATCTATCAAACAATATTAGCGCAAAAAGTTGTTATAAAATAAACTAGCAGCTTTCTGCCGACGGCTTCGCCTAGTATCATTATATATACGAGTATATATAATGATACTAGGCGAAATTCAAATTACATAAAATCTTTATAAATTGTTATTTTGATGTATAAGCTGTATTACTGTAAAGTTTCATCTAAATCCGTTCAGTAGTTTTTGCGTGAGAGAGTAACAAATATACACACATACATACATCCTCCAAAACTTTCGCATTTATAATATTAGTATGATATTGTTATCCGACCTTTCTAAGAACACGTATGAAGGAACTAAGGGCAACGTCAAACTCAAGTTATTGTTTAACTAACTTCTAGTTTTACTGCTCGACTAAACGTAGGTTAATCGGCCGATCATAAAAATGAACGCATTAAGGGAACACGCAATATGCTGATTTAGATCAAGTACAGTATTTTATGGAAAATTACAATGTTCATGCGATGTTAATCGAGCCGCGTTTTCACGAAATTTTACAATCCATAACGGAGATTAGTGAAAATGGCTGCGGTTAATTCGAAAATAAAGTATCACATGGTTACTTTTTATACAACTTCAGTGACTAGACAGCATGTGAACCACCTGATGCTTAGAGGTTAATAATGCCCTTACAATTTATAATTTATGCACCGAGACGCACTGCTAGATTTGTTTGTCACTTATATATTTTTGTTTATTATTTTCGGCTTGAGATTGTATCAGCCCTTGAACTTTGAGTATTCTACTGACATACTATCAACATAAAAGCTTTACATAGCATCCTGAAGTCACTAGCGAATCAGTTTACATGGAGGCCGCTATGGAGATGCCTTATTGTTGCCCTGCCGCTTGAAGAGTATTTAATAATATTAAGGTCATCTTCGGCATAATTATGAGAGACCAATTTAGTTACTTGGTACTTTTTGACAATAGTTTCTAAGTCACTTTACTAAGCTAAGCATGAATCTATGCATTCAGTCTGAAATTAAGATTATTATTGATTTGAAAAATAGATTTTCTTTATCCCATTGAATTATTATCATTTCATTAAGCTTCAAGCTATAATAGAACTTTTTCTTTTTCCATTTAAAAGAGAAAAAGAGATCTTTAATTTGGAAGGTTCGTCCACAAAGTAAAACAGTTTTTAAAAATGTAAGATAAAATTTCCATAATAGCTGGCGAAACCCTCTCAAGCAGCCGAAACTTCGGAAAGGATAGAAATGATTGTTTCATGCCCGGGGTACTCCTGTATTTTTGTTCATTAACTTTCAGGAAGTCCAGTGAGTTCATTAGAGCAATAAGTGCAAAGTCAAGCTGAATACTGTTTATTATAATATTTACATTACTCTGTTAAGTAAAGCTCAGTTGAATAAATAAAGTGCCAAATTTAAGGCCATATTCAAATACTAATTTTTGATTGAAATAGGTTAAGATGTTCAGAAAACCGAACATCGAAACTTGTCGCATCAATGTTAAATATAGGATTTGTGAATATTTATTTTACGCATACATTACGCAACACTGCACTATTTTCTACACACAGACAGAAACTAGAAATTTTTGACCTCATTGTTTCAGATTGGGATTATCCCGCTTAAGTTCTAGGATCAGGTCGAATTTGTCTAGTTTGTTCTTTGTGTAAATCTAGGATAATTATGATAAATATGCATAATAAATAAATATGCGCCAGACTACACACCTCCTGTAATGGTCTCGAAGTAGGGATTACGATCCCTGTATTCTATCCCTGTGTTACGAGGTACCACACAAGGAAATAAGCCAGCGGCGTCTCTCAGCACACCCTGTATGATGTAAAATACTAATAAGTTTTATTAAGAAAGGAACTCAGTCGTGGCCCCGAAACCAGTTCAGGTTACGGGATACACAAGAGGTCATGTTTGGCTACAATTTAAAGTACAAACTACGTAGTGTTGTGAATTTCAAGCCAAGCACAGATGAAAGAGAAACCGGGCGTGAACCTCGTTCTTCCTGCAATGCATTTCGGTAATATCCGTCGGCCTACCACCGGGTAATTTGCCGGACAGTGGACCGCGGACGGGTCGTAACTCATAACCAGGTGTTCGGATTTACGCCCGCACAATATGTTATAAAATCCGGCCATTTTATTTTAGGGTCAGACGTTATGGACTTTATATTTTTATATTAGGCTTACATTAGGTCTGATTTTGTATTTCCTTCAGTTGGAGATACACGGGTTTCAGACATTATTATAGTAATTTAACTTTAATTGTTTTTTTTAATTTACTTAACCACTAACCTGTTACGAATAATTTTGTTAATCAGTTCGAAGTCATTTTGGGGTAGAGTTCAATTCAGTTTTAAGGTGCTCCCTCACCTGAAGCATTTTCCTGTAATATAACGTTACAGAGTCGATCATTGCATCAGTGAGGTAGGAGAATCGAGCATTACAGTGCGCAAACTGTAATGTTACAAATTGGAGCATTTTACGTTGGTGAGGGAAAAGCTGCGAGTATTCCAGTGCGCAACCTGAAATGTGGAATATTTTGATACAAATTCCCTGAAGTTTTGTGAGGCAGTATCGTAAACTAATGTAATCTGTACGTACCACCACGAGTTGCCACTTTAAATTTACATTATCGTTCGCGTAAAAAAATGTATTGGGATTTGACAATGTCATGTCATGTCAAACCCAATACAATTTTTTCCGTGAACGTTTATGTAGATTACAGGCGAAAATTCGTCATGTCAGGGAGGCAGTTCTCTAATGTAATGCTCCAAATCGAATCTTAAACGTTACATTACAGAAAAATGGTTCAGGTGAGGGCACACCTTTACGTATTCGTATTTACCAAGTTTTGAAATTTGTTGCAACAGTACCTACAAATATTTTCGTAGAATTAATTTTAAACCTTGATATGATCCGTACGTCAAAAGTAGTCAGAAAAGTTTCACGAAAAGCTTTTCAATATTTCAGGCGTGAATGTGGTTATCCGGGAGTTTGTGAACTAGTCAGTATTTATGTTGCTCGTGTATCCGCAAGTTGGAATTCACTTCGTGGGAAGTTGCCTGTGTACTTTGTGTACCTACGAGTATGTAAGGCTCAAGTGTGTGGTGGATTCGGGCTTTCGCGATCGGAGGCTAAGTTTTAGTGCATCAGAGAATTGCTAGTCAATCTTGGGCAGTTGCAACCGTAATGGCTGTTCATTTGCATCCATTGTTTCATAATACAAGATTATCTCAAATAAAAAACCAAGTGTCACGAAGTATAATTGGCATCTTATTGAAAAGTATTAGACCATTATTAATACTAAGCCAATAAATATCAATAAAGGTCGAATAAAATCATTTTTGAACAAGTGCTCATATTTGATTATAAATTTACATTAAAGAACAGCGAAATACTACTTGAATGACTGTATCAAATTTTAGTTTTTTACGTTTTCATTATGTTGAATTTACTAGTTTAGCCTGGTTCTAGTTTTTCCACTGGGTATAAATTTTCTATATTACATTTTTTAATTCAAATACTTCTATCTAATAGCGATTCTAAGTTTCTCTTTTCCTTTCTGATAATCTAAACTTTCTACTTTCATCGTGATCCCTACGGTTACATTACTTTCGCATAAATATTATGATATCAATTTCAAATGTATGTATATGACGTGAGATTATAGGAGCGATCCCACGCCTAATAAATGTTTCTCGGGTGGCCGCCCTCGAGTCATTCGTCATATGCCGTACCTGCCGAGCTTAAAGCGGTTTTAGACCATATTTTGAATACTTTATGTAATAATTCAGCCGGAGACAAAAAATAAATAAATGAAAGGACAGCTAACAAAAATACTTGACACCAAACTAATCAGAACTTGTACTGTAGGTAATAATTTCTAAAAGCATAATTTTAAAAGTTACTTAAGAGTGTTTGCTGGGGGTGGATCAGAAACGTCGCAGTTTTATAAAATTTTCGTGATTATTTTCATAAATTGAAATAAAAGCATTTTCCGTGTGTAATGTTTAGCATTATTACTATTTAAAAACACATTGAATCGTCCAATATTAGGTAATCGCACAATTTATTGCTCAATTAATTAAAAAAATCGTTTTTACTGAATGAGTGTCAGAGAATGGAAACATCTATGATAAAAAATTGTAGTTATGAATATGAAATAATAAAGTGCAAAACATAACAGAGAGAAAAAATATACTTAATTTGAATACAGCGATATAATCACAAAAATCTTGCTACACAATACGACCTTTTGGATCTGCCCCTAGGAAACGCTCTTAATAATATTTAAAAATAATTAATAATTTTTGTCTCATTTTAGTCTCAGGTGAAGATCAAACCCAAGACAAAATATTGCCTAGCCACTGGCCGCAACTATTACGATTTGTAAAAGTAAACTCTGAATCTACTTGAATTATTTACAGCAGACATTAGAAAATCACAATACTCGTATAGTAAATAATTATTACATTTACAAAAGGGTAGTAAGGAAGTGTGAAGCTGCCTTTAACTACCTGTTTTGAATTATGAATGAAAGTGGCGTGGTCCGTCTGCTCAAAGGGTTTTATCCCCTAAAATTAAATTGTCCATGTTGGGTGTCAAATTACGGCAAAGATAACACAAATAAAAAATATGATTCAATTTAAAAAGAAATAGATAAATCCATTATGGACAAAGCAACCAGTTTCGCTACTGGGTGACAAAAACATTTTTTTGTGAAGTTGACGTCTAACGTCTATATCAGCGATCTAGTAATGATGTTCATGAACCTCCTAAACTAGAAGTTGCGGATATACAGAAAAAAAAGCTTAGCTGATAGGTACAATATCGATAGTTGTTATACTGAAGCTGTAAAATTATTGGTAAGATAAAAAATAACTTCCAACCAATGTTTCCCAAGTTCGCAAAAATATAAAATCTCAAAGGGGCAATAAAACGGTCGATTGCAGCAAGCTCTCTCGCCTCCGGGACGAATGTTAAAGATTCTTGGCGTAAAGCAAATACTTACGCTTAATTATTTTGTTGTTTAAAGGTTTTACTCAATTAGTAACAAAAAAGATCCATGAGGACACCCTCATGGATCTTTTTTGTTCATCATTAGGTATCGATATTAGGTCCTATCCTAGGATTTATTTATTTATTACTTTTTGAGTTTATGCGTTTCAATACGCATGCCAAACAAGTTTAGGCTTCTACTTTGTTTATTTTAGCATTTTACAACGCTTGTTATCATATCGAAAGATAGAAAACTAGAAAAAATCGAATCCTGCCTGATTTCTTCAAGGGCCGAAATTCGATTTTTTCTATCTTTCGATAAGTTTAGGCTACACTAGATATATTATGCTTTTTGAAAATATGCCACTCAATATGGAACTCGTGACGCCTAACAAAATCAGAAATATGGAGCATGATATTATGACAATAAACATTATGCTTAGAATTAGTGAGCCTAGTTATGATAACTTGGTAAAAATAGGACGATTGTCATTCAGAATCATTATTTCAGTAAATTAAGGCCAATTTTGGGTGATCTACTGAATTGAATCAACAACTTTAAATTTAAAAACCATTATACACGTACAGTTACAGGGCAAAATCTTCGTTTCACCACACACACACACACAGTTCTGTCCGTCTTACACCCGGCGGGCAAACCTATACGTGTATGGTAGGCTAATGACATCTGTATGATGATTTCCCAAAACTACGAATTGGCTATGGTTGTCATGTCAATACGTCATGTTTGTTCACATAATAAGACACGTAAGAAAAAACAGACTATATCTACGCGCATTGTTGTGGGTGACTGCATCGAGTTAATAAATTTAGTACACTGCCAGAGTTTACAATATTTTCTATACCTTTGCGATGTCTCTACATGAGGCCAACCAACTTTGGTCAGTTTAGGTAGAGACAATGTGATTATACTTATGTAGAAACAAAGCTTGGACTATGAATGTCAGAGACTAATAAAACTACTTAAATATTTATTATTATTATACGATAACGCCTCCGTGGAGCGGTTTAAGAGCTCACACACAGCCCGAGTTTTTTGACCACCAATCCGCATTTGGCAAGCGTGGTATTAAGCTAATACCCATCAATTGTAGCGATGACTCGATTTCAATGATGAAGGCCTTTTCCCAGCAGTGGCAGGGTTAATAATCTATCAAATATAAAGCACGTACAAATTATCCGGGTTGTAAGTTTGCGCTGGCCGTAGATCAGCTGTTATCTCTCCAATTAACACGTTGGGTGTAACCCAGGACCACACGAGCTCCGAGCTGAAATGCTTAACCTTTTCAATTCAACCCTTAGGCATAGAAGCCAACGTACCTGCAAATTAAAAACCATAAGCTTCAGAAAATCGTTAGTCAGTTCTATAAATAACATGACGTGTCTCTGTAACTAACGTACCCAATCAAACGTCGATCGATACAATAGGTTTAGAAATAGTACCTGTGCTAATAGTTAGTACTAATCACGTACTAATTCACCGAGTTACGTTGCGGCAACCTACCCTAAGCGCTCTGTTGAACTAAGTATTAATCACTTCATAACAATAATCGTGGACTATTAGCAGCTTACCGATTTCAAAATTAAACGCAATTCGAATAATAAGCACGAATAATTTGCTCGATTCAACCTCACATTCGGGATATCGAGCGCAAATCGATGTACAAGATCACACAGCTACCAACCTCTTTGGTAATATCTATAAGGTTCAATTTACAATGCAAATCGAGTTTTCTTTCTCGATACAGGGAGTTCTTGCTAATTCCAATTCGCATGTGGCGATGACGGCAACTTTTATTTTTTGGTACTTCCCTATTGGAATGGTAGAGTTAGCAATGTTTAGTTAGGGCTTTTTTTGTTTTCAATTCATTCTGTTTTATTTCAATAAGCCTACCAAAATATTTTCATTCCTACCAACTTTCTATGCTGCAATTCAGTAGATTGCTGACTAGACGCCACCCTTTTTAGGGTAGATAAAGGTCTACCTTACAACAGTGCGCGTAACATGTTGGTTGTTGACTTGAGTTCTAATACGAATGTTGAACTCGAATGTTTAAATTAATTTTATTTATTAAAATTACTAACTCTGAGCACGAAAGCACATTTGATTTAAAAGTACGTGACAACTAATGAGACTTATATACCTGTGAATCAAATATATTTAAGTAGTTCGAAAATAATGTGCTACTGGGGTCAGTTTACTGATAACTTAATGACCGCTGAACTGCGGTAAAGGAGTCCCGTATAAGTTTGATATAATAATGACAGTCAAATTGTATTTTGTGATAATGTATAAGAATTGATTTTATATACCTACAACTTCATAATTTATGAATGAACAGACAAAAACAGGGATTTTGTGTAAAAATTCAGTTTCCAGTAGTGATTTGACTTACCAATAAACCAAGGTTGTTGTATTTGCCTCCTCAGTTAGAAGGTTAAATTTAAAATAATATTAAAATACATTAGAAAGAAATAAATATTAGGTAAGTTTGTTACTAAAATTATAATTACAGACATTTCTTTTGTTTTTGTGTATGAAATTCGAAAACGTTCTTCTTGTCTGGTAATAAAAAGTAGAGGCTATAGGTTACGTCCTTGATTCAATTCTTTACTTTATTAATTAAGAATAAAATGCAGAAAATAAGTTCCAAATTAACTGTACAAAATTTTATACCGATAAAGTTAATCGGTTTGTGATGGCAATAATGATGTTTGATTTCTTAAACCTTTACTAAACGCTTGCTTAACATGCAAATAATGAAGCTAAAAGTACTTTGCATGGGATAGTATTAATTGAAATTTATATTCACTTTTACAACAATCGATATTTGGTTAATGAGCTTGCAGCATGCAAAGTTTTACTTGGCTGCAGGTTGTTTTATTCCTCGTAATTGTTGCTGAGTAATATTTAAAGGCAATACAAAAAAACAGCTGGTTAAGGTAAGTGGGATTCGAAACCTCAAGCTTTCGCTAACCGGGTGATTGCTCTCATTTATTTTCTGGCCTTAACATACCCATATAATTTATGAATCTGTTAAGCCCTATTTCACGATGCCCCTACCAGCGTCATACCTGTCGACTTCTTAAAGAAATTGACATACAAATATTTTACTTTCGCTAACTAACTTGCTTAATAAGAATTTGATCTGTCTTGGTCGGTAAACCTGCCAAATAAAATACCAAATGACGTGTTGCAATTTATTTTAAGTTTGTGCAGCTGAGGCCACTTAAGTACCTTCAAGTAAAACTTCCGAAAATCTTTATTTGGTGTTTTTTTCCGATTTTTTTATACTTGAAGAGTGACCACTGTAGAAATTGGGTCTATATTGGAACGCCTAATTTTTTGTAGCTTTAATTGTCATTGGCACACAAACTTTTGGCCTAAATTTTTTTCGCACAATCATCACATTATGTTCTAAACAAGTTTGGCCTATTTCATTTCGCCTAAAGTTTTATCGCCGTATTATCACTAGGCCGAACAATGCATAATCCCTAATACTCACAAACCCTAAATTACAATTCGCATAAGGAAAGTATCTACATCGTTTTCTTTGCAAACATATAACCCCTACCTACACCTACACTCAAGCAAACATACAACCAACCATGCAAATGAAAACAGTCATTCAGGCAAGCACACATGCAAGCACATAGGTTTTCCTCTTCTCTGTGGGAAGTGCAACCCTTTCGCCCTTGCGTAGTAAATCACAGTCACCCACGCTCGCCTGCGCAGCTTCGGCTTGCTGGTCGCCTTCGGCGATTCACTACAGCGGGCGAGGGCTGCTCTCCCTCCACGCCTCCGGCTCTTGATATACACTCTAGTGTAGGGCAGACTAGTATCACGACGAAGGACCACGGCCAGTTCGGTTTAACATACCATTTTTTTACATAACTGACTTTATAGGTATCTCATAAAATTTACAGATAAATGAAATAAAATAGATTCATGTGTAGATATTAAATGCATTATTATTATACATCAAATGAATTATATAAAGTGATACTCATATTGATAAAATTAGGGTAAAAAAATTGGCAGCTTTGTTATTGTTATGCCAAAAGTAATATATGCGAATGGATTTTTTGTATTAGAAGGCCATTGAGTATTAGAAGTTATCAAATTAGGACTTTAAATATTTAGGCTAATCTATAATAGTGCGAAAACATCGGTTAGGCGAATCAATAATTCTGCGTAACAAGTTTAGACCAATAAGGTTTGGCCAAATGAAATTAGGAGCAATAATTTTAGGCCATCCGAGGGGCACCCGTACAAATTTACCCCCCCCCCACACACACCCCCATTGAAGTTAACGAGCGTTAGGTACATTACGTGCTTCTTCAAAACCTTAGGGCGGGTTAATAACACCTGACACTATGGCTTATCACTGGCTATACAATTACCTCTCCAACAATCCGTATTGAGCCCACTTGTTGAACTATGGCTCGGACTGCCTCATAGTTAATGAGATCACTGCCCACAGTAGGACTTATTAGGCTGTATTTGTTATTTTATCTTAATATAGGATGTCAAGTCTATGGGTTTCATAGTTCTGCGTCGGCAGCGAGTGGCGCGCAATCGGCCCTCCCTAATTACCGCCAGTAAAAACTAATTGTGAACGACCGGCGCCGAGCGGCCTTATGTACTCACAAATTTTGCTAATGCACTGCTTGAGAACCGTCGGTCAAGTGCAGATTTTTATTAAAACAATGATCGTTAAATGGGGCGTGCAGATTGGGAATAGAAAAACAGACGCCGAAAAAGTTGCAATAGCAACCGAATACACTCACAACTTTATGACAAAATTACTGTTACAGTAGAGGTGCACATAACTTTCAAGATGTAATTTTTTGAGACCCATTACGTCATAATAAAGCTTTCCACTAAAAGGACTATTTGTTTATTTATAAAAGCATTTTAGCAAGAAATCTCAATGAAACAAAAATTAGCTTTCTGGCCAATATCACTGAGAATAATGTAGGTTTTGAGCAAGAGACCAACCTGCGGATCATTTCGTCAAGGGCTGGAATAGTCTCGTAACTTAGCCCTCAAATATGCAAATTACTTTGAAGTTTTATGATTCTCACTGCGCGTTACAATGCACCTTAGCAGAGCCTGTTGTCATAATTATATTTTCAATGCTAAAGACTACACAAGTAATTAAAATCGTTGTTAAAACAACTTTGAATTCGTAGAGCCTTATCTATCATACTTAACTAATATTATTCTACACTAGGAGGTTACAGCCAATTGCAGAATGCTGACTGAACCATTCTCGTAAAACCAAACTGTATTCAAATATCTCTGGTTCAAACAAAAAAAGTATTCTAAAAATTTCGTTTTAGTAGGTAAATGAGAAACAAACAGTGGTCGAACAAAATTGCCAGCAAATTGAAACCTTTCAGCTTTGTTATTCTGGAATGATTCTGACGATTTTGAAACAGGATGAAAAAGTGGCTTGCCAACCTTAATGTATTTTCAGGAGCAGAAAAAATCAGTTTTTGTAATGATTCCTATTAGTCATATATTTTTTAAATACAACCTGCAATTGCTGCAATGTGCCCTTGGTAGTGATTTTGCCTGTGAGGCCACGGGCCGTGAATTGTTGAGTGGAGTCCGGGACAAACATGGATGCCACAAATATTTATGTTTGAAATATTTATTTTAGTCTTGGTAACATATTATGAGAGCATGAGAGCGTCGTGGCCTAGTGGTTAAGCACTCCAACTCGGATCGCGGATCGTGTGGTCCCGAGTTCAAATCTGGCCAGAACCAAAATCTTTGTGTTCATTGTTTAATTTCCGACTAACTCCGGTGATGGAAAACATGAATAAAAAACCAAATTAACCCGGAAGCGGCGGAAGGCTCCCTAAAAAACCTTAAAAGTTTTCTCCCATGGATTTTTAACAAAGATTTTTACTGAACAATTCAAATCAAACAATTGAGTTTACCCATAAACAGCAGCAACCGCTAGAAACAGCAATTTTTTGTTTTACCAAGTTTATAATCATGGAGGTTTTTTTTTTTTTTTGGTGGTTTTGTATTTTTAAACTATGTTTACAGTAAAGCTACCAGTCTGTCTGTAATGTTAGACTAATTTGTAGCAAAAAAAATATTGGGTGATTAGTTATTACCGGCTTAATAGAATAGGTAAATAACTAAAAATATTGATCTTTTTCAGAATAAGCTCGCAACATCAGCACGGTACCCGAAGCTAACCAAACTCAGTCATTGTCAATAAGCTGGTGCTGCAGGGCGCTGTAGTTTTTGTAAAACGAGCAACGTAACTTGTTGTTGCGGCTTTTTTGCTGATACTGCGAAAACTTTGGTTTCAAACTGGCGCATTTTATTGAGTTTGTTTTAATGTAGAGCTTAATATTATACTGTGGATGAATTTATTACGTTTTGTGGCGCTGGAAAATTGAAGAGATAGAGTTGGTCGAATAATTTGTATCTTTCCACCTTTAATTTTATTGTGAGTATTTAATTTTGAATTTTCATTTTGCTCATCTTTTTTATGTAATCAATGTTTTTTTTAATGTAATAAATATTTTTTTTATGTAATTAATGCTTTTTTAATGTTATGCAATATTTAAAATGGTAATTGTATTAATATATCTGTAAATATAGTTATACGACGATCAAAATAATTCATGATTAGAATTTTTTGTAATTAATTTTTGTCAATTTAATATTTGCTCACCGATAAATCGGTAAAATACGCGTGAAATTATTACTTATTATTATGTAAGTCAACATCATTATACTACCGTATTTTAAGCCAATAAATATTCATGGCATAAATTGAATATTTTTTTTCGAGCGGTAACATGTGATACTTATGATAAGGATACGAGTAATAATGAGGTATTGAGATTTTTCTACTACCTGCCAGCAGTACCCGCTGAACGCTACTTTTGACTATGCGTGTCAGTAAACTTATTTAGATATTTGGAAATGAACAGTATGATTGGGAACAATTCTGCGTCTGGTTAGCGACCAGTATGTCCGCTATGAGGTAATACCAATAACAGCCGTTAGTGTTTGAACACACGATGCGAAAGTTACACGAACGAAGTTCCGCGGCTGACTTTACGTTCCGACGTATTCGGCTGATATGACACACCATAAGTCCCGAACTTACGCGGCAGAAATTCAGTTGCTCAACTTTGTTTGTGTATTCATATTCTATAATTGTGTGCTCTACAAAATAAGTTGCCGCTGAACTTCCGCCCGACCGAAGTTACGCTGTAACGCAACGTAATTTCGGCATAATGTTTGATCATTCAAATAGCATTGCAGGCGTAATCATGCGGAACTTCGGTCGCGTAACTTCGGCATAGTGTGTTTAGGCACTTAGCCGCCGCGTTAACTGCGTTGACGTTTTTGTATGGGATTTCGGTACAGCGCCCCTAATAGTTAGAAATGGAACCAAAAATGGCTTACAAATTTCTGAAGTGAACTATCGTAGTTTACGTGACAGAAACTCATGGTAGGCGGCGTACTGGATGCCCATTTCTACGAACTGAGTAACCGAGCCAGTAAATATCCGGAGAAATGGTGTTGGAGAAGATTAGCAGATGCGAATTTCAAATAGCCTATGTTTTTATTCTAAATATAAAATCTACAAAGTAACTGAACCACTAACATTCGACTTTTGCATATTATACCGGGTGTAATTCACGATACAGACTGGAACCGCGCCGTAGAACCGGACGTGACGTCACGCCCGCCATTACGTGCGGCTCTCTGTGCGGTATTGCCGCGCACTACTTGATATTCCCATCCGCACTCCACCACATTTCACCCCGGCGCCGGCTGCTCCTGGGATCTTGAACTTTGTTGTTACACGTAGAACGCTTTTTCCTTACTTGATAATGCTTCAGTGGCCACATGGAAAGCGGTTAAAAATTATCGCAAAACTACCGATAAATAATTCAAAAGTTCTGAGCAAAAAAGTGTTCCAAAAGTCCCCAAGTTATGATATCTAAGCGCTCAGGTTATTTCACCCGATGTTCAGAAACGTCAAGAAATGTATGTCCACATTTTGCAACATGTAGCTTTCCTATTCCACTACTTCCTATCCTGATGCTTCCAAATGCAAACAAGTTCTTGAACACTGGTTAGGTAGCAACTTTACAACTTTAACAAGTTGTTAAATCCTAAAAAGATCATCTTCATTATTATTACATAGATGGTTTCCAATAGCTGCGTAGGATCAATATCATCTTATAAATGTCATGGCGAAGAAATTGCTGCTGAACGTAGGAAGTCTTAAGCTGGCCTATGCTGACGAAAACGTATTAAGTTCTGCAATAGCAAGGAATATAGTCAACAGCAGAAGTAGGTGATAATTTAACTTGCCAAAATTTATGATTTTACAACATTCATGAAGCTTATTTAAACTACCAACATTAAAAATGAAACATTTCATTTATTATAGTAGATATATGCTGGTTGTAATCATTTTTTTACGTATTTTTCATTCATAAAAATAAATATATAATATATATACATAAAAATTTTTTCAATCATCATTTACTTTTGCTGTTGACTGTACCTGAGATTATCATATTAAATGCCTTTGAATTCCAGTTGAAGGGACAAACTCTAATTTATTAATTTTTTGGGCCCCTGGACACCGCTGTCTGATGTTATTGTATTTTCTAATTGTTATTTCGTTTTGTTGTTAAATACCTACTAACGACTATTGTGTTTTTCAAAATGTTACGTTGTCCTAGAAGTTAATAAATGTTTTCTATATCTAAGTATTTAATTTTCTGCTGAGCTGGTGAGAGCGAATCTAGATCAGAAGAGAACATACTCTAGTCAATAGTGCTTTATCAATTCATGTCTGCATTCTGGAATCAAACGCAGAGCGCAACTACACAAATCAAGTGGCGGCTAAAAGAATCAAAACAGCTACTCGGCTCGTGCGGGCGTGCGAGTACTAGGATTGAATGAGTTTGACTTCACTCGAGGGTTTCTTTTGTTAACTCTGGGCTTATTTTGCTTATGTTTTCTCTTATGTTTTTAATTTGTATTTAATTTTTTGTTTTGCATATGGAAACTTATTTTGAATGATGACCTAATATTATGATTTTTGTTATATTTGCATGCTATTTAAATGGCTGAATATGTATTACATTTATGACGTAATTATTTATGATCTGACCTTAACTATATTCAAAGGCAAATAAATAATAATGATTATGGTAGGCCAACTGTGCTCAATCCCCAAACACTAACGTTCCAGCTGATTAATTTGTATGATTACGAAATATGACAGTAAGTTTTTGAGTTATATTAAACTTGGTAACATCCAGTATGCGTTCCCGGGTAAAAGGGTCTTAAAAGACAGACGGACAACAAAATGAACCTATGGTGAGTACCATGTTTACATTTTTTAAGCCGTAACACATCTGTTCACTTGTTGCTTGCTTGAATTGAATAAATAAAACGTATTATTATTTATTTATACATTATTGAACAAATAAAGTACAAAGGGCGAACTTAATGCCATAAGGCATTCTCTACCAGTCAACCTTTGGGTCATGTAATTAATTTTAATACCGGGTGTGCTGTATTAAACAAGTGACAGAATGGTCACAAATTAAATATAAAATTAACATAATAAAAAATGGTTTTATTTACCCCTTTTGTTGCCTAACTTTTTTTTAAACCCAAATGGGTTTTTGCACAAATTAAATTTGGAACTCTTTTGCCTGAACATAGCGCCCACTTCTACTTTCACGGTACAGAACCCTGAAAATCTCGTCTCAATAAACAAATTGGAGAATCAAAACGCGTTGAGGTTAACAGGAACTTCCCTCGCGTGTAGCCTGCGCCTGTGTTCGGTTTTAATCAACCGCGTTTGCTTTAATTTTGCTTTTGTTAGTGCACTCCCATTACGGGCTTACGCTCAAAATAAACAATTTGGTTAGCAAAGGACCAAACGGACTTTTGGGTACTTACAACATTGAAAATTAAAAATATCGGATGGTGACGATCTATTGTAATAACTAATCCTTTGAAATATACACTCAATTATTATGCATACGCTCACGACATCTTAAACAGGGTAGGCAGAGGCAAGTTGACTGTTGGTGGAAAGAACACTCGAAAGCCCACTTTCTACCAAGCTTATTAGCCAACTTATCAACTAACTTAATAATCAATTAAAGTTTATTAACTAACAGAGAGCTGCCCAACGACAATTATTTCTGCGGGGATTATTAATTTAAAGTATAGTTTACGATTTTGAGATAAATTACCATAAACTGAAATGCAATAAGAATCCAGTGTGTCTACCATAAGTTGACAATAACGACAGTCGCTAACGTCCACGTTGACTTTTTTTTTCGGATGGAATTTCGGTACAAATAGTTTGTCATTAGAAATACTTAGATGGGACCAAAAATAGCAATCTTTCTGAAGTCATCTATCGTGATAAAAGTTTACGTGTTGGTAACTCATGGTAGACGTGAAGGAAACATTTGCCAGAGCGCCATATTTAAAAAAGCCTAAAGAAAAATGTATGTAGTCCTATTAGTAGCTCATATTTGCGTTTTGTAACCTAATCCTTCCTTTGCTTCTTGGCATCTTGTAAATAAGATGAGCATGTACTCATTTTTGGTGTCAATATAATATAGTTCATGAAACGTGGTGACTTCTACTAATATGTTGCCAAAATATCTCTGCAGCTGCAAAAGCATTTTTTTATTTTAGCTCATAAGCCTTTTATTTGGATCTGAGCGCAAGGGTACGTTTGCAAGAGTTTATGACGTACGTGACGTCACGTCCGGCAAACGCGTGCAGAACATGAGATGGAGACAATCTTTCTTTCCTTATTCCAGTTTTGATATTATCTTATTTTATTGTTGTTTTACAAAGAAAGTTTAAAATAAATAAATAAACGATAAAATGTACACCAAGCAGATCATCTGACCCCTAACTAAGCAAAGCTTGTATTATGGGCGTCACACACTGATAAACAAACATACTTAAATATTTCTAAATATATACTTCAAAAGATAAAAACACAAAAAATTGTCATGGTTGGGGATCGAACCTATACCTCCGGCGCTAAAGGCAGGATCGCTGCCTTTGCGCCAACAGGCTAGTCTATATGGAACACTCTCGGAGGATATGTGAGATTTGAAATGGATCTCAACTACATATTAGAACGATTGTATGGCTGTTTCAAAGTATGTTAGGTACTGTTATTTATTTACAAACTAGAAAGCGCAAGGACACCTCAGTGGCACTACGTGAGTGAAACCGTTCAAATGTGGTTGAATATAAACAAACGATACAAGCACTTTATCTATCACACAGGTGAAGATTTACAAAAATAATTATTCATTCAAGTACTTTTTAAGAAAATTCTCAAAATGCCACCTTACAATAGATACTAACGGTGATACGTTCAGCAAAGAAAGTACCTTGTTACATTAACTTAGTTGAACTGTTCTAAGGCCCGTATTCTAAAACAAAATCTGACTTGAGTATAGATTTGAGTGACGTTTTGTATGAATTGACGTTTTGAAATCTCTACTCAAGTACAGATCAGTGCTCGAGTACGATTCTAGAACACGGGCCTAAAAGTGGGGAGCTGGATTTCTAATTAAGTACTATAACGAAGTACTTGAGCATTATTTTCATCATTTTAGTCTATTCTTACACTGCTTAGCCCGTTTCTGTTCAGCGTGATATTAGACGTTCTATCAAACAGCATCCGAGACCACCACGAGCAGCCAACCTAGTTTCTCATGTATGCTGATGATATTGCGCTAGCAGATTCGGACAGCGGACGGCTGGTACAACGGGTGAATAAGTGGAGGAATTCACTTGAAAAAGGCGGTCTGAAACTTAATGTGGCGAAGACGGAGTACATGGCCTGCAACACCACAGATCGGGGGATCTGTGGTGTTGCAGCCCCAGTCCGTCCGTATAGGCGATGATGTGGTCGAGCGCACGGACCGTGGCAAATACCTGGGATCTGTGTTAAGCGCGTCCGGGGACATCGACCGCGATGTCAGAGCCCGAATTTCATCATTTCGTTTCATCGTCGTCATGTCTCACGGAGATCGGCAAA
The DNA here is from genome assembly GCA_947369235.1 of Udea olivalis. Classification (NCBI taxonomy): domain Eukaryota; kingdom Metazoa; phylum Arthropoda; class Insecta; order Lepidoptera; family Crambidae; genus Udea; species Udea olivalis. The sequence goes on along the minus strand of OX376352.1, from coordinate 9,153,811 downwards.
CTACGTGGGCAACAAACGTCTGGCCATGCCGCCACCGCCAGGTACTGGTAGAAGAGGTCGACCCAAAAAGCGCTGGCTGGACGTCGTCAAGGGTGACATGCGTGCCAACACACTCACCACTGGGGATGCACAAGAACGCGCGAAGTAGGCCAAGAAAATAAGAAAGGCTGACCCTGGGACCCCACACACCAGTGTGAGTTCACAACCGGGATAGACCGCACGGAGGATGATGATGATGATGGACTCTATTCTTACATTGCAACTCACGAATAAACTCTCTAGACTGTTTAATGTTATTTTAAACTATAACAAGACCTCGAAGTTTATGTGAATGATGTCACACGACGAATAAATCAGACGTAAACACCCAGATGGTTCTTGTAACGGATATAAATCGAAATAAATAATGGAACTACGTAACTAACTCCGTCTATGCGTTTGTATGTGATAGCAATTATTCAATCGATGTTAATCAAGTTTTTAGACAGGATAATGACAAATGTGAATTTATGAATGTTTATTTTTAGCATTGAAAAATGCGTCATTTCCTGCCGAAAGGTTGAAACTAGAAAAAATATCTGATAAGTGAATTTTTATTTTTTAGGATTAAACAATGCTCTATTTTTCTACACAAAGATGACGACACGAATGGCGTAGTGCGCTGTGGCATTGTTTCTCGCCTTTAATTCCGTAGTGTCCCGGGGTTCGATCCCCGGTCAGGTCAATTCAGAAAATGATCTTTACTAAATTGGCCTGGGTCTGGGTGTGCTGGGAGACGCCCCTCGCTTAATTCCTTGTCTGGTACCTCGTAACACAGGGAGGTCAGTTGGAAGAGTGCGAGTTGTGAAAGGTCGCGGGTTCGGATCCCGCTTGAGTCCCAGGATCAGGTCGAATTTTTCTAGTTTCTATCTTTGTGTAGGAAAATTACCTGATCCTAGGAATCAAGCGGGTTTCCTCCCAGTCCAGTTGAGTTCTAAGATCAGGTCGATTTCTTCTAGATTCTATCTTTGTATAGAAAATGTGAATATATTCGCTTAATTTCGAAGCCGTAAACGGCAGAGCGCGGACTAAATGAAGCCGCATCGGAATAAAAACACTGCATTCCCTTTTGAAAATCGAAACACATACACTCGGGTTATCTATTACTATTTTAGTTCATGGTTCTTGTCTCAACGCGCGAATAAAGATTTACCAACTCGAGTCTGGGGGAGTTAAACGCCTCTAAATTTAGGAGCGGCAATCTCCCCCGCGTGCCGTTCGTTACGTACGGAATACTGTTACAAGGCTTAGCTCACACTTCTGGCAAAGGCAATCAGTAAAAAACTAAAAAGGAATGTGCATATCATGTATATGTGGCAGGGCACAGCCTAGGGCTAGATGACCCTGCAGGGTGGGTTGCAAATTCATGACCACCAGTTCGCCAGTGTGCTAACGAGTGCGTCATGTTCATCTTTATCTGACGTGAGCAATACTCGTATGTACTTGGGTATGGCGCTTGTGGTGAATCCATATTGCAGTTTGTAACAAATCTTTTTGGTCTATGTAGTTTCTATTATTATCTACCTACTGAGTATGCAATGTTATTTTTCCTTACAAATGCAGAAATAGTTATAAAAACTAAACTAATTAATACCGTAGATTTAAAAAACGTGACCTGATTTAAATTCTTTCTTGATGCTATATTTTCTTTTTCGTTTCTCGTGTCTGTATTAACCCCTTTACAGGATACACGCAGTGATAAAAAATTCAACTCGCCTCCGATTCCGTTTTTAATATCATCCTGACCTTTTTTTTACGATTTGTCTATAACTGCGACAGCTTTATCATAAACAAGCCATGTTGGATTTTGGCGTCTGAGTAGTGCTGGCAAAACTCGAGAAATCAGTAAGCAGAAACTTATTACAATCCCTTATAACTTGTGAGAGCGTCATGGCCTAGTGGTTAAGCACTCCCACTCGGATCGCGGATCGTGTGGCCCCGAATTCAAAGCTGGCCAGAACCAAAATCTTTGTGTTCATTGTTTAATTTACGACTAACTCTCCGGTGATGGTAAACATGGATAAAAAACCAAATCAAGCGGCGGAACGTTGGGTTCTAATACCATTGGTCAAAAGTGGGCTTCTTAGTGTTCCGTTTACCATGACGGCAACAGTCACTTGCCTCTGACTACCCCGTTTGGGATAAAGTCGTGATGGTATGTATGTATGTTTTAACTTGTCTAGTAGGTACATTCCCTAAGCCGAGTGTAGCTCTACTTCGTCAGTTAATATCCAGCCTAGAATATGTCTTAGTGCCAAATAATCGCTGACTGGATGGAAATGAAAGGTCATATTACGAAATTGCTCGCTGGGGTCAGTTTAATGAATGAACTTGACAAGTAATAAGGCTTGGGCCTTCACAATTTATTGACGTTTTATAATCTTGATTTTATAATCAAATACTTATATTTGATTTGATTCATCTTCATCATCGACAGGCAGAAGTCTATGAATGCTCCAACGTTAGGGCATTTAGCGTCAAATTAATTATTCAAAATAAATAGAAAAAATAAACAAATATGCGCCAGACAACACACTACTTGTCATGGTCTCGATTTAAGCATGAATATCCTTGTGTCACGAGGTACCAGGCAGGGAAATAGCCCCTAGGAGACCCCAGCACACCCAAACCTGAACCTATTTAGAAAAGACCGTTTCCTGAATTGACCTGACCGGGAAACGAATCCGGGACAAAGCTAAGGCGAGAATTAACTCCAATCGTGTCGTCAAAACAAACAAACAAAAACCAAATAAATCCAACGGATCCAAGAGACATCCAATGCATCAGACAGAAAGTTATTTTCTACCGGTTATGGCAAATTATCGTGTCCAATAGCTTTACTTAAGCATTTTACTGTAATTGTTTTATACGTGAAATAATGAAGTATATTTCTTATCTTACTAGATTATATCAGTACAGTAAAGTTATCGGTAGTTTTGGCAACACTAACGCTGACGCACAACTTTAATTTCGTTTTAGTAATGCCAGCGTTGCCTAGAAGCGTGCTTTCCAACTTTTATGCATAAACTTTGTGAATTACATACTGTAGTGGTTACATCTGATGCCCTACATTTGCAGAACACAGCCCCAGTGCCTATTTGGCACAATAAGTAAGCTATAATGGTTCTACGAGCTTGTTGTTAAGTCCAAAATAATATTTTTGTTTATAACGAAAAACTTTTAGATCTAATGAAGGGTGTTTTTAACAAGGTGCGGGGTTTAATCACGCACGCGGGATTTCCAGTCCCCCCACCGCCCCGCCCGCGCTCGCGCTCACCCCGCAGCGCACTTCACGCGTCGGCCGCGGGGAGAGGCAATCTCACGTGCGTAATAAGAAGCGTGATAAAAGTATGATATAATTTTTGCAAGACCATTATTATAAGATAAACACCTAAACCATTCAATCCAAAAAAAGGGTTTCCTAGCAATCTGCAATAACGCCGCCTTAATCTCTCCAATATTTCACTTGATAATTGATGATTTGTATTTAAAATTTCTACTGCTTAGTAGGTTGTCGCAAGAGGCTTTAGCAGCGTTTTTCATCCATTTTAAGTAAGCACGCGACTACTCCCTGGACCAAATACATACCAAATGTATAATACTTTATATGTAAAATTTATTAGTGGATCCATTATATTAACAAGATTTTTTAGTATAAATCAACCCAACATGGGTTGTACAATGTACATTGGTACTTCTCATGGCAGCTAAAATTTGATGGTCACACAGTTTTATTTCATAAACAGTATAAAATTAAAAACAGAACTTGTGGATGGGAGGATAAAACATCTAAAAATCTACAAAATAAAAAAAGCTTGTCGTAATAGAAGCAAAAATGACATCATTAATTAACACGAACGGTCAAAAATGGGACCATTTTTCGTATTCTCATCGTGACACACGACCCGTTGCAGTAAAACATTTTGATATTGCATTGCATCAACAAATTTCAGTGTAATTGTATGTAACACATACTAAAATCATCGTAATTAAATACACTTCGCACTGAGTAGTCTAAAAAATTTATTTTCATTATTTCATTAGAATTGAAAACACATTATTCGTCGGTCACACGATTTTAGGTACTTTAAATTAACAAGGGCTCGCTGTTGAACACAATAGCGGTAACCAATCAGAGAGTTCGATTCAGTCAAACGTCAGTCGTGTTCCAGCACACGCAGAAGTGAGACGTGCGGCTCATCGTTAAGGAGACAAAAATAGGTAAGTTTTAATAATTATTCATGCTTATACCGATTTCTAGCGTGTGCAAATTTTTCTGCACAATGCAGAAAAAGTTTTAGAAATTGTTATAAAAGTTAGCTCATCGAAACCCCAAAACGTCCGCGATTTATTATTGTAGTATATGAATTAAAAAGTTGCGGCTAAACTTTGCAGGAATTTATGAAAAAGGGATAATTTCGTTACCTTTGTGGCATCACCTTCGTGGCGTTTTATCCACAAAGGGGATTTTATGCCACGAAAGTGATTTTTGCATTGTTTTGTTTAGAAATATGGTGATTGCTTTGTACCTATCTACTCTCAAAATTTGCCAGTTCGATGTTGTATGACAGTGTTTTGATTAACTTTAAGTGGTTTTTGTAGGGTTTTGAACTATATGATGAAAAGGAACTCTCATAGTCTTGCTACTGTATCTGTCTATCCGTCCGTTTGTTAATGTGTCGGTCCGTCTGTCCGTTTTAACGTTTGATCGTCTGTCCGTCCGTCTGTCCGTGCGTCTGTCCGTGCGTCTGTCCGTTCGTCTGTCCGTTCGTCTGTCGGTCCGTCTGCCATAGCCACTGAGCTACGGTAGTGGTCAGAGCATTTGCCCGGACAGTGAATAGTCGTTGGTTCGACTCCCATCGGAACTAGTTATGAGACGGGTCGACTTTTTCTAACACTTCATTTTCAATTTTATGTACAGTTTTATGTCTTTTTAGCACTTCAGAATGCCACAAACTGCTGAAGAACGTCGAAAAAAGAAAAATGGAGAAGAGAAAGAATAAAAGCAAACCCAGAACTTCACAATGCCGTCAAAGCAAAACCACGATATCGTTATGATAGGAGTAAAGCTAGAGGAGTCATTTCACTAGCCGGTACAATACTTTATGCTATTTAAAGTTGCTTTTATCTTGCACATTTTACGATAAAAAAATAATTATGTTGGAGCTGTAGGTAGGTTATTTTTTAAGTGATATACTTGTTACAGAATATAATAATAGAAGATTTAACATACGAGTACCCCAATTAATACATACATTAAGTAGATTCGGGTATTTTCACTTAGTTATGAAGCTATAGATTTGACCCAGTCGGTTCAATTCAAAATTTTATTGGTGCTTCCATATCATTGTAAAGAACAGATATTGATTAAATTACTATGTAGAATAACAATCCCTGTAGGTTGAAACATGTGAAGGGCCTTAGAACAATGCAACATTCAGATTCAAATCTTTGAAAATACCTAGACAGGCACTAAATACAAAAGACCCAACGACCTAAATTGCTGCCCGCCGTGAAATATCTATAAGCGAACAGATATTAATAAAATGGGAATTTGGAGCATTCCGAGAAATAATCCGGTATGAGAGTACTTTCTTTGATGTGGCGACATTTCAACGACATCTGGGATACGTTGAGGCGGTGTGGCGCGACAGGAATGATGGCCGGCTTCTAAGCCGAAGTCCTGTATAACGGTACTTGTGAAAATATCTGCAATTTAAGAAGAAATTAGGAAAATAGGTGAAGGTTTGATAAAAATTTTGAAACATGATACTAAATTTATAAGGTGACTATTTATTTTTACCATCACAACAATGCACTATTTTTCATCTAACGATAGAAACTAGATAAATTCGGCCTGATCCTAGAGCTCGAGCAGGACTCGAACCTACGCCTTCTACTACCAGGGAGGCTGTTCTTCCAACTGAGCTCTCATTCTCTCTCTGCTCTGCTCATGGCCTCGGTAGCTCGGTTGGGAGAGCAGCTACCCGGATTGTGGAAGGCACGACTTCGAGCCCCGCTCGAGCGTTGAGATCAGGCTGTTTTTTTTACTTTATAATAAACTTATTGTATTGTTTTGTACATAAACAAATTGTTTAGATATTTTCATCATTCAAAGAAGACTTGGCACTACTAAACATAGGCATCCCTTACATGATTTAAAAATAAAATATCACCATCGGTTCATATCGTAGTGATATTGTTTGTAAAACCTACACACTATGGTCTTCTGTAAGAGATTCAACTCACATATCCTTTAAATGTGATTTTTCTGTTAACTGCATTATAAAATTAAAACATTGCCTCGTGTAAAACAAATAATTCAATGAAAATAATTGATTACATTCATGTCTTGAGTCATAGTCAGAATCTAATCTTTTTGAAAATGGTTTCTAACAGCTATGATATGTGCTATAGTCGCAATAATTTTGTTAAATTTCATATAATTGCTTCGTCCTCGATGCTGTTTTTAACCAATGATATTTGGATAAATAATGGTAAAACATTCAGTAATTTACGAAGTACCATTAGCAGTCTTTAAGGCACACAGTGTAAATAAAAATTAACCTAGCGATGTGTGCTTGTGAATGTAGCTCGAGGTTAACCAATATCGCTGCTCGTTAGTGTTAATAAACAACTGAATTGGAACCTAAGTACAACCTTTTCTGTTTGCATTTTTAGGGATCCGTACATAAACAGATAAAGCTACCGTAGCTAATGATGAGTTTGAAGAAGGGACGGCTGTCGTGTGAAGAAAAGTTTTGTTTTTGAGACCTTTTTGGGTGGACTAGCTTTATAAAAGTATATGTAGGCTTTATGAGTTGCATACGTCATTACAGATAGACAGACGAACACATTGACAGACGCGCCACACCATAATCAGCATTAGCAGATGCGAGATATACATTGCTCAGCATCGGCCTTCCCCATGGATTACTATGTCGTATCGCGTCAGCCAGTTTACGTCACGTTAGTAAATTTAACTATTTTTTGTCTTTTAATAACATCACACGTTTCAGAAAATATTCTGGGTAAGATTTTGTAAAGACACACATCTCTAATGTACATACATACATGGGAGTGAGAGAACGTTACAGGCTTTATTGATACAGCGTTTTTGAATTTTAAAAACCTCTTTTAATAGTTTTAACCTGTAGGGATAATGAGAAATGGTGATGTGTTACCTATAATTACGTGTAATCAATATTTTTTTATAAAATGTTTTTAATTATCCTGAACGACACCAAATATTCAGAGAGTTAGACTGGGTTTTCCACGAAGGTATTGAGGTAGGTGAAGGTGGCAAAAAAGCAAGCAGAAGATATGGCGGTAAGCGCTTACCGCAGCTTTTGCACACGTGTAGCACCGTGGAGGTAGAACTCGCACGTAGTCTTGTCTAATCTGAAATGACCGCTCCACCGCATTCACGCACACGTAAGTAAATTAATTAGCCTGTATACTGTCCCACGGCTGGGCAAAGGCCTCCATCATTGGAATCGAGTCATCGTTATAATGGATGGGTATTGGTTTCATATAAATTATATCTATTACATCGCAATAATAAATAGTGCGCCGCGTCATTTCTGGTTACAAACTCTACCAAGTTCTGCCAAGCTTTAAAACCCCTCTAATGATAACGTGTATAATTAACATTTAATAATTAGTAGATTTCAATCGTATTTCCTTTAACCCCGCAATCGTAACTTTTGCCGTTATATTTTACAGTTAATTAGCTAATGCAATAAGTTACAGTTAATTAAAGTAGTGCGTAAACAGTTTTTATGAGCCAACTGAATGGGGCCTAGGTAATTTGCAAAGTGGAAGTCCTTTACAAGTTTATCCTCCGAGGAGACATGGGCAGGGCTGCAAAGAGTTGCCCTGTTTAAACTAACTACGAGTTTGTTACGGAACACTATGTAAAGTACAGTCTACCGCAGGTAAAGCGTAACACGGCCAGCATAACCTGACGCCAAATTTCTATCAACGTTCGTACTAAGCGCGGACGGTTTTTAATCCACTGCTCAGGCTTAATCGTTGAACTGTACATACACGCGAAGTTACTCTTGCTTGATTTTACTTTAAAGTTTAAATAGGTGCACTTCTGATGTCTGTGGTGATGTGCTTTGAGAACATTGCCGAGGCTTTTTTTAAATCGTAACAAAAGGAGACACATGATAGCTTTATATTAGCGGTACCCTGCTAAAAGGGGGTATTAACTGTGGCATGAGCTCCCAGGTGGGGTCTTCCAAGAATGTGGCCTTTCATGGGGTCCAAGTGTTGGACAACTTAAAAGGTCTATACGGAGCGGTAGAATATAGGATGCGGTGACCGCCGCGACATCCGATTAGCCATTTGATCTCACTGTTATAGTAAAAAAAAAATAGATTTTTCTCCTACGTCATATGCTGCTGATAATGTTGCTCGTTGTAACACAATTTTTGACCACCTTGTTATTCTTCTAATTCATTAACCGCTGGTAACATGGATATGACCGCAAAAACAGCTACAAACTGTCATGCTTTGCTTCGTTGCAAGCATGAGGAGTTCAGTTTTTGACCATTTTATAAACTTACCAAGGTTTGCTAAAAAAGTATGCTCGTTATGAACCTTTTAGATCTTTCTGTTACTATTATCTTTCTGTTTTCACGACGAAAGCTCTTGTTCGAGATAACGGGTATCATTTGTCACAAAAAAAAATTACCAGATTTATTTTGTGATGACCTTTTTTTTTGATTCAAGCCTTTATTTTAACTGCAATGGCGCAGTATGAGATTTTAAAGTTTCGCGTTGCATTGCAATAAGTATGACGGATGATTGAATAAATTAGTACTCATAAGTTTAATTCGCGTTCAGACCCGTTGTCTAATACTTATTGCAATAGCGCAGTTTTGAAGTTTTTGAACTTATTACGTTACTTAAATAGGTAGTAAAAAGACCAACACGACAATAATAAGTGTTTAGGTTCTCTCATAAGGTTCTTTATGAATAGGTAAGGGGGTTAATTACACTTCTCTATTAGACAGTTATGTTAATGTATGATGTCTGACTGTCGGGTCAGTTTTCACATACTTATTTTAAACATAATTATTTTAAAATAATTTACTGTTAGTTGTTAAATTACTAGTAGGTACTATTCCTCTGCAGGGCAAAGGCCAACATCTGTGATATTAGGACATCAGTACAATCAATGATTTCAGTACAATTGATGCCTTAATCACCGTGCTTACCAAATCCAAATTGTTGCTGCAAACACCTGTGTATTCACTTTTTGGCTGACCTGGGTTTTGAACCCTAGACCTCTGGACTTCAAGCCAAGCGGCGCTCTAACAATTCAGACAGGAATATAACAGTGTATTGACTTAAAAGTAAATATTTTTCAAGTGAATTTACTTCAATATTAGCCTTTATTCTCTAGCACAACTTCGGGTGTACAGTTCAGATCTAATGCGATATTAATGATATTCGCGCTAATTTGCTCGCACAGAATGAGGTCACGCCAAGTTCTGCCAGTCTAAATAATTACTTACCCATTCCCTGGTGTCTGCGAATGTAGTTTTTAGTAGCAAAGTTATGTAGACACAGTGCCTAAGCAAATCACTGTTATGTAACATTGGGTCATGTTTCTATGTATTCAAGACTAACAATGTAAAGCCGTGGTGTATATATTTTGTTTAAGACTGACAATTCTTATACATAACTTTTTTCCTTCACGTTATTTATTATGAAGTTTTTCATCAGACAGGTCAATGTAGGTATTCAGTAGAGTACAATGGACAGCAAAAATAGCTTATTAGTGTGTGTGTAACATGTCAAAAGTGATGATTTTTAGGAAGGTGATTTAGAATATTTTATTTTATTACTTCATAATAATACTAGCTTTCCGCCCGCGGCTTCGCCCGCGTGAACTTATCGTTATATATTATGGCCAAATTACATAAAAACTTCCTAAATTGTAGCATAGATGTGTTATTCTGATCTCTAAGCTGTATTACTGTAAAGCTTGTTCTAAATCCGTTCAGTAGTTTTTGCGTGACAGATTAACAAACATATTACACACATACAATCACATTTATAATATTGATAAAGTAAAGTAATAGTATGATTTATTTTAAGGCTTTTAATGAATGCTTCCTGTAGGTAGACTCGTAAGCAAAAATTCCAAGGGACCTGTTTGTTAGCTCTCTTGTGGGGTTCAGGACAATCTGGCCAACCTAATTTATTGATTTGTAACATCCTAGGTGCTGAAGTAAAAATATGTATGTCTTTTCGAAAAATATTGAATGCAAAAATAAATGGGATCATGACAATATTCAATTATGAACATGTCCAGGTGGGGTTTCAGCTCTGACAACTCATGCCCGTGCGGAGCTTCTCCACAAACAATGGCACACCTGCACACTGGAGGACCTCTATAGCGCCACAGACGATGCAGTTCGCGTGGCCGAGTACTGGTCGAAATATATATGACTTGCCGGAATTGATTCGTTTTAAGAAGATGAATATCCAATACAGGGTTTTTGTGTCATATCTGTCAACGGGAATACCATTATTTTTAAACAGTACCTACACATAGTCTTAATAGCTTCGGTAAAGAAACAAAGAACATTAACTAACCTCACCTAACGTAAAGAGATATAATAATAAGAAGAAAGAATAGGAAGTATACTTTTAAGAAAAGAAGAAGGAGAGATTAGATAAGGATAAATAATATCACTATACTACTTTCGCCGTATGATGATATCCCTGACAGTTCAAAATTGTCAATTATAGTGATGTACCGAATGTAATTTAATCGAGTTGGCAAAGGTATTGGAATCGGATTTGCCGATTTTTTTTTAATAAATTCATAATAAACGGGTTATGGCTAATAAGTTATAGAATCAAACGCGGTATCTCGAAAATAATAGTTAAAAAATAGCACACAAGGCAGACGCACTCGTACAGATGCGAATGAGGTGATTACATAATGGTCGCTTCTATTCATCGATTTTTTGTCGATTCAGTAGTGTCAACTATTGAATGGCGTTCCTTTTCGCGCATCAGGCGCTGTAAAGATATATTAATTTAATTTGATTTACTTCATTTATTAACAGTTAAAAATAATAACATTAATTTACTAGATAAGTTTCTAAAGGACAATAGTTTCTTAATAGTTTATTACATTTTCTTTTGCCAGATTATTTTTATTTAGTTTGAAATAGTATTCGTGACAGGGAACAATGACAGACAACTGTCAGGCATATCATCATATAATGAAAATAGTATATACTTAATTCATTAAAACATTAGAAATAAGAAGCAGGGGGGCTAAAATGAATGACAATTTGCATTTGACGTTGGCATGACGATAACATACCTGAGTATAACCTGGCAAAATTTAAAACCCCTTCCGCCACAACGTATGAAGGGATTATGTAACATTTTAGATTTGGTAGAGTTATAGTGACAGTAAAAATGAAAAACCCTGCCGGTTTTAGGTTTTTACATCGACAATATAGTTTGATGCAAGACAAAATAATTATTTTAAACAAAAGCCTCATAAATTCTGAAGTTCCTTTACTTTAAATGAGAACAATTAAGTGTGACAGCTGCTATTTATGTGGATTTGAATAAATGCGGCGTAAATCTTAAAAGCAATGATGTTTATTGTACTTTTACCACAAAATGTACTCTAAAAATAAATCTTTTTTACTTCTGTCTAATGCTATAATGAATGGAGTATAGTATCTGTTGCTTATAATTTTTCATTTAAAACTCTTTTGACATGTTCACAGCACCATGTAAAAGCTACAGAAGAAAGCTAGCAAATTCTTAGAGTTTGCGTCTTTATCTTGTTTTCAAAACATTTTTCATTTAATAAGTACATATTTATTGATGAAATAACCCACATCGTCGTATTCACTTTGTCATAATACATACCATCACCACTTTATCCCAAACGGGGTAGTCAGAGGCAAGTGACTGTGTCGTCATGGTGAACGAAACACTCAGAATCCCACTTTTCACCAATGGTATTAAAGCCCAACGTGGTGAGTGGTGAGCCTTCCGTCGCTATCCGGGTTGATTTGGTTTTTTATCGATGTTTTCCATCACCGGAGAGTTAGTCGGATATTTAACAATGAACACAAATATTTTGGTTCTGGCCAGATTTGAACTCGGGACCACACGATCCACGATCTGAGTTCGGGTGCTGAACCACTAGGCCACGACGCTCTCCGACTTTGTCATAATACGTTTTAATAACTTAAAACTTGTATTGATTAAAACTAATGACTTAACTGATAAGACTATTCGAATTGTATGATTCCAATACTTAATTTAAAGTTAAAACAGCCAATTTAAGGTAAACAATGTTTTGGAATTGTTTTTAATATAACCTGCGTATTGCAAACCTACTTAGTGTCTCTTTCGTTCTATGCATTTCAGAGGTCCTAGCCACAAAATAAAGAGTTTACAGAAGGACCGCTCGCACCTTTTTCCAAAACTTGCGTGAACTGCCTAGGGTTACTATATTCGCTCTGAATTTTGCTGACCAAAAACAAAATTCATCATGTGAAAAGTTGCACTTCGCTTGTAAACTCATGTCTCTGTGTGCGTGTGTCAAAAATGGCGTGTTGTGCTAAGCGGGCTATCTGTCAGAACGCCGCGCATGTCTAATTTGTGTCCTAGCCAAGATCAACACGTTAGTTTCGTTTTGACATGTCAGATTGAAAAATGTAGATACTGTATTGACTTTAGCACTCTGCTAATCGTAATGACATTTGATGTCGGCTTCATAAAATTTTAAAACTTGACTTGTCGAGACGTAATAAGCTTGTTAGGTACTCTTAGTTCAGGCCTCTTTCTGAATTTTAAAATACTTATACTCCATTCATTCATCAGACAGAAGTAAAAAAGGGTCTTTTTTGGGTACACTTTGTGCTAAAAGTACAATAAACATGATTACTATTAAGACTTATGCCGAATTTATTAAAATCTACATAAATAGCAGCTGTCACACTTAATTATTCTCATATAAAGTAAAGTAACTTCAGAATTTATGAGGATTTTGCTTAAATACATTATTTTGTCTTGCATCAAACGATATTGTCAATGAAAAAACCTACAAGAAGCAGGGGTTTTTATCCGAACACATTTTTACTGTCACTATAATTCTACCAAATCTAAAATGTTACATAATTCTTTCATACGTTGTGGTGAAGGGGTTTTAAATTTTGCCAGGTTATACTTAGGTATGTTATCGTCATGGCAACGTCAAATGTAAATTGTCATTCATTTTATTCATTGTTATTCATTTCATTTGTTTTCATTTTACCTGCTTCTTATTTCTAATGTTATAATGAATGAAGTATATGTTTTATGTTAAGTGTATAACTAACTTGTGTTTAATAAGTATATCTTATTAAAATATTTCATGTCTTTTCTATTCATGAAATATAATTCTGCCATAGACCGTACCTATGCAATTTTGCATCTAGCCATTTCAAAGAGTTGCAAAATGTTTCAATGTTATATCTTTCAAAGCGTAAATTTTAAGAACCCCCTATAATTTCTTAAGTTTAATACCTAATTCATACTTACGCCTCGTGACTAGTTTAGATACTTACTGGAACACTTGTCTAGTAGAACCCGACGTTTTCCTTGCAGAATCAGTAGGCTCGCCGTATTTATCAGGACTTCCGCCAGCTTTTTACAGTTAGAGTGAGTTTCCTACTATTTTCACCACCAACCACTATCAGCAAATGGTTATTACGGATTTTTACTAAGGGATCTGACAAGTTTAAAAAGAAAATGTCATTACAAATTATTAGATTTTGATCACCCTACATAAGTAATTTAATCATGTAATAATTAACTGTTATAGGCGTTAGAGAAAAAAATACTTTTTTTTTTACGAAAACACTGTTCATTCAACTTTAAAACTTCAATTAGAATCTTAGGGTGCATTTCGTGTTATGTGTTTTTTTACTCATGATTTTAACTTATTTGTTAGAAATAAATAAACAAGAATTTAATTTGTCACATATTTATTCCCAATCTTTGGACCCTATAATGCTTTAAAACTAATAATAACATAAATACAACACTGCCATACGTTAATTATTCAAACAAGGAGACTCCATAGCATTTCACCGATAGATTTAGATACGCCTTCTTTGTAAAACCAACTCATGCGCCGACTACCACTTAAGTACAATCTTACAAAAGTTTCGTGAGTTCGTTTTACAAGAAAGTGCATGAAGCAGATAATCTACAAAGCAAAGTTCCAAAGCTCAACTGTTAATTATATCTAATTTCAGTTATTATCCTAATCTAGACACCTATAATTTTAGTATTAAATTTTGATTATTACAAGAATATTGAAAGTATTCCAAACATAAGATCTTTAATGAATCACCTATAGAATAAATTCTTACTCAACATTTTTTTCTCTAATAATAAAATGATTAATGGGAAATTACTCAACCGGCTACTTTAGAAATTCAAGGTTTCATCTATAACCTAGAAGCAGACAAGATATAATAACAATGGCATCTGTCCGCCGTCTTCGTGTTCGCTGCTCAAGACATTATTCCAATAGGTAGTTGGAGACCTTTTTTTTATTTGATTATAAGGGTTATTTGTAGAATAAAAACTTCGTTTGAGGATGAGCTCAAATTTATTTGAATTAACAATGACGTCTCCAATGCCACAATACTCCATAAAGTAAGAAGAAATTAATGAACATCTATAAAAGTTGTAATAATGATAATTAAGCTAAATTTATCACTATTTTTACAATGTCATTATGTTTTTCTTAAACCACAATAACACTTTACCTCTGCTCTAAAAGCATTTAAATAATCCAAGTCACACAAATCTAACAATTAATTACTAACTATATAGTTTGTATGATTTACTTTGCTCGATATACAAATAAGTTTTCCAGTGACGATCTAACTCCTGTCACTGAAATTTAAAACAATGTCTCTAATACTGGGATCTCAAGCAAACTGTTAAATCAATTTGGTTATTAAGCCATCTTTAATCTAAGTAAATAACAATAAAATAACATTCAAGTCTACAGTGGTAAGTTAAAATAAATTGAAACTTGCGCGACACTACTCGGGTACTATGCGTAATCCACGTTAAACCATCTAATCGTCGTTATTACTTAGTACTTCATCAACGTACGAAAACAACACTTATTAGGTATCTGATACTCCGAACGATTATTTTGTCTCTTTATATCTATTCATATGTATCTCTTAGTATTTAACTAAATTTATTAAGGGGCACAGAATTGATATGTTTCCGATGCACGGCTTTTGTGTGTTACCGTTCACTTATCCTAACTTGCAAGGCGATGCTACACCCCTACACTATCCTATCACATGCGGGCCATGTCACGCGTCTCACGACTGCCATTCGACCACCATCTACTCGATTTCACAATAAACGTTTAGAAAATATCGCTTTAGGTTACTCATCTGTCTGCTGTTTCGATTTGTGTAACTAAACATCACAACGCTAAGCGGAAATCGAATCGAATTCAGATACAGGATACAAACGCAAGCGAACAAATCGAGAACACAAGTTGAATTTGGTATAGCGTGACATGTAGCCGATTGCATTACAAGTAGTAGACGAGATACAGAATAAACGTCTCTATGAAACCGCTTTTTACTCCTAATTACACATTAATATTACACGATGATATGTATCGAGTAGTCCCGCAAAAGGTGACGTAGCCGTGTCCGCAGCCACTGGACGTCTCTTACTCGCTATCTACGGTTGTTGGACGGAATCATGGCGGCGTCGGGCTCCCTCGCGCATGTCGCATACCTGTCCGCCATTTTGTTATACACCTCAATATTACATTATACGAAATGGCGGACGAAATAATGCGCGCAAATCAAAAGCGCTAAGATTGCCCGATGATTCTCTGGTAACCATAAACAATTACTTAACAGTTCTTATTCGAGATATTTCGGTAAAGAGAGCGAATTTATCGACTAGAACCATCGAATAATCTTAGGAGCAACAACTGAAAAGAAAAAATAAACTTTTCGTTGTATTTTAGTTTGCGGTCATGGACGCCCGACGCCGAAGGTATGGGAGATCACTAAAACATTATTATATTACACAATTACTTACATACGAATTAGCATTATATTGAATTAAATAAGTAAACATTGACTTAGCTTAATTATTAAAACCGACAGTGAGTGACGAATATGTAAGAGAATCCAAGATTTTAAGGTGTCATAGAAAAATTATCACTTAAATATTAGTTCTTTTTTTGTTAAAAATGGTTTGTCAACTGAATAAAGGTTTAATATACATAGATAGTTATAATAAGTTTTGGTTCTAATAAATAGCCTAGGTAAGATAGTCTCGTCCGCCGCCCGCCCACGGCGGGCGTCGTCGCGTCACCCGTAACTGGCTTTTGCTTCAACCCTGAATTGCACAGTTTTCCGAAACTTCCAAACAAATAAAAAGTTAAAACAATGATCTCATCTTAGAAAAACGTTATTACCAATACAAGTTTGCCTACAAAATACATGTTTGGTACGGTCTGAGGTTAGTATTAAAAATTATGTAAGTATCTTTGGTCTATACGCCACCACGCTCGGTAAAATGTGAAAGTCATAGTCACTATAAACAACGTATAAAATTTTGCTAAGTCAAAAATTGACGAAATTTCTATTAAACATTGACTAAGAGGTTATCATAAGAATTCACTTGCGGAACCTCCGGCCACACGCGTCGACGACGGCGGCCGCGTGAATACCTCAGACATCGGTCGCGTCAACACTTAAATTCAAATATCCAAAACCTTATCATTATAGCCTAAGCAGGGTTTTTTTTTTACTTTTTTGTATAATTTTTACATGTTTACATCAGCAGAATACGTCACTAGATACCTATAATAACATTAAGATTTCATTTTTGGTTTATTGCTATCTCGCACTGATGTGTACTTCGAACGTCACCATGTTTCATAAAAACATATAGGCAAATAAGTATTCGATCTGTATGCGATAGTCAACTAGCTAAAAATAAAAAATATATTAATCTTTCATTTAACTAACCCTAGAACTTAGTAAATTTAAACTCCATTACATTGTTTCATTATTATGTATGAATAACTTTATTTAATTGGTAATGTAACTATGCTGATTCTCTACAATAAATACCCTTATCTAGTTTTATTGACCTAACGATTACACAATTAAAGTAACTACTAAATTTAAATTAGATTATTACCAAAAAGCTCGTCAAAGCATGCAGATAGTAGAATAACTGTCACTATTCAGCGTTGGCGTGCACGACGCCTAATTAATAACTATTAATTAATATAATGATTACATATATTATTTAACTCTCATAAGGCCAAGGCTAAATTCTCGCAACAAGACTGAACTTATCTCGATTGTGTCGCATCGCATACTAATCGTAAAGACAACAAGAACCCGTAAAGTTTGTTAACGAAACTTTCAATGAAGAGCTTCAACTAATTAAGAATATAATCACGAGGGTTTAGATTGAATCGTAATTTTCTCAAGGCACAAGAAATTTGGGTGTCGCCTAAACGGGAAATTGGCTAAAGAAAGTTTACGTTACGAGTCGAGCTTAGGATGCGAGCGGGCGACGAAGTTCAGCGTTCATCGCTCTCGGGCCGCCGGGCCACCGAGCCACCGAGCCACCGATCCAACGGGCCACCGAGCCGCCGGCAGCCGGGCCGCAGGGCCCGACGTGCGCGCGGTTGCATTTCAATACACTCCCCGGTACAAAATTACATAACTCCATTTACAGACTGAATGGACCGAAAGACCAACACTAGAGTGCCAGGCGCTTTAACGAGTGATTGAACATTATAAAAATTACTAAGAAAGTATTAGGTAAATATAATTTGAAATAGTCATGAAATTCATTTAAATACGCTAACATTATCGAGGCTAAAACAAAAGTATCGTAATTATTACATACAACTTTATTTAAAATCATTCAACTTGAAATATTATTATTAACAAAACGTAATCTTTCTATGAAGGGCACCTTTGGTTTTTAGCTTATTCGAATGAGATATATCCTAAAATGTTTAATTTCTGGTTAAACGCTAGATTCATAATCATAACAAATCCTCTCAGTTGTATACATCGGCCTTGTAAAACAAATATACAAATTTCCCATACAATAAGTTAGTTGTAAATAAATCTTATATTACACAATAAAAATAATAATATTAAATAAACAGATTACATACATAGAAAAAAAAACAAATAATATTACTTTAAATTAGAACGGTAAACAATAACCTGGAATGTTAATAATAACACAAGTAACAGTTGCTTCATTTGGTGTATAAGAAAACACCACGCCCTGACGCTGATCTAAAACGGGAATCGTAACTGAAGAGGAGATAGAGCTTATTTGTCTAACTGTAAAAATAGGGGTCCTTTATGCGGACCCTTGAATCTTGATCCTTGTCATCCGTAGTGTTGACACACGTGGCAGACGCCGTCGATGGGCACTCCATCTCCTGCTGCGGGTCCGGTGCCACTCAGAGGATCAAGATTGCGCGCGTCTCAGTGTGCTGGTTGTCAAGTGCCGAGAGCCACATACGAACTAATGCTGTTCGCCCTCTTCTCCGCCTTTGGCTCCCTGCCGACGTGAAATAAGTTATTTTATCCAATACAACACAAATTTAAGAAATTAAATTCAATGCAGGCATTAAGAACTATTTGTGCGAGGTGCAATGGTGAGACATTAGTAACTTTGCTCTTAATAAAAAACTTTGGAACCCGTTAGTGCATTTAACTGTTTCTCTAATATAATATGCGTCAAGTTGTCATACACTTGGAGCATCCAAATCTAAAGGGTCCAAAGCAATACACATCTGACACTCAAAAACTTTGTACATGTTTTAATTGACAACGTGCATTGTCTGTTTTCGAATTTTTCGTCAATAACAAAAGACAAAACACGTCATAAATCAAAACATCAAACCAAAGCTTATGAAAGCCAGAGTTATCTACGCTTCATGAACCACATCAAGCTGTGTCGTTTTACATAAAAAGTGCGGCGTGCATACTTCATGTGCGAGAATCCAGCCGTTGTGTGCCATCTTATGCCTTGCGTATTCAAGGTGGATGGCCCCCTCTGAGCTGAGTAGCAGGGCCCCCTGGAGGCGGGCCAGGGCGGCGGCGGCGTCGTTCGCGGTCGCAAAGTCCACGAAGGCCACCGGGCCGGGCCCCGAGGAGGCCCCCGCGCCGCCGGACAGCAGCCGCAGCCGCGAGAACCCCGGACAGCTGCACCACCAGACTTAGTTGTGCCCGCGCTCGTACCCCCAACTCGTTTGTGTTCGAAATCACATGGCTCCAAAAAGCGCAAGCTACATTGCCGGTGACAATTAAGTTTACTGGACTGGTCACACTCGCTAAAACGTTTACTTTACAAAAAATTCTTGTAAATGTTACTTATTGCCAAATGTATGCTTCATAATTATTAAAATTGACATTTTAGCTGTTGCAGGTTGAAGTAAAAAAGAGCCATCATGATAATTCTCATATCGTAGTTGTTTCTTTTTTTTAGATTATTATTCATAGTTTGTTTATAATTATATTGTTTCCTTTTTTCACATACGCGTAGGTGCAACGAGAATATAATTTCATCATTACCTCTAAATCCGAATGTAACCGCACCTACAATCTAGGTACCTACTGTTAGTTAGACGGCAAATTCTCTAGCAATTTATTTAATAATTTGCTATCTGATATCAAAGAGTGAAGGCTAAAAGCGTGGTTCACAGAAACTGTATTGCCAAGCGACGCAGTGCCTACATGTTTAAGTTAAAATATTATATATAAGATCGATATTAATTAATAATAATTGACGTAAACATCATAGTTATTTAATTATTAATAAACTAATTATCTTAACTAGTGATTTATTATTACTAAGGAGCTATGTGATTTTGGTTTTGTATGTAAATAGAGTTAATTTAACTAAATTCTTTTATTCGACAGTTATATATGATCCCTGCTCTCTGTGTTTGCTGAAATTTTAGAAAAAATACTTTTTTAAGTATTTTTTAGCAACTAAAAACATGAATGCTAACGTACTTTGTGTGTGTGTTGAACGAGTACTGGGTGCTGACTACTAGTTCGTGGCAAGTGTTGTGTTCTCTTTAGCGAAAAGCGCGTGAATTTAATATTATTTTAGTCCTTTATTCCAAAATTAATTTCGATAAAGAGAACTAGTGTTCTTAGAATGTCATGCTGGGTGGTACGGGTGCAGGCTTTCTGGACTCACACAAACTGATCATCCTCAAACTATAAGCGGTCTAGATAAAGTTCATAACGTGGAATATTGTTTGTGTGAGTCAACTCAAGAGTCAGAACATAAAATTAAATTCATTAACGTTCATGTGGGCGACAATAGTGACATTCGGTGCGACATGCACTGTGGAGAATACATTACATTTGATTAAAATACTTTTAATTAACTTATACCTAACACATACATTATTTTTTGATTAGTTAATTCTGTGCGTCATCGTGCGCAAGATTTGACCTTAGATTGAGAGACTGATCAAAGTCGTGAAAATATAGGTAGATCTTATTGATTAGTCTCTTATAAAACAGACAGCACATTTACTTAGAAAGGTCTTAATCAACAAGTAAAATGAGCAGTAAAATTTAAGCGCACACATTGGTTGAAGATTCTTTACATTTTTTACCAAAGATTCAGTAGGTTAGGCTAATCCAAATCAATATTCTGGATTTAGCGATCTCTGGTTGCCTACCCAATTAAGGCCGCCAAAAGTCCAGACAAATCAATGTCTTCAATGATAGCTGTTTTCACTCTGAATTTTGAAATTTAGGTTTAAGCAAGCCCTTAGAAATTACTGCTCCTTTCACACCACGTGAAGGATTTGTATTTAGTGTAGGCGAAAAGAACGAACTGCTACATTAGAAAATTACTTTGATATTTCAAACAGTATCTGGTAAGGCATTATTTCTGTTGAAGCGATTCATTTGAACGTTTCATTTGATTTAACCAGACCAATAGTACTTGTTTTATTTTTTCAGTCGTTGTTGTATAATTTATTTTCAACTCTTACAGAATTTACAGCAGCAGTGCAAAATTCCTTTCAATTTCTTTTTCAATATTAAGAATAATTTTATCTTAACATTTTATACTCCAAATGAAACATACCTGCTAAACATTTCCTTGAGTTCATGCTCGGAGACAAACTGTCCGAGGTTCGCGACGAAGAGCGTGGAGCAGGGAGGCGCGGGGTGGGCGGGGTGCGTAGGCGCATGTCCGTGTTGGGGGATGCCGCCGGGGGAGCCCAGCGCAGGCGCGGGGAGTACGCACGCACCCAGCGTCAGGGGGGTCTATTCAACAATACAGAACTGTCAGACGTTTGCAACGTGCGGTGGTGGTAAAGGGTTCAGCTTAGGTCTTTTAAATATTTCTGAGTTCTGCTAATTACAATATTCTGGCTACACTTTCTTACCATCTCTCTAGACAGGAAGTAAATATTAAAAACACCAATGTTATGGTTCTTAAGTTTAAGAAATCTGCATGATGTTTTACACCAGATACAAATCAGGTAAAATGTTGATGCATCAATACACTAAAAGAAAATTTGATAAAAGGATAATTTAATTTCGTTTTTAGCGTTTTTATTTTGTTCTAATTGTCACCTAAAAACCCAGGTTCTTTAATGATCAACAGAAGAAAATTTATCATATCTACTATAGACCCAAAAAAGACTTGTGAAGAAGAGGACAGCAAAAAAATCAATGCTTAATAGGTACTCAAATCAACTGCACCAGCTGAGGTTAAAGTCAACAAATTAAATGAAGCATCATACGTGGTGTGGCCTATCGGCGGCAGCTAGTCAGAGATAAGAGCGCACCGGCGCCATCTGTGGGTGGATGGCGGGATGCACTAGCCCGTGCGACAGCGTCGGGAGTTCCCCGCCGTACGCCAGGGGATGATGCCACAGCTCCGCGCCGCCGCCGGGGAAGAACGGACTCGCTAGGTCTGTACATAACAATCATTATTATTATTGAGTACAAATGGTAAGGTTTGCATAGACTTACTCGTATTTGCACCACAATGAGACAAACTGGAAAAAGGCATTTTCATTCTTAAGCATGAAAACCATTTTTAAGTCTGTGCAAGCCTTTTTAAATATCAAAAATATTAAAGCAGGGTTACCTACACTATTTGAAATGAAAATATAACAAGCAAAAATGTAAAAACATCAAATGTATCTGTAGAGATACGAATCACATCAGAGACTCGAATAGCGATAAACGTGTAGGCAACCCTATGCATAGAATATAAAGGTGTTTTCTTTGTCGCGATTTATTGATGACAAACTGTACTTATTAATTGATTTACGATAGATTTCAGAATCTGTTTTCAAAGTATCATCAATGTAGGGCATAGCTATACTTCTCTTGTAGCAGACATCTAAAACTGTGAATTAGGATACTGCTATAGAAATTAATTATTTACAAGTGCTTAGGACATGTTTTCACGTTCCTTCCAATTTTCACAGAGGTTCATTATTTCAAGATGGTAATGTAAGTAACATTAATAAGAGTGTTTTTTTTATTTAGATATCATGAAAACATGTGAAAAGTAGACAACAGTGGTAAAGAACCCGACAGATAAATCAATAATAGCTTCGCGGAGCCAGGCCTTGCGTGGTCGTGTAAGCTTCACAGATACTTGCCCTCGCGGTCGCTCGACACCCCAGTGCTTTTTGTTGATGAATTGCTTCGTTGCCACTTCCATACACAACAAAAAGGAAAGTTTTTGATCCTATCTGTGTACAAGACTTCTATTGTTTTTTGTAAAGACATTCTCGTCCAGTAGTACTACAAATATAAGTTTGACTACTTACGTGCTATTGGACGATAAGCTTTAGTGTCCAAAGATAATATTTTGTACAGTAGCAGTTTAGGCAGTCTGTAATCGGTTCCTCGACGCATGGCACTTTCAGGACCCGCGAGTCATTGGTCCGACATATTATGAAAAACTAAAAAGTGAACCATCGGACTAAGCATTTGGACACCAGCTAAAAAACCTTTTATTGAAAAATCCATCTTATTCTATAGTGGAATTCTCGAAAAAGGATTTCACTTTAGCATAATGACATTCGATATTGTTTGTTAACTGTTTATTTATAATTTGTGTAACTACATAATAACATACTTGACATTGATTATTTCTCTCTTGACTTAATATTTACGACATCTTATTTTATAATTATATTCTATTTTGTGATTTTAAGCCTTGACATTTTATTTAATTTGTGACTTTTTGTATATAATTTGTTTTTTTACGTTTTTATTATACTATTTTATTCTTTTTGACGATCTTATTGTGAAATCCATTAATTGACCATAAACCAATGTAATTTAATGTGTATTTTTATATTAAGAAATAAATAATCTAATCTAGGCTAATCAGTAGGTCTTTATTAATTGCTAAAACCTAAACTGTTAGGTGTTAGCAACAGGTATAAATCAAACTTTAGCTAAAAAGAGAATATCAAGGTCCACTTACACAACATGCTTGCTTAGTGTGAATTGAACTTCAATCTTCAAAACTGTCTTTGTGTTCAAATGCTCCGAGGCGACTTACCCTAAGTATTCTAAGTATTTGTATGCTATGGGGCCAAAACAATTCACCTAGAACCACGCAACGTCAGCTTATGAGAGGGTACGAGCATTTTTAGTGTAAGGATGTCCTCAAATACAGGTAGTGAGTCATTAGTGTGGTCGATGAGGCAGGGCAGGGCAAGGGGAGTGTCGAGCGCGCTCCGGCGTGTGTGCGTACGGCGGTACTTACGTCCAGTGAGCGGGTGCATCAATGCGGGGTGTGTGGCTGGCGCGGCGGTGGCAACTGCCGGCTTCGGCTTGCTGACCTTCGTGTTGCTTTTAGCGAACTCCAGCCGAATCGTTTGCGGCATGTCGGGGTCGAATCGGACGCCCTGCTGTGAACAGCCGCGAGCGGTGCGGCGCTCCGATATAATGACGATGGAACGATCCCGCGACCACCTCTGGTGACTGGGCGGTCACGCGCGAGGGAAGAGGATACTGCATTTGGACTCATCGATAACATTGAAAGCCAGTTGCAATATCCTTGAGAAACAAATTTCGGAAAGATTTCGAAAGAGTAACCGTTTATAAATATAACATTTGAATGTTTTATCTGAATGTTGTTGTTTTAGAGTCCGCGCCCGCGCCTGCTAAAGTGACAGAACACAGTGCTCGGGATGTGACGTCAAAACCTGTCAAACAGTGACATGCAGTTGCGTATTTACACCGTTTAATTTCGCTCCGGTAGTATTTTACCTCCGACTATGACCTTTTGCGGTCTATTCGAAATGTGCATGGGTTTAGCATAACTTACTCGTACGATGCGGTTACTCGAGTCAGGAAAATGTTATTCCAAGTCTACAATGAGAATATTAACTATAGTGCTCGTTGGTTGTGTCGAGGCATGTGATGAGAAGAGGTTTAGTAACACCGTGCGTTTTACAAGTTTTATTAGTATTTACAGTAGCATTGTAAGTATTATATCATGTATCTCGGTCTTTTAAAGAGATACTGAGTATGTTGTATTGATGGCTTGTGGTAATTATACTGTGTTTCAAAGCCATTCAAGTTTAATAGGCGATAATATTGTGTTTATGTGATTTCATTTTACTTTTGTTGTGTTGTTATTTGTGGTCATAAGAATTAGTTATTCAAGTATGTCAATACCGAAATATCATGTTTCTTTATCTACTCCTAAATACCGAACTAACTGAGAATGTTCCAATATATTTAAATTATTATGCCTTATATAAATCTGCAATTAGGTTAGTATCATTGGGAATTGGAACAAACTCAACAAAAGTAATTGAAGTAAGTAAATATAAATTGTCTTTAGCTACTAATTATAATGATAACGTGTGGTAATACCAACCTGAAGATCTTGTTTAGCTGCCTCTGCGCCCGCGCGGGTGTGGAACGTGACGAAGCCAACAGGCTGTAAGGAAATACTCTATGAATTGCTATTTAACATAACCCAATTATTAAAAATATGTACTATTCTATGTCTTGGGAGCTTCATAAAGAATATTATTCATAGAATGTTGATTTACGAATTAGAATAGTGAACGTTTTAGTCATACAATTAAAGCTTCGGTTTCAATAACTCACTGATAGCAATACCTTATTCTAGTCATAGTCAGATATAGGTATAAAGACAATGACATATTATAGAACTTACCGATGCTGTCTTTCCATTTTTGCTGGTAACCTTTAGCAACGAGCCCTCGTAACCCTGCACAAACAAACGAATCATCATTAGAAAAACTTTTCAATGAAACTTACTTGTAATGGATGTATAATTTGGCTGTATTACGAAATTGCTTCAATTGCTACTGTCATCATGTCAAACTAAAAGTCACATCCCATCCAGTGAATATACAATTCAGTCAACAGAAAAGGTGCCACTCCGTGCTTGGCACCGCCGAAAACACGCGATACGCTAAAACTAACCCCGGGTATAAGTTCGGGCACCTTAATGTACGCGGTGCCATCCGTACCAGCCGAGGATCGAGTGTAATCCCCCTTATCGGTAGACGGAATCGATTCAATCCGAATATTACGAATCGGGGCATGACATTCGATATTTACGACGCAGTAATCCGAATCGGGATCTCACAGTCGCGTGACGGAAGTGATGTGCTTTATTTTCTCTTGCTTTATTTGAACAGTTCCAAGATTCAAAGTTTTGGAATATGTTTCCGGTTACATAATTGTTGCCGTGTTTTGTTGCAATAAACTAACTATTTTATTGCTACTGATTTGTGACAACTCACTTTCTGAGGTGGAGTTCAATCATTATCATGAATATAATAATTGTGTTCATATCTCCAAATATATATCTAATCCTAAAACAAGCAGAACTCGAACTATCAGTGTCAGAGTTTACTTACTTAAATATTTACGAACACTCAGACAAAACAAATACCAATGTTCTGAACGTTCTCCATTGTGTGATTTAACTCACAAGAAATCGAAGATATTTTACAAGCGACCTCGCACATCATTAAAAAAAATGTTCAACGCTATCCTGCAAGTCATCGTCAGTTTGCTTAATTCAAAAAATATATGAAAGTTTTAGGGAAACGTCAAAAGGAAGCTACTTTTACTGAAAAAAAGCAATTTAAATGATACATGGTTAAAAATTGGACACTATGTTATAAGTTCCCTAAATAATTATATTATTATGACGCTCTTTTGCGAATTAGTGTAAAACGTTTTCTACATTACTGAGTAAAGTTATTTTTTTTATATATATAAGCATGACCTTTGATACAAAAAGCATCTGAAGTTATACTAATTCTTTTCGTAAAATCCGATCGAACCCACCTTATTCTTTATCCGAGAAGCGTAACATGTCACTGTCTTTTTCTTCGTTAGAGTGGAGAAGGGTACTAGTTTGTCTAGTCATGGTATGTCTATTAGGCAGACGTGCGGTAGCAAGTTACGTTTCCGAACTAAACTAAAACAGTAGGATATATTACCTGCCTAAACACAAAGTGATCGGTTTCGGAAGAATGAGACACCGAAGGCAACTGCTGTACCTACAGCTTACAGATAATGTTATGTTTTCTTTCTATTTAATGAGTATGTGCTACAATGATTGCCAATTCAATGTTTCAACTGAGGTTTTTTTTTACTCCCTATTAAATGTATACAATGGTTATTTACTTTTTTTCACCCACTTAATCAAGATCGCGATGTTCTAAAATTGAACTCATAAAATATCTCATGAACCTTTACCGATTATAAAAACTTACAGTTTACCCGTTATATTACATACCCTAAAATTTTGTTTCTAAGACCTTTTTTGATGAATATTTTCATCGCCGAAGTCATGTAAAAGCCAAGAAGGATTTATAAATTATGGTGATATTCTACAAACCTCATATGCTCGGAACAGAAGGTACAGCTCTCGAGGCTTGGCGTCCATCGGCAGTCCGCTCACGAACAATGTCCGCACCTGCAACAAAAAAGCGACATTGTAGTTGAATATTATAAACGCTATACTGCTCCTTACTTAAGAACCTGAACTTATTGATATAGAATTACATGGCTAGAGAGCATCGTGGATCAGAAGTTAACCACTCCTCAGCTCAGCTCAGCAAGTTGTCTCGGTACCATTTCTATCCAGGACCCCCCCCACTTTTTAGAGGGGTGCCCTTCGGATGGCCTAAAATTATTGCTCCTAATTTCATTTGGCCAAACCTTATTCGACGGCACGATTGGCGTAGTGTGCTGTAGCACGGTTTCTCGCCTCGATTCCCGGTCGGGTCAATTCAGGAAACGATCTTTTCTGAATTGACTCGGGTCTGGGTGTGCTGGGAGACGCCCCTAGCTTATTTCCTTGTGTGGTACCTCGTAACACAGGGATTTAATAATCCCTACTTCGAGACCATTACAAGAGGTGTGTTGTCTGGCGCATATATTTATTTATTGGCCTAAACTTGTTACGTAGAATTGTTGATACGCATAATCGATGTTTTCGCACTATTATAGATTGGCAATATTAAAAGCCCTAATTTCATAACTTCTAATATTTAATGTCCTAAAATCTAATTGCAACCGTTACTTTTTGTATAACAAATGACTAATTTTCTACCCAAGTTTTATCCACATTAGTATCAGTTTACGTAATTTAATTTGATTAACTGCACATAAATAATACATTTTTCATTTATTTACAAATTTTATGAGGTACTTAAAATGTCGGCTATGTATAAAAATAGCATGTTAAACCAAACTGGCCGTGCATGGTCCTTCGCCGTGATACTAGTCTGCCCTACACTAGAGTGTATATCAAGAGCCGGAGGCGCGGAGGAAAAGCAGCCCTAGCCCGCTGTAGTGAATCTCAGGCACCCGGGCGAGCTGAAGCGGCTGATGCTGGTCGCAACCAGCAAGCCGAAGCTGCGCAAGCGAGCGTGAGTGACTGCGATTTACTACGCAAGGGCGACTTCCCGCAGCGCCGGAGAAGAGGCAAACGAAATGCATGTTTGCATGTGTGCCTGCTTGTGTGCATGTCAATATGCTTGCTTGTTTACATGCATGCTTGCTTGCTTTCATGCATGATCATTTGTATGCTTGCCTGAACGACTGTTTGAATTAAATGTGAATGTATGTAACTACTTTCATTTGGTAAATAAACGAAAAAAATAATCATAATTTAGCGATTGTGAATAGTAGGAATTATGCATCGTTCTGCGTAATGACGAATTCGGGTAGTGATAATACGGTGATAAAACTTTAGGCGAAAGGAAATAGGCCCTTAGGACATGCGACGATCGTGCGAAAAAAAATTAGGCCAATGGCTGTGTGCCAATGACAATTAGGGCTACAAAAAATTAGGCGTTCCAATAAAGACTCTTTACAAAGATTGATCCAAATCCAATGTTCGCGAAGACAACCTGGTTGTGATTCACTATTGTATGACTGTGGCGTCTTACCCCCAAGTAGCATTCGGGGTTCTATATAAGATGTCTAGTCATTCACATGTACTCCACAAGCTGTGTAAGTCAGCCGTATAAGAGCAGTATAGCTTGCTATAATGCTCTTATAGAACCAGTTTGGGCACAAATTAGACAGCCTTAAGTTCACTATGGCTGTACATTAGCCGTATAATAGCATCATAATAGCAGTTTAAGTAGTAACATCGGACTTAAGGCTGACTTACGGCACTATATGGGGACGCAGTGTGAACCATACAACGTACATGAGTCTAATAAAGAGTAACAAGTGGCTAAATACACAGCCTTCACAGTTATGAAATTCGACAAAAGTACTCCAGTGCTACCTAAAATCAGAATTATTTCTTTATTTTACTATTCCTCGTTTGGTTTTATACGTGTGTGCCATCAGAAACAAAATTAACTCCGCAATTGGATAAAACTTTATAACACCGAATACGCGGTAGTAAAGTACCTGATTTACATACTTATTAATCGTAATGCCATGGGAATGCAACTTTATCGTGAAATGTATACACATTTACAGCTAAAATATTCACGCGCCTTTGTAAAAACGCGATATTCATTTTAAAATATATTAAACTGGCCGAGAGGAAATCTACAATTTCCAGTTTTTGATAATATATTGGCATTATAATTATACTACGCTATTTAATTATAACATGAAACCAAAACTCAATCGCTTTATCGGCGTATTTTGTGATAAATCTGCATGATAATTTTGGAAATTTATTTGGTAAATATTTTAGGTTATGTATAACAAAATGGTGGAAATGAAATACGGCTATGTGAACTGTTATAACTCCAATTTAATGCGGTGATCGTATATAGGTTCACATGTGTTCTGTTAGAATGCTGTTATCTATATGAAGTCCCACATTTGTACCACTACAGCGCCAATGTCTATAAATTTATTCTAATGTGAACTTATGTACAGCTTTAAGATGTAGTTCAGGTCAATTGTGTATCATCATTTAATTCTTTCAATACTAAATTTAAGAGATCCGCAATAATAATTATTGTCCGTTAAATCGGCTAGCCCAGGTACTAAGTCAAGTATGAATACCTAAAATACAAATTTTGTAACAAACTAACAAAAATCACTTTTTGTTTTCGTGTGAGACACACAGTTTGGTGTCAGAGTATTTACACTTACAAAAAACACTACTCTGTTCAAGGAAGTATTGAAAAGAATGTAAACAAATAAAACAAAAAGGGACAACATTATGCCCTGTGACAGAAGGACAGAGTTAGCAAGTGTAATATTGTAACCATATTTTGCAGAATTTATCAGATAAGTAACTGTTATTCCTGTTATTTATGTGATAAATAACTGTTATTTCTGATAGTTATCTGTTAAAATTCTGTAAAATATGGTTACACTAGCAGACTTGGCGCGTACGGCGCTGACGGGTGTACGATCACCTTAAATATCTACTTAGACAAAGTTTATGCTATTTCTTTCTGACCTTTCAATACGATTTTCAATAGTCCATGTTCTTATTTTTTTGCGAAAGGTTAAACGTCGATTGTCCAAATCAAAATTGTATTCACTATCACTAGAACTGCAATCACTACACTCTGATATCTGTATATTTCGAAGGGAACTTTCAGGTTCAGGCACATTTTCCTCTGCATCATGTACAGAACCACCATGAACAACGGTTGAAGTCGCACTTGTTGAAACATTGTCGGGCTCATTTTCGGGCGTCGTTGTCAATCGACTGTTTATTTTTACAATTTGCGAATATTCTTTTGCAATTTTTCTTCTTATTCCACCGGTTCTCGCTTTTATTTTCCAAGATTTTTTATTCATATTCACAAATTTTTGCACGCGACGTAACAAACACACACCTAGCTTGTGGGATAAGTGTAATAGAATATCACATTCACATTCATGTTCAGCTTACAGCAAATTAAAGTAGTACTTGTGGACAAATAAACTGCTATTGATGTTAATGGACAACACATATAGTCCTTTTAACAGCCTACAGTGCACATGCGAACCATTTAAACACTTCTGTACAGTAGTAAAAAAAGGTTATTTTAATGATCACAAACAAGTTTTACTACAGCTACTACCTGTATAACAGTCTAAAACAAGTAAACATAACAGCCTTTAGCTTTATAAATGACCACGTGTGTTCTATTAAAATGATAGCTCTATAACATCGTACAAGTAGGCCGTTAAACAGCGTTTGCCGTATCTCTACCCTACTCTAATTCTCTTAGTGAGACGGCTGACTAAAGGATAGTTGTTAGAGTATTATAACACCAACAATCGTATAAAAGTATAACTCTACACTCCTATAAGTCCCTTATACAGGTATAGGTGTTATTAATCGCAATAATGCAACTTATACATCACGAGTGAACTATAATAATGCTTCAAGTTCACCTGTGAACTAAATGTGTACTCTTAAATGGAGTAAAATGTTACTTGGGACCGGCAACCTTTTGACGACCACCTCATGCGGACTGCGGTCGGATCCAAGAGCTATTTATTCGAAAGATACTCTCGGTAAGGTAGGTTAACTCGTTTCTGGATTTGCCATTATATTCACTACCATCGTTGAAGCAAGGACCTATTCTAACGTGGCAGTACTATACGCTTAGCTTGTATATCTTAATAACCTTTTACCATGATTGCGATAGGCAACAGTTAGTTAGCCCATAGCTCGTTAGGGTTCCATCTTTATCGATGGTTGTACGTTGTTTTTAAATACTTACATAGAATTTCGATTCACAGAAATTGTTTCTCATAATATCATTTCATAGAATAGTCAATACGCAGAATAGTTTCGTAAAATAAATAATAATAAATAAATATGCGCCAGACAACACACCTCTTGTAATGGTCTCGAAGTAGGGATTAATATCCCTGTTACGAGGTACCACACAAGGAAATAAGCCAGGGGCGTCTCCCAGCACACCCAGACCCGAGTCAATTCAGAAAAGATCGTTCTCTGAATTGACCCGACCGGGAATCGAACCTGGGACACTACGGAAATCGAGGCGAAAATCCGTGCCACAGTAAAAGAAATTTCAATCATAGATTTTTTTTAAAAATAAAATGTATATCATGGAATATCATGGAAGAACGATTCAAAATTCAATATTATTGATCATAATGTTTAGTTAAGTAATGTAAAACTAATTACCAAGAGAAAAAATCTATCGAGGGACAATTTATAATTACATTGTAAACTTAATTTTAATAATTTTTTTTTGCTACTTATGTTCATTCGCCGGAAATTCGGTTCTGATGTGGTCACAGTTCTAACCTAACCAAATTTTTTTTCTGTGAAATATGTTCCGTTAGTAAATAGTCGTTCAAAAATATTCGACAAGAACATATATGGACCGAATATTCTACAAAGTAAATAGTTGATGAAACAATAATTTCGAAATGAAAATATATGAACTGAACATTCTATGAAACATTTTCTGCGAAACGAAATACCATTAAAGTTCTGTCTCTGAAACATGCGATCACCGTATCATGATAACAGCTAGGAGAAAAGCAAATCATATCCGTACTATTCTTAGCATGTTTATCAATGTTGTTTACGAAAAGGATTCCCAAATACAATCAACAAAGTTAGTTTGCCAGCAATTCTTTAGAAAACTGTTATTACCGGCGCGATTTATCCATTGCACGAGCAACTGAAAAATACATTTTAAAAATCCCAAAAGATTCAGATTAGCCATTTCACCGATGGTTTTTTAAAGACTGTTTTCCCGGCTCGAACAAAGACACCGGCGTTTTTCACCGGCGGCCACAAAGGGGCATAGAAATCTTTCAATAGCTCTCTCTCACTCGATTCCTTCGGCGGCTTTGTAAACTGCGCGGCGCATTAATTCGGAGGTCCATTTAATGAAATAAAACAGGCCGTAATGGCGGCGCGATTTGGCGCGTGCGGGAAATGGAGATTAATTGCTGGCAACACCGGCCGGCGCCATCTTGTTGCACTCTTTATTTATGCGTCTGAGTTTCACTCTCGGTTTTTTTGTTTATTCCATTGAGGTGGAAGAATTGGGATGCATGTATTCTTACCAAGGCGATGTAATCAGATCTTTCTATAATTTTCTTTTACTTTGCATTTTCTTTCAATAGTTTTACTTTTTGAATTAGTGATCGTAGCTTATTAAACAAACAATATCTCCTGAACAGCTTCGTTTAAACAACATAACATATAGGATAATGCTAACAACAAGATAATGTTCAGACGCAGGAGCATTGAACGCGCCCACTAATGTACACTAAGCGTAGAGAAGATATTTGGATCAGCAGTACGTCTAGATGAGTTTCCGACACGTAAAGTACTATACCTAGTTGACTACAGAATGGTGAATGCTTTTTTTTATTCACTAGAGGTGCTGTACCGAAATCCTATACAAAAACGTCAACACTCTCTCACACACACATTCACATTAAATCAGATTGAGCTATAATGGAGCAAAAGATTGGTAAGTATTTCAGTTCTGTCTTAAGTCAAGACAGGCAAAAAACAACCGTATGGAAAAACATAGTCTATTCTACCTAGGGGTCCTCAATAAAGGCATGTGCTAAGGGCTCTCATACACATTTCGCCGCGTCCGGTGCCCCGGCCGGGTGGACCGGCCTTTATGTCCGGCTATTTTCCGGTTGGACGAACGGGAATTCCCAGTTTCGATGATACGAAATATTTTAACTGCGACCACTTTTAATATTATGCTATGGGTGTGCGATGAAATTGATCTTAGGTTGTTTGAAGACGGCCAAACTACATTTGGGGTGAAAGTGTCAATTTAAAGTATTATAAAAAAAATACCGATATTTCTAGACCTCATTAGGTCGTTTTAAAAAACAAAAACGATGCGTATTACGATCTTTAATAATACAAACTGACAAGTTAGGAATCAAACAATTATTATGGTAGTAAATTGTAAGGCCAGCCAGAGCTAAAGCGTAGCCTATAGTTGGTATAAACTATTATAGTAACTAAATTTTCACACTGGAGCTGTAGTTAACTGTACCTGACTATTCAGAGACCAAGCAAGAAGTTATTTGGGATAAAATACAACCTGAAACAACCACAATATCCCCTGAGAAAAGAAATACAGAACTTAACAACAAACAATATCAAGTATACGACTCTACTCGTATCACCATGAACAAACTGTAGTCTTAAAGAGTAACAAAATACAAGGGAAAGACCAAATTACAACATGTTTGAGGTTTACATTTTTGGACGAGCATGCAGGAGATATAGACGTTTCGCTGCTATTTTCCGAGCGACTGGCTCTCTTTGGCGATAGAAAATATTTACTACGACAGCGCACGAACATTGCGTACAGATCAACCCGCTATATTAAACAATATTCTGTGTTTATATTTTTTAAACTCAGTTATTTTATGGGCGAATAGCGTGATTAAAGCACCTATTCATCGGACCGATAACTTTATTTCAAGAAGCCTTTGTCTAGCAGGGGCACAGTAATAGGCTCGTTATTTTACTTTTTAGGAATCCATACTACGAGTATATCGGCATGAAGGGACTCAAGCGTGATTTCGTGCGTTTGCTTGACTGTCACAACTGCTTATTATAAAAATATATAAGTCATGTCAAGGGGTGAAATAGGCGGCTTGGAAAACTCCGACACATGATTGGATTATGGATATTCCGATTATTAAATTAATGGAAGGGGTAGACGAGGTCTACTGGCACTGGCAGTAACACTAGACAAGCAATGTCAGTTCAGCCATAATCACTTCGTCATTATATTAAAACTACACTTCCTATGCTTAATAAAATATTATTATGTATAGTGAATGTACAAGTATTGATTGGACTTCATCTTATCGTTATGCATTTGGTAAGCTGGGAATGCCCCTTGACATGTTAGTCCACTATTGTTTCTTTCAAGGCAATTTTGCCTTGCATGTAGCTTATCCTTGTTGTTGAGAACGACAATCCCATATAGTTGTGACCAGATTAGAAGATCAGAAGCTCCCTATTCCAAAACAGAACACGGAAAACAGAACTTAGAATTTGGATTAGTTTTGAATATCACTTAACTCTGTAAAGCCTACAAACTCCAAACTTCTTTTTTTGGCAAGCTATTGGGATTTTATTTTTAAGGGTGAGTTTCGTGTGAAAATACGCGTGTCTTACACGTCAAGCCCGCGCGCACCTCGCATATTTCAGCGGCTCGCCGGTCAGTTTGAAAATACCCCTTCATGTCGACCATTTTACGGACGACTGGCCACGAATCCCAGCGCCCAACTATTGAGTTATGTTTCATAGGCGAGATGGAAGCGAGGGGAGATATGTATAGATTACTGAGAGCTAGATGCTTCGAGAAAATGTTCGAAGTCAAGTATGATTTGAGATTTCTTTTGAGAAGTTTTTTACTACGTTATATCAACTCATTCACGGACAGTAAAATCCGCTGGGCCCTACTTATCTTATCATGCATTTGTATGTCTATAAAGTGGGTCTGAAAATTTGGGTAAACTATGATTCAGTTAAAGGCGTACGGTGAATAGACAGTTTTTCATTTTCCCAAAAACTTGACAACGCACACTTAAAGATAAAAAGAACCTGTTTCAAAAACACACAAACAAAATTCTGTAGGTAGGTGATCTTGTCTCTAAGGCTTATCAATTTTTTTTGCTTTTACGGCTTTCAAAGCAAAACGCTATTCGATTTGTCTACTTAGGGCAGATAGCATCTATGAGGGACATTAATGCAAGGAAAACCAAGGAATATTTTTTCGACTCATAAATTTTAAAAAGAAAATTACACGGAGGGCTATCGCTATGTTTTGATCATAATCATCAACGTGTTTGAGGTTTAAACAATCTTTTTTAGTAGAGGTTATGGCGTACCATTTTAGAAGGCATTTGTGTACCTAATATATCAATAAATATTATTAAAAATGATGACCTTGTCAGTGCAATGGTTAACGAGCACCGGTTAAAGTTACGCGAGAAATAGAGCATTGTTAAAATACTACTGTCAAATATTTGCCAAAACATTTCTATAAGGTGTTAAAAGGCGCTTGCCCTATAGCATAAATGAACACAACGTTTGGTGAAATACAAATTCAGTTAATGGCCTCGATAGCTCAGTTGGAAAAGCAGCAACCCGGATTGTGGAAGACGTGGTTTCGAGTCCCGCTTGAGACCAATTGAACTTTTATAGTTTCTATCTTCAGATGGAAAATAGAGCTTTATTACAATGCTAAAAATAAAAAATAAAACATCTAAGCACCATAAAAATAAAAAACAAACTTTAGTCGAAAACCTACTCTTAATTGTTTGGTCTGTGAACCAAATTAGGTTCGCAGTGATGTATAAAAAAATAAGGTTAAATATCATAATATTTCACTCTGATCTGGCTATTTTTAAACCGATATAGGCCCTGAAACGTATTTAAAGTAGTTAGTAGAGAATTTCACTTTCAGGAACGCATTCGGCTGAATTTCACGCATGGGATAATTTCCGGACCGAATTCGATGTCCAATATACCTTCCTATTTTAGTATTTGCATGTTAACGACTGACGAGAGACCTAGTTATCAAAATGATCTAATTAGGTACGTGCAGTGCCACTAAAATTGGTGAAACGTTCAACCGGGATGATCTTGTTAGCCAAAGTTTATACTAACACGGTTTTCTGAATCTATTTCACTAAATAAATAAAATGAATATCTCTGGACATACGAGGGTCATTCAATAAATACTTAGCCTACAAAAAGTAAACGAAAATTTTGGAATAGTGGCAATTTATTTTTCAACATAGTCTCCTTTTAGTTCGATACACTTAGCCCAGCGATGCTCCAACTTTTTTAACCCGTCCGAAAAATAGTTTTTGTCAATCTCTGCAAAATAGGCCTCCGTGGCGGCGATGACCTCCTCATTTGATCCATATCTATTCCCGGCAAGTGATTTTTTCAGATAAGGAAACAGAAAGAAGTCACAAGGGGCCAAATCTGGAGAATACGGTGGATGGGGCAGCAATTCGTAGCGTAATTCGACCAATTTGGCCATGGCAACGGCAGACGTGTGAACCGGTGCGTTGTCGTGGCCGGCGCCACGACAACGCACCGACAGCTTTCTCATGCCGAGTTCCTCGTGAAGAATATGATGCACTGTTTCTTCTGAAATGGCTACAGTCTCAGCTAGCTCCCGAACCTTCAATCGGCGATCTGCCAATACGAGATCATGGATTTTTTAAATGTTTTCCTCCGTAGCAGCTGTTTTCGGTGCACCTGGACGTGGTTCATCAAAAACCGACGTACGGCCACGTGCAAACTCGTTGAACCAATTCTTGACGGTGGCCATCGATGGAGAAGAGTCACCGTACACAGCATCCAAGCGCTCTTTGATTTCGATGCGCGTTTTCCCTTCCAAAAATAGGAATCGAATCACCGAACGATATTGCTCTCTTTCCATTTTTGTAAAACCGATCGACACGTTCGCTTCCATAAGTTACCAAATTAAAACAAATGAAGGGATCGGAATGAAAATTTGAAAAAAGAATTAAAAGAGAATGTGCTACACTGTGGTAAAACTCTTTTGAAACTACAGCGCTCTCTGGCGATGAGGCTGGGTACTTATTGAATGCACCTCGTACATACACACCTAAATGATCCTTAAATAAGCTAGTTTTGGGTCAGATACTTATGCACATACTCAAAACTAAGCGAGCAAAAATGTTCTTCATTTCTCTGCGACCTGCGGCTAAGTTCGGGTTACTTACTACCCGCCGAATCAAAAAGCCAGTAAAATAACGTTATACTAGTATTTGCAATAGCGTACTTGTGAACGTATACAGACGACGGAAATGAAATCCACTCGACAGATAGATATCATATGAATTGGGAGCGATAGTAAATAAATATAAGAAAGTTCTGGAATCCCGGCGTATAATCTAATAAAGGAGCTAGAAAGTTAGTTGATGAAGGATGCTCTAGTCAGCAGGAGTTGTCGATTATTTTATTAAGAAAACTTCTAGACAAGATTGGACCTGTGAGTTTCACTATGTAGTCTTATACGAGCGGGAGCGGGTTGGCAACGCGGGATAAATAGTTCTGGTCTCGTATGCGTCCCAAGGCTGTGGTACCACTTACTATGTTGTGCACATTGAATGAATAAGCTACGGTAAAGTAATGAAATAATTTCAAAATTATCTATAAACATTTCAGGCAGGTCTCATTAAAAGGCATTATTAAAAAAGGTTGTAAAAATAGATCTTCCGTTGGACATAAGCCGGCTAAAAATAAAATGCAAAATAAGTAGAAAAAAGCTGATAAAGGTATATACACGATCGATCGTGCGGGGCCTGCATCCAAAGCGAGTGGAGCGGAAGCGCTCGGGGCACTGCACAGGGAATTTATCATACGCCCGTGTGTACATGCCTAACGTTCGATGTGAAATATTATATGAAAACTGACTGTATATTATTATGGACCAGGTGTCAACAAGATGTTGTTTAATGGATTATAATATACCCGGACATCGGACTGCATGCTAAGAAGAGCTTATTCTGACTCATATTACCTACCAATTATCTCTTAATGTTTATTTAATCGCTGAAAAAACAAAACTTCGTCTCATGAATGGGAATCGAAGCCACGACTTCAAACGCTATATGCAGGATCACTACCATTGTGTCAGTCGGTACATCCAAAGAAAAATTTAAACTGGTAGCACTAAAGGGTACCTTGTCTTCTAGAGACTAAACCGATAATATTTGTGAAATAGGAAACAACGAATGTTGCCTTTTACTTATTTTCATTTGCAAAAAAACAGTTTCAATTGTTTTATTTCACTTCGTTCCTTGATTGAAACAACGGGTCTATTGAATAGGAAATCGTTGGCAGCTAACTTTTGTCTGACCGATGTAAAGAGATCTGTAGCCATTCATTTGTTTTTCATGTTTTTCCTCTCGGTATAGTGGTTCGGTTAGCTTTTGAATTGTAGTTCAAAGACTGAAATTGTATTCTACTAACTCTAAAAATAATAAATTATATTGTTTCGTATTTTCAATTCATGAAAGTTCTAAAAAAAGCGTGGAAATAACAGACTATTACTCCTCTTAAATTGTTCGTACCTTTCCCAGGTGTAGGCACCGAGATTTAAAATAAGAAAAGGCTATAGACTTAGAAAAAAGTTAAATAAAACACTTTCTACGATGAACCAAAGAGGTTGGTATCGATTGACGGACACCGCTCAGCTTGGATAGAGATATTTCTAATTTTTCGGTTGACTATTGAGAACGCGCTTAGAAAATACAAAAACAAAAGAATTATTTAATCAAACGAACAAGATAGAGTAAATGTCACAGCGACAGAGAATTCACTTACGTGCGTGCGTGTGGTTTACTTGTTTGCTGTTATATGTTTCGGTTCCACAGACAAACCTTTTTACGAAACTACAACC
This sequence comes from Udea olivalis, assembly GCA_947369235.1. Taxonomy (NCBI): domain Eukaryota; kingdom Metazoa; phylum Arthropoda; class Insecta; order Lepidoptera; family Crambidae; genus Udea; species Udea olivalis. The sequence goes on along the minus strand of OX376352.1, from coordinate 9,114,768 downwards.
AAAGAAACTAAATATAACTCAGAAACTAGAAAATGAATATTAGGTAATCTAAGCGTAATGAAGTCTACTGTCTCAAATGATATTATTTTATTAACATAGTCGTTTATGTATTTTATATCCAGGTATTACTGATTTTTTGGTGTCAGTATTAACGCTTTTTTGTTTATTTATCATATTTTCAACATTCCTAAATCATTTAAGAAGCCGTTCTAACAGAAGAATAATTTTCCTCCAAGGAAAAATTGAAAGGCGGGAATATTCATTATCATAAATCAAAGCTAACCAAATACCGATTTAATTGCTAAATACCCATCACCATTAATCAAAACAATGGAAAATTAAATCAAAATTGGAGAACACAATTAAATCGCAAAGCGAAAACGCAGAAAGAGTTCCAACGAAGCAATATTGTCGGCCACCTGCTCCGGGGAGATAGGGATCATAATGTTAATTTAATTAAAGGACTAATCTAAATTTCAGACGACCCGACACTCCGCCGACCATTAAAAGGATATTTCGTTCGAGACAGCAAGTTGGGAAAAGTTACCGACTATAAATATCTCAGGGACCAGTCAGGGGCGACGATTTACAGTAAAACATTAAATAAATAAGGGTCTTGAAACATTATGTGGCCCGATTATACTTAGTGGTTAATTAAAAAAATATGATCAAAGATATTATTCAATTAAAACATTTGTGTTTATGAATTATTTGAATCGTAATCACTTGAAGCTAAAGCTAAGATTGTTTTATAATAACAATAATAATGAATATCCAGGACAAATTACACCAAGATCATCTGACACCCATAGTACAAGCTCTGCCTAGCTTGGAATAAGGGTGTCAAAGACTGATAAACATACTTATATATTTTAAAATACATACTTAAATAGATAATAACACCCAGACACACAACAAACACAAATGTTCGTCACATAAATGTTTGTCATGGGTGGGGATCGAACCCACGACCTCCGGTGCTAAAGGCAGGATCGCTACCATTGCACCAACAGGTCATTCAGTTATAGGCTGCATTAAAAGAATGTGTCTCGAATTCACACCACCTAATTCCACCATCAGACTAACAAGCACACTGACGTCACGTCGCCTCCACTTTTAGCATGCGCACTAATTCCACCATCAGACTAACAAGCACACTGACGTCACGTCGCCTCCACTTTTAGCATGCGCACTAATTCCACCATCAGACTAACAAGCATACTGACGTCACGTCGCCTCCACTTTTAGCATGCGCACTAATTCCACCATCAGACTAACAAGCATACTGACGTCACGTCGCCTCCACTTTTAGCATGCGCACTAATTCCACCATCAGACTAACAAGCACACTGACGTCACGTCGCCTCCAATTTTAGCATGCGCAGTTTAAGTATCTTGTAGAAAAGCATGCTCCATCGTAAAGCCCTTGTCGCTTTTCTTTGGGTAAGATTCCGGTTAGTGAAGTTTGATACTAACTTCAAAAGTTAAAGTATTTAATTTTACCGTGCCAATTCCCTTCCAGCCTGATTTGTTACGATCGTATAAGTATAAGTAACTGCATTTACGTATTATTTGCCATTGAACAGGACGTACTTAAACGATAAAATGTTTCAGCCCTCCACGCTTTGCTGAAGAAACGCAAGAAAACAGGGTGAGTGTATGTCGGGGAAAAATATTAAAATAAAAGTTAATCAAATACAATAAATAACTAAAGATAATTATCTGAATTGCAGACAGCCGGTTTGAGTTTCACTAAAGGGGTCAAAAGTCTATCCAAGGAAGGAAAACTTTTGCAGCAAGATAAAGATGCCTTTCATCCAAGACGCAGACACAACTTGCCGGGGGATGGTGGGTGCAAAACAATTTATTATTTCCTTTGATTTCAAAGAAACTTACAGAAATCTGCTAATTCATAAAATACAGTAGGAGCAGGGCTTAGGTTCATTGTATGAAGATTTCACTATAACTTATGATTTTATTAAAATTCTTGTATTTTTATGTTATTCGTGGCTATTTCCATTTTCTCATCTGAGGTTTTCTCAGATGAGAAAATCGTAAGTAGGATACACTGTCTAATCCTGCATTATCTTTGTGACTATCCTAAACAGTTTGAAATTAGTGGCCGATTTGATTTGAAATAATAATTGATTTTATTTAACTTCAATCGATTTAATGCATCGAAATATTTTTAGCTTAAATACTAATTATTCGTTTATTATCTCTTCTTAATCAATAAATAAATATGCGCCAGACAATACACCACTTGTCATGGTCTCAAAGTAAGGGTTAATATCTTTCTGATACGATATCATAAATAAAAAAAAACTATAAATATAGTCTGATGAATCGTTACATGAATATATAATCTTATCATCGAAAAATTATAGATCACTATTTTCAAATTCAGAAAATGTAACAGAGAAATCGAAATATTAGGTATTTAATACTAAAGTGATTGAATGGGCCGACAGAATATTACAATAGTGCTGTTATCAATTACTCGATGTCCTTCGCAGTATTGCAATAAATACAGGTAATAATTGAAAATAATAAATTAATAATTCAAATACACAAAGTAACGAGTAGTTTAATAGTTGGTGCATGTAACTGGAATTCCAATTCTCTATATTTTTGATTTGAGTTCTGGTTTTAAAATCAATGTTCGTTTCAATTTTTAAATTCTAAAGTAAATTTGGTTAGGTACTGTAATTTAAAGTTTTAATATATTGCAAATGTAACATTTAAAACTTTTACAGTACCTATTTCATATTGCCATTGATTGATACTTAATTTATTAAATCGTTACTTCATGTAATTTTAATTAAGAATTTTTTTTTTATTATTAAATATAATTACGCATATGGACCTAAATTTTTTGTCTGAAATCCACGTATTTATCAAATGAATGTAAACAGAACTAAAGATTGGGACCTTAAATAGTCTGGTATCAATTGATTCGGACAGACGACCGTTACAGCGGACTCAATGGCCCGCCCAAATTATGTTCAGTGGATAATTAATCCTGCCTGTTCACTCCAATAACAATGGGAGCCATATCGAGATCATCATTATAAAGCTATAATACAGGGTTGATATCACTTTAACGACTTCGTATTTCCTACGAGCGTATTTGCGACTCGAAAAAATCTTCTTTTTTGATCTGATTTTGTGCGTCACTGAAAGGCCTTACGGTTCTGTAAGTCCGGTATAATATCATTACTAAGCATATAATTGTTAATACATTGTGCAATAAAAATCTATAACAGTTTTGTATTATAATTAGATATAATTCCAACGCCCTAGTACGGGGCGTCAAATGTACTGTAGTATTTATATTGTCATCTTTTTCCATGTGACGTGCAATGAATAGATTAATGAATGAAAACACAATAACACAACCCGTTTTCTAAAATTTATCAAAATAATAAAATAGGACTTACCATGTCCCTCTGTCACCGCAGCTTATTTCGGCTTCGAAATAATTTAGAATGGTTTTAAATAAGGCTGTTGTTGCAAAGAGGTACGACCCTCTTCATGGAGGTCGAAATTTAAGAGGGCAATCCCGGCCTTGTGGTAAATAACAGGTTTCATTGCCACGGTTTTAAGTTAAAGTAATGTTGAAAAAATTATTTAAACGGTTCATTTAATATATTTTGTTTGAATGAACGTGAAAGTTTTATTTGACCTGTTTGTTTTTTATAATGCGGATTGTAATCTTTAAGAACTATGCAAATATTATGTGCAAATAAAGTTTTCACTTGAAATTCGAAATTGTCCAACCCGTGCATAGTTTGTTTCTCGTCATTTTGTCCCCACGGAAACATACTCGAGTCGTGCAATACCGTTTGATGGCTCCCGAAGGGAGAAGGAGGACGCAATTAAAATTTTCCATTTTATTAATTAACGAGCAAACGGCAAACTACGTCACGTAGAACTTTACTAAACTTGAATTTAAATCTGAAAGTACATAATTATACACAGTTTATTAATTATACAATCTGTTTATATTATATATCTGGAGACATACGTAGATGTACTTAATGCTGTTGCTGGTGCTTAATGCTTAAAGCACTGCCGCACACTGGGCTATTGGTCGCGGCCACCTGTCAGTTGCACCAAGCTGCCGACGAGATTGTTCAAGCAATAAGAGTGCTTTTTAATCACAAATGGACTCATACGCATCTTGCTAGCATGTTGCTGTGGATGCGTATGATATCCACCATTCACTGGCCCACAGACTCGTTGCATAGCAATGGTGGGAACAGGTTCTATTAACCTCAGTTTTTTGTTTGAATTAATGCGTGCTGTGCGTGCGATTATATTCGATGGATCGACGGTAGGGATCCGTCGATCCATCGAATAGCTCATAGCATAGCAGCTGCGTATCTTTCTTGCACTGCTACGTTGCGGAGGCACATCTTCGTAGCACATCTTTCTCGCTCCGTTACATAGCATAGCATCAGTTGAAGCGTCTGATAGTTTCGTAGCATGCGAACACTCGGCTACGGCCACCGGCCCAACATAGTGGGACTAGTGGCTTGACCTCAGCCACTAGTGACCGCGTTTGGTAGCAATGTCTAGTGGCCCAGCTCAACCACTAGTCACTGTGTTTAGTAGCCATCACAAGTGGCTCAGTGTCTAGCTTATAGATACGTGTATCACTCGCCCGCTCGCTGGCGACCTCTCTAGAAAAACTTCATGGCTAAAACTTATTAGGGAATCCTAGCTAAAGTAAAGAGAAAATAAAAGCACAGAATAATGCCCAGGTCAACAGGATTACAACTCGCCAGCTTGCTAACATTGTTATCCTGAAATAATAAATGTTTACATGTGTAGATATGATTATCTTCTGACGTCAACACAAGCTGTGAATGTTCACGACTGTTTATCTTGAGCAGGAATCAAACCTAGCCACATGCGGAATGAGCTCACTGCTGAGGTTTTCTCATTGAGTTATAGTATGAAGTTCTTCAAGAGTGGTTCGAAAAGGTTTTTGTGGGTTGACAACGCGCGAGTCATACCTCTGGTGTTTCACGCGTCCAAACGCTGCGGTAACCGCTCATATCTAGTTCAGATGACGCGATTTGTTGTAGGATATTGGTTACATCACTGTTTATAATGCATAATCAACAAACTAGCTTAGTTCTCAGTTATCGATGTATAACGAAATGCGCTTCGATCGCGCGTACATCTGTGCAGGGTCTAACTATCGGGCGGTCCGCGTGCTTGATTGTAAAAAAAAACATCCTATCGAATCGCGCGTAACAGGTCCCAAGGCGCAAGGGTAAAACTACCATAATACAGCAATGAACATTAACAACTGCGATCATGATGCGAGTAGGATTCCATTCGTACAAACGATAAATGTATATTCCGAGTATTAACTTGAGGCAGTCTCAAATTGGTCCCATAACAAAGCCATGAGGGCAATCCGGTACAGAGGAAGCGGCTCCAAAACTATTGGCTGCGATAAACACACAGCGTTACAAGGGAGACGGGTTTGTCCACAGACGTCAATCAAAATGAATGACTAGTGTAAGTGCTACGGGTATCAAAAAGGAGTGCAATAGTCTTTTTTGACGCTGCTTCATTTAGTCCACCCTCTGCTGTTATGGCAACGATAGTCAAAATCTAGTACATTTACATAAATCTTTCCTTTATCTATGAATTCAAATTAAACCGATTGCAAAATGACAAATATCCATATTTAACAGTCAAAAAAGTGGCAAGCTGGCTTTCATACAGTTAGAGGGACTTGCGTTGTCTATTTTGATTAAGGATGGTGTTTACAAAGGATACGGGTTTGTCTTATTTGAATTTCAAATCGAGTGCAGGTGAAGATAGGATTGGGCCCAACTTCCTATACGGTTTAGATTCGCCCACCTCAATTGAATTTACTCCAGAACTTGAACAGAGCGGGTAAACTTGCTTATGAAACCGAATCCTGCTATTTTATTCAGAAAGGCCTGCTTGCTCAAAGACAGCTTGAGGTGTCGGCTGGTTAAGCCAGAATGCTTGAGTGGGGCGGGGCTTGTGGAGGGTTATAGTAAATACTCTGTGTAAATAAATAATCACGTGTGACTTTTGGTGAACAGTGTTATTCAACTACTACGTCACCAGAACAGAATAGTAAATAATTGAGTCTTCCCGGAGAAAAAGCAACTGTACACATTTGTGATTTGTAAGAATATTTTGTATTTGAAATTATAAAATCAGTTTTTCTCGGTATTCAACTAAGCTTTATAAATTGTGAAAGTTTTTTTTAAGCTGCTTAGGTTAATGATTGACGATTCAAATAAAAAAATAAAGATGAACTTTTGATAGATTTTTTCATTATTTTTAAGTAAAACATTATTTCTGTTTCGAATTGACTGACGTATAAATATTGAGTTTCGTATGTCAATATTGTGTAATGTAATTTATAATGTTTTCATAGCGATATAGCCATGATATAACGTTTCGTGACATGAAAAGGGTTGAGGGTAAACAAGTCGGGAAAATAAATAAATTGAACTGAACAAACAACGAAAATCTGTTCGTTGTTTGTTAAAATTATCTTTCTCTCTGTTTTGAAAGATTATTTCGAAACAAATATTCTAACCCTTTTCAATAAGAACAACAACAACATTTTGAAAATTATCATTATCAATTGCAATGTGATACAAATATTAAATTAATGGTCTACAAAATTTATCAAAATTGTTTAGTTACCATTTTAAAATAATCTAAAGCTAATGAGAGCAAGTGCTAATATAATAGTATTTGTTCTGAAATCCATAAGATCTTAGGTGAGATTGCCAGGTTGGGCAGTGTTTTATCTCATTTTTATAGGGTATTCTGGGTTATTCGCAGAGGTCGGAATTAGGTAAAGTTATTTATGTACTTGCATCGAAAAGTTGATATTAATATGGATCTTCTCGGGATTTTTAAAGGACAATCCCGTGTGGCCAAAAATTATTACGAACAAATAATAAAATAAACCACAGAGGTAGATGAGACAAACAAAGAAAATTAACAAACTATTTTTATTAGTATTAACATTAATAATCAACAATACAAATCATTCATACAGTCTTAAGCAAATTCTCATACTTATACTTCGCCCCTTTCATAAATACGCGCAAGTATTTTGGCTTCTATCCTAGACTCGTGAGGTTTTTCTTATTCAAACAGCCCATCAGAATCATTTTCCTTGGCCGATTTATTGCTAATAGAAAGTTCGAATGTGGAATAAAGAGACCTACAAACTGACAATACAAAACGTAATGACCTGTTAAACTTATTGAAATGTTATAATTTCAGACCGCTCATAAAAGACACAACCACTTTTAAACGCAACAACTCTCAGTCATGTATAGACAACTTTTTTACGAATTTACCTGATGAAAGTATTGAGAACATAGAAGTAGATCACAATGGAATAGGCGACGGACATGCAGGTCTAAAATGCACTATTTCAGTGGCAAACAATTCACTAAGTGGAACTGAGAAGAGGGTGCCAGTGAAATATATAAAGAAAAGAATGTTTAGTAAAAGAAATAAGAACAACTTCAGAAAATTAGTTCAAGAACAAGATTGGGGTAATATGGGTATGAATACATTTATAAGTAAATTGGTTAGTTTGTACCAAAACAGCTTTAAGAAGAAGAAAACTGAGATAAAGCTAGCTAGAACACAACCATTACGATGGGTGACAAAGGGTGTGAGAGTATCGAGCAAAATGAAGCGTGCTTTGTGCTCAACTAATGGAAATATGTGTGATCAATCTGTAATTAAATATAAGAAAAATTACACAACCATCTACAAAAAAGTCATACGTGATGCCAAGAGATTAGCTGTGCAAATAGAAGTAGAAAGCTCGAAAAACATCTCCAAGGACATTTGGAAGATAGTAAATAGGCACAGAAACTCCTCGATAACAAATAATAGCAACTTGAAATTGAAAGTAAATGATAAAATTGTAGCTGACGGATCCAGAATTGCAAGCGCATTTGTGATTCAGTTTGGAAAATCAAGTGATACAGTGCATACATCTGTTAATGAGGCTGTAAACCTTCTTAAACTACACACGAAGGAAGCTGATTCTGATATGGTATTTGACCCAATTACAGCGTATGAGGTCAGTCAAACTGTAAAAAAGATGAAGGCAAAACTTTCGTGCAGCTATGATGAGATCCCTATTACAATTATTAAAGATAATATTGATATACTAGCTGAGCCCTTAAGTAACTTTTATAATGGATGTATCGATGAAGGTGTTTTCCCGGACCAATTTAAAGTAGCAAAGATTGTACCCATACATAAGAAAGGTTCAAAGCAGAACCCAGAAATGTACAGACCTATATCGATACTTCCAACTCAAGGTAAAATCTTCGAAAGAATTATCAAATGCAGATTGCTGCGTCACTTGGTTATCAATAATGCATTGAATCCGGAACAGTTTGGATACCGTACTGGTCTTGGAACAATGGAAGCTATAGATACACTAATAAATAGTATTATTTCTCAACTAAATGTTAAAAGGAAGGTAGCTGGACTATTTCTTGACTTAAGTTCTGCTTTTGATACGGTTGATCACGAGTTATTAACTATTAAACTAGAGCATTACGGTGTTAGGGGAAAGCTTTTGGATTTCTTTAAATCATATTTGACAAATAGAAAAATGTATGTAGAAATATGAAGCATCGACGAACATGGAATGGAACAAGTACATCAATCGAGTTTAAGAAATGTAAAAACAGGGGTTCCTCAGGGCTCAGTGCTGGGTCCCATATTTTTTAATATCTTCCTGAACGATGTCATTAATTACATTAGTAAAACTAAGACAGAGTCCACACAACTAGTACTCTTTGCCGATGACACTAATGCAATTGTTTCTGCAGATGATATCAATAGCCTTAATTGTAAAATTAATGAAGTCTTGAGTGGATTTCATGAATGGTTCTTGGCGAATCACATGATTATTAATAGTAGTAAGACAAATGTCATCTTATTTGGAGCAACTGCAAAATCCGGGCAGAACCTGAATCCCATCCTTAATGGTATAAATATAGATGGAACCGACGTGGTCAAGTTCCTGGGTGTTCATCTTGATAGAATGTTGAAGTGGAAACAAGAGCTTGTATGTGTGGAAAAGAAAATAAGTTCAGCATGTTATGCGCTCAGAAGCCTTCGTGAGGAAGTGAACATTAAGACCCTCAAAATGGTATACTTTGCATTAGTAGAGTCTAGACTCAGATACAGCATTTTGTTTTGGGGTGCCAGCTACAAATACAATGTTCAACGCGCTTTTGTCCTTCAGAAAAGAGCTTTGAGGACTATAGTTCGTATACCACAACAGCAGTCATGTAAGCAATATTTCAATATTCTCAAGATTCTTACCGTGCCGTCCCTATATATTTTTGTACTTCTATGCAACTTTGCAAAGCATATACATAGGTTTGAAACCGAGACTGACAGAATCGTAAGAGAAGCTACCAGAAGAAAAGACATCCGGAGCAAACTGAAACCGAATCTAGAAGTAGTTAAACATTGCTCATATTATCAATCCACTAGGTTATACAATAAACTTCCAATGGAGTTAAAGAATATCATTTACAGGAGGGAATTTAAGAGCAAACTGAGAACCTTCTTGTTGGAGAGGTGCCTCTACAGTGTTGATGAGTTGTAATGTAGTGTTTTATAATAATAACAATAATTGATTGACATAATTTAATTTTGGGCATTTTACTTTAATATTGTATACTTTTGAATAGTGTAAGTAGACAAATTAATTTTGGACATTTAATTTAATTTTGGATAGTGTAATGTTATGCAAATGATTTCAGACACAATTGTATTATTGTTTATGAATAAATGAAATGAAAATGAAATGAAATGACACAATCTAGTATATTTCGTTAACTGGTCGTCTGTCGTTGTACTGCCCGGCGGTAAAATTGTACTGTTTTCTTATTGTGTCTAGCACATACGACATGTGCCCCGCATTCCCGCTATAGTTTTCTTTTGTTCGCACAAGCTGTGTTATGCGAATTACAAATCTGGCAACATCGCGCGTGTGCGCATTGGAATTTTGCAACTTTGGACATCCGATGTCGTTGATGTAAATTTGGCAACCTCGCGCGTACAGTGGTTTAAATTGTGTAAAAGTAAATAACTTTTTTATTCAATAAATCAAGGGATTTTATCTGCTCTTTAAAATAAATCTCGGGATTAGAGGCATATCCACTTAATTCTTTCGCTGTATGAAATCAGTGTAAGTACATAAATAACTCCACCTAATTCGGACCTCTGGTTGGTAATTATTCACAGTGGTGGTGAACCAAACTACAAATATCAACAGTGTATAAAGTATGTAAAGTAACTAGCCTATATAACAATCCCGAATCACTGATCGTCTCATCTGTCCTCCATTCAGAACTGCTGCGTTTCGTGGTAGTTTCCGGTATGCCGCAACAAAGTGTTGGAATAATATTCCACCACCATTAAGAAAATCTTCCACAGTTAACGCTTTTAAGGTAAATTACAGGAAACATTTACTGAAAATCCAAAAAATAACGGCTAAATGAGAATGTAAAACCAAGCAGTACCCACTAGTATGTTTTGTCCCTTGTCATCATGAGATTATAGAATATAGAAAAATATAAATAAATATGTATTTCATTAATTATATCGTATTTGTAGTTGTTTGTGTATTTTTATCTATGCCTAAATATAGTATCAAAGTGTATGAAGCCATAAACGAATGACGACAGGATTGGCGTAGTGCGCTGGAGCACGGTTTCTCGTCATTAATTCCGTAGTGTCCCGGGTTCGATCCCCGGTCAGGTCAATTCAGGAAATGATCTTTTCTAAATTGGCCTGGGTCTGGGTGTGCTGGGAGACGCCCCTGGCTTAATTCCTTGTCTGGTACCTCGTAACACAGGGATATTTATCCCTACTTCGAGACCATGACAAGAGGTGTGTTGTCTGGCGCATATTTATATTTATTTATAATTTTATTATTATTATTTTGACTAATGTGACAACACCATTAGTAGCCTGTTTACTGCTGGGCTACGTGTCTATTTGGTTGGCATCCGCAGAATACCAGTGGCCGTGACGAGCTGTCTCGTTACGGCTTATATACTGAGCGGAGACCATTTTGGTACCTTTGTCTATTAGGTTCAGAGTGTATTTTTGTTTTGCTGTCGAATGTATGTTTTTTTTGTTTCTTGTATATTATTGGTACCGAATAAACTTTTTTCTATTCTATTCTATATACTGTACCACTGCTGGGCAAAGGCTTCCATCATTAAAATCAAGTCATCGCTACACCGCTCGATATACAACAGTGTATATTGAGCGCCAATTTGAATTTTGAATGTTGATAATGAATTTACAAAAGAAAAGTCTCCAATAAACAGTGTTCATAATTTGACAAACAAGATCAACCAGCCTGACCTCAATGTCTAAGTAAAACTCTTTAAAGGCCTCTTGGCTTGACATCACTTAGGAGGCCAGAGATTATACTGTTGTTGATGAATGACTGCTTTAAGTAATTGAAAGCAAATTTAAAAATAAATAAGTTACATTAAAATAGAGAGCGTCGTGGTGGTTCAGCACCCGAACTCCGATCGCGGATCATGTGGCCCCGAGTTGAAATCTGGCCAGAACCAAAACCTTTGTGGTTATTGTTAATTATCCGACGTACTCTCCGGTGATGGAAATCATCGATGAAAAACCAAATCAACCCGGATAACGGCGGAAGGCTCACCACCTGCCACGTTGGGTTCTAATACCATTCGTGAAAAGTGGGCTTTTGAGTGTTTCGTTCACCATGACGACACAGTCACTTGCCTCTAACTACCCCGTTTGGGATAAAGTCGTGATGGTATGTACGTATGTATGTATTAAAATAGAAAAACATTAACCATTATGCTGTTCTCACGTAAGTGCAGCTCGCCGAGCGTCCGAGCCTTACATCAAAAGCACAAGTGGTATCTCGGCAACCGCTACCCAAGTAAACCATCTGATTGATGGCTCTAATCTCTACAACTATAGAATTCGTACGAAGATAGATAACCCGACTCCACGGGATAGTGGAGCTTACATGTTGGTAATATTTTGCGAGAGAAATAAAGCAGCTTCGTATATTTTCCCGGGAGTTTGCTTTGATTTACGGCGTAAAGGTACAACTTTGTATTAGGTAATTAAGCAAAAGTATTGTTGTTTATATGAAGTTGGAATAAAAAAGTGTCTGGAATTAACAATAACTTATTAACAACAACATAACATTTACTGTTCGTTGACTACCATTAGCGTAATCCATTGATTAAGTATTTTTGCGCGAGGTTATTGAACAATGTAAAAGGCGGGAATGTTTGTGCAAGTCAATTTTAAGAGCGAATTCAATCAGTCCAAACAAGCAGAAAATCGAACCCCAAATCATCGGATCGTTGTAAATCTCAAATCCGGAGTACGCAGCTAAGGAGCGGGGCCGTCCCGGGCAAGGCCCTGATTTAAATTGCAGATGGCCGCCGCCGCGAACGCCGACTGCCGCGATATGCTAATCATAGTCAAGCCAAGGATTATCCCTGTTTACACTCAACAAACTCACTTAATTTCGCACCGACCGATGTCTCCCCATATTTGTTACGAGAATTCCGCGCCGGACTAGCTGAATTTGACAAACTGAGTCTACCTTAACGTTTGTGTACACTAAATGATAGTAGAATGATAGTTTAACTTGAAAAATTGCTTTGAAAGATGTAATTTATGAAGATATATGTTTAAAATACAACCGGGTTCGGTGGTTGAGCCACATTATGTCAACAGTGCAATTATATTATGTCTAAGTAATTGTTTTTCTAGTTAACTTTGATATCACTTTAACTTGCTACAGGACTGTGTAAACAAAGATACGTAAAATTTTGAAATACAATGCTTTCGAGCAAGTAAGCTTAAGATTGTATACACAGAATTTCGGATATTTGCACTATTTTTGAACTTAAACTGAAATAGTCCTTAAATCATGGCCGTAGGGAATAATTGCTTTGTTGATTATAGTTTTCACGTTTTGGGACAGCATCAAATAAAGGCCTCTGTAATTTTTAATTCGAAAATGACAGTATCAATGCCAACTAAGTAATTCTGGCAGATCATCTATCAATCAATTCTAAGCCAATGTTAGACTCTGTTAATTAATTAGACCCTTATCTTCACCCAAATATTTATTTAGTGTAATTGCATGTCATTTCAGATTCTCGATTAATTTCTCGAAACTTCTCGACACCTCTAACGACGTCTTCTTTGCTCAGCTTTTGGATGAAACTAACTTTGTCATTTAACTTTCGCTCGCCCTAAATATAATTTTCTCTTCGGAATATGTATTTACTTTGCAATTTATATAATGAACAGCTTTGAAACTTTTGAATATTTAATGAACGCTAATTAATTATAATTAAAACTATGAATACTAGTGTTATATCTTTAGTGGATATAATGGTGTTTAATGAAAATGCCCATGAAGGTGTAAAATTAAACATTTACTAAAGAAATGATGTGCTCTGTTATGTAGTACGATCGATGTCAAAGTGAAAGAGTGACAGTTCAATACAAATTATTTGACACATAATTTAAGACACTCCTACAGTATATCGGCGTATGCGCCGCACAAAATGAATGCGTTGTCTTTCTCGCAGGCGTCACGTTTACGCCTGAACAACTAGAGTATGCACGATATATTGTGTAATTTTCTAAAAATATACTGCAATCCCATTTTAGGATTACAGTAATCAAAATAGACTTAACATTTCGCCTAAATGGCGCATTTAGGAGCAGCTTTTTTACATACATACCATCACGACTTTCTCCTAAACGGGCTAGTCAGAAGCATGTGACTATTCCGTCATGGTGAATGGAACACTTAGAAGCCCACTTTTCACCAATGGTATTAGAACCCAACGTGGTAGGTGGTGAGCCTTCCGCCGTTATCCGGGTTGATTTGTTTTTTTATCGATGTTTTCGAACACCGGAGAGTTAAGTTAGTGGGAAATATAACAATGAACACAAAGTTTTTGGTTCAGGCCAGATTTGAACCACACGATCCGCGATTCGAGTTGAGATGCTCAACCACTAGGCCACGACGCTCATAGCCTTTCTAACTTATAAATGAACAAGATAAAACTAAATAGTAAATTACGGTCGCTATTAACTGTTATAAGAACAATGAATGGGAGTTCAATCTTAAGAATTAGTGTTGTCCCAGTGTAGAGTCCCAAGACACTGTCCCAAATCCTGACCTGACCGGGCACAATATAATGTTCTTAACTTCCTAAAAGTTTTACTACTACATCCCGCTATAGTGAATCTTACAGAATAACATTTGAAAATATCAACAAATACTATCGGCATCAGAAACCGGTCGCTGCTACGTCAGATCGATTCGTAATGGCGTTAGCTTTCAACTGCACCGTCCGTCTATTGGTTTTATCGTTATTATGTCATATTATTTTCAGTAAACATTTAAGGTGCCGGGCAAATATCTAGAGCGGCAATAGGTACGCCTGAGGCGTCGTAAAGTCGACCGAAGGAGGCACTAATACGAATTTATGTCTGGACCGCGGTCGCCCGGTATCGATCCCCATACCCTAAATGTTTCAATTTTCAAACTGGTCGCTTCATGTAAACTATGCGTGCTTAGAGTTTTATCATTCAGACAGTTTTGAAGAGTTTAGGACGGACGATTTAAATGCGCCTTGTTGGGTTTTGTAGGTCCGCGGTAATGTTGTTTTGATTTTAGATGAAGCCCGAGAGCCCGACCAATCATGGACTTTCACCTGACGTTAAGAGAAAACAGGGGTAAACGTTCAGGCGTATATTCTAGTATATAATATATGCATTTATTTCAAATAATAATTAAAACTCTTTGAATAATAATTACAATTTATTCGATTATAGATTATCAAAATTAACTGTCTTGAAAAAAATTACAGAGACCGTAAATAACTCCACATAATCGAATTAAATTATTTTTTGTAAACAGAGGAATTGTGTTGCAATTGCAAAATTTGTTGCAGAATGGACACACACAGCAAGATGATTTGATCTGCATTTTTCATATTTCGCTGAATTATACTGTTCCCATTCCTTCGGTCGACTCTTAAAGCTAGTACCAGCCAACCTCTAGAAGGAATTTTTAATTTTATCAATCGCATGAAAATTGTCTACAAATTGAGATGGCGTCTTGTGAGTGGACAATTAATAGGGGCCTAATCAATTTTCAGTTACGAGGCGATAAAGCTTCTTCTACGCCCTAACGTGTTAATTTGAACGATTAAGCAACTTAATTGTTTTATGGAGATCTCCCAAGAGGTAACAAAACCTAAACTGTATCAGTTTCCAAGTACTGAATGTATTTAACTTATTGTTATTGCGATTACTATATTGCGATTGTGAACTTTATAATGACTCGTTTAGCGCAGTAGTACAAGCGCTGGCTAAATGCCTTTACAAGTATGAAGAAAGTACATAGTGCCATTCCCAGAATGGTAATGATCAGAATGAGAATTAAATTTAAATCAGGTAAGTTAGTGAAATATAAATGAAACACGTTCTTTAATACACTACCAGGGACATTAAATCTGCGGAGAATTTTATTTGTGCCAACCGTCCGAAATATTAAAAAGTTCACCGTCTGTTGGTATTGACAAACAGGGGCGTACAAATCCGTCGTTTAACTTATATATCGGGTTTAGAGAGGAAATCTCAGAAATTTACATGAGAAAGCCTCGTAGAAAGAGCACGGAGACGGAGGGTAGAGGTCTTCCTCCTCACTCCGACAAGAGCGAGGAATGTCTGAGGTATCCGATGCAGGCGCGCGAATAAGGACCGAATATTTGATTTAAATCGCGAACACGTTTGATATTACATTTTTACTTGATTGTGAACGTTCCAAAATATAATTAAATGGTAACAGCAAGATTTAAACTGCCGGTTACATTCCGTGATTGCGATGATATGTAACTCAATCGGGATGGAATGTTTGATGATTAAAATACGGTGTAGGTTTAAATTTTGTACTGGAATGAATACAAATAGCACGAAGTGCTTACATTACGTTTCATAATTCTGATTCCGAGATATTCGTTTTAGAACTAGTATACTTATAATAAACATACATTCGGAAGCTAAAAAATTGGGGCCGCCCCATATTTTAGCTTTTATCGTTATCATTACACAACAAACGGGGGCTCATTTTACTTTCTCCCAAGTTTGTAATATTTCATTTTACAGCCTAGGGAAGTAGTTGACATTTACTTGTCCAACCCCATAATCGAAGGAAACCTAAGTTAAGCAGTCATCAAATGTATCATCAGTCTAGAGCTTTCTTGACTTTGAGTGTCCTAAGAGAACTTAAATTGCTTAGTAATCAACATTTCGGGTCTAATCATTATCGCAATAATACACGTCGCTATTCAAAGTGACACAACTCAGAGATTAATAACAAAATAAAACTTTTTCTATTATAAAAGTTTGTTCGTAAACCGGATTTAACCCCCTTAGCTGACATTAAAAGATAAATATAGCGGTAGGCAGGGCCGGGCGCAAAGTTCGCGATGTGTGGGCCGCCACATGAGTAGTAATTAACACCGCGCCCCCCCTCGCACCTCCACTTCACTAGTGTTCCGCTACAGGGCCGTAGCTAGGGGTAGGCTAATGAGAAAGGTTTCCTAAGGAGCGTAGGCGGAAACTATGTCAAGAGACTAGAATTAAAACGTGTGATAATGGCTTTGTTAAAGAAACACAGATTATTATAGTAATTCGTAACGCTACATCAAAACGACAAGTTAGTAACAACATAAGAAAATTCATTTGAAGCTTGTTTCATTTATACTGAGGAAAACTTTTAGGAAACTGAAAAATTTAAAGGCTTGCTTAGCTTTTTTGAAAGTGTGGACGCCTTAAGATATTTGACTAACAAGCCCATTGAAATAAAATAAAATAAGACGTTTTAACCCTGTAATAAAATATAAAATAAACCACACTACTAACTACCTACGTAAATAAGGTTTGAATGGTAAAATAAAATCCGAAAATTAAACTATAAATGTCGCATACACCACGTTGGGCGCCAAATCTCTCAAGCTGCGTAGCGCATTTTGTGTTACTTCACAGGTTTTTCTTCTCTTCTCGCTTTCATTCGATTTCTAACCCTGGCTCCGGCCGTCGCGATCGCGGTGGCTCCCAAATTCCCGTCCTCAAGCGAGCTAGTGGGGCACTGCGATTGAATTAAACTTGGGCACGGTTGTTGTGGTTCAGATGCCGGTCGGTGCTGTCGGCGGGTATGTGCAGCCGCGGCACTTGTTCGACGCGTATTAGTTTTGTCATTGCGTTTTTGTTCACGTCATATGAGGTGGACAAAAATGGAACACCCTTTATCGTAGATAAAAAAATAAAAAATAAGTTCGCTGGCATGGTTCGTGGTCATCCTGCATACTATTTCACAGGTTTGGGTTTTCCGGTGCCTGAATGTTATTATATGTTATGGCTATGTAATAAGATTAGTTTTAAAGGTTAGGTAGGTACTAAGTGTCAATCCTGAACCAACACATTGTCTTTTAGAGTGCAGTTAAGTATTTACCTCAAATGTCTGTGTACAAGCTAACAAGTTCACGCATATCAAGTCATGATAGTGAGATATTGTAAATATTTTCAGCTCTATTTCCAGAACCATTAATTTATACGAGTACGTAACATTGACAGGATAAAGGATTGATGTTTGTATATTAATATAACAGCGCAGTAATAAACGGTCGAGGATGGCGTCCCCGCTGCGTAGGAACCTCCTTTAATTAACTTACAGTCCCATGAATCACCTTAACGCGAAAATACACACGTAAGTAATGGCATACAAATGCGCTTTTATGGGTCAACACTTTTATTGACAAACAAATTTTCTGTAAAAAAATAATATTTATTTTCATCAAAATTTATGCCGGAATATCGACTTTTTAAACTAAACATAAGCCGTAGAGCTGTAAATTGCTACGTAATTTGTAGCTTTCACTATTTCAGTCTATAAACCTCTCTATAATTTATTTACACGTATTTTTTACTGAAAACATCACAATTATTATGTTATTAAAAACATTATAATTATTATGTCTGTGAAAGAACTTCTATAAAAACTGTCCAATGAAAATTTCTTAGTAAATAAGTAAAAAACTAGATTTCTTTTCAGAAAAAACGATCTACGTAACTAAACTTTATTTCCAGCTCATCGCTACGGGCCGTTATTCAAAGTCTGTAAAGACGACTATAATTTGTTCAGAGTTATCCAGCTAACGATGAAAAACAAAAACAAGCAAACAGAATAAAAAAGACACAGTTCTTTAGTCGCGAACAGCATAAGCTCAATGTCAACAGTTATAAAAGTTTTTCTCTGGGTACAATGAGACCCGAAACAAGGAGTGTAGAGCACTAGGTAGCTCGTAGACAGGGTTGTCAAGATTGGAAAAGATAACAAAACATTCTAACTGGATACTGGTGCTTAAAACATAGTATATTTTTGCCTGAAAGTAAAATAATATTCTTCAAAATAATCAATTTTATGTAAGCTAAAACCCCATGGTCTAAATAATAGTAAATCTTTTTAGGCCTTTCAGTAACACTTTTAAGAACTGTTAAAATGGATTTAATGGTCTGGTACTGATCATGGATTCGACTTCCACGTAGAACTAGCATTCACATTGCGTGCATTTGATCTTCACGTTACGATTATTCGTTTATATTTTTACTTTTTTGTTCCGTGTGTAGGTATTAATTATTATTCAAGTAGGTATATATTCATTACAAACGCTATTGAGACATTTTAATGACCTGTTTAATTGCTTCCTAAACAAAGTTTTCAGGTGACTACGATTAACAGTGAGTAAGATATTATTTTGAACCAAAATGCAATGCATCGTTCTTCATACCTACCTTAGTAGAAAATACTTGCTTATTTGCATGTTAACGTATGTTTCATTTTCGTCAAAACTTTTTCTAATGGCATGTCACGAAA
Organism: Udea olivalis; assembly: GCA_947369235.1. Lineage (NCBI taxonomy): Eukaryota > Metazoa > Arthropoda > Insecta > Lepidoptera > Crambidae > Udea > Udea olivalis. The sequence continues at coordinate 9,095,723 of OX376352.1, read as the reverse complement.
GTAGCCATTACGGTGGCAGCCCTAAGTGGGAGGGTTATGTTGTACGAGTACGCAGAGGACAATTAGCGAGCGCGACTCAACGCGACTTGAGTTTTAACAACACGCCTGCGAATACTCGGCAGCATTCACACGGACGCCCTTCCACCTCATTATCCTGGGTTTATGGAGCACTGGATTTTAGATCTTGTGATGTAAGCACTAGGGGTCTTGTAACAATTCCTCTTTGGTTCGTCGACAGGTTAGAAATAATTTTAAAAAGAATAATATTTTTCAAATTTGAGCCGATCTTCAAGATTAGAATCACTTTAATGTGACCTTTGTCTTTATCAGCGTAAGATAGATTTGCAAAGTAAATGCAACAAAATTCCTTAACCATTATAAGGTCATCATCTGTCTACTGGGCAAGCGGGCCCTTAATTTAAACTTTTTCCAAAGTGACTTAACGCAACTTGAGTTTTGCATCTGCGAGTAGTGGGCATCGTTCACACGGATGCTCTTCCACCTCATTATCCTGGGCTTGAGGAGCAGCAATGGATTTCAGATCACTATAAAAGGTCTTGTAACAAACTGTTGAACGATATGATATTTTTCTAATCCGAATTATTGATCGCGAGGGCTGTATCTACAGTTACAGTGACAGGTTATCTGTCCACTTTGCATACGCTGCAACCGCCATATAATGGTCCCAAGTTCAGAATGTATCTTACCAAATGGCCAATTCTTTTCGCTAGGTACAAAGTACGAACCCCTTATTCATAAAAGCTAAATGAGTCTTAGACACTGCTCTCACGAACTTAATGTTTTTCTTGTATACATTAGTGCTTTATATTTGCTGGAAGTGTGTTAAAGTACTATAGAGCATCAGAAGTAAGAAAAAACATCAAATGATGAGTTTGCTAGAAAGCACAAAGCATAACCAACTGATAGTTTATCAAGAATACTTGTCGTCTATGTGATCTTCACCAGATTCTCTCACCACGAGAACGTTTAGTTAGTGTATGCACTAGTTGCAACATAACGGCGCTATAAGCTATTAGCGAGATAGCAGGAAACACATAAGCTCACGAAACTCCTAAATCTAACTGGTAATTAACACTAGCAGTGCAAACACTTGCTATATTTTATTGTGCTTTTCCTAATAATATATTACAGCAAATTCGCAGTTAGCAAGAAACCTTTAAGGCGAGGTGGTTCTGCACCACATTTCCCGAAGGAAACTGGTGAGCGCCACTCTGACCGAAAATCACTAAAATAATCGATTGGATAATTCAAAGATGTAATAAAAAACACCATCGGATGAAATCCCTCCAGTTATCTTTGAACTTTGTTTTGGTAAAGAACCTATATTATCAGATTAATTATTTTAGAAATAAAACCAAAAATAGAACACAGGAGAGTCAGGAATGAGGTAACTTTGTGAATTTATTCTATCGAGCCAACTTTGTCAAATCAGGTTTCCACCGCATGAATTCCTTTTATTATACCCTCAACAATATCAGTAAATTTTATTCGTTTTTAATTTCACTGTTTACTAATTCAAAAATGAATTCTAAAAACGTGTTTTGTGAACCACCTCCCCTTAAGGAATCGATTCAGGCTGTAGCTTAAAGTATGTGCAATATGCATGGACTTTAAACTATTGCACTATCTCGTTCATTAGGATCTTTTCTCACTCTTAAGGCATAATGGTTTAAACATAATCAAAAAAATAGATCTAATACCAATGTATTTTACGCCTACTAGTCAAAAATAAAGCTTCAACAAAACAAATGATGTGTGTTGGTATAATTGCCATGTGAATCATCTTGAAGGACAATTACTCCTAAGCCGATGAGAGCCTGAAAATATGGATAACAGGTGCTGAAAAACACACATGCTCTTATATGTTCTAAAATACATATTTCAACCAGACTCCACCTGGTGGGTCAAAAAGATTCAATTAGTCGGTTCTCCGCGCTGCTAATGAGACTGTATGCAGGTTTGTGTCGCACCTAGTATGTACTAGTTGGGTTTAGAATTTCAGAGTAACTACCGTCTAGTTCGCGGCAACGCAGCGGGACAAACACGGGGGGAGGGGGGGAGCTCGGCCGCGTTAATTACAGAACATCGTTGACACCCAATTCCAACACCATGTTTGTGTTATGAACCCGCAGCGTCTTGTCACATCTACTCTGTTCAACTTGTGTACCGTGTGTGCCGCACAACACGGACTTTATAAACTTGACGAGAGGAATTAGAAGTGCAAGCGAAGTAAGAGTGAAGGTGAAAATTCGCTTATACACCTACTGGAACACAGCTGGGCAAATGGCCCCATTATGAAAATAAAGGTATTTGGCTTCATCACCAAAATGCTGATACATTTTAAATCATGTCAGCATTGTCAGCAACTATTGGTCGCCGACATAATTTGAAATTTGGACAAGCTTAGGTGAGTGGAGTCCGTGGAGTTGTAAGTCTTTGACTACCGCCAAACCAGACACAATGGAAAATATATTGTTTGCCGGTCACCTTACAAAACACCTTGGTACTTCGATTACAAATTCCTAGCTTTACTTCTTATATTAAAATAGAATGTTTAATCACTCAATACAAAGTTTGTTATGCGTCAGATTTTCACGTTTGTACGTTTGAGCTTATTCTTAGAAGTCCCACTTTACGCGGCTATGAATCAAACTGGGTTATTAACGATCATGTACCAGCTTGCTAGACGCTTTATTTGCCATTGGATTTTGCGTCTTAACACTTGAGTATAAGATTACAAAAGATAAGTGGTTTACAGCGGAAAGCGCGCTTGAAGGATGCTTTAGAAGCGTGAGGTCTCTCTAAACTCCTTCTAACCAGGTTAGTAACACCCACAGCCGTCTCTTTCTCTCAACAAATACTTGTTCATTTTCTTTCCCTTGCTTTTTATCTTCACATCGGCTTTATAAAGTTTTCGCGACAAGAAAAACTGTTTGCGGCCAATTGGTCGGAGTTTTCCACTGACTTCCTTGTTGTTGTTGAAATTTTGAAAATAATCTGACTGAGTTTACGTAGCGAAGGGTAGATTAAATCGTTGTAACTTTAGTTACATTTAATTGTTTCCATTTCTCAATGTCTTGAATTAAAAACTCAACTTTTGAATTTATATTATGCACTGGAAGGTTGTATTAATTCCACCTGATAATAATATTTAAAAAATTTAAGTCCAGGCACTGACCTGATACTTTTAAGATTGAGAATTATCTAAAATACCTAGATCACCAAAAAGGTTCCGCCTAAAATCAGTTCCAGAAATGAACGGTATTGCATAGCGTCACTTATAATATTGTAGCTTTTATTCCTGAAAACTATAACAGTTACTCAAAATAAACTGTATTGCAGCAGTCATAAGGTCTTCATAAGGTCAACAAGTGAAGAAAAGCAGATATCACTGAGCTGGTTCTTTTCATCTTAACCGGATAATTTTATGTAATCATGTTTCGCCTAAAAGCGAAACAGAAGAGCATGTTACGAAAATAACTTTTTGGCCCAATAGGTCCCAAACACGTGGTTTTGGTACTTAGGAAATTAAGCAATTGAAAAGTCAACAGAAGCGCAGCGTAAGTAGATTTATTTAAATGCAAGCAGCGCTCACATTTCCCATCTGCTTCCGCATAGGAATCAGATATCGGATGGGATGGTCGAATTATCATCGGAATCTTGCAAACGGGAGCGAAACTCGATCGCATTATACGTGTGTGGTACTTGAGCAATCTCCGTTTATAGTCAGAGAAGTACTAGAACCATAATTTACGGTGTTTTTGTAAGGCTGGAAAGTACACCAGCTAACCAATAGGTCTAAGATGCGCACCGCGACTATTTTATCTGGCGCCCAGTTCATACGAAGTGCACGAGATAAAGTGTTACAAAACTGTCTCGCTATGTGCATCTTAACCGAACAGCGAACACAAAAATGGTGAATGGGGCTAATCAATGTCTATATTTGAATAAATAGCCTGTAATATTTAAAAAATCTCAAGGCAACTTTTAACGCTACCTGAGTTTTTATGATTCAGGATGTTGGCTGGCTGGTTAGAACATTCTGACGGACGTTAACTACTCGTATAAGTCAGAATCTTTGGTAAAGTTAAAATAAAAATTCCAACCTGACAAGAAGTTCGTTGGTAGTAAGGTTCAGTAGCTCCTAGACTATTGAGTGTGGTATTTCAATAAACTCTGTGTATTTAAGCTAATATTAGATCAGAGTATAAGGACACTCTAGGTAAAATCTGATTTGCACGGGTATTTACTTCTTAAAATGGTGAATTTTGTATATATTTTTATGATTAGATTAGATTATTATTTGTTATTATAAAAATACACATTTAATTACATTGGTTTATAGTCAATTAATGGATTTTCATAATAATATCGTCAACAATAATAAAATGGAAAAAATAAAACGAAATAAGGAAAAAAACCCTAAAAATCGAATTACACACACCAAATCTAATTCAACGACCAATTTGAAGCTGGAGCGAACTTTACCTCTAACCACCGGGCGGTCGCCAAGCAATGCTTCGGTCGGGTTAGGGCGAGTGCTCCTATGTTCAAAACACCCAATAAAATCTGCAGAGTATTAGTGCTTCCCAAAATATGACTATCTTCTAGGGCGGTCATAAAAAATCTTATATCACCAAGATAAATAGGTAACGCAAGGCGCTCCGATTGTATAGTTATAAGCCAAGCAACTGTTTTGAAGTTAATTGGGACGTCATTATTTCATACAGTTCTTTTGAATATACATTTATTCGCAGCCATGAGACGTTTATTACTGAACATAAGCCTCCACCATTGATTACCGAAGCAACCGAATACAGGTGGTCTATTTATATTCACCAAAATCCTGACAGCTTTACAGGTCGTCCGTCCACCTGTGCCGTACATTGACTCAAATGGAACCTTAAGTCCTTTCATACATCGCTTTTAAACCTGATTCTAGCCTTGTGTGATCTAAAGCGGTTATCCAGACCCATCGTACGAGGAAGTATGCCACTGGTCCTTTCGCACAGTGCTATAAAGCGCATTCAGTTCTGTTATGTACAGCGCCTTAAAGCGCGTTTCAAGTCGGCGCATTTATATCGCTGCCTTAGCATATGATATTAGAAAATTCTCATACGTGCGGGTGGTTCGCCCTTACATTTCGCGCAAATAGAATTTCTGTATCCAACGGCTCCTCTGAGATTCCGTATGTAGGAACAAACTTTTACATATTTTTGTTTGTTTACAAACCAAAACCTGAATATATATAAGGCCTACTACACATGCACACTCATGTTAGATTTTCTGATTTTATTTTCGCTTGTCACATGGTGACACGTATTTTTGGCGCTTAGCGAGTAGACTTTAGCAGAGGCGAAAAAAAATAAAGCAAACAATGAATATTTTGAAATAAGCGTTTGCGAGTCAAAGTATGTTGTAAACTTTGAACTATATAAGATGAGTTTTAAAATAAATCTCCTCCAAAACAATTCTTAAACTTTTAAAAATTAAAACAGTCTTACAAATGTAGTCTTACAGCACTGTTTAAGTTTTTATGGATATGGGGAATATGAAATAACATTTCATCTCTGCTTCTTCTAGATTACAATCCTAGATAACATTGCACCCATTCATCAAACCCAGGACTGTCAGGCAGCACGAGTCGGGAAGCACAGACGATGTTCCGACGCCCAACAGGTATGCAGCGGGTTCAATTTTAGATAATATCCTCTTCCTCGTTCGCCAACTATTTAACTATTAAACCGGGCCGCCAGCGAACTAACGTATTCATGACTTTGAGAATACCACCCCCCGCTTTACGAGCGGTGCTCGCAATGAATCGGAAACGTAACCTATTCGGACCCCGGCTTATGTGAGATATTAGGTCAACGTGGTACGTAATTTGGCAGATCCATGTTTTTGACAAGATTGTAATGAGTGAGTTTATCTTAATTAAACTTTCAAGTACAGAAGAAGAAGCTACAAGACAATTTTTACCTTGTGTGTGCATGTTTTATAGAATATTACAATACTCATTTTCAACATTTCAATGTAGGCTTGATATGTTTAAGAGAAACGTTTCTGTTTAAACGTTTTTCAATTAGTAAAGTACTTTCAAAGTCCCGGGCAGAAAATTATAATATCAAAACATAAAAAAGACAAGTAGGATTCTCCATAGCATTGGCCGGGGCACGCACGCCCCCCCCCCCCAGACCACCTCGTTACACGATTTCCGTTTTCGACCTTTATTTATATTTGGAACGAGCTGTCGACCAATTAGGCAGAGCCGAATTCAAATTGGCAAAGCCGAGTTCATGTTGACAGTCACCAGGTGGCGTTCGCGGACTGCGCACGTCTTCCAAGCAGAAATTTATATGTGCGTGACATTTAATGACCCCCTTTGAAGTGCTAGAAAATGATCGTAAAGCTATTTCGGCCAACGTGACGAGTTTAGACGTTTCTACCGCGAATGTTTCAACAACATACCACATACTGCTTCTGATCAAAATGGTTTATTACCTGCAAACAAAAAGATACACTGTTAATAACAACGTACATACGAAAAGTAGTTACATCCATTTCAAAGTGGAAATGTTTCATTCACAGAAAAAGTTCTTTATGAAAACATCAGCGCAACATGATTTAGTGTCTATGGAGACGTTGTTTTATATTATTTTTTTAAACTCGTGCATAAAGGATTTCTCTTATTTAGATTAAACTACCGTAGTGTTGAAATGAAAAGGGCTGAAATATTTCAGTGACACTGTTTCTTTGTTCACGCTTTTGATAGCTTCGATTAGCAAACGTTACATCTTTGTAGTTTTTAATCCATCAGAAGAATTCATTCTTATATTGCTAATTTTTGGATATAACGTACAAAAATAAGCTTAACGATTTGACTAATAGGATCGACAAGCTAATGCACCCGAAGTGCAAGAGAGTGAAGAGTTTTACAACAAAGCGAATATGTGTAAATAGAGAAGAATATTTCATAAAATATGTGAATGTTCTATGGTCTATAATTTAATGTTGGTTGCAGTAACCTAAATCAAGCAGTTCTCAGGTTTCGAACAAGTTAGCCAAGCCAAAATGACGTTAAAGTTGGTACCTTTAGATCAGAGTCTTGAAAAGATGGCCTATCTAAGACGTCGTAAACGGTAGTCTTATATAACTTTTGACTTTTTAACCCCACGACAAAGGTGGACCGTCAATGAGTCCCATATCAAGCACCAAGACAAAATAAACTGTTTGCGAGTAAAAACGTCCGGGCACAGACGGCAGGCGATTGCGGGCAGATTTATCTCAGGACAAATTGCATCGCCGGAGTCGCGCCGAGCCATCCTTTGTGCAAATGAGACACGTAACAATACCCCAAAACGCTCCACCAAATTAATATGTTTGCACCGTCTTGTCTGGGAATTACGGGCGAGCTCTGGGGTAACATTTGAAAACATCGCATTTTTGGAAGATTTTCGCAATTATTTGATTCAATTTGACTGGCCTGTTGGTGCAATGGCAGCGATCCTTTAGCGCCGGAAGTCGTTAGATCCCTACCGATGACAAACATTTATGTGACGAACATTTGTGTTTGTTGCGTGTCTGGGTGTTATTATCTATATCTATGACACCCATAGTACAATCTCTGCTTTGTTTGGGGTCAGATGATATGGTGTTATTAAATACAAATAAATATAAATATGCGCCAGACCACACACCTCTTGTCATGGTCTCGAAGTAGGGATTAATACCCCTGTGTTACGAGGTACCAGACAATGAATTAAGCCAGTGGCGTCTCCCAGCACACCCAGACCCAAGCTAATTTAGAAAAGATCGTTTTCTGAATTGACCTGACCGGGGATCGAACCCGGGACACTACGGAATTTAGGCGAAAAACCGTGCTACAGCGTACAACGCCAATCGTGCCGTCAAATTTGTCCCAGATATTCATTTATTTAATAAAAAAAAACTACTTATCCTCTTTCCTCTGTTATTTTCTGCAAATTACTATATAATATGTACTACTAAAACATCTTTTATAAGGTAGTCGCCAAAAAAATCGCTTAATAAATAAAACATATTAAATAATCACTCGTTATATTGACATCAACAACAATTCGAACAATCGCATTATCAAATTAACAGAGAAAAAGCTCAGCGATCCACATTTCAAGCTTCATATTGTTACGCGTCGCGGATTTAATTCCCAGGCAAGACGGTGTAAACATATTAAGGGCGTGCGCTGGGGTAACATTTGAAACATAGCATTTGTGGAAGATTTTTGAGATTTTTTTGTTGAATTTAAACCCATGTAATGAGTTAATTTGAATTCAACAATAAAATCTTGAGTAGAATCCTGAGAGAATCTGAACGAGTGATTATTTATTTCTTGAGGAAATTAATACGGCATTTCTAAGTATGGCATACTAAGTAAGTTTTGCGAGAGATCTAAAAAGAAAACAAAGTTCACATAATATTTTAGAGAACTACATTTTAAAAAATCTAGATAGATTGTGAACTTCATAATTATTTGTAAGATGTCATTGATGCATCGCTATATGATCAATTGAGTGCTACAGTTTCCTTCCTAATGTTTATATAGTGTATAAAATATCTACCAGGACGAAGTCTTATTCCAGACCACTGCAATGCATCCAACCAACTCATATACAAATTAGTGTACAAGAATCGAGAACACTAAGCCTTCAACGATGCAACCTTCACTAATTAAAATACCAAGACAGTGGAGTCTCTACAACGAGCCTTAAAGTCAGGTCGAGACAAGTTGACAAAATTCATCCCTTCAGCTCGGTTTGTTTAAACGTTAATTATCGTTTTATTTATGTTAGGAATATTCTAATTTACCCGAAGCAAATACAGGGCTGTTCGGTGAGACGAGACAGCGGCGTCTCCCTATCTGACAGGTGTCTTGCGAGTTCGGATTTGTCACGAGATAAATTGCTACAGGGCCTTATTGTATTACGCGGTCGTGTGGAAATTCCTTGATATTTCTAGCTGCTATGCTTGCAGATTACTCAAAGCTGGTGTTGGATGTAGAAAAAGGAAGATAATTGAGGTTTAATTTTACTACTGGGTGAAATACTCGTAGTGTCTGTTTGACCAATGATCACATATTTTTAACCGCTTATTGATACAGTATGAGTCCTAATCGAGCCGGCCCTCAACATAAGTGTTATTGGTAAAAACTCATGTATAAAATTAACAGTCTTTCGTAAATTGTGGTACCTACATATTTATTATACTACTAACTATGGCGCAAGTTGGGGTAGGAAGTGTGCTACACGCAACACTATCTTACCTTCATTCCTCTCGTGGAAGATGTTTCACAAAACCCCCGATATCATCTTCACAAAAGGCTTCCACGTAATAAAATTCACGAATAAACGATAACGTCTTCGAGCCCTATTGGTGAGAGGGAATTGGAGCATCACTCCTGGCGTGGATATAAACAATCATAATTTATGAAAAGGCTGCTTTCCGCCATTTACACGCCCTATTGAAGGACACTACGGCCCTGCCTCCTCGACTCCATTGTTTTAAATATGCATCGCGCCGTCTCCGCTCTCAAAGTGTCTCAAAAGTGCCTTGGCACTTGTTTGAATATTTAAAAAGGGAACTTCAATCGAGACGCAATTTCGTTTGGTGAGCTGTTCTGACGTCTTGTTCGCGATTTGGCGATCGGGTGGGTACCCATTGCCTGGTCACTGCTGTAAAAACGAAACTAAATTGGGCTATTTTGTAGGTATGTGTAGTTTTAGTGTTTTATATGTAGTATCCTATTCATTACAAACCAACAAATAAAGAATCATATCTTTCCTCTTTATAATTTTAGAATAGATTACATGGGTACCCAATGTAATTATAAAAATAAGTTCGCGTTATAAGCATTAGGAAATAATAACTTACACGCATTCGCGTGTAAGGTATTAAGTGGGTAACTAAAATGAGATCTGAAGCTTAATAACTTATACTTAACCAACAGTAAATAGAATTCATTCGTTTAAACAACTATCTCTCCCACCCAATTCAACACGGTGGACAATGAATAAAAATAACCAACATTTATACATAAGTGTATTTATCAGAAAAACATATTGTTATGTGTGATTAATAAGCACACTGAAATCCAGTGATCTATTCGAGCAGTTTCGATTAAAAGTATGGATAAATATTTAAAATCCCTAAATTAATAGTTCAATAATATTTTACATATTTGCATTCGCGTGGCGTAATTGAGTTAATAATTGGTAATGACGGAAGATAAGTTGACAACAGGTGATATTTTAAATTCGGCGAAACAAGGCTGGACGAAAATAATGTTTCGATGAATCAGCTAATTAAACCCTGCAGTTGCAATTGCAGCTGGCGTAAATGCAAATTGTCGATTGTTTGCGATGAAAGCGAATATAATGGAGACGTAAAGCCATTGTTGAGTTATCACACGGCCGATCGTGTGGGAAATGCGATATCATTTTAAATGCTCAAACAGATGCCTTGCAATAACGCCTCTCAGATGTTAAGATGCAGACACCTCAAAGTGAGTATTTCAATACTACTTTAGCTGATGCACTGATCGGTTACTTTATCCTGAACTGAGAGCTCTAAAAAGACTGGAATGAAACAGATTCTTGGTTAGTAAGTTAGGGTTAGTTTAAATTTATAAAATACAAAAATCGCTATATTAATCGCCTTTTTGTAAGGAATTCAGAAAAGGACTAAAGTAATCCACGAAGGTTGCAAAAACTAACTAACATACTCGTAGCTACTTTATAACGATGCTGCAAAACTTTTTGATAAGCCATCCGTTTAAAATTGCCGAATGATACACAACGTTGCTCTTTACAACCGCATAAAATGCTAAAAGCAACACAGCCGGACCATTAAACAAAGTAGAGCTAAAACAGTGACTGCAGAAGTGCAGTACTGCAGCGAGCAGCGCAAGACGCAATCTGCATACATTAGCCTAACGTCCCTTAGTTTTGACACCTGCTCTCGGTATGAAAATGCGGCCGGCAGATGGATGGCGCCAACATGTCACGATTAACCGCCCGAAGTTCGCCTGTCAGGAGTGGCGCGATGCTTTGTTTCAGCGGGAAAGCTTTTAAATAGGTATTTGAGGAGCCAAGCTAGGGTAAATAGATTTTGAAAGTTTGTAACGAAATCCTACTGCAAAAAGTTTTTGCAGTAGGATTTCAATTTTGACTTACAAAGACGCCTCTTTCAAGTATGCGGATAGCCTGATCGGATGCCGGTACAGCTGCTATTAAACGTATCACTAGCTCGTTACTATCACAATTAGTTGTGTGAGTAACAAAACCTAGGCTTATGTTCTAGCTTTTTCAGTTCTTATCAAGGCGCACATTGAATGTAGAGATATTCATAATAAATCCACAGTATAAACTAAACATAAAATATTTAAAAGTATTTTTAGTTTGATGGCTCAGCAACCTTAATCGTGTCTAGGAAAGAAATTCAGTTGCTTAAAGCAATCCTAAAATTGAGTTAAACCGATACATTATCTAATCTATCATTGACAAAAACTTGATACAAAATATATTATGAAAAATATTTCATAACATATTAGTCAGTTTAAAATAATTAACAACTTGATGAAAGGAAAATAAAATTCAATTAAAAATGAACTAGTTAGTTAAAAGATTCAATAAACATCTTGTATAACATACAAACATATATGTACATAATTATGTAACTTCATTAAATAATAAGTAATAAGTGTAAAAAACGATTCATTTCCCTGAGCAGGTAATAAAATTGTTAATTACCTTTTGCCAGCTCTTTGTTAAAATATCACTTCCGATTGAAACGGACGTTGAAATTTTTAAATACGCGCAAACCTTATTGAACTTGCGAGTACAAAATTGGCAGCTCAGTGGAGTTAATCAGAATCAGTAACTGAGCTCCAACTTCGCAACTGCTCTATAAAGTTATTTTGATTAATTCATAAATGGAAGGATTGAATAAGCAAGTTTCTGAGTTTTCCATTTATTCAATTTCCTAGTTAATTTTGGGTAATGAATTCAAACTTGGATTCAACCCTAGTTTTTGCATTAATTCATTGGTTAGATAAAACTTTGTGGCACCTGAACATTTCTTCCAAACTAATTATTTCTATCCATTACATTACCAGTAGTTTAAGATCTTTGAGATAGAAACATATATCCATATAAATAAAAATGAATATCCAAATGTGTAAATTTTTTTAGGAGCTATTTTTTTTTCATGTTTACTTTAAGGCACAAAGAAGGTTCTTTTGGAGAGAAAAAATGTAAAAACTTCGAGGGACAAAAACAGTTTTCTTTTCCCATACAGAGCACTTTGTGAGCCAATAATTTTTGACAGAACGAAGTCTATCTGGCAGCTAGTTTGAAATGAAAATGACTTCATCATTGCTATGGGATAGGAAAACACTGTTTAGATTATAGAATCTATAAATAAATCCGATAAGCTAAATAATATTTTTTATGATATATTACAAAATACTACATTGACGTATATCTCTAAGATGTGATTTACCTACAAAAGAGTACCCAAATGGTATTTAATGTGCAACTTTTTTCCAGAAAGAGCTCTAGAAACAAACTGAACTAATAAAGTGTCTGCTAGCAAAAAGTGGATTAATTGCCTAAATAACCAATGTAGGGGTGCTAACGACTTAGGTACATCAATAACGAAGCACGGAGCCTGCGCACGCCAGCTAATTTTCATACTGAACGAGCGAGTGTATTATTAAAATGCCCTGATGCGAGCGACAAGCCCGCGACCCCGCTTAAACCTGACTCACTAACTTAGCAGTTAAGTATTTAACATGTTTATATCAGGGTTACAAGACTGCACAGTTCATATTTTATGAAATCTGCTAATGGTCATAAAATTATGGTTTAAGATAACGTTATTACGAAGTTGAGTGATAGCATCAAAGCCCCTTAAATTTTTAACCTTTCAGTTAGTGGGTGAGGTGCTTAAAATCTCATCATACTATTCACAAAATTTGCAATGCATATGCAGCGAATAAAGATCGCGCTAAGAATGAAAGATAAAAATATGTGTTTTGAAACTGATTTGCGTTTTTATCAATAAAGGAGTCAGAGTTTTATTCATTAGGAGTTTGTGAAGGAAATATTATAGTTATATAAAGTATAGAATAATATAAGAATTTTACTAGCCTGTTGGCGCAATGGCAGGGATCCTGTCTTTAGCGCCAAAAGTCGTGGGGTCGATCCCCACCCATGACAAACATTTGCGAGACGACCAATTTTGTATGTCTGGGTGTTGTTATCGATTTAAGTATGTATTTAGAAATATTTAAGTATCTTTATCAGTCTCTAACACCCAAAATAAAAGCTCTACTTAGTTTGGGGTCAGATGATCTTGGTGTAATTCGTCCCAGACATTTATTTATTATTTTTAGGCGAGTCCCCAATTACCTGATATGCAGTTTCAGAATAAATAACTATGTTGAGAACATTGTAACCGGAAGTGCCCTCGTTCCACACAGGGCGAAAATACTTCCCGTTCGTATCAGATAATCGGGTAACTTCCATCACAGGTAGGCCCGCTGATCGCATTATGCAGGCCTGTGTATAGGCAGCTCGATATCCTTTCAACCACTTAGTCCATTAACATAAAATAACAAAGATTATAAAGACAAAGGCCTGGCGTAAGCTTAGAATCTTCAGGGCAGGTGCTTTGCTTAAAGGCGATTTATCCGCACAGTATTTTGTATAGGGTCGCGTGGGTGCAGAAAAACTTCAGGACTTGTCAGATATCCTACTTAATATTATAAATGCGAAAGTTTGTGAGGATGTATGTATGTATGTATGTTATTTACTCTCTCACGCAAAAACTTTTTTTTTTTTTTAGTTTTAAGAGCTTGTTAAATCACATTAGCAATAAAGAATTAAGAATTAAGAATCATAAATGTTAAAATATGCATGAAAACATAAGTTTGTAAATAACTTACTCCAAAAATATCTTGCAGTGCCCTAGCAGGGTTCATGTGTATGTACTATATTTTATTTAAGACCTGTAACTTACCACATGAAGCATCGAATAAATGAATGAATGAATGAACTACTGAACCGATTTAGATGAAACTTTACAGACAGCTTATACATCAGAAAAACACATAGGCTACAATTTATAGAGATTATATGTAGGTACACATGTTACAGAAATTAAGTTAGCGCGGGCGAAGCCGCAGGTGGAAAGCGTATCTAATATTTACGATAAGACTGATTTTATAATAACAAAAAATCTTTTATTTCCTTCTAAACTTACATAAGCCATGAATCAAAACAAATGTTACTGTAAAAATGTTGTTATTGTTTTTGCAATAATTATTGACATGTCTGGAAGATGATTTCCTTCCAAAACATTTTTTTGTGATTTGAAAGCATTGTTTAATGATGAATTTATAATTCACATACGGAATATTACCACCACCCCCACCACTAGACGGATGTTAACCATGTCAAAGCGCTGAACAGGTGGCTGAAAAACTTTATCACACGTAAACACACGAAAGAAAAAGATTAACATTAGATACTACTATATCAACAAAGGCAAGACATGATGTCTGCGTTTTAACTTTTAATTTGAAAAGCTGAAGGAAACCTTGCAATGCAACAAATCATAGCAATTACTAGTAAGTACTTACTGAACTGTGCCTTTTACGTAATGCTATCGTCAATTTCAAACCTTTTTTCACGTCCATATCGCGAGCACGGATCTGCAACCAATCGCGAAGGTTCCTTCGTGCTGCAACGACACGTGACTTGATTTCAGAGATAATTTCTTATGAGTCCGTTCAAAGGGAGGACTCGTGTTAGCACATAAATACGATCCGTAGGGAAGAAAGGTATTGAAAATCTACGAGGAAGGTGTTACGATGAGAGATTTTGATAACTGGAGCCGTAATATGATTCCTTTAAAGGGTTCCGGGTCGGAATGGTAAAATAGCACTTCTTATGATGCGACTATGTTCGTTCAAAAGCTGAAATTCATCTGTCGTTATTGCTTTTCGCAGTACATTGAAGCCTAAGGTCTGTAAGCCCATAGTTTAAGAGAAAAAAAAATTATATGTATTAGAGCAATAGGGTAGTTGACATTTTTTTACAGACGTTTTATTGAAAAACTCTCAATAATAGAAACATTGATATAATAATTATTTCGAAAACACGAAAACTTTCCGAGATATGACAATTTTAATAATCATATTTTTGGACTTCACAAAACGCTCCCTACAAACTGCCGCAAGATAATGACGTCACAGGTCGCCTATTTCTATGCGTTCTGCAAGACACTTGTTCCGCAGCTTTATTAAATTTTGCGTTTATGAATATGGTTTCTTAACAAAAGTTACTATAAATTGTCTGGATTATCGAATGGTTTAGTTATTTTTGTTTATTTTACACTTTTAAACTTGTCCACCCGAGTTTGAACAGCCATAAAATTGATTAAACCGAAGTGAACGAACTAAAATTTCACTTATGCCCCATTATTAGTGTATTTTTTAATTATAATTAATAATATTCAATTAATTCGAAAATTCGTGGATTTTGTAAACTACCCAATTACATACAAACTGCTTCCGCATATTCTGGGGTAATTACTACGAGTATTTAAGGCACATTAGTAAACTAGCTGGCAACTTTCATATATTATTACATTGTTCATGTGTGAAAAGCATACCTTCATAATTCATTTAAATCTGTGAACCGACAAACCCTAGGCCATCAGTCGCAATTAAAACTCCAGTAACTGACTTATTCAAATTTTGTTGGAGCATCAAACAAAAAAAAAGGAGTTTAACTGAAAACAATCAAAATCACTTCACAGCAGAATGTCCGGACAGGCTTTGTAACAGTGTAATCCACTATATTGGGAACTTTAAACCTGTGTATTTGCATTACAAATGTGTTCTCTACAATGCGCACATAAAAATCAACACAAATATCGACCTTAAAGCTTCCACATAAGCACCTACCGCAAATATTTTTTCGACTGTACGTAGTTCCACGTTTAAAGTTAACACCGTGCGGCTTTTAAATATTCACATGAGTGGAAATTCAATTTGAAGTTTTTAACTCAAATACTCGTATACGTAGGTATAACATATTCGCTTACGGAGAGTCCGGCTGGAGCATGCAATTTTTTTGGGGAAGCTACAAAAATATTTTGAAAATTCACAGTCAGAGGAAATTGTGAAAATTGCAACAAAATTCATTTAACATTAAAAGCTGACCAAGCAAACAGAATTTGGACGTCTATTTAGATCCTCGGGACTCCAGCTGATTTTTGTCTAGTTTCTGTCTTTGTGTAGAAAATAGAGCATTGGTGAATGCTAAAAATAAAAATTTACTTATCTATTAACAAAATGTTAACTTAAGAGTGCAAAGAAATATTTCATAAGAACTTAATAATTATTGATACGAAGTTTCAAATTACCCCGATAATGATCCATGCAGTACCATGCCACCATAAGGAGGAATTTTAAAGTAAAGTTCGAAATAACGTTTACACAAAATTTATTTTTAATGAAACTGTTTAATGAAATTTTATATTGCGCTATGGGTTTAATGAAACCCATAGCGCAATATAAAATTATTTAACAACAAAAAAAATTGTAATTTCAATAATAATCGTGGACAAAAAAAGAGCTACAAAAATATATAACGAACCCCTAATGCATAGGTATTAAAAAGGAGTTCCACCTCTACAAAAAAATACTCAGCCAAGCAGAAATAATTCATTGTAAATGGTAACCAAATACTATTTAAAAAAAAAAGTAAATTGCGCTGAATAAATGGTAAACAGTGATTATTTCAGTTACTTTACATACCACATTTGAAACCCAGAGGCAACTTTGACCCTTGAACCTCTCCAATTGTGTAGAGACATTGCCAGGCTAAGTCAGTGTTCTCTATAGCTTCTACAATGGAGAATGCTCTGACGAGTTATTCCAGCTTATCCCACCCTCACCTTTCCACTCCCGTACCACGCGTGCTGGACTACGGCGTCACCCACACACAATTCAACATTTGTTGGCCCGAACTAAAAGGTAATCGGTGACTCGTTTCTTTGTCGTACCATCGACGTGGAACGCTCTTCCAGCACATGTGTTTCCTTCCTCGTCTAGTCCCGGGTTCTTCAAGCGGGGCGTGAAAAGGCATGCAGGCCTTCAAGGTGAGGCCAGCCCAGTGATTCGTTGAATGACTGGGCTTGTCAACCTCATATCTGGACCTCACGACCGCTTTCCATCAGGTGGAGTGAGGTCATCTTGACGGGCAATATAAAAAAAAACATACCATCACGACTTTTTTATCCCAAACGGGGTAGTCCGAGGCAAGTGGCTGTGTCGTCATGGTTAACGAAACACTCAGAAGCCCACTTTTCACCAATGGTATTAGAACCCAACGTGGTAGGTGGTGAGCCTTGCGCCGTTATCCGGGTTGATTTGGTTTGTTATCGATGTTTTCTATCACCGGAGAGTAAGTAGGATATTTAACAATGAAATATTTTGGTTTTGGCCATATTTGAACGCTGGACCACACGATCCACGATCTGAGTTCGGGTGCTGAACCACTAGGGCATGACGCTCTATTCTACTCTAGTTACTTTAAAAGAGTTTTAATTTAAATAAATGATGGTTGAGGATAAAGTAGTCACCTAACTACCTTGGTCAAGACATTGCACGCTGAGCTATGGATTTGGAGGCTCACTATTCTAAATTTGTCTGAGAAATAAGGTTCCGTAGCGAATAAACTTAATTATGAATTTACCAAACGGTCCCAAATGATCGATCGGTCTCTTTTTAAAATACTTGTAACCAAACGCGTCAAATTGAGTGTTCTCGAAGCAAATTCAATAATCACGTCGTCCACCCGACTAGTTATCTCGTCCGCGTCACCCGGAGCAGGCGTGCCGTTAGAAATTTTCCGGGCTCTTTAACGGGATTCATTCATAACTCACGGACGAGTGGAGCGTTCGAATATTTCAAGCTGTAGGCCCCACCCCTATAAATTCCACCGTCAGGTTGCCAAATTAGGCGAGAGAAGTAGAGGTGGCTGGTATATCGATCCGCTTTATTTGAAGTGGCATGCGGTCGTAGTACATTTTTCAGAATCACTTTCAGTTTTCAATGCACAAAGCATTGCGATACGTTTAGTTTATTGGAAAGGTACTAAAGTTAAACCGGTACGTTCAATGTACCTGTTTAATATTAGTATTCACAATGGGATAGTATTTGAATAAAGATTGATTACAAATTTACAACAGGGCTCAATTATAATCAGTTTAATGTCGGTAAAATATTTCGCATGACGTCACAGTGTCGAAATTAACATTTCTGATATTATTTCTCCCCCATTTACGAATGAATGGAGCGACTTGAACATCAGGTCACGTGTGATTTGCGGTTGCGCCCTGCCAACAGTAACACTGTGAGTCGCGTACGTTTACAAATATGGAAAAAATTATGAGTAATACGCTTGACGTTATTTTTAACTGATAATTACTTGGCCTGTAACATCAGAGACTGATATACTTTTTTAAACGCAAATATTCCTCACATTGTTGTATGTCCTAGGTAAGAATTAATAAGTAGGTAAATATTTGGAACAGGTCACGCAATCTGACCTCAAACTACGCAGAGCTTGTTTTATTGTCAGAGACTGATTAATTTCGTACTTAAAAATTAAACACCCATACTCAAATTTAAACACAATTTTTTGTCAAATGTATGTTGGTTCTGGAAGGGGGTGAACCCACAATTTACAGAACTATAGGCATTGCGCTAACGGGCCAGTAAGAAAACCAACGACCCTTTTCGTAAAGACAGTAAGTATCACTATGCGAGCAAACGAGCCAATCATAAAAAATAATATCAACACCATACTTCAATGAAACTCAGCCCACTTAAGCCATAAAACAAACTTAACACGCCTCAGTCAAACTCGTATACTACATTCAAATATTAAATCGCAAGACGGCGCGCCAAATGTCCTGAAAGATTATAAAGAACTTTATAATATCGCACGGATCGTTACCCCAGTCACCGATACGAAGTAGCAGGTGGCAACTCTAGCGAGCTGAGTTATTCTCCCCATTACCCCGGAAAGCGGGACTTTTAGCAGTTCGCGACCCAGGTGTTGCCGTAATAATACTCTAACACAATGAAAATATCACTTGTAAATCTAAGCATTCCGCACGGCGGAGTTTCGACGTCCATAGTTATTTTGTTTCTAAACAACGATTTTGGAACTTTTCAACTCTTAGCACGTTGTTAATTTTGAATTGGTACATACCATTTAACCTTTTGTATATGAGGCGGGGTACTTCAAATACAGATTAATTAAACCGCAACAATTAATAAATCTTGTTTTAATTTAGGAATTTCAAGTAATAATATAACTTATTTGTTGATTGCAAGAAAAGCTCTACAAGCAGATACAGCTTAGTTTACCCCTGGTTTACTCGCACTGCCGGAATTGTTTTCCGAAATAATTCCATGGCAATGTCGTCCGTAGTGAGTGTTTACGCGGGCTACGGCATTACAAGTGACCCGTTTACATACTCGCACTGACCAATTCCCTGCCCACTTCCCAGCTCCATATGGTGTAATGTAAACGTTATTCACAGAGGAAACTCAGCCATTGTTCTGGGCTACTAGCCTCAATGACTTTTTTTTAAGATTGACACTTTTCTAAGTACGTACGGAACGTGACATATTACATTGTTTTTTCCTTATTACGTACGTACAGGTATTTCTTTAAACCTATTTACTGCCAAATTAATAAGACAATGGGTAACCAATTGTTAAAACGCACCGGCGCGTGGTGTGGCATTAAACCAGTTAAGGTTGGTGTGAAAATATTATTATGAAATACCCTGAATTACTTACGTTCTTCATATGTCGATATAATGACGTCTCGAAGGTCGGCACGAGTAAAGCTATATGAAACAAATAATTCATGTTGCTATTCATGAATCAATCACGTCCGCCTGTAAATTTCCTAGTATTCGCTCATGTAAATGACTTCGTTCTGTAAATCATACTAAACACACTTTAAATCAACATCGAGTGGGTCCCGTAAAAATTACTTCATGTGTAACCATTATTACAATTGCTACACGGTTCAAAAGTTTGGCCGTTCTCAGCCAAAACACACATGTAATTCAAACGAACTAACTCGTTTATTTCACTTTACCAAATTTGCTCTTTTTGGAACGTAAGTTAAACTCAATTACACTAGTATTTAGACCATATTTTTGTGAACTATTACAGGTTTGGAATTAAATATCTGGATCCTATTTTTGTGAATAGGTTCTGTAAATATTATAGTGGTTTTGAAATGTATAAGCCTATTTTGTCTAAACAATAAACACAAGGATTTATAAAGCGAAGACAAACCACAATTAAAACAAAATTCCAGGTAAATTGAAACTGTGGTTGAATCTGGCGGTCCACGTTTGTTACAAGAAATTGACTTAAATTCTTTTAAAAGCCTTGTTCGCAGAGCCTGGCAATCGCGTAAAAAGGTATTCGCCAGATTTAATCTATTAAGCCTCTTAACGTCATGGTTGATCAGCGTTGTCAGTAAGCCCGACACAAAGTCTTACCAATAAATGACCCGCGATCCAACTGGCTAATTGTAGTCGAAAACAATTTGCGAGTTGAATTGAGACGTAAATTAATCGGAGTAAGGTTGAATTTCAGCGGAAAGGCAGGGGAGGAAAAATGGCTGGGTACGAATGATCTGCCCTTTTTCCACGTGGTAGTTGTCAGTGTAATTGATCGTCTCCTCTGCGAGATAATTCCGTCGTGACGTGATCCGCATTGTTTCGTCCGTTTTACGGCGCCCTCAGACTGAGATGCAGGGGAAATGCAAAACAAACGGCGCTTAATTGGAGCAGATATGACTCAATGCTGATTGGAGAGCGCCTAAACAATGTGTCGTCGAAACTGTCAAGACGACTAGTCCCATCGTCTGTTCGTCGACTCTTGTGATTCTGCCCGGGGATTGTGCTGTGAGTGCTTAGTATACAATGGACGGCAGACAATTATGTTGAGTATTTTAATACCGAGTTGAAAAGCTTGTATAGAAAAGCAATTCAGTAGTGCCTCAAATATTCATCAGACAGGTATTTGTATTAACTTGACCCAACGTCTAAAATGTCAAAGGTTGTGCATTATTATTGGTATGTACTTCAGTATCACAATACAAGTACATGTTATATACATTTTATAGGTTGCTGAAGTAGAGCATTTATGTAATACCCAAAGATAAACTGAATTGTAGCAAATTCTACGAGCAATAAGTCATGCATGCTTAAGACGATTTCGCAAATTTTCTGGCTGCGTTTGAATGTCATAAGATATTTTAATTTTGTGGTGTGAGGAAAGGTGAAAGCCCCTTAATTTCCACATGTCTATTGTTATCCCAAAACGTGCCAGTAGAACTGCAAGTGGCAGGTTTATTAAAAACCCCTATTTAATGAACCTGCCACTTTCAATCTTGCAGCATAATTTCTAGTGAAGTTTAAGAATTTGAAAAGAAATATTGTAATTTCAATGAACAATTTTATTACACGAAGTCCTTTTGTACCCTACCCTGCTTTTCTGTATCACCGTAAACTTAACAAGTACTTATGTACGACACGGTGGCGCAGTGCGTTGTGGCACGGTTTTACGCTTTGATTTGCGTGGTGTCCCGGGTTCGATTCCCGGTCGGGTCAATTCAGGAAATGATCTTTTCTGAATTGACTCGGGTCTGGGTGTGCTGGGAGACGCCCCTGGCTAAATTCCCTGTCTGGTACCTCGTAACACAAGGATATTTATCCTTACTTCGAGACCATGACAAGTGGTGTGTTGTCTGGCGCATATTTATTTTTATTATTTTATATGTAGATAATTATAAAATCTTCATTTAACAAGTCAGATAAATTACATTCTAAGATGACCCAAGTCAAATACAATTAAAGCGTTCCACGTTAAATTTGTATGAATTATATCTGTGTAATCAACCGTTCACATCAATCACCCTCAGATGGCTTAAGGGTTAACCCTTAGGCCTCTCTCCGATGAGAATGGAACAATCGTCCCCGGTCTGAATGCAAAGTTGCGCCGATTGAATTAATTCTATTGCTCAGTTCCGTGCCGAAACAAATGTAAAGTTTAACATTCACTTGTGGCCTGGGTTCGGTCCAGGATTGACGGCCTACACGCTTTTATAGTGATTGTTGTTCGATAATCCTCCTGGATAGGTACGGAGCGATAGGGTACAAAGGTGCGTTTTTGTAAAGGCTTGCATTATGTACCGCAACTAAATGTACCTAATTGATAGCACTTGGACATCTATACTAATATCATCAAGAGGAAAGATTTTTTTGTTTGTATTGAATAGGCTCCGAAACTACTGGACCAATTTTAAATATTTTTTTCACCAATATAAAGCTACATTATCAGGGAGTGGCATAGGCTTTTTTTTTAATTCAGCCTATATTTTAACGGTAAAGATAGTCTACGCGGACAGAGCCGCTTTACATATGATTTCTGGACGAAAAAGTAAGCAAAGCTGCAGTTTATTATTATTCAGAACTACCCTAGCATCATCATCATCGTCATCCGTGCGGTCTATCCCGGTTGTGCACCCACACTGGTGTGTGGGGTCCCAGGGTCCGCCTTTCCATTTTTCACGGCCCACTTCGCGCGGTCTTGTGCATCCTCAGTGGTGAGTTTGTTGGCACGCATGTCACCCTTGACGACGTCGAGCCACCGCTTCTTGGGTCGACTTCTTCTACCGGTACCGGGCGGGGGCGGCATGGCCAGACATTTGTTTGCCCACTTAGTTTGCCGATCTCCGTGAGACATGACCATACCAACGAAGGCGGCACTCCTGCAGCTTGTCTGCGATGTCACGAACACGAATGCTGCTGCGGATGTGGAAGAACTACCCTAGCATAAGTTATAAAAATGTCTATCAACTGGATTCATTAATATTGCCTAATTTATATGGTAACACAAACACACTAAAAACAAAAACGACAAAAATCTGATCTGGGAATCTTACATTCTAGATGTTTCTTTCACAGAAATAAAATTAATAAATAAATATAAATATCCCTGGACATTATTCCACACAGCGCCATCTAGCCCCAAAGTAAGCTAATTAAAGCTTGTGTTATGGGATACCAGACAACGGATAAACATACTTAAATACATTTTCTTTTGTAAATACATACTTATTATACATAGGAGACACCCAGACCAGTACAAACAGACATGTTCATGCACACAAATGTTTGTACTGTGCGGGGATCGAACCCGCGACCTCTGGTGTAGTAGCCAACTTCTTAACCATTACACCAAGTCGGTCGTCAAAAATCAAATCAAAAATTACAAAGGTAAAATATTTTTCTTTCTTCCTACAGAATTTAAATATTTACGTCAATATTTTTCTTCACCGAAGGTCTGTTTATAACATTTTGGAATATCAATAAGTGGAGCGTGGCTCCGTGGTTTTCATGAATTATTACCTCGAAAGGTATATCCCTGACAAAATTAAATTCGCCAAACGTCCGGCCTATCTCGTACAAAGTATCCAAACGATAATAAACCGTATTGCTCTGACATAAAGCTACTAGAATATAAGTATTTCTGATGGATGCCGTACGCTGAATTACCGGTCATTGTGGCATTGGCATATTTTGTCCTATATGGCCTAGAGTGCTGTTACAGCAAACATAGACATTGATTTAAATTTTGGCTAACATTTTTGTTTGGAATATCATTCATCACGGATAATCGAATTAATTGAGGCAGCAACACGCGTATGTGTCCGCACAGATAAAAATTGTGTGACATCGGCGCAAACTGATCGTTTCAGTGGCCGCTTTAGAGCCACAAGTTGTTCGTGGCCACGTTTAGTGGCCAGCCCTCCCGCGCACACACTTTACCACAGACGCCGACATCTCTCTAATCCTAATTTCCACGCCACGTAAATAAACAAATTACAAAAGGCACAAAGAATTTACTACGAACATCTCGTAGCCGCACTACGGCGTTTCGTAGTCGCACTACGGCGTTTCGTAGTCCTACAGCCCATTTTGTTCCTAATCCGTAGCACTAACGCGGACGGGCAATAAAACAGGGGACAAGAATGGCGACGTATTTTCTCGTAGACCAGACCCATTGAGTGAGACACCAAAAATAAGTAAAGAATTAGCATAGTTAGAATTAAAATGGCAAAGGGCCATTACTCTTGCGATTTTTTATGACAATTATTTATTTTTGTTTATGATATTGTATTGGTGTTGTGATGGTTTCAAAAAATTCCTGTCAGTGCTGATTCTGACAGTGAATCTTGATCATAACTGGGTATTTTAAAGAAAAAAGCACCCAAACAGTCGGGCCTCTGTTGAAAATTGCGTTTGAAAAAACATTTAAGACGCGAGAAACATTTCTATTTCCTTCGCAACTCGTAGCACTTACCGACATTAGTAGGCGGGCCATAAAACAGGGACAAGCGATAGGAGCAAAATGGGAACGAATTATCTCGCATACGACGTAGATCAATTACGCGGGACGCCGAGAATTAGAGCCCCATGGCAGCGAGGAATGGGTGGATTTATAAGGGTTACTTCAGGGCCCATTTAACTGAACGCAAGGTAACTTTAGCCAATTTTATACTGTTAATTTGAATAATAGCTATCGGATTTAAATACCGTAGATAGGTTATCCCTAGTAGATAGATTATAAGTGAAAGTGTGTTTGCAGAGATTTATCGACTTGACTGGAGTCAACTTTCATAATGTTTCCCTGGTAAACTAGAACTCTAAATAATAAATAAGTTACAAACATTCATGATAATCACACTGAGCTTAATTGAGAACTTTTAAATATGGCTGTATCTAAATATAATTTAGCTATTTATTCCAACAGCTATGCCGTTGAAAATTTTGTATTATATTTTAGGACGTGATCTTGGATTTGTTCAGAAACTATAGTCTATATCGTTACTAATTATTTGTTATTTGTCTGGCTCGTATTTTAGCTAAGACAATGACATTTTCTTCCAAGTGTAACAATGCATAAAAAAGCAAAATGTCATGGCTACCTCTGTGAACACGAAATGTCTTAAAATGACATTCTTCCCTAATGACCAGGTAATTCGCAGACAAAATATCAAGAAAGCAACCTTGGGGAATGAGTCAGTACATAATAAGCACTCTACTGTAAAATTCTAATTACCAAATGAAAAATAGTGGGTTGGTACATGATAGTTTCACAGAGGTGAATACAGAAAAAACAGGTCATATGTGTGTTTACTCCACATCAAATATTTATCGATTCTGTGATTTTGGGGTACTTTTAATTCAGTTAAATTATTGTTTTTGATGTTTTACTTTCACTAGTCTTTTGTTGGGTTCCGTTGATTCTTCTTTTTCCTTCGAAAAGAACCTAATAAATTGAGTCAAATGCTACTTTGATGCCTATTCCGTTTTGCAACCCAACCTTCTTTCAACGTAATTTTAAGATTTTGTTCGGCACATTCTTGTGTTTGTGTGCACTAGCAATGCAATTTACTGTATTACATTTTGACACAATCATGTTTCATATTTCGTAGATTTGATCTATTTATTATTAAATAAATAAAAAATAAATAAATATGCGCCAGACAACAAACCACTTGTCATGGTCTCGAAGTAAGGATAAATACCCTTGTGTTACGAGGTACCAGACAGGGAAATAAGCCAGGGGCGTCTCCCAGCACACCCAGACCCGAGCCAATTTAGAAAAAGTCATTTTTCTGATTTGACGCGACCGGGAATCGAACCCGCGACACCACGTAAGCCAAGGCAAGAAACCGTGCTACAGCACACTGCGCCAATCGTTTCGTCACTTATTAGCCCAAGCATAATTGAGAATCAGTTCCTAATCATGAAGCAAATAGCATCTATTCAGATTGAGTTAAGAGTTGGCGCCAATTAAATTCTTGTTAAGCGCCTAGTCGTTGCGGTGTAACTACTGAACCCGGAGGGGGGACAAACTAGGATTAAATACGAAAGCGAGGCGATTACTAAACGAAACCCAACGCCGTCATTAAGGATTCAACGGACATCGAATCGACAAAATTGCGCTCGGCTCATCTTTTCTTACGTCGTATGTTGCGCTCCCAAAAGGCAGATATTTTAATATTTTCCCCAGCTCAAGGGAGCCGACCGCCGTTTTGATCTACGACTCGAGAAATACACTTTTTTTCTTTACAAACACAGCATATTCTTCTTCATTCCTTTCGGGCATATAACTTTGTGAATACGGCTCTGAATAATATGAAAATCTTTTATGAATGAGATTTTTTTGTAAGGTACATCGAAGGACCGGCCCTTAGTAAGCGGAGTATTTCGACTCACCCGTGCACCCGGGACTCGTAACTTAAGAAGTTAAACATTACCTGAAAAGGAAAACAATCGTTAATATTTTATTAAACAGATTTACAAAGACCTTTCTGGTTTAATCACTCGGTGAAATGTTATCATTGTTCCAAAATAAACCAAAAATATTTTTGTTTAAAATTTAAATAACTCGGCTACTTCAAGTACATGACAAAATATTATTAATTCCCTTCGTTAGTTCGTAAAACGTCATAACTTACGAGTCAAAAGCATACAATCCCGTACACGACACGTAGGTAATTGTCCTTATTGCTCAAATACGCTCTAACTTGTCTTGTAAAACAACACATTAAGTTCAATTAGAGTTATGTGTCACGATTATCGCAATCGGTTCAACGCGCACGCCCCATTGGCTGTCCCATTTGATCACCTTCGGGATCGGGTCAAGTGCCTTAATTGTCTGCGTCTGTACTGAAGTGTGTATCTATACGCACGTACGAGTATACGTAAAAGCTGCAACCAAATATAGATCTTATTGCTTCCAGTGATGAAATATTCATTGGCAATCCATCATAGTGGTTTCTCTCGACGTCTGAGAGAACGATTTTCTTTTGAGTACTACGTAATTGTAAACTTTTTTGTTGAGATTACTTATAGATCGATTTATTAGTTACATATCATTTGATTAAAGCATTAAAATATTATATTTCTTTAATTATTTAGACTGAAAACAAATAACTGTTTTGTGGATACTAATCAGTATTTCAGGTGCTGGGCAAAATAAAGTCTCTTAGAGTTAAAATTAAAAAGACACTTCTTATACTAAACACAACCTTAATCTCTTCTTAGGTTGGCATGTCGGTGTATGGATCTAATTGGGTTATCAAGTAGCTTGCCCAGGATCGGCTATGCACGTTTTTAGATATCAAACATAAAAGAACACAATGGGTTCGATCCCCGCACAGTACAAACATTTGTGTGCATGAACATGTCTGTTTGTACTGGTCTGGGTGTCTCCTATGTATAATAAGTATGTATTTACAAAAGAAAATGTATTTAAGTATGTTTATCCGTTGTCTAGTATCCCATAACACAAGCTTTAATTAGCTTACTTTGGGGCTAGATGGCGCTGTGTGGAATAATGTCCAGGGATATTTTATTTATTTATTTATTTATTATTCAAGAATAAATGAATAGTAACGTTTATCAGTTTTTGAAAACCAGAAATGTTCTTTAAAAAAGATGTTCATATTTACTTACAACCTAGGTCCTTGTCATGATCGGTACACCTTTATACAAGGTGAGTATGCTTAATCCATTGCGTACACGAGACCAAAAAGTGAGGTGTCCACTTAGCTCACAAAGGATGTTTGCAAATCGGTTGTAGCAAACTCGAAAAGCCGGGTTAGGGGATCGCGATACAACGAACGAATGTCTGAGGAGTTCGAGTGCAAGCTTATTTTATTTCATGCAACTGTTCGATGGCTAGGTAATAATACCTATACTCCATTCACTATAGCATTAGACAGAAGTAAAAAAGGTTCTTTTTAAGGTTCACTTTGTGGTCAAAGTACAATAAACATCATTACTTTTAACATTTATGCCGGATTTAATAAAATCTACTGTTATAGCAGCTGTCACACTTAATTGTTCTCATCTCAAGTAAAGGAACTTCAGAATTTATGAGGTTTTTGCTTAAATAAATTATTTTGTCTTGCATCAAATTATATTGTCGATGTAAAAACCTAAAACAGGCAGGGGTTTTCATTTTTACTGTCACTATAACTCTATCAAATCTAACATGTTACATAATCCCTTCATACGTTGTGGCGGAGAGGGTTTTCAATTTTGCCAGGTTATACTCAGGTATGTTATCGTCATGGCAACATCAAATGCAAATTGCCATTCATTTTAGCCCCCCTGCTTCTTATTTCTAATGTTATAATGAATGAAGTATAGACTTACATAACCCTTTGTTGTTTTCTGATATTTAGACAGACATACCCACTCATGAAAATTTTACTGTTTCTACTCGCGGTTTCATGTTTTTCACCATTCCTAACCGCGGTTCGACTTTTTCACAAAAGCCGTGATTACGGAGTCATTTAAAACTGAAAAATACAATAAAAAATGACAATCGACTGGTCGTATGTTCATAATTTCATAATTGGTCTTTGCCTATCCACAGCTCTGTGTGGGTTGTCATTGTAAATAATATCCTTAAGAAAATCAACATTTAAAAGAGTTTTATTTCAAAAACATAGTGGTTATATACGAGTTATCCAAAACCACCGAATGTACGTAACTTAACTATTTATGTTATTCGCCCATTCCCAACGTTTCACGAAACGTAGTAATTTCAACATAGGAAGAAGGCGCTCTGCTCCACGCACACAAGACAAAGACGACAACAGACGAAGACTCGAGAAAATACACCAGTAAAATACCGCGAAAGTGAGCTCTCACATAGCAAAAGCTACATAACAAATTGTTTTGTAAAACACGTGCAAAAAAACTAATTTGTTGGGTCTAAAGTGATTCCGAGCGACGGAACAACCTACATGATGCGGTGTCAACAAAGATAATAACGCACGGGTATATTGCGGTATCAGTGTCTCCATCGCTATTGTTACCCCTAATCCCAGAGTTAGGGCGGGATCGTCAGCCTCCCTCTCTCTTTCTAGGTAGGGCTGTCAACCATGTATCACCATAAAATTCCACATTTACGAGTAAAGAAATAGACAAACTATACTTCATTCATTATAACATCAGAAATAAGAAGCAGGGGTGCTAAAATGAATGACAATTTGCATTTGACGTTGCCATGACGATGACATACCTGAGTATATCCTGGCAAAACCCCTTCTGCCACAACGTATGAAAGGATTTTGTAACATTTTAGATTTGGGAGAGTTATAGTGACAGTAAAAATGTGTTCGGATAAAAACTCCTGCTTATTTTAGGTTTTAACATCGACACTATAGTTTTATGCGAGACAAAATAATTTATTTAAGCTAAAGCCCTATAAATTCTGAAGTTACTTTACTTTAAATGAGAACAATTAAGTGTGACAGCTGCTATATAAATAGATTTTAATCATTTCGGCATAAATCTCTATAGTTATTAGTGTTTATTGTACTTTTACTACAAAGGGCATTTAGATTTAGCATTAGATAGAAGTAAAAAGAACCTTTTTCACTTCTATCTAATGCTATAATAAATGGAGTATAGAAAAAAATAATTTCTGCATATAAATATAAATATAGCATACCAGAATTACAAAATAAAATATTGTCTAAAGGAGAGGTTTGCTTCCAAATAGTTCTACACTAGGTACTTTCATTATGGTAGTCATTTTCAAAGGTTTTCTCTTCATAAAAGGTTTTTGTAGAAAAAGTCAAATTATTTAAT
Source organism: Udea olivalis (assembly GCA_947369235.1). NCBI lineage: Eukaryota > Metazoa > Arthropoda > Insecta > Lepidoptera > Crambidae > Udea > Udea olivalis. The sequence continues at coordinate 9,065,876 of OX376352.1, read as the reverse complement.
ACTTTATCGCAATGAGTTATAATGATCCAGTCTGATAAGTTGCGGGTCGTGGGATCATCAAACACTTGTGTTAATTATCTACTTCTCGGTTGTATTTTGAGTGAATTCACAAATATGTCAATGTTTGTAATTTCTTTTGAAATAATGAATATCTTCGTTGTCGCATTAGGGAAACCATTAAATTGCATCGGAAAGTTTTGTAAATAAATAAAATAACGAAAAATCCAGAGAAATTCATTTGGATTTTCACTGCATATTGTGTCAACCCTAATCCGGGCTCGTTTGTCCCGGGATATCCTTCGGCAAACACCGATGAAACCCGACTAGACCTCCGCACACCTTTTTCAATAGACTTTGTATAAGTGCTGCGAGGCATGTGCGTGTCACGGAAATACTGACAAATACGACATACGTAAGAATGATAGAGTAGACTTTATTCTCTACCATTCAACATTTGCAAAAGCGAAAATGTATTTAGAAGAAGATACTAATGGGTACAATATAGAATGTTAAAATATAATTATTTAACATCATTTTTTTGCATGATCATTAACATTATTCTGAAATAATGTACTTGTTGAGGTTAGTGTAAATAAAGGTAATCATTCTGTTGGCAATTTTCACCGTACATGGATATTGAGAAATAGCTGTCAGTCAGCTATTTCGCTCGCGTAGACTATTTCTCCCTTCAAAAGAGAGCCTAAATAAAATATGACAATCGCTGATAATGTAGCTTAATATTGGTAAAAGATTTTTTTAAAATCGGTCCAGTAGTTTTGGAGCATATTTATTACAAACAAACAAACAACAAATTCTTTCCTATTTATAATATTAGTATAGAAGTGTTAGGTCTTTCTTCACAAACTCTCACTTGACACATTACCGCAGCATAAAAATATAAGCAAATAAAGAAAAAAGGTATTATTGGTTTCTTCTTCAATATTGTATTGTCTAGGATCGGACGTTTTATTATTCTTGTATTAGATAACCTTAATACCTTGTTAAAACAAGTTTGTTGGAATTTCACTGTTTACATAGTAACAATTTTGTTTGACAAAAATCTCTTGTGGAATTACGAAAATGTTTTCTCAGAATTCTCTGTCGACACTCGCACCCTCAAACGATTTATGAATAAAAAATATATCAGAATAATTTGCTAGACTTTATACATTTATTCATGTATTCATAGATCGTAAATAAAGTACAATTACGTTTAGCTCGTCCAAGTTGTTTATTTGTAAAATGTAAAATTTCTCACAATCAATTAGGTGTTGACCTACGCGTTTAAAATTGGACAAAATTTTATCGTGAAAACCGAATAACGCAGTGAAAACATTATATTATACAGTAACTGGATAACATTGATGAAAACAAAATAATTCACCACACCACACCACACAGTGGATAATGCATTCAGATTTTGCTTGGTCATGAGTATCAGAGTTAGTCATTAATAATAAATAATGACCGCTGACTGTTAAAAACACAATAAGAGTTTAAAACAATGTTAGCGTAACGAAATTAGATGCAGAAAAACTGCAGCTAGATGATTCATTTTATTTTCAAAAAGGAAACGTTATGTCTGGTTCAAATAACTCTTACACTTGAAAGGGTAGTTTAAATTTAAGTAGAGTTTATAATTCATGAAAACCTACTAAGCAAGCGCTCGTCAACCGTGAAATACAATCGTCCATACGTGCTTAAGTGCTGTAACTAACACTACTAAATTGACCGGTATATGCATGCATGTTTCCCTAGGCGGGCTTTGTTGATATAGGTCTTACCCTAGACAAGTACAGTATCGTTGGGTAAAAGACGTCATTTCAGTTTCCTCGCAAAGCAATTTGCGACGTTGCGCTGTCTAAGCTACCACGAACTTTTCTCATTTATCACAACTGTTTTCGGCCCTTCCATAACTTTACCTATAGCCCTGTTAACTGGCAAATATTCCAAGTAGAAACAAATGCAAAGCGCATTCGACGCAATAAAATAAAACGGCGAACTCCGGCGACTGAACGCGGCTATAACGGTGCGGCTCTCGCTCCAAAGATCACGTCGTCAAGTCGCAAAAAGATGGAACTTTTTACGGAAACATCCAATAAACGGAGTGCACCGCGCGGGACGCACGAAAACTTCGCGAATGCTATCGCTTGAAAGTGGTGTTGCTACAAGTGGAAGTGTGGGCAGGGGTTAACATTAAATTTTAGCCTCATTAAATAGCAAAGCAAATCGTAGTAGGTAAAAAATTTAAATATATAGTTATTAGGTAGATGCAGGCCACATTCATTCGGTTCTATTGTAAATCTATGGAGGAGACCTATGCTAGTGTTTAGCAGTGGACGATAAAGGTAAGTAGGATGTCGCCATATTTAGAGATTACTGTATTAAATTTTGAAACTAAAAACAAACATAAAATTTCTTTAACCAAATAGACCTGCCCTTAAACTATGACCTCCAATAGCAATATTATAATAACCTTTTTTAGAAATGACATCTGAGTGTCAACCTTAGACAGATACATAAGACGTCGACGTTTGAGTAATATTATTTTTTGTTTCGCTTAGGGTTTTTGGTGAGGCTCCTGTGCAAGCACTTAAGACTCCAGTGTCCGAATAGACTTTCTTTCAGGGCGTTCATAGCGATGACTAAAACAACGTGGGATTGTCGAATATCCTAACGGGTATGTCTCACAAAAATAAAATCTACATTATATAACAAGTCTGCATCTAATATCCGTTTGCACTGTTTTAATGCGATCTGGGGCAAGAGAATAGAGTCATTCAGCGCACCACACCACAGTCTTGCTACTGACCTCGTGCAAATGGTCTATTAAGCTAAAAATTCAGACGTTTCGCTAAAATAAAAGCGTCAGCGTCTTGGGTCATGCAGTAATGCAGATCGACGGACGGATATCGATAAGAACATTAGTGTCGTGATTTTGTCCAAGTATCGATATTTAAAAATGAGGTATTGGACCTGTTCGCCTAAGTAACACTTAAATAAATAAATAAATATTTTAATAATATTAATTAAATTTTGTAATACAATTTTGTGACCGCAACAAGCTTGTATCAAAAATGCATAATTTTTTGAATGAAGGTAGAATGAAGGTCAATCACTAACAAAAATTGCCAGCCACTTTTGTCTTAAAACTATCAATCCAGCAATTCCGAGGTCAACTATCGATATTTATCCATCACTAGCACGTATAAGCCGCTCGACTTGTCGACGCAACTTCGATATTAGTTCGCGCGTGATCGATTTAGCAGGCCAGTTTGACAGTTCCGATGGTGACAGATGACGCCGACGCCATATCGCACGGGTGATTTGTCTTTAACTTTGGAGACAGTTGTTTTGCTCTTGCGCGTGTGCCAATGCAATTTTTAGATGGGAACTTGTGATGCTCGATATCAACGTCGATTAAATATGTAGAGGGATTTTCTGGAAGTTGCGTGATATGAGTCTAACGCTACTTTTATCATGCTGTAAGTATCTTAGTTGTATTGTTATTTTAAAGATAAATCTTTTGTGTGCGGTTTAGGTTAAGTGAGTACACATAGATTGCCATCGTCACGAAATACCAAACGTAGTCCAGTTCATAGCTCATGAAGTGACCTCGAAATTTGTTTATTACAAGTAACTTGTAACTCTCAAGTTATTTTATCACCACCCAGGACATAAATTAATGTGACAAATACAACATCTTGGTGTTATTATCCATTCAAGTTCGTATTCGATAATATTTAGGTGTATCCATCAGTTTCTGACGTCCATGGTATAAATAAGTGCTTTATAGTTTAGATGATCTTGTTCTAAGCGGCCCTGATATTTCACGAATTTCTTGTTTACCGATAGAAATTAGTTGCTAATTCCTGTGTCAAGAAACCCATAATTGCTCCGGTCACAAGAACGCCAACGTTTAGTGCACAGGAAAGTGTTGAATGTCTCGACTGTCATTCTTGTGATTAATTTGTGTCGGCCCTGTCTCCGCTAACGGGCTAAAATAATTTAGTGGGTGGCGTCGTTTATTTATTGTTAGGCCTTCGGTACTTAGGGTTCATTTTATAAATTGCTATCGGTTATTTGATGGCGGCGCTCTGGCCGAGTAAATGCATTACCGTAATTGATGTATTTGTCTTACGGAAGTTTCAAGGATTAATCTTTTAAGACGATGGAAATTTTGTTAAAATAACGAGCGTTGGCACTACTGTTGATAACGCTGAATTAATAACTGCAGCCACACGATCAATATGTATAATGTGTCTGGAAAACTAAATATGATATTGAAAGGTGAAACATGTGATGTGGAAGCAGTAAAAAAAAAACTAGATGTCGCTAGATGTTAACAAACGTTATTGAACATTTATTTATTTAAAAAAAAGGTTGCTTGAAGGCTCACAGAACAGGTCCAACATGCCAACAAGTTAAATTAAAATAGAAATTACAATACAATTAAAATACAGTTACAATAAAATCACAAAACATACCAGTATGGGAGCCTCAAAAGAAACTTTAAGAAATGAGGCATGTTAAAAATGGCAGACTAGTTTATTCCTAGGATATCTTTACGAACACAAACTAAGAAGAGGCTGGTCTATTAGTGCCTAATACTAACAAACATACTTTGAATTCGGGCGTATATAAACTGTACCAGATAGGATTACCACCATCCGAGACAACGAGTATATCTTGAGTTAAACTTTGAAATTAAACAAAAGGTTGCGGAAACCACAAACCATCAGGAGGTATATGCTTAATAATATGCTTGTTTGTTCGCACCCAACTTGTATAAGTAAAACTTTGCATTTGAGCGCCCGTTAAAGCAAGCAATGCTAGTCAATTATTGAGCGGAAGAAAGCTTATCTGTCTATTAATTTCCTATCGACTTTTGTTTACATAAAATTCTTAGCAAATTCGGGATTTAAAGAAGAAACACCATTCTTGAGCAGAAATACCTTAACATCCAAAGCTAGTAGTAATTAATATTTCACTATTGTGTATAAGCTCCCATGTAAACAAGGTACCAATATCTTCTTCTACATAATTTACAGGCACACAATGAGCAGCCATACAACATTGATTAGACACACGTCCGACGTGTTTATGTTAATGATGCTGATTACCGTTTGTTTACATACAGCATAATTAGTATTATGACAGTTGAATACAAAATAAATAATAGCTACCTGTTTTAGTAATACAGTGCCTAAGAACAAATGTTTATTGCCAGTAATATGAGTTTCCGAGAAAAAAATATTTTTTCAATGAAAGCAAAACCTTTTCTCGGAAATCTTGTAAGTAAAGATGATATATTTATATATATACATATATATATAATAGAAATACATTTAGTGATAACGTTTGTAAAATCACGCAAAAGCAGTCCGTATGCTTTTAAAAAAAACCTTATGTTTGTACCGACCGATTACACTAAAGAAGCAAATTTCATTACTTTGCAAGAGACAACAAAATTATTTTACACGAAATGTTAATGCAAAATTTAAAGATTGAAATCTTAAATACATGTAGGTTCCAGGTCAGCCGAATTTTAACAGAGGCCTTACCATGCTTGCTTATTGTCAATAGTGCCTCGTTATGTATTTAGAGTTTTTGTACCGTAAATACATGCACGCGCAAACAGTTTAGGCCTTGGAAACATCAATTTATTAATTTCAGTAGCAAAGAAAAAGCACTTAGAATTTATTTTAAATATTCATGTCAACTACCTACTGAAAAGAATGACCGTCTAACAGCTGTTGACGACGGCCTCGTTTCTGTTGGGCCTCCGTTCTCATGGCAACCCACGACCTGCTGAATCAAACATGCCAGTACAAATAGAACATGTGTCAGCTAGAAGTAGCAATCAAAGGTGGTAGGTATTCAATAAATTCTCCACTGATAAAGCGGTAACTTGAGGTCGCATCAACGTCGCATCACACAACTTTGAGTGAAAAGCCAAGAAGCACAATGTAACTTGGCTGGTTCCTGCCAAACTTGGCCCAATCGCTCTCTTTGGCTCAACTTTCCGCACAACGGATCGGGGGACGCAACAATACGCCGGGAAACAAAAGGGCTCTTCGGGATACGAGTACTTTGCGGCCGTGTAATGCCGGCCGCTTCAAAAGGATCTTTATTTTCTACTAATCAAAGAAATATTTAATCACTCAAATGCGGCGAGTTTGCGGAATTATAATAAGGAACGCGAATTTGAATAGGGCGTAATAATACGAGTGTGACAAGGTTTTTATGTGGACTCCTCCACGAGAGTCAATACAGGCCGTGGAGTCAGGAGATCATAATCAGCAAGTGGTGGTGGACCCAGTTGGGTCCGCGTATGATGGGAGGTAATGGGTTAGAGCTAGGGTTCCTCTACCTACATTTCAATTCGCAGGGAAATGTGCTTTCGCGCCTTACCTCTTTATAAGAGTTCAGCTGAAAGGGCCTTCCTACCTATCTACCTAAAACCATATCTAAGTCGCCGAAGCACTGTGGAGTTTTTTGGTAGGACTGCGAAAAGACTCGTCGTTCCAGGTGGTGAGGTATCCATGATGATTCTCTCACTTTAATAAGAAAATACATACTTAATGAGATAGCAACACCCAGACAGACCACTTACACAAATGTTTGTCATGCGTGGGGATGGAACCAACGACCTCCGGTGCCAAAGGTAAGAGCGCTATTGCACCAACAGACCAGTCAAAGCTTCCGTCAAACATTCATTTTTCTCTATCACTAGTAGGTACTATTTCCACTTTTAAGGTTGAATAAGAAGCCAAAACAAGTTGAGACTTCTTGATGAAGACCCTCAGACATCTTTACTATTATCTTGTTTGCACTTTTCTTGTTACATTTAATTTCTCGTAACTTCTACAGGATTATGTTTCTCCAGTAAATCTACTTTCTTGTCGATGTTTCAAAGCTACGTTTCCTAAGAGTAAAGTGAAATTAAGTTTTTCTCAGTTATTAAAGTTTGTTTATGCCTTAGGACTAAATAATTCGAAGTGAAACATTTCTTGGCTTCAAAGTGTACAACGAAAATTTGAAAGCTGTCATCATCTGAGATTAGTTTCGTATGAAGCAGCGCCTATTAAAAGAGCATCAAGCTCAATTTCATAAGCATTAAGACGTCAAGGGTCTTTAAAACGTAAAGTGTTTCATTTAAACGTATCCTTTGGTTTAGATTTGGGCACATTCTACTTTGTTGATTACGCGTCTCGTTTGGTAATTAGATTCGTATTATCAACCCTAAAGTTTCTAAAGTAACAAACTCAACACAAATAACGGAAGATCGCAGTTAAAGGACGCTAATGCTTGTCAAATTTCGTAAATTCAATTCTTATTGCTTGATTAAAAACCTTTATTTAGGTGATCTTATTTCGAAAATCAAAATCGCCATTTTCTCTACCTGGAAGAAGAATAATGACATAATGAACTGAGCGAATGCACAAATTCTGCACGTTTGAAACGTGTTTTTACTAATTAAACTACCAAATAGTAATAAACACTAATAACTAAAATAACACCAGCAACTACGAAACTAAAGGAACATAAGAAAACCAGAATAGGTGAAATCTATTAATAGTTTTCTAATTATAATGAAGTAATTTCATCTTCATATAAATAGGTACTCATTTCGGGCGATACTCGATATGATTCCTTGTTAGGCGAATATCTTACATGCCGACGCGTGCGTGATTAAGCGTGCCTACCTATTGTAGGTATTTCCTTTGTTACACGGGGGTTGTCGTGTTTTTCGCGTCCCTCCCACACCTTGCTCCTAAAGGGCAGCTTAAGTCGGATTTACACGATCGATGAATGGGAAATTGTGATGTACGGGAACTAAAACCCGATATTGAGAGATTGTTTTGAGTGGCCCAACGGCCATCGGTTTTGCGGGCTTTGAGAGCGGCGAGTTAAGTCATTTTGTACACAATACCTACCAACTATTTATGCTTCTCTTACTGTCATTTTGTGCGTAAAGCTGATTGTCATCGAACATTTCAATGCCTTTTAACTACTAATTTTACTTTTCATATTGCACAGAAATATCTACACTAGTTAATATCTACTATAAATCAGAGTGTTGATATGAAATGAATACAATCAAAAACTACTGGAACGATTCCACAAATTCTTTAATCAATATTATGTTACATTATCGGCGAGCAGAATAAGTTTTATTTTTAGGCTATGTCTCAACGGGAGAAATAGTTCCAGGCAGCACAGCCACAGGTAGAAAGATAGTAGTAAATAAAGCCATATTGCTACTTCAATAAATGTTATATTGAAATAGATTCTAAAAGGAATGATTTTAACTAACTTATTGATTCAACAAATTCACTTCACCGATTGACCGCAATGTGTTTCGGCTGAACGTAAGCCTGCCCTTAGTCGAAGGTTATTTGAGGCGACCCTTGTAGGGCCCGGCTTAGTGGACCGAGATTGATGCCTTGACGACGACTTATTTTGTTCCGTTACACTGGCGGACAAGAAGAGCCTTTATCTAGCCGGCCGTGGAAATTTGAACGCAATCCTCCAATTTTGCCAGTATGATTTGATTGCTGTTCAAAAATAATTCATACCGTTTTATTCATGATAGAAAAACATTTTTAGTTTTATTACATGTGCTATTCAAATCAACATATTTTTACTGTATTTAGTTTGCTTATAGGTTTCTTTTCCAACAGTTTGGTCTATTGTTTTATATTATAATCATTGACGCCCGAATCCACAAACGTCAATCAAAGCTGAAAGTGAGCAGTCCTTACATGAATAGGATGTCCCTTTCATTTCTATTGACATGTGACAGGGCAGCATCAATTTAAGGTGTCCTCAACTTTTGATCAGCATAAGTGGATACTGGGGTGAGTGAAATGAACACACAAAAGCACCAAAATAATTAAGTTGTACGAAATGATTATTTATTAATCAAAATTAATTTTATTTAGAATAACACAAACCTGAGCTTAGTGGCAAATCTATTTGGCCTCAAGTGTACCGAACGATACTAATGCTCTTGTCATGCCGAATGAACTGCAACTATTGTTTCATCCGCAGCTAACCGGTCGGGGATAACGGACCGGCGGGAAAATCAACTTTTTTTGTGTTCACTCATTGCTGTTTTCGTGGTTAACAAAGCGCGGGAGATTTGTGAAACAACTTGCGATGTTACTTCGTTTCGCTTGGTTGTTTCATGGATGTGTTTTTAACCAACTTTAACTTTGTGAAAAAGGAGGGGGATATCTTTAAGGTATTTTTTTTGGGTGTTCATCAATGTATGTATCCATCATTGTTGAAGAAAGTGTTCCGGCGATGCACAAAAGAGAGAATTTTTTTTAAGTAGGTACAAATTGATTGAGGTTTATAATGGAACAGTTATACATTTTTTAGTAATAATACGTAGAATAGGCATGAGCTATTGGTTCTTTCGGTTTAAAACTACTTTGTAATAGATTTCAAAGAATTCAAAATAGGACAATAATACTAAATAACAAATGAGTCTTCAAGGCTGTACTTAACCGATCGTCCACTTAAATATCGAACAGCCTACAAAGAACCTTTTACTTAGAACGGCGTCCTATAATCATCGTTTGAATTTAAAATGTGTTTCTGGCTAGACTGGCAGTTTAAATGACGCCATAGATGGCTAGTGTGTCATTACTGAGCATAAATGAGTTAGAAAGATCGATATAGCACGGGACAGAGAACACCCGGCGTCCGTCACTAGGCGACGCGACGCAAACATTGGCCTAACGACCAAATTGCCGGGTACCGCTAAGTGGGAGTACATACTGGTGGTACTGCTTTAGATTAGGAACGGTTATGCGACCAGGGACCAGCTTTTGATGGTTTTTGGGAACTGTTTTACATTTATTAATATGCTTACGACTTGTTAAATTCTGAACGGGACACTTAAAGATTAGAATACCGATGTGATAGTAAGGAGATACGCAGAAGTCTACACTTCCTTGTGCATATTGGTACCCAGCATCAAGCAGATTTGAATAAAACATATTGTTATTATTTATATCTGCCCAATGAATGCTTATTCAATCTTGCCTTGGAAAGACCCAAATTAAAGCGGTTATTCTAACTTTCAGCACCTGCTAAGGTAACTAATCAAAACAAAAGAAACCACGTTTCAAATACACAGCAGTTTCCGCCGCGTTAAGGATTATGTTATGCTACCGCAACCCCTCGTCAAACATTGTTTGATACGTTAAACGATACCTAATTAGCTAATTAATCATGCCGCATAAACAAATCTGCGGTAAAAACCCGTCACACGTACTGCGGGGCTCATTAACCTGGTACAGCAGATTAACGTGAACCTGCGCGTTTTCGTGAAGTCGCTGTAATGGGTTACAGCCAGTCTTATAGTCCGAGATCTCACCGCAAGTTTGTGGAAGTCGACAAGTCTCTTGCCTGTAAGATTCCGGATTTCTGTGTACGTTCTTATTTTTCTGTCTATAAATAAAAGTAATAGTTGTGATGGTTCTTTTTGGTTTTTGTAACCTACAATGTTTTATCTTGGGACCAGGTCAAACAAAATACACAAAATAACAAAATATATCAAAGTTTTATTAATGGTTTTTTAAAGGTCTTATTTTTAAAGCCACAGCCTGAAGAATGCTCTGTTCAGGTCCAATTTTTAGCAAAATAAAACTATTACGGACTGATTTATATAACACAGCTTCAAATGGCCAATCAGTTATAAAAATATTTAGTTTACACACGACGACGTAGCCAGATTGCGATGGGATCTCAAACTATTGTTTGGTGGATGTAACGCAATTACGAGCGAGCTGCACGCGATGCCTCGTACCACGATGTGTCCACAATTTAAAGGCAGTGCTCATCTGCTGTTTTGTGGCGCGCCAACTTTTGTGGCTTACCTAAGTGTAACTAACGCTATAAAGACGGTAAACCTGGATGGGTACTAAAAGATTCTAAGGATCTACCTTATGTAAGCTTTTATAGGAAGACTCAACATCAAAGTATTTACTAATAATATATTTAGTACAGTCAAGGAAAATTAGTTAATTCAAAAGAATCACATAAATTCCTACACTCAAATTGATTTTAATTATTGGTAAGACATAAATGTCAAACCATATTTTTTAAGTTTTCCCTAAATTGGTTTATTTTAAAAAGGCAGTTTAACATTTATAATGTTTCTATCATAAAATATACAAATCTACACGAGTGATTTTTATGTAAGGGCTCTTCATAATCAATAAACAGGATATCTAAAAAGTCACCCAGTACTAGTAGCTATTGCAAAATAAAAACGTAAAAAGAAAAAAGTAAATGAAAACTACAATAAACAAAGGGTGTTGAAACGCTCAGTAGAGGGAGGGGGAAAACTGCAAGGAGGGTTTCCAAATACCCCAAATTATGTTCAGAAAAAAAATCAAAACAGTAAACAGTAACTCCAAGTGCACAGGCCTCAACTGAAATAAGTGGTACGAACTTAAACTCCAACACGCGGGCTCAGTGGCGATTTTTAGGGAAGTGTGATGTAAGGCGAGCGGTAAAACCAGGGGTAAAACTTACTGTCAAATTTCATGAAAGCTTTTAACTGACTTCAGACTAACAACTACTAGACATTCATTATTAAAACCATTATTGTTTAATTTAACCGTCCACGGAGAAAGTCAAAGGCTATCAACTTTACTAAGGAAAAATACATTTGATACCTTAACAAGACCATAGAAATAACAGCGGCGGTACATCAAATTTTAACCTCAAACGACAACGTCAAAAATATGCCGTCACTTTTATATTCTGGTTAGTCCAATTTAATCTCTATCTCCAACACAATAAAAACTAAGTCTGCAGACGTAACGTCTCAAACTTATCTACGAGCGGTGTTAAATAAGGGGGAGACAATGGGGGACGGCGGAGAAAATGTTTATGTTACTAATGAACTTTCCCTAACTTGAATTTTATAGCGTAATTTTTATGAGCTTTTCATTGTTGCCAAAGTACGGCGTCATTAGGCTCGGAAATGACAGGGGGTGTAGTACAGAGCCGTGGCATTAAAAAGATAACAATTATCGTGCGATACATAGCGGGCATTAAGCAGGTGCTCAGACTACGTGAAATACTCGTATACCAAAACAGTTACCAAGTAACGTTGACGAAACGATTGGCGTAGTGTGCTGTAGCACGGTTTCTTGCCTCGATTTCCGTAGTGTCCTGGGTTCGATTCCCGGTCGGGTCAGTTCAGGAAACGATCTTTTCTGAATTGACTCGGGTCTGGGTGTGCTGGGAGACGCCCCTAGCTTATTTCCTTGTGTGGTACCTCGTAACACAGGGATTTAATAATCCCTACTTCGAGACCATTACAAGAAGTGTGTTGTCTGGCGCATATTTATATTTATTTATTTAAAAAAAAAAAAAAACGTACGCGCCGGCGAGGATTATTTTAATGTAGCTGAAAATACTATACGGAAAATAAACTAACACAACATTTACGGGTGTTGCAATCCCGAATGTGTGGGAATTAATGATGCAAATGATACGATTTGACTTGCATTAAAGAGAAGCTAGGTAAAAATAAAAGGCTCTGAAAGAGTACAAAGTGCGGGGACGGCGCAGGTAGACGCGGAGCTAAGTAAATATTTGCTAAAAAAAGCCAAAGTAGCCGGCAGAGCTGTAAAAGCCAGATAGAAACAGGCGCGGTTCAAAGGCGCAAAAAAGGCAAGGCCCATTACTGGCTACGCGGTGCTGCAACCACAAAAGACCCAATTATTCTGCTGTGTGAAGCCAAAAAAGGGTTGGACCAAAACCAAGTAGCTGAACATTACGTTTCACTTTCGGAGGGCTAGCGAATTTAGATAATTGTGAGGCTTGCAATTAGTGGTTGCGAAAAATAGAGTTACAATTACAACTCATTGGTCACGTTCACTTTGACATTAAAGTGCATGAGTGGCGTTCAACTTTGATTGTGATTTTACCCCTCAATATTGCTTTTATATGCGGTAACTCCTAGTGAATTAATTTCAGGTCATTCTGTTGCCAAATTATTAAACTTCAGAAAAAAACGATAACTGTATAGAAAACGTAAGTGATTCACGTGAAGTGCTGTCTTTCACACAAACTGGATTAACGCGGAGAGCGGTCACAAAGTGCCGAATTTTACAAAAAAATAAAAGTCTGCTGACGACTATTGTTGGAAGTTTTAAAAGCGACAACAAATTGCTAGTTTCCAACGTTCACTTTAGGGTTTAATGATAAAGTGACCATGTGACTCGTTTCGCAATATTGTGTGCATACGGCGCATGATTTAATAATAGCTGCAATATGTTTATCTTTTACTGGTGTTGACTCGTGTATACGCTAGCGCAACTTTATTTTACTACCTGCGCTGTTCGTAGCTTAGTTTTACATAAAATGAAACCGTGTTTACTTATTTTTCATCAATTTTTTATGAATATCTGGGACACATTACACCAAACTCAATAAAACTTTTATAGTAGACTAATGTTTGTTTCAGGGATACATGAAGAGACATTTTAGGAAGTGACCTAAGCTTTCAGCTGCAAATGTATAGTTTATTTTCCAAGTCGGGCAATTAGGTTGCGTTGCGAGGAATGTTTTTTTTTTTTTATATTGCCCGTCAAGATGACCTCACTCCACCTGATGGAAAGCGGTCGTGAGGTCCAGATATGAGGTTGACAAGCCCAGTCATTCAAACGAATCACTGTGTTTGTTAAGAACCAAAAGAATCGCGAAGCTAGGTGAATGAAACAATTTTATTGGTTCTCAACACACACATTCCTCGCAACGCATCCTCGCACATCTTTGGTGGGAACGCACCCTAAAGCTTTGGCTGCTAAGGAATGAACAAAAAAAAGTAGAAACGCAGTTCACTAGCCAATAACTATTAATTCAAACGATAGCATAGTTAACTTCGCTTACTTCAACAAATTCAATTCAAAACCTTCAACTAATAAAAAAGAAAGTTTAAAAAAAAATGTGTAACTTGTAAGAAGAAGCAGCCCCCCCATTCACAAGCGCTTCCCAAAGTACTTATATGATAAATGGTAAGTGGTTACAAAACTTCTTGTTATTCCAGCCAGTTTCCCCTTTAAACTTCTCGATACGCAAACAGCTTGACTTTTTAAACTTTCAAGGCAATTAATACAGTTGACGCCGAAAAGGAAAACAATATCTTGCTTTTCGGCAACAAAACTTTACTGGTGAATAAATCACGAAGAAACTTCGTTTGAGGCAGTGGACGGCGGGTGGGGAAAAATACAGCATTTTCATAAGGGGAAGAACCTCAAGCGTAAATCGAAATAGAGAACGCAAGTCTAAAAATAGAGAATAAAGACGGAGGCTTTATGAAAACCAAGCAGAACCACTTGTTTGAGCTTAATCTAACTTCACGGTAGTGCTTTAGTCAAAAAAGTCAAATATATTTATTTAGATAATCCTGTAAGAAGCACTTTTAAATCGTCAAATTTAAATTTATTAAAATCATCTATACTTAATAGCTTAACTTAGACATGAATTTAATAAATGCATTTACATATACAGTACTTAAATGAACGTGGCTCTACCACCGGAGTCGGAAAGCTGATTCTGGGCCCGGACAAGAAACTCAGCAGTTACTGTTTGCAACTTGTTTTCTGGTTACAATTTAATTCTGTTCATAGACACAGAAACTGATAAATGTAAATCGCGTTGCTTTTGACATCCTTTGCAATAGCGGTAAAGCGAGGAATAGAAGAAGCAGCGTCGAAAGAAGTGCATTGCACTCCTTGAACTCGCTTGCACTCGCGTCATCGTGTTACATTTATATCTGTGGTAAAAACAATAACTCGAGGCAGAGCGAGGGCGCTTTTAAGGCCCATAAATCACAACACGGGCGATATTTTCGGTGTTACGCCAGCGCATTCAGTGCGGGCTCTTTGGGACACATTCGGATTAGTGTTGTTTTTACGATTTACTTCTACTTTCAGCCGTTGCTGTATTGGTGGACTCGTAAACGGTGTTCACTTACCCCCTTATTCATGTTGAACAAGTCAGTTCTGTAAGACTATTTTAACTTATGAACTGTATCGTCTATTCTTCGTTAACGCTGTTTACAACAAAAAGATTAGGTGAAGTAATGTTAAATATTGTATTTTTTTTTATGAAAAACTTTTTATTTCTGTACATGAGATGTACGATTTATACGCACGATACACTCAAAAAGCTCGACAAAACCTTGGGTTTATTTTTCACAAATTATAAACGTAAATGAGATACATATTTGTGTTGTACTCGTATATGTCCTGGTATAAATCTCAAATATAAATATAAAGTGTAAAAAGGATAACTTATGATTGTATAAATTTGAAACTATACATTATTGAAGTTATAATACAAAACTTAAACAAAAAAACAGTAATATCTTTAGCTTTTAGCATTCAACCTCATAAAGTCGAGCAAAATATTAAGTATGTATGGAGCTAACAAAATCACTGCTATAACACAGTCAATGCTTTACTATGTCCATACTACCTATGAACTCAAAGCATACAATGTTAATGTAAATAATTCACCTATTCACGCCAATTCCCCATTTCAAGCTCCCCACTGCCCAGTAGTTCCATGACCTCAATGTCGCTCAAACTGCACCAGAATTGGTATTATTTTACTTTGTACTCTGCAAATGGATTATGTTGTCAGTGCATTTCAACACGAGCAGAATTTGCTTTTAGTAAATTCAGCTAGAGCATGCGATGGTGAAGTTGATAATTCTGCGTAAAACGGATTCTCCGCAGAGCCGAGATGCATATTGTTTAATGCAAGGCGGCATGGCGTAATTTAAATGTATCGCTTCGCCCGCGCATGTTTTCATAAATGTAAGGATCTATGACCCACGCTGAGTACAATATTTTTCACACAAAGCTAGAAACTAGATAAATTCGACTTGATCCTTAATATTATCTTCTTTGTGTAGAAAATAGTACATTGTTAAATGCTAAAAACCAAAATACCCTTACAATATTTTTTTGTTGAAACGGCGAGGTTAGAATGGTTTTATTCACGATGGTAGACTGATTTCATTTAAAAAAATACTGAACCGCATCCAGACCAACGAAAATATCGACGGTTAAAAACCCATTATAAATTCTTATTTTTTTATCTATTCCTTGTGTCTATTTTAGCAATATCATGTTAAGACCAACTTTTTTTTATGTCTTGCTTAATTTTTTGGCCAATATCCTTATTGATTCTCATGTGGATAAATGGTTATATGTGGATATTTAATGCTGGCCATTGCCAGCGATTTCAGCGTGGACCTCGCTTTTAAAACTTTGCACTTCGTAGGTACATATATGATTAAAAGTACCTAAATATTTTAATCCAGCCCTAAAAGTTTAACCTCTTTATTCATAAAAAAATAATGTATTAGTATAAGTAAACGAGCTTTCTTAGAAATCGACCGTGAATTCAACAGAATAGGGGGTCATGCCATATCGGACGCATTTTATTAAAAAATTGAACTCTTAAAAAATCCACCGCTCGTTATAACGTGACAAATTGACGACATTTTTCCTCGCAAAGCTTCGGGAATTAGCGTGATCAATTGCGCTCTTCGGCACTTCTTAAGTCTTTCTCCCTCACACCTAAGCCGCAGGACGTGTTTGTCTCTCTCCTGGGGGAATAAGACGGACTTAAAGATACGAGGATAGTCACACCTCAATCGAACTCACTCCATTTAGACTCACTTATTGCGGGCTCGGAAGGTTTCTAATTTGCAAATAGCGGAGTCAGCGGGGCGACGCTTTCATTAACTCCACAAACTCGACGGATTTGCCAAGTTAAAGGAGTAATTTCAATATAAACCACATGACATCAATTTCGGCTAAAACCACATTTCACTTATTGAAAGTGGCGGCCATGTGTGTTGTTCAATAATGTGAATTAATTGATTTTCCTGAGCAAAAAATAACCAAATGCCATCTTCACATCTGGCATTTGGTTGGCAGAATTATTGCGTATTACTCGTAAATAAAAGAACTGTAAAAACAAGCTAGCAGTATAAGCAATTAATAGCATAAAGGTAATTCTATACATTTTTAAATTCAACTAATGAGCAATTATACAATACTAGTACAATGGATAGTTTTTTAACTATACTGAAGGTGTTTATCAACATCCCCTTCCTGTATTCAGACTCGTTACGAAATATAACTACTAAATAATAAGTAATAAATATACCTTTAATAAAACTGTCATAAGTCTTAGGACAACACGAAACATGAGTTCAAAATAGGCTGCCTGAAAAACTATCACCTAATGAGGGCCTGGAAAAGACCAAAACAACACCAATTTATAAGTTTGAACATGTAAACAAACTATGAATGTAAATACGGCAAGTGAAAGAAAAAAGTAAAAGAAAATTCAGTTCTTATCTGTGAAGGGAAAAATCGACACAATTTTGTAATAAGCTTAAGACTGAACGAGACTGGATGATAATGATCAAATAAATTAACTCAATTAAGGGTCATAAAGCTGGCCGGGATCCTCCCATGGGATGGGAGAAAGAGAGGACTTCAGAACTAATGTGTACTTGTACGTACCATGAGATTTCGGTGACAATAATTGCTGGCATCTGTAGAAAAGCTTTTGTAAGGGATTTCAGTACAGCAATCTATTGAATTGTAATGGAACTAAAAATGGGATACAAGTTGCTGTAACTTAACTATCGTAGTTTGTGTGACTTTAACTCGTAGTAGGGGTAAAGGAGAGCGAAGCAAGCAGTTGATAGGGATTAAAAAAGTTGGTTTTCAACCATTCCTGCAGCTTAAATTGCTATAGCTACAACACTGCATAAATTCTAACGTTAAATTCAGTTAACTTTATAACACTAAGACTATTTTGAAATATTAATAAAATTTACAAAATTAAATGAATTTTTATTTTTAGCACTAAACAATGCTCTGTTTCTACACAAGGATATAAACTAGAAAAATTTAGTCCCAGGATCAGAACGAATTTTTCTAGTTTCTATCTTTTACAAAATTAAGTATTAAAAGTACTTTATTTTATTATATAGGGTTTTATACGACAGATACAAAGGGGAAGAAGAAAATTTGATATTGATAGTCAAACATAAATAACGTCACACATGAATGTTCAGCAGTAAGTACACGTTTTAGCATTAAATCAATACGCCCACAAATTATACATTAGTCTTGCCCGAACCACTGAGTAGAGATCTAATTTGCGTATTACTAATATTTACTGTGTCCCGGTAGGATAGCATTTCCGTCCTTCAATAATTTTACATTGCGTCTGTAATGTTGAATAAGCAAAGATTGCTTAGACTGAAAATATTTTAGGAAAGATTCCGACCCTAACTCAATGTTTCAATTAAAGTTTCTGTTTCATCTAAGTATCCTGTTTAAGCATAACCTAATCTAAGGGACAGCAAGTTGTATGCAATCAAGTTGTTGAAAGCTGCTAGCAAAGTTGAGCTTCAATATTTTTAATTTTTCTCTGTATATCTCTAAATATAATAACAGTTTTACGCAACTGTCTTAACTTACTTCTGTATTTGTAGATCGTAACTACTCTGGTGATCCCAAAAAACGTTTGTATGCTTTTAGAATTCAATGCGCAAGAATACCACGGGTCGCCTTGATGAGCTGAGGTCCCAGCTATGAATAATGTCTGCGCTTAATAACTGCCCATAATTGCGTTATCTAGGCCCAAGGGCGGCGAGCCGGGCAATCCATAACGCGCACTCATAATTGTCACGGACAGCCTTAGCGAATCATGAGCCTAATCAAGCTCAAGCGTACTTAAGTGAACGTAATGTCTTAACTTGATTAAGCATGGTTTAAGTGAAATATGGATGGTGTTCATTTTATCAAAGCAAGTAATTAGACTCTATCCATAAAGACAAAAGTCTTCAACGTCAAAGTACAATCAAGTCATCGCTGTTCATCAAATCGAAATATTATGAGGAATATTCTTGGATTTAATCCGCTCCGTAGAAGAATTATAGTCTTCTAAAAAACCACATCTGAGCTTGTTCTGAAGGCCTGCAGAAATGCCTTCTCAGTTTCTCACGCCCTGCTTGAACACCCGGGAATACAACGGGAAGGAAACACATGCGCTTGAAGAGCGTTCCACGTCTGGACGGCACGACAAAGGAACGAGTCACAGAACCTTTTAGTGCAGGTCACCAAATGGACTGGATTTTTAATTTATTTTTAAAGAGGTGACAGAACCAAGGCAAAGTTTGAAAATCTGCAACTTCAAAACGTGTTACGTTCTAAAGTTTTCAGGACGCCTGTAACTTCCGTCGTAAGTCGTTAAGGGAGAATTAGACATCTTTTTGGAAAGCTCGCTCCAACTTGTATTGAGTTAGTTGAAGATTATGCTTTCTTGATTAAAGTTAAATTGAGTAGGAAAGTACCTACCAACAAAATTGTCGCTACAAACGGTGTTGTACATCCAAATAAAAGATATTAAGTGAAGCCACTGTTGGGCAAAGGTCTTCATTAATTGAATTATGGTAATCGCTTTTTTATACAACGTCTTGGTGATAAACAAGCATACATGCCATCTAATGATAGTATATCGCAATAGGTAAAGCGTAATCAGCCATATCTAATTGAATTATACGATGTTTAGAATCGCCTATTAAAGTCTCAGTTAGTATAAACTTTAAAGAAACTCGTTATTTTCTCACAGATTTTATTATCCTATAGCTAATTTAATTCCTTTTGTTTTTTTCTAGTTTAATTAAAGATTACTGCACCTTGAATATTTCACTGCCTTAGTTTGAAAAAACAACAGGACTTATTAATGTCATATAACTATGGTGTATGGTTTACAAATTTTAAACTGTTTGTTTTCGTCGTACGGTTATTCTTTGGAACTGCTATAGCCCCGTAAACTCTGTCCCTTTTTTTGTAATATTACCTACATAAAGAGACCCACCCTTAAATTAGTATTGCTATTTGAAGCTTGTTGTAATAGTTTTTCCTTTTTCTTGACAAACTCCATGTTTGTTGAGAACACCTTGGCATGAGAGATCATTACACAAGCGTCCTAAAGAGAGAATATCTCTATATCCGATCTGTACGATACCACTTAAGCTTAGGTGACTGGTGAAAACAAGCATGCAGGTCATAATAAACACTGTTATACTCGTACAAAGTAAACACATGCTTATCTAAAGATAGAAAAACTGCAAAAATTCGATTTCGGACCTTGATGATCTCGAGCGGAAACCGAACCCGCGTCTTTCACAATCCGGGTGACTGCTCTAAACCACTGAGCTACTGAAACCTCAGTGGGACGAACGAATCTTTTTAGTAAATGCTTACGTTGCCAGCCAACGTTATTCCATCAATGTTTATAGAAATATTTTTACAAATATTTAAACTTTCGGCTAAGATGAAAATATGCTATTTGATTATCACTTTGATTTTTTTAGCAGTTTACAATGCTTGGTTTTTATATCTAAAGATAGATAGCTCGAGATCATCAATGTCCGAAATCGATTTTTTCCAGTTATTCTGTCTTTAGATATGAAAAACAAGCATTTTAAAATGCATAAATAATCAAAGTAATGAACACATGCATGTTCTTCGTGGACGCTGTAGAATATAAGCAAATGAAATTGTCACAAGAGAAATTGTGAGGGCAAACTAGGGGTATTTGCTTAACCTTCGTCAAAACACGTAAACCTTAGTTATCGTTAAAATCATTAGTGCAAAAATACCATTGTTTTATTGGCGGTTCGATAAGATTCAAACTAACAAGGCGCAATACATTTACAAGTTAACAAGGTGCCGGCGATAAATTCCGACGAGCGCCGGCCGACTCGGTGCTAACACGAAAAACAACCAGAGACGAAAACAATGTTCTACAACGATGTAATCGCATTATTTAACTCTTATTATAAATATGAAACAATACTGATGTTACTTTTTTCAGAGATCGGCACAAAACTTGTCAGAATTCGTAAAAAAAATTATTAGACAACATTGCTGCAATTTAAAATATTAATTACTAGCTTTCGGCGTTTCGTTATATATTATGGCCAAATTAAATAAGATATTTAAAAATTGCAGCCTATGTGTTATTCTGACGTATAAGGTGTATAGTAAAGTAATAATAATTTATAATAATTTATAATTAATTTAAAATAAATAAATTAATTAATTAATTTTTATTTATACTTCTGTAAAGTTTCATTCAAAGCCGTTCAGTAGTTTTTGCGTGAAAGAGTAACGAACAAACATACTCGTATATACATAAACACTCACAAACTATTAGGAAGGTTAAGAAAAGCAGACAACATCACATTCATTAGTCCACACTATGGTTTTTCCGTTTGATAAAGAAACTATAAACTTTCTCTATGAAGGTACCAGAAATACTAGGTATTCCAGCTGAAATTTTGTTAATGAGAGGTTTTTAATGTGTTAAATTTAGATACAGCGTACTGATAGTACGGATATGGCTTACACAACGTTTTATTTTTACAAACACAAAAACGTAATCGAAATGTCTGTTGCAAACATATTTTTCGAAGCCCACAGCGGGCTACAGTCCAGCGGGTATTGTTTACCCACAGCTACGAGGGGAGTAAACAGGCTTTGTCGCCCTTACACAATTCTGTCAGTTCCCGGGACGACAGGTCATATCCGGGGCGGGCGGTCAACCGCCGCCTCTATCGATTCTATTACGCTGTGCACGACAGATTGAGGCGGTGACACATTTGTCTTATAGATTAAACATGATGCTGCATGGGTGGATGGCTTTGGATAAGTTAAATTGCTTTCCATATTGGGTAGTTTTTATCAGGATTAGACGAGACGTGATGGTCTCTTAGCTGTAAGTTACGGCGAGGTTTGCTTAGTTGACGAGCCTTTTATTAATTGCCAGAAGTATCGACGACCGACTTGGTGTAATGGTTAAGAAGTTGGCTACTACACCAGAGGTCGCGGGTTCGATCCCCGCACAGTACAAACATTTGTGTGCATGAACATGTCTGTTTGTACTGGTCTGGGTGTCTCCTATGTATAATAAGTATGTATTTACAAAAAAAAATGTATTTAAGTATGTTTATCCGTTGTCTAGTATCCCATAACACAAGCTTTAATTAGCTTACTTTGGGGCTAGATGGCGCTGTGTGGAATAATGTCCAGGGATATTTATTTATTATGTGTCTTCTAAATCACAGTGTTGGCTGTGAAGAAAGCAGTCCCGACATTTGTCATAAATAATGAAAACTTACCAAATTTTACGTTGTTTTTACTTTGTGGCTTGACACCTGAGGGCCGAGTGCGTAACTTACTCGGCTTTGCAACCTGTCAAGGCTGTCAAATTCAATAGCGTTTTGATATTTGTCGGTTAAACGTCAAATTTTTTCATTAAATTTAAAAGTGTATAAAAGCATGAAAATACAGTGTTATCTTGGAAATAGCTAAGCAAGATTTGTGTTACCCCTGATGGGGAACGTGTGGAATTGAACCGAATTGTTCGGATTCCTTTGCATCTTCGGAGGATGAAAACTTTTCTTATTTTTCATTTATAGCTGTTTCCACCGAATACGAATCGATTCAACATTAGTGAGTCTTATAATTTATTAACAATTTATCTCTCTCGCATAGGCAACAATGCTTGAACAGACATTATCTTGACTTAGTAGGTACCTAGTCAAACAGAGTGTTAGCGTACCTACCTATCCAATTTCGAGTGTAACAAAGGCTTTATTAAGCTGTGTCTGTAATTGGGCTTAGCGTCAACTATGACAGAAATAAAATTACACATCATGTGAATCCAAACGATATAATTTACAATAGTTTGACTCTCAGCTACAAAAAGGCTTTTGATACAAGTTCCAATGCAATATTGAATGGTTAGCTCACAAGCTTTAAAAGGTCGGTGTGACTTTTATTAAAATGATTGCGCTAAGGAGAAGCCACTCTTACCACCAATGCAGCGGATGCAAGGTTGTGCGCACAATTGAATATGACTTACATCATATAGCCTTTTCTGAGACTCATATGGTCTGGCCTGCCTTATAGTTTATCTTAAGCCATTTAGAACAGAAACATCTTATTCAACAACAATGGCGAGATGTTTTGAAGATGTTTTCTGCCAACCCAGCAGAGTGACTTAAATGTGATCAATTTGGCCCTTTCTTTTTTGTCCAGATTCTGCTTTCCCTTAAGATGCAGAAGTGACCCTGCGAATTTTGGGGAATAAGCAAGTAAGAGTGTATAAAATTATTAGGGGGCAGCAGAATGTACAGTCAGTGTTCTCTGATAAAATATCAATGTACCGCTGAGCTTAGAATATGTTTTATTCATAAAGCTTTGTCACTTGTTTTTTAAAACTCTATAGTATGCAAGAGTGGTTGTTGGATGTGGTTAAATACTGCTAAATGATTTTAATAGAGAGAACCTTCAACTAATTTAAAATTAATGGTTCAACTGCATAGCTGACATAATAAAATGTATTACCGTTCCCCATTGTTATTTTTAATGTCACAGGTAAAGACTTAAGTACTTATCTAATACTTACCAGGAGTAACGTAGGTGCTAAATAATATGCAATTTATTTGTACTTAATTATTATTACAAGTTTTAATTTTATTACAATGCATTTATCAAAATTGGCTCCAAAGACGCCTTTTGATCTCAATAACCATGTTAAAAATTCTCAGAATGAACTATAGTGGATGTCTCAAGGACAATGTTTCAAATCAGTACTATTTAAAATGTGTTGTAATTGTAGAGTTCCATTTAATTCGCCCCCATTGCAGTTTCCTTAAAAAAATCTTAAATAAGATGTTTTTGGTAACCAAAAAACAAGATTGAATTGAGGCCAATGATTCTATGATAATTCAACTTAAAGACTGCGGAAGTCAAGTCAAGTCTAGATGCACATGTGTGGCAATAAAACACTTTCATCTAGTTTTTCATTCAGATCTAGTGGACTTTTGCACAACCAGGACTGGTGTGTGAAAATCAACCTCCAAATACCTTTTCTGAACTACCATTAGCAGAGCCTCGCTGATGGTTGATTTACAACTATTGTTATCATCTGGCATCTCTTCAACACTACAGATTTTCTCAGCAGTGTTGAATTAGGTTGCGGAAACCCTCTATGCCACAGGTGTTGAATGACAGGGTATTGAAAATACAAGCGTCTAGTCCATTGTGACAGGTCAATTCTAGTCACTCAGATTGCGGGAATACTGAGATGCTAGAGACTTGTAGAAATCATAATAATTATCCAAAGTCTATTTTATGGCTCACACAGGAGCAGGTATACACTAGAATACTCTCAGAAACACAGACCAGTATGAATACATTAATAATAATATATATAGAAATAAAAAAAAATGAAGCAAATAAAGGAATTTCAAAGCCTATTTGCCTTTTGAGTCTTGCAACATTGACCGTTCCCGGAGGACATTTTCAAAGTTGCAAAATGCGATTGTTTCTGAGAGGATTTTAGGGAGGACATCTCAGAGAGTGAAAAGAGTCCTGTCTAACACTGTTCACCACTGAATTTGTGGCTAAGTGCAGTATACTCCGCTGAGCGCAGTGCGCTACAAAGAAGTCAGACACTTCCTTACCACCAACGCAGCGGATGCAGGGTGGGGAGCTTGATTGAACGACATGTGCTTATAAGCTTAAGACATTAGGTTCAACACACATTTAATATGGCACTCCTATGTCAAGGAGTTGTATGCAGTGTATGGTACGATCCTATACCAACACAATGCATTAAAGGTAGCCCACATTCTGGAACAACTGAACCGCAAAACTGGTAGTATGCCATGCCATTAAGACATAAACAGTGGAGGCGCTCAGATCTCTGGCACTCCTAAATTTGGCCACCAAGCTTCTGAAGCAAAATTGTTGACCACCTGTCCAAGGTGGGGTGGCTCGCGACTGGCGTCTATTGCCCCTGGCCGCGGAGGCCATATTCAATATATGGGGATCCAGAAAATTATTTGTTTTAAATGCCGCAGCAGCTGTTCCAGGCGATGTCGCTTTAGACACAACTGATGAGGACCTAATTTTATTATGCGACGCCTTTTGTCGTCCCTGAGACTATCTACTGATATGAGGGCTTTCAAATCCTAACCTGATACTGCTAGTTTTAGCACACTTTACTAATGTAAAGTGCATATTACATGATGTAATAAAAGAGTTCGTCATCATAGTGGTTCCCCAGTGGCCCTTCTTTTTCTTCTGGTTTTCCCGAACCAGATAACTATAAGACCCATCACCTACAAAGGATCTGCGAAAGACCTTGGTAGATTGAACAGTTCCAAGGCCCTTCCCATGTGAACAAATGGTCCTCCTGCTATGGAAGATCGGGCGTGTATAGAGCGAATCTCCCACATAGTTTCTGTGAGAGAACTCCATCTTCATAATGGGCCCCCATATAGGTACTATGATTATCTATAACAATTTATTGTTGCGGCTGTCACAATATTATAATAAACCTACTGACAGGCAATAAAAAGGTAGCTATATTCTTGGGAATGCTATTTTTTGAGGATAAAATAGCCTCAGTGAACTGAAGGGCTATGTGTATAGTGTAACTACTAGTTGTGTGCCACATCAGTAGTTAAAACAATTTTTTCTTGCCAAGCGAGATATTTAAAAAACTCTGGTTTTAATATTCAACTAACATTTTGAATGAGTCTTGAAGGACTATTCAGATTCTCTGTCTTGCTTTATGGGCGTAGAATGCATGACTGCTATATTGGACTCATACAAGACATGCTTATTTGAAAATCAGTTGAAGTCTAGTCTAGAATAGACTCCAGTGCTACAAGGCCATCTGGATGGACCGTAATTATGCATACCTGTCAAATATAGGTAGTTAAGTGTGAATTTGTGCCTCTGGGAAGATAAAATCTCAGAAAATTTTTTATTGGTGCATGCATTCTAATAATCCTTCCTGAAACTTTATCCATAATTATGTGACATAGTTGACATCAGGTCCATAACTCAAGAAAAACTGCAAAATGCACTGCCCTCTAAAGTGATGAAAATGTTTAGTAAAATCAACCCTGCATTTTGCAAATTAGGCATAGCCATTTTTTAAGATTGATTTATTCTACTCACAGAGTTTTTATTGGTCTACAGTAGCAACCCTTTGGACTTGAAAGGAAGACCATGGCTTATTATCCTTGAGTAAACTAAGGGGTTTTGGTAAAATTACTGCCTGAAAAATAGAAGTGCACTTCTCAAAGCAATTATTGTGTTGATTAATATGTGACATTTTTTGGAGTACTTACCTAGGTAGTCAGATTATTTGAGAATGTTTAAATCTGCTCAATTTTCTTTTAAAACTTAAAAAGAAGATCAACTTTATTTGGTTATTTATGCTTAAATCTATCAAAAATTTTTTTTTCTAAAACTGAATTAGAAGATTAACTTTATTTTGTTATTTAATTTGTGAGAAATACATATTACAATTATCTCTAAGTACCTACTTACCTAGATTGTTTGGTAAGTTAGATTAATTAATATAGATCAACTTAACTGGAAGGAAAGGATGCATGACTATCTCTACACACATAAGGTTTCTAAGTTTGGTTAGAAATTGTTTTGTCGATATTTTTCTAATAGATAATAGCCTCAAGATCAAGAAAGCCGACCCCGCGTAACGGGATAAGGCGAGGGCAAAGGAGAAGATATTTAACTAATAGATCCATAAATAGAGAGAATCGTTTAAAATAATAAAATATTTTTATTTTTAATCATATTTTTGTAGTCAACAATATTTATTTTTTATTCAACAATAGCGTTTTGCTTGACACCAGCAGATAACAAACAGGTCTTCACAGCCAACACTGTGTTTTAGAAGACACATAATATAACTGTTTTGCATTACAACAAAACAACTATTATGTGTTGGAGAAAACACAGTGTTGAGGCAAGGCCTTGCTGGTGAGAAGACTATTGAATTTGACAGCCTTGACAGGTTGCAAAGCCGAGTAAGTTACGCACTCGGCCCTCAGGTGTCAAGCCACAAAGTAAAAACAACGTAAAATTTGGTAAGTTTTCATTATTTATGACAAATGTCGGGACTGCTTTCTTCACAGCCAACACTGTGTTTTCTCCAACACATAATAGTTGTTTTGTTGTAATGCAAAACAGTTATATTATTATTATTTATTAGTATTAAAAATACAATTCACAATTTCTGCGAATGTTGTGCAACTAGCATCAAGCTTGATATCTTTAGAAACAGTAACTACAGAAAGTCTACAGCTTCATCCGTACTGTTTAGCAAGCTGTAGTGGCTGTGGCCTGGCTTACTGAACACAGAGGCCATTTAGTAAAGATTGAGGACTGACAGAAGATCGGCACATCTAGTGAATATAGGTAGATGAGATTCAGCTAGGACTTGAAGAAGATTTCTAACAGTAAGTGAATGATTTCTAGTAATAGGTGAGTGGGCAATAATAGGCTGATAGGATACATCAAAAAAAAATTAAAAAAATGGATTAAAACTTCATTCGTCTATTACTCTTTTCTTGGCGATTAATAGTACGCTTAAAAGCTAAAACGTCGCCTTAAAACATCCGCGTTACGAAAAAATAAGATGTGACGAGACACAGTCGTAAAAAGTTTACGTCTTTAGTGTAGAAAGATAATTTTGTTTCTGGATTTTTAGAACATCCATTTATTAGTTCATTCCGTTTAGGTTAAGATTTCAATGTAGTTTGTAACACAACTGACCGTGGGTCTCAGTCCGTTCGGGCGGCTGTTCGGGTGTTTGCTACGACGAATAAGCACGA
Source organism: Udea olivalis (assembly GCA_947369235.1). Taxonomy (NCBI): domain Eukaryota; kingdom Metazoa; phylum Arthropoda; class Insecta; order Lepidoptera; family Crambidae; genus Udea; species Udea olivalis. The sequence goes on along the minus strand of OX376352.1, from coordinate 9,038,071 downwards.
GCTCTGTGGCACAAAAATATTTAAGGTGTCTTCTATCAGAAATTTTTTTCCATCATAAAATAAGTTAGAGATGGTTGAACCTAATTGACATGCCGAATCACCGATTTCTTCATTACAACTCCTGGGTTCAAATACTACGAACGGGCAAAGTGTAATCTTTGATTTTTCAGAACATAACCTTGGGTGAACACCAATCTTCATTTGGCAAACGTAGTGGATTCCTTTGTTCAGCAGTGGAGCAGCAAGTATATAGGCTAACTACAGTACAAATAAAAAAACTGATGTGTAAGACGTATTCGATGAATAAGCCGCAAGTAGTTCAACGTTACGAATAAATTCGAGGGTCCCAGTTAATTTGTGATCACTAGACCGCAGTACAGGTCTGCAGGGACACCACTGATTTGTTAACTTCAGCGATAATTTAGGACGAACTAATTACGGTCCGAGTTGGGAATTTTATATGAACAGAAAATACGAAAGGGAAAGGTTTTAGTTAAAATGTGAAATGCAGTTTGAAACTTCATGTGTACGTAATATGCAAATTCTGTAGTTGCAATTTTACACAAAACTTCTTTTTAATACTTGTTATCAAATTAAATTGATACATACGTTTATGAACTCAGCGTTCATATTGGCTGAAATCGATACTCGTAAATTATTTACCTGAAAACAAAAAAAAAGTATAATTATAGGACTGCACATAATATCACATACACAAAATCATATACATATTATTCTCGAAAAATATAACTGTAGTTGTACATCGGTTACAGCTTTGATGTAAATAAATATGGAATAGTGTAAAGCGAGTCGAGATATTTGAACCGACATGGTTGATTCATACCTGATGCCGCTAGTATTCAGGTTCGTTGGTTTATTGAACGGTTTTTTCATCAACGGAAAAAAACAAGTTTTAAAAACACTAACATACTTCGAAATAGGATCATGCGACGTTCTAGTTTCGGAAAAACAAAAACCGCCGGCAGCGGGATCCGTACAATCTCGCGATATACACTCTTCGCCCGCCGATCCCTAGCGAACACTGTGTGTCAGCTGATTGGACAACGGGCCTGACGTGAGTGGATTGATTCCGGCCCCCCGGACGCGACATAGGGTTGTCTTTTAATCTCACTTCATTTGTGGTGGAATGAGATAAGCAACGGACTATTAGGGACAGAATATTTTATCTAATCTAAAGTATTTCGAAGCCAGACACGAGCTAATGAAAAACCTTTGAGGTCATCGTTGGTACCGGTACTGCCAGTATCTCTACCTAAAGAGTTACTGAAATTACAAATTACTTAAGTATTTTTTGGTTTTGGCAAAATGTGTGGCAGCTAGAAGGCTAAATGAACTGGGCTGATGAAATCTTGGCGATTTTGTAACTCAGGGTGCATTATTATTATAGTATACTTAACTAATAATATTGGACCTTAACGATCAAGTTTTAGGTCTGATGCTATTTATTATTATCGTTATACTTACATTACGTTATATTCCGTATAAAAGTTTTTTAAAACATTCATTTCACCCTATTAGTTGACCGGTCCTAGCCAGGTACCTCCCTATTGGGCCGTGACCCACTGTGTTATACTCAAAGGAAATCTATTAAAAGCATGCCTCCCTAAATCCCTATTCTCTCAAGATTAATGACCCCGACCACTGGAGTTAGCTAAAGATCGACAACCCTGCGGAACCACCCTAGTTGCCCTCCACGAATTACACCGACAAATGTTATTACTGAAACTATCTCCATCGTTTATTGACCTACATCG